>CM056050.1:388216319-389416319 GCA_029574335.1 Rana kukunoris | reverse complement strand
AAAACACTTGCCCCCTGCGCCTGTGTGAATGAGCCCTAGGTAACTTCAACCTGCACTTGGACAGTTGTACAGGCTCTTCTCCTTACTGAAATAGCTTTACTGCAAACTGTGAGCTTCTCTGTGTGCACAATAAGCTATAATATGTCAGAGTTCACCTTTCTGGCTAAAGGATGATCAGTATCAGCTAGTCATTTAACCCCACATTTACTGTTCCCGATCTACCCCTTTCATTCTTTGGATTTTGGTTCTTTTATTAATGAAGACTAACCATCACAAGGTGGCCTTACCAAGATTGTTCTGCATGTAAATTCAGCTCGTCTAGAAACACCCACTTCTCGAGACTGGCATCCACCTATCAAATGGTGACAACTGTGGGCAATACCTGCATAACACGTTAAGACTTCCACTTGTAGATTCCATAGGAAGCCTCTGTAAAAGGGTGAATATTCATTCACTGATCATCTCGGCACTGAATTAAGCTAGAAATTACAAGTTTCTCATCACTTTGTTTCAGAGTTGTCATTCCCCAACTGTTTTGGCCAGGGAAGAAGAGTATTACATTCAATATTGTAGTCTTTAGATTTTAAGCGAGAGTATCTAGTCTATACTATAGTGTCTAGTATGATGTTAGTAAATTGTTCTTGCAGCAACACACCAGGCCCTCCAGAGAACGCAATTTAATTCAACAACTTCAATACAGAATAAAGTCCAAAGTCCACAGATGACACAAAAGTCCAACAGAGTAATTCAAAGTCTCATCCTATGCCTCCATACTTCTCAGTGACAAGATGAACGGAATGTCAGCCTGTCTTTCTCATATATTGGTCTCATACTGGTGGGGGTGGGGGGTCAACCAAATGTTCCCATTGAATGACTACCCCCCCCCCCCTCAAGTCTAATTACCATTAATAAATACTTCCTTATGTATGTAAGGAAGTACCAGGCCATCTCACAAACCTAGGTCGTCTTAGATAAGATTTACACATCAAAGGGTCCTCTGTATCTTTTGATACGTGTCCTTTGGCCACAAGATTTGGTCAGCAAACTTCCTTTGATGTGTAACCTTGAATGCCTGTATGCAACACCTAAATACCATGCCATAAATACTGTATAACACAATATTTTAAATACCAACACATCTATATTAATATCACTACAAATCTATGCTTTATCAGCTTCATGGGGCTGACACTAAGGGCCTAATGGGCCCCTGATGTCTCCTTTAAAAAAAATCTCACCTGTAAATTAAGTTAAAACAGACAACTTGCTCCCTATGTAATAGCAATACAGTTAAGTGAAAAAGAAAAGTTTAAACATGAAAGTTACTCTAAATCAATAATAAAAGCCCATAAAAATACAAGGGCATGCATCAAGTGCAAATATGTATGAAAACGATGATTGTGCTACACATGTTGTTATTGGCGTGCATGTCAGAATTCTAGGACCACTATTCAATGTTGACTATAAACTAATGACCTGTAAGGTTTTTCAAAGCACTGCTGAAGGCCAATTTTGGATAACAAAGTTTCTTGCCATTTCACGAGTGTGTGAAATTTTAAGGCTTTATCTATTTGATACAACCTCACCTTTTTTATATTTTACCCAAAAATTGGTTAATTGCGTTGGTGTGTGTGCACTAAAATTACGTTTTTTAGTTTATGGGTTTAATAAACAGTTGGTCAATATCATGCAACCTAAAAATTTCCAACTACCACTATTTTATTTTCAATTGTCTTTACTTTCAAAGAATATATACAATATTTGGAGGTTTTAACTATTCTTCAGTTATAAATTGTGCATTTTAACCACTTACCTACTGTGCACCTACACCCCCTTCCTGCCCAGACAAAATATAAGCTTCTGCGATTTTTATTTTTTGCGCTATAAACAAAAATAGAGCGACAATTTTAAAAAAAATTCAATATTTTTTCCTTTTTGCTATAATAAATAACCCAAAAAATATATAAAAAAAATATTTTTTCCCTCCAGTTTAGGCCGATACGTATTCTTCTACATATTTTTGGTAAAAAAAAAATGCAATAAGCGTTTATCGATTGGTTTGCGCAAAATTTATAGCGTTTACAAAATAGGGGATAGTTTATGGCATTTTTTTTTTTTTTTTTACTATTAATGGCGGCGATCTGCGATTTTTTTTTTTATTGGGACTGCGACGTTATGGCGGACATTTCGGACACTTTTCTGACATTTTTGGGACCATTTACATTTATACAGTGAAAAATGCTATAAATATGCATTGATTACTGTATAAATGTGACTGGCAGTGAAGGGGTTAACCACTAGGGGGCGGGGAAGGGGTTAAATGTGTGTCCTATGAGTGTTCTAACTGTAGGGGGAGGGGGGGTGACTGGGGGAGGTGACCGATTGTGTCCCTATGTACAAGGGACACAATCGATCTCCTCTCTCCCTGACAGGGACGTGCAGCTCTGTGTTTACATACAGAGCTGCACGTCCCAGCTCAGTTACTGAGCAATCGCGTGTGCCCGGCGGCGATCGTTGCCGCCGGGCACTCGCACGGGATCCCCGCAGAGCGGCGGGTGCGCGCGCGGCTTTAAAGGGACATCATGTCATATGACGTGATGTCAGAACAATGGAGTCGTCTGCCCGCCGTCATTTGACGGTGGGCAGATGACAAGTGGTTAAACAAAGGCAAACTGCTCTGGCAAAGGGTTAAAACGGCATCTGTTTGGTATGGATTTTTACATTCCATAAACATATCTTTTGAGATACTGATCCATGCTGACATGATTGCGTCATGCATTTTCTTCAGATTCCTTAGCTGCACATTCATGTTGTAAATTTCCTGTTCTACTGCATCCCAAAGATGTTTTGTTGAGTTGAGATCCAGTGACTGGAAAGGCCACTTAAGAACTCTGAATACATTGGTATTAGTGATGAGCTCAGTCTGAACCTAATCGAGCCTGCCAGGAAGCGGTCACCTGTTCTGGGCCAATCATCTTTGGATAGGGTGTGTAGTACATTTAGCTGCATGGTAGCGAACACCTTGCCCAATTATGCTTGGCATAGTACAGGTGACCCCTTCCTGGTGGGCTCAGCCTAGGATCCTAAAATGCTTCAGCTCATCCCTAATTGACATATTCATGAGGCCAGAGAGGAGATTTGCTTACTGTTCAGTCTCAGCTTTCCGATCATGACTGATGAGAGTGGAACATGATGTGGTCCTTTGCTGTTGTAGTCTATGCGCCTCAAGTTTCGATGTGATATGCATTCATAGATGCTTTTTTTGCTCACTACGGTGGTAAGAGTGGTTTATTTAAAGCGTAACTCCACTTTTGTTGAATAAAAAACATTCCCCTCTGAGTGATCTGTGTATATTGAAGTAGTATAACAAACGTTGTTGCAGATTCCTACCTTTTGTTATTCGGAGGAAATTCATGTGTGTTTGTGCCCCTGTTCTAAGTGCTTCTAATGGGAGTGGTTTCATAATTAACTGTCAAGTTTGCAGCTGGAAAGTATTAATGATGATATCTGCTGTGCCTGTAACTCTTTAGATGTGCTCCCATTAAAAGTATCTCTCAAAAAAATTACATTTTTGTTGCAGGGGATGCCTAAACTGCTGTGTTACTGTGTAATTTAAGCCCTGAGCTTTGAGAAAGCTATTCATGATTTACTAAAGGAGTATAGACTGTTCACTTAGTAAATTTTCACTAGACTTAAAAGCTAAGTAGAGTTTTTTTTATTTTAGGAATCATACTTACCTTGGTGGATGCAGCATCAGTCCGATGCTGCATCTGTCCCCCAGTGCCTCTGCACTGAGACCTGAGCGATCAAACTCTGTCAATCGCTCAGTTTTCAGAACTTCCCAAGCAGAGAGCTTTAGACTGTCAGTCACAGCTCTCTGCTCTGCTCCCTCCTCACTCATTGGAGCACTGGGCTGTGGAGGGGGCGGGGTTGGCTGGCTCAGGCTCAGGCTGGTTTAGGCACCTGGCGAATCCTGACTCTGTGGTCATGATGAAGCAATGCATGGACTGTCAGCATTGACATCAGCAGAGAGCGGACTTCAGCCCGTTCCCTGCTGAGAAGGGGTCACAGAAGTACAAAACAAACTGCACTCTTGTGATCCACAGAAGAAGTTCAGCCAGATGAGAATTGCATAGTTAAAAAGGAGATCTCCACTGCTGTGCTACTGTGTTCTGACAGGGAGCCAATCCCCCTCCCCGCCAGAACACTCCAGTCAACAAGTGCCGATCCGCAGACATTTTTTGGTCATGCCCCTTCGACAGAAGCTGGTCCGGCTGCAGTACACATGGACCAAATGTCAGTCGTTTTTTATTGAAGCGGCTCATGCCGCCCGTCATTTGGCTCGCGTGTACTAGGCTTTACCCCATAAAAAAAAAGAAACTTTCAGTTATAGATACACGTTAATGCGACCGCCAACAGCTGTACATTTATAGATAATAAAACCATGTATGATAGAATACATGGTTGAATCATTGCTAATTTTATGGTAACAAATGTTAGTCATACCAAGTATACAAACTCAATGGGACAGGGAAGTGATATACTGGTTGTCCATTGTAAAGTAATTTGGTGAACCACTGCAAGGAAGTAAAGATTGTTTCTGGGACTTTCTCAGATTTTCCATTGATCCACTGGGGTGCACCTGGTTTTCATATGGGTTTACATGTGCTTGGCCATAGACTTCATTGGATCGGGCAGTTGTGGTACATTTTCTATGGCAAAGTGTGGGCATTAGGGCTGCCACCTGTCTGGGATTTGAATCGCGTGTCCAGGCTTCAGACTGTCTGAAACTCAGACACATTATTCAGACGGGACTGCAAACCCCCCCCTCCAACTTGGGCACAGAATCCTCCTGTTGCCCACACCTATGCTACTCCTTAACCAAGTACCAGAAGCACCTAGTGCATAGGCCCCCTCCCTTCCTTCTCTGTCCTGCCCCTGAGCAAGTGAGTACACTAAGGTAAGGGGTGCTCTGTGGACTCTGTAAGAGGGAGCTTTGGGAACCCAGACTTAATGGGGAATGCTCAGAATTCTTATGTAATTGGGGGCTTTGGTGAGCAGAAACACCCTTACATCATTCCATTTTATACCACAGTGGTTCCCCCGTTAAAAAAAAGAAGAATTGCTGTGTGCCTATAAAGTGTTCGAGTTTGGCTTGAAGAAAAATTGGCCACCCACACGAAAACTGCAGCTACATTGCATTCACCCACCCTGTGGGGAAACCGCAGTGGATCAGTGTGAAAGAGACCTTAGAGAGTATGGATAGAAGGGCCAATTCGGCTGAAGGGGGAAAAGTTTCCTCAATGTTATTCAATTTTTTATATATATTTATCCAAAATGTACATAATCATGATGAAATAAAACTTTTAAACAAATTTCCACAAAGCAAAAAAATGTTTTAAACAGTTGTAACAGTTAATTGAAGAGCAAGTAAGCCATAAGTGTGCTATTGCTCATTCATTAATCAGGCTGTAGGCCAAGGGTGAATTTTTTGGTTAGCTGTTTCAGCTGACCTTCATAGCATGTGTGTCTGGATTAAGAAGATGTCTACACAAAACTTAAAATGCTTTGGCAGGTCAAACTTGGGCATTCAGCTCCAATTTAAAATACATGTTATGAATAAAGTGTGTGTACTCTGGTCCAACAAAATTGAGGAAATCCCTCTAAATACTATTTATGCCTATTCAATAATCCTTTAAGTAAATATCTGCATTTAATTAAACCATGTCTTACAGCTGATTACTGTGTGGGGTGTGTGTTGGTGCATGTTGCAAGGAATAGTCATACCTCTAACATGAAAACTGTCAATATCTATAACTGCCACTGCCGGTTTTACACATCTCAGTAATTCTCAATTTCCAGTGAATCTAGTTTTTAAAGCAACACTTATCAGCATTGTGCTCCTGGTGCATTAGTCAAAATGTCCATGCATGCATGGCATAATTAACCCCTAGTGTGCCCTTCTTCCAGAAGTGCAAGGTCTGTCCTTACCCCTTATAAATTCATCTACCACTTGTGCCATCTTCTTCTGGTCATGGGCCTGGATGCAAGAGTTATGATGCAGTAAAACCACTTGCACACTGTAAGTAACCTTTATGGCAACTGCAGTTCCTTAGTGATGGCGAACCTTGGCACCCCCAGATGTTTTGGAACTACATTTTCCATGATGCTCATCTACACTGCAGAGTACATGAGCATCATGGGAAATGTAGTTCCAAAACATCTGGGGCGCCAAGGTTCGCCATCACTGCCTATTAATATATGTTCATGGTAGGTTCAGGGACCATGAACTTGCACACCGTGGTCCCCAAAACCCTGCCTAATAATAAATAGTTTTGATCAGAGGTTGAAATGGTCGATAGCCATTCATTAAAACTGTGACAACCATCCGCTGCTCTCCCCAGCCTTTGCTTGTACTAGAGAAGAGATCTGCTTCAGGGACATTGCTGGCTATCTTTTTCAGGATGCCAATCAGGGAGACCATGACTCGTATCTTTACCAATCTCATTCAGCTTCTAACTGAACATGCAAGTATTTAGTGCTGAGAATTTCCAGGGTCAGTACTGTGCAGGGCAGCTGGGAAAGATATCGGGGACTGTGTGTCTTCAGTGTATTTCTCCAGATCATAGGGAAAATGTCAGGGTCTGATATTTCCCCAAAAAGAGTCTGTCATCACTGCTATATACATATCCCTCAACAGGTGATAGTATGTAAAATGCATCAATGGTCAGACCTCTTTTTTGCCTCTGTAGGGAATAGGGGTAGATTTAAACCTCGTTCGCAGGAACGAGGTTTAAATCTACCCCTATTCCCTACAGAGGGATATGTATATAGCAGTGATGACAGACTCTTTTTGGGGAAATGTCCAGGACTCTTTGTTACCCAACCCTTCGCTCTATCCAAAACAGAAACAAAAAAAAAAGTGTCCAGGACTCTTTGTTACCCAACCCTTCGCTCTATCCAAAACAGAAACAAAAAAAAAAAGTTTTAGCTATTGATAAATCCTAAATTACAAAGAAAAAGAAAAAATAGTAAGCTCATTTACACTTGCAAATATACAACAAACATATGTGCACCATCATGACACTTATTGATGTACACACATTACATGTACTGCATGTCTTATAATGGATGAAAACCCTCACATATACCAGTAAAGTGAACCACCTCAAATTATACACAGAGATTAAACAAATTTCCTTACATAAGTTTTACAAGTACAACCCCTAGCAAAAAGTATGGAATCATCACTCTTGGAAAAGTTCATTTAATTGTGTAAAAAATAAAAATAAATTATGGACATGCCTCAAAACCATTTTCATTTAACATTCCAACCTACATGAAAATAGTTTTGAGGCATGTCTGTGATTAGTTTTAGTTTTTTTCTGCACAATTAAAGGAGTTTACAGGGTATAGAGACATAATAGTTAACTGTTTCCTTTTTAAAAATGATTAAAAATAGATAAAAATCAATCATATAATGGACCTGTAGTTTCTAGTTTAGTTTTTGCATGTTGTTTCCTGCCTGTGCTGTACAAAGCCACAGAGCCAAGACAGGGCAGTAATGGTTTGGAAAACGAAACTGATTGGTGCTGTGGGGTTTTAGACACACAGTAATCACACCTCCTTGATTAGTGACCACAGAGAAACAGACAACCAGGAAGTGTGGAGATCAGAGAAAAATTACAGCAACTTGAGAGCAAAAACGAACAATGAGGACATGAAAACAGCACTGCATTAAGGTAAAGCCCTTTAAAGGTGAAAACTCTTTAAAGGTGATTACATACTGCCAGAGGTTGTATATTTGCAGTCTTTCCATTTCTATATTTTTTAGAAAGTGCACATCATGTTACAAATATTTCTTCATGTTTCGGCATTGGGTGTGAACTCTGACCATACACTGTGTATGAGCTGATTGGAGGAATGGCACACACCCCCCTCCACATAGGCAGAGGAACAAAGAAACATGCAGAGCTGTGCTGTGAATAAACCAGCTCTCTCCTAATATCCTTCTAATCATCCTCCCTGACACAAATTTCCAGCTGTTTTTATCTCCTGTGTTGAAAAGCTTGTCAGAAGTACTCATGCTGATAACAAAGGAACGGAGCAGCACAAAGACACACGACTTAGTGCTTTGGAGAGAGATAAGTAAACACTACAGATAGATTTGCCCAAGTCAGATTTCAAGAATGGAGTTTACATCCACTTTAACCCCTTAAGGACCACCGCATGTACAAATACGTTGGCAGAATGGCACGGACAGGCACATTGGCGTACCTGTACATCCCTGCCTAGACGTGGCTCTGGGGTCCGATCGCGACCCCCCCCGGTACTTGCGGCGGTCCCCATGGCTCTGGGAGCGATCCAGGATGAGGGGGCGGCTGTTCATTTTTGTCCGCCCCCTCACGATCGCTCCCAGCCAATCGGCTTCCTCCTCCACCCTCCTCTGCCTGCACTGTAAACACAGGCAGAGAGGAAGTGATGTAATCTCTCCTCCCGCCGGTATTTTCGTCCGGCGGAGGAGAGAGACATCACAACAGTGAGTAGCACCGAACACTACACTGACACTATGTACACATAGGCACACAAATCCCCCCCAGTCACCCCCAATCACCCCCCAGCCCCCTGTCACAGTGTCACTAATAGTAGTGATCATTTATTTACTGATCACTGCATTTAGTGTCAGTGTGACAGGCAGTTAGTGTCAAGCAGTTAGTGTTAGGTCCAGGGTAGCCCCCTACCCCCCCCAATAAAGGTTTTAACCCCTTGATCGCCCCTTAGTTAACCCTTTCACCCCCCTTTTGCCAGCGTCACTAAGCGATCATTTTTCTGATCGCTGTATTAGTGTCGCTGGTGCCGCTAGGTAGCTAGTTATTTTTTTAGGTTCGCCGCCATGTTTTTATAGCGTTAGAAATTTTATGGGGGTACCTAACACTATAAAAACATGGCGCCGAACCTCAAAAAATAACTAGCTACCTAGCGGCACCAGAGAGACTAATACAGCGATCAGAAAAACGATCGCTTAGTGACGCTGGCAATAGGGGGTGAAAGGGTTAACTCTAGGGGCAATCAGGGGTTAAAACCTTTATTAGGTACCCCCATACATTTTCTAATAAAGGTTTCAACCCCTGATTGCCCCTAGAGTTAACCCTTTCACCCCCTATTGCCAGCGTCACTAAGCGATCGTTTTTCTGATCGCTGTATTAGTGTCGCTAGTGCCGCTAGGTAGCTAGTTATTTTTTGAGGTTCGTCCGCCAGGTTTTTATAGCGTTAGGTACCCCCATACATTTTCTAATAAAGGTTTTAACCCCTGATTGCCCCTAGAGTTAACCCTTTCACCCCCTATTATCAGCGTCACTAAGCGATTGTTTTTCTGATTGCTGGATTAGTGTCGCTAGGTAGCTAGTTATTTTTTGAGGTTCGTCCGCCAGGTTTTTATAGCGTTAGGTTCCCCTATACATTTTCTAATAAAGGTTTTAACCCCTGATTGCCCCTAGAGTTAACCCTTTCACCCCCTATTACCAGCGTCACTAAGCGATTGTTTTTCTGATCGCTGTATTAGTGTCGCTAGTGCCGCTAGGTAGCTAGTTATTTTTTGAGGTTCACCCGCTAGGTTTTTATAGCGTGAGGTACCCCATACATTTTCTTATAAAGGTTTTAACCCCTGATTGCCAGGAGTTAACCCTTTCACCCCCTATTGCCAGCGTCACTAAGCGATCGTTTTTCTGATCGCTGTATTAGTGTCGCTGGTGCCGTTAGGTAGCTAGTTAGTGCCAGTAACACTTACACCCACATGCAAAGTATACACCCCCCATATGTGGAAGTTCACCCCAAAATACATTCTGCTGCTTCTCCTGAGTACGGGGATACCACATGTGTGAGACTTTTTGGGAGCCTAGCCGTGTACGGGACCCCAAAAACCAATCACCGCCTTCAGGCTTTCTAAGGGTGTACATTTTTGATTTCACCCCTCACTACCTGTCACAGTTTCGAAGGCCATAAAATGCCAAAATAGCACATAAACCCCCCAAATGACCCTATTTTGGAAAGAAGACACCCCAAGCTATTTGCTGAGAGGCATGTCGAGTTTATGGAATATTTTATACTTTGACACAAGTTGCGGGAATATGACAAACTGATTTTTTTTTGCACAAAGTTGTCACTAAATGATATATTGTTCACACATGCCATGGTTATATGTAGAATTGCACCCCAAAATACATTCTGCTGCTTCTCCTGAGTATGGGGATACCACATGTGTGGGACTGTTTGGGAGCCTAGCCGCGTACGGGGCCCCGAAAACCAAGCACCGCCTTCAAGATTTCTAAGGGCATACATTTTTGATTTCACTCCTCACTACGTATCATAGTTTTGAAGGCCATAAAATGCCAAGATGGCACACAACCCCCCCAAATGACCCCATTTTGGAAAGAAGACACCCCAAGCTGTTTGAGAGGCATGTTGAGTCCATGGAATATTTAATTTTTTTGCCCCAAGTGATTGAATAATGACCAAAATTTTTTTTTTTTAATTACAAAACATTGTCACTAAATTATATATTTTTCACACATGCCATGGTTATATGTGGAATTGCACCCCAAAATACATTCTGTTGCTTCTCCTGATTACGGGGATACCACATGTGTGGGACTTTTTGGGAGCCCCCGCGTACGGGATTCCGAAAACCAATCACCGCCTTCAAGATTTGTGTGAGTGAAATCAAAAATGTATGTCCTTAGAAATTTTCAAGGTGGTGATTGGTTTTCAGGGTCCTGTACGCGACTAAGCTTCCAGGTAACATCGATGTTACCTAAATGAAAGGGGTTTTTTGTATTACGTATGATGTTGTTGACCGCAATTGAAGATCGGGAGGGTAAAAGCAACAACTGACTTGGTGGTGTTAATAAGCTACATGGCTTGCCCACTGTGGTTTTTTTTTATTGGACAGACTTGTTTGCAAGATACCATGGCATAGCAACATAATATTTTCCCAATATGCATCTCAAGTATTCATTTTAAAATTTGAAGTGTATTTTTAAATGAGATGATACAGGACAAAAAAAAAACATTTCTTTAGGTAATAAACCACTACACACAAATACCAGTATTATTCCTCCCACTGGCACCAATGCTAGGACATTCTTCCTTTCACAGATTATAGTGCCAGGGCATTCTTTCTCTCATGGCCACCAACGCTGGGGCTTTGTGCTTCCCATGAACATAAATCCTGAGCCATTTTTCCTTACACTGACCACTGTTCTTCCTATTGGCTGTCAATGAAATGAGTCGTATGTTTATGAATTCTTATACAGCTGACATTTCAAATCTCCTGTTATCGTCATTAGACCCACTAACACTTGACCTGTTTCTCTCAAAGTGGGTGACTAATGGTATATCCACAATCGGTCACCTAGTGGAATCTGCCTCAATACGCACATTCACAGAACTATAAAGCAACTAGAACCTTCCTAAAACAGACTTCTACAAATACCTGCGACTCCGGTCCATCTTTACGAACCTCATCAAAAAAAGAACATCGGATGCCTTCAGGTATATGAACTCAGTTTAATACTGTTATCCAGTGGAACAAAGGGGTCTCTTTCATCTACCACCTTCTCAAGTCAAGCTGCTTTTGACTTCCCCAAACTGCATTACCCACTGGGAATCCTCCCTAAAACTCTTACACAAATGTCATTATACCCCAGCTAGACTTTCAAAACTGTCCCTGTCTATTTCCTCCACATATGGTGGTCCTGCCCCTTGGTCCTAAAGTTCTGGAATTGTGTATTCTCATTCCTGTCCAGTATTTCCCAATTCACCATAGCCTGCCACTCAGAAACAGCATTACTTCTTTTACATTACTAATCTTGGGCTTCCTCGCAATCTTCCTTTATCATTCATCGAATTATAGCAGCCAGGAGAGCAATAGCCTTCTTCTTGGTTACTCTTCATCCAACACCTTAATACACAAACACAGTTTGAACTGATGTTTGCAATCAAAAATGGCAAACTGGCTACATTTTGGAAGCAACGGCTTCACTGGCTGATCCACCCGAAATGTACAGCAAGCATTTAAGTTCCTTTTATAACATATACCTGTACTACTAGTTCTTGCACTTTTTAGGTGTCATGAAAAGGTTACAGAGTAGCTACCATGTATGGTTATCTCTGTACCTAGAGTGTCTGTATGAAATGGCACTAGTGTACCCATTTAAATTACTAAGCGCTATGCACCACCTTTGATATATTTTGTGTTGTCTCTTTTTTTTGGTCTCTCCAGGACATGCATGTAAAGCAATGTATAACTCTTATGCCGCGTACACACAATCATTTTTCAGCATGAAAAATATGTTTTTCGGCATGTAGAAACCTCATCATTGCCTACACACCATCGTTTTTAAAGAATGCTCTAGCAAAGCGCGATGACATACAACGCGTACGACAGCACTATAAAGGGGAAGTTCCATGCAGGTGGCGCCATCCTTGGGGCTGCTTTAGCTGATTCCGTGTTAGTAAAAGACGATTCACACTTTTCTGTCTGTTACAGCGTGATGAATGTGCTTACTCCATTACGAATGGTAGTTTTACCAGAACGAGCGCTCCCGTCTCATAACTTGCTTCTGAGCATGCTCGGGTTATTAAACGTCATTTTAGCCCACACACGATCATTTTTTACATCCCGAAAAACGACATAGTTTAAAACGTTGTTAAAAAATGCAGCATGTTCGATTATTGTATTTTTTTTGTCGTTTTGCAGAACCCGAAAAATGATGTGAAGCCCACACACGATCATTTTAAATGACAACGTTTTTTTAATGCCGAAAAATGATCGTGTGTACGCGGCATAAGATGATATAATAGTTTTTGCCTTTTTTTTCTTCTCTAAAATGATGCTTCTGTGCATACCTTGTACCATCTTTTTAAACCTTCAATAAAACAAAAATTATTGATAAAAAAAAAAAAATAGTTATCAACTTAACTGTCCTGTTGTCAAAGGAGGCCTGGCAAGTCGCTTATGTGATAGTATATGCTGAGTGAAAGGTACGCTTTACTGAGGCAATAGGGTTCTTGAACCCCTAATGCCTCCTCTGCATGCCTCACAACAAGACTAGAGTATAGTTTTTTTCTGCCACATTGGCTGGGATCTGGCAGCACCCAACTCAGAAGTGCTCAAAACTGAGCGCTTTCAAGTTCATTGATCACAGGGCTCATTGAGAAATGCTTGCTTCTCTGCTCCCTTTTGCGCTCTGTCCTAAAAGTGGTGATAGATGCCTTAGGATTACAGAGGGCACAGCTGAGCTTGGAATACATACCTTACACAGCAAAAAAGAAAAGGTTTGATCATTTGCGTCCATCCCTATTTATATGAAAAGGGGGTGGGGGTTGGGACTTTAAATGAGGCATGTAATCAACAGTTGGTATATATAGCATGGTATAGATTATTATGCATACAAATGTTGTTAATATTAAATATTTGCTGTATTAACAATATTTGTACGTATAATCTATTCAATGTTGTGTATATACCAACGGTTGATTACATGCTTCAATTAAAGTCCCAATCTCCCATCCCCCTTTTTTACATACCTCACATACCACAGGCCCAGTAAGTGCAGTTCACCTGGTCCACTACCTACCTCTGTCTCTTTTCCTGCAACCTTCACTGTGAAACTCTGCCCAGAGACGCACAGTTTATCTTAGTGTCCCTGCCTGGACCACTTTCTCATGTACATGCACACCATAGCCATATTCATTGCGGCCTCCAGTGGTCCTGTGGAGTACGGCTCTTTCTATAAAAAATACAAATTGTGTAGGGAGCGCACCAATTAATTCAGCAGCTGGCATGCAGGGTGACTATACAAAACCTTGTGAATAAACAAAAACAGTACAAGTGCAGGGCTTGCTAGATGTGGTATCCCAGATACTGTATGTATTAAATACAGTAGAACAGTAGATAGATATTCTGGTGAACTGAATAAAACTGTGAAAAAGAGTGTACACAATGTGTAGAAAATTCATCCAATATATAAACTCTTGGTGCACTATGCTCTCACCGAAAACATCTAGCAGAAAGTGAAATCCACCAAAAAGCTATGAAAAATTCCAGTGCAAGTGAGCCTCCACCCAAAATATGCATTTACTAGAAATAAGACATAAAGGAACTTCAATAAGTACTCCCTAGCAGGCACTTCACATCACTTCTAGTTAGCAGTGTGTACTCCTCCCTGAAACCAACAAACTGCACATAAAATGTTCGCCAACCAGGAGCCCAAAAATGCTTATATGATGTTGTATTTCACTGTAAAGTTTTAAAAGCATATATATATATATATATATATATATATATATATATATATATATATATATATATAAAAGCTGCAGCATTCTAAAACAAAATAGACAAGTCAGCCAGACTTACAATGGTGGGCGCAGCCCCATGCAAATACGTGGATTCAACAGGATGACGTCAGTACGTAGGTCCCTCCCGACGTGTTTCGTGTGCACATGCTTTATCAAGGGGGCCACAGCTTTCTATAGGAATGAGGCGGTAAAGTGCTTGAGCAGGAAGAATAGGGTACTTAAGGACTTAAGTACTTAAGGACAGCTTGTAACAATGTACCTGTCCTATGAATTATTGCATTTTTTGCTTTTAAAGATAAATAAAATAAAAGATAAGCAGAGCTAAAAAAAAATATGGATGCCTCTTGGCTACACAACTGGTGGTATGTCAAGGGTGCATGCTTTGCTCACATACTTTGTGATAAAAGGTACCTTGTGAAGTATGGTGCAAAAAAAGAACAAAATGTGAAAAACAAAAAGCATACATGGATCAGGTGTTTGGTTTTGTACCTGTTTATGAAGTGTACTTAAAAGGTGGGAAGTTTATTTACAATTTTTCTATATGGAATTTAACTTACAACCTGACCTAAGAGGTAAATCTTGAGTTAACAAGGATATTTTCTCCAGGGTCTGTAGTTAATACTTTTACATAACACACACTGTTCCTTGCAGCACTTGCAAGGACATGACCAATGGATTTCATGGCAATCTGCTTATCTTGAAGATAAGTAAGGAGATCACGTTAACTTGCTTCTCTGCTGAACAAGGGGGTCATACTCTGTTACACATTTATAGATAAATCCTGTGAACACAGAGCAAAGGTCACATTTGTCATTTTGTACAGTATAAAATATGACATCTTGTTTTGAAGCTGATAACTTCTGCTCAGCTCTAGTTCCTTACTTCACACAGCGTTTCGCCGGCAAAAACATTAAACAAATCAAAATGTTTTATATACTGTATGCAGATTTATGGTGATCCCTAATAAACTTAATGCTAAAGGCAAGATTGCTTGAAATGTCATCCCTTGACAAAAGAGGTAGGGGCCTCGGAAATGTGTCGCACCCCACCCCTCTACCTGTCATGTTCTGCTGGTTGCCTTTCTGCTAGTGCCTAGAGCGAGAGGAGAGACACTGCAGATCCGCCATCGCCCAGCGGGTCCCTGCCTGTTGCTGCCATTGGTCCTTTCAGATTGTTGTGAGCTGTCATGCATTTCTACTCGGACAATTGGAGCAGATTACAGATTTCCTTGATGTAAATGATACTTCAACTAAAGTGTTGTTTTTATTCATACACTTTCCTGGCGCCCAGCTTAGTTTCTGCAATTGATATGGTGATGCATTTGTCATCAATTATGACACTAGCCATTTGAGGGTTTTAATGTTCAGCTGACATAAGCACTTTGGCAAATGAAACAGTTAGTACGGAAGCATGCTTTGACTTTGTGCCTACTAGCTCATGTGCACAGTATGCTAATGTAAATAAATATACTGCCGACAACAACATTGATATGTTTCATTGAATATTTTGAAGACTTCTAACTACTGCTTTTTTTTGGGGTATTTGTGGTTTTAAATTTGTGCACCAGCACTAGTGTACTTTATTCAGAAAAAGGGTCGCCCTTGGGATTTTAAATGAGGTGGTCATAGTTTTCCACTGAGTAACAAAAGTAGTAACAGTATAATTGTTTATTAAAATTCATGTACATACATGAATAATACAGCATAATAGCTCAGCCAATGGATTTGCACATAATAAAGAGAATAATTAAAATTGATACAAACGTTATACAATGTATACAAATGCAGGCATCAGAAAACCCGACGCACGTTTCGCAAGATCATTGCTCGCTCATTAGGGGTGGATGCAGATGGGATGTATCTAAATAAATAAAAAGATGTGTCACAGTGGTAAATGTAAGAACAATGGCAGAATGTGTCTGTTTTCTCAAGCTCAATGAAGATGGAGGGGGCAGATCCCTTTTGGGAGTGTGTTCACTGCAGCTTCACAGAAGATATGGAACTATTAACCATTGCAGGACCAGACGTTTAGTAGCAGAAAGAGGACAGGGCATCCCTGCACCCAAGATGTCTGCAATGAAAAGGGAAACTGCCGCTCCAGGTGAGTGCACTCAGCGATCAGTGTCCTCTCAGAAGCTTGGGTGCAGGCAATGCATAAAGCGAAGACTGGATAAAAGACTGGACAGCCGCACTTCCACGAAATCATAGCTATGATTAAGCGCTGATTGTTTGAGACATCTTCTATGCAATGTTGAGCCACACTGAGGGATTTATGCGACCAATATTGACCCCAGGCTGGGATGTCAACCATATGTGCATATTGATCTCCTATAATTAGAGATCACATCTATCTGGTAAGCGGCAGTGTTATTGTTTGGTGGAGGCACTATCCTGTCAGCACTTTTTTTCCTGGACTATTGGATTTGTTGAACACTGGGGATATTTAAGTTTATATGGACACTCTGCAATAGTATTTTTTATTATATTCACATTTTTTTAATTTCACACTTTGTTAATGGTATTCTTAGGGATCTTTTTCGTTTGTTCACACGGACTGGTATTTATTCACTTGATAATTTTCAGGTTTCTACCTAATTTAGGAATTAACCCCTTCTTGTTATCTTATTGAGGTCTCACAAATCTATTTACTGATATAATTTTTTTTCCACTCAGTCTGTGTTTCATCATTTTAATTGATACAGTACCTGTCTGCGAGAATGTGTTTCCAGCACGACGGCATCGTGCTGGTTCTCGGCGACAGGGTGTGGACATCTCACACTCGCTGGAATAGGAAAAGCACATTCCAGCGAGGGCGACATAGAAGCGACGGAGATCTGACTTGGATTCTCGCCAATTCTAGCGTATGAATCATGAGGGGGAACTCCATGCCAAATTTTAAATAAAAAAATGTCATGGGTTCCCCTCCAGGAGCATACCAGGCCCTTAGGTCTGGTATGGATTGTAAGGAGAACCCCCCTACACTGAATAAATGGCTGGTCAGGAAAGGAGTGGGGACGAGCGAGCACCCCCCTCCTGAACCGTACCAGGCCAAATGCCCTCAACATGGGGGTGGGTGCTCTGGGGGCAGGGGGGCACCCTGCGGCCCCCCACCCCAAAGCACCTTGTCCCCATGTTGATAAGGACAAGGCCTCTTCCCAATAACCCTGGCCATTGGTTGTCGGGGTCTGCGGGCGGGGGGCTTATCGGAATCTGCGAGCCATGGGACAGGAAGTGAAGGGAAATCTCTGCAACTGGACACAGATATTGAAACAAAATCTGACAAGGGTTATACTTTTAGACAATCCCTGAAAACCCTTCTCTTTAGAGAAGCCTATCCTGTCCCCATCTAATAACTCTACTTCTATTTTCTCCATCAGCTTACCCCCACAGTTATTATCTTTTGTATTACTTGACCCTTCCTTTTCGATTGTAAGCTCTAAAGAGCAGGGCCCTGATTGCTCCTGTATTGAATTGTATTGTAAATGTACTGTCTGCCGTCATGTTGTAAAGCACTGTTCTTGTTCAGAACACATTGGTATGTGGATCTCTGATAATTTCTTTGAGAATAATAGTTGCACAAACAAACCATGAAAAGGATTTAGTATCGTATTAAACTGAAGAACTGAGCAAAAATGGTTGTGAATAATATCAATAATGTATTTTCTTGAATTTGTCCCTATTTTACCATTCTTACTATAATTATGCCACACCTTATGTCCACTGAAATATGCTCACTTCTTTCAAGCCATGCCCACTAATTAATAGAAGTGAAAGAGGGAAACCCACCTAAGGGAGTTCTAATATGAACACTTTAAATGAATTAGTGTAGGTAATGTTTTTTTTTTTTTTTAAAAGATCAGCTTTACCCATTTGCCGACCAGATGCAGCAGGTTGGCCCGGTAGGTGTACGTCGGGCTCGTATGCAGCGAATTGTGAGCGCGCCCCTTGGCCAACAGGGGAGCCAGTCAGTGGATCCAGTGGACTCGATGTCCGCCGGCTGCCCGTAATTGTTCCCCGCAGTGACAGAATGGGAATCTGCCACAGTAAACAAGGCAGATCTCCGTTCTGACAGGGGATGACACACAGATCCCGTCGTTCTGCTGTGCAGGAAGATACATGCGTTTGTTGTTCCAAGCACCCCATTCCCCATACAGTTAGAACAAACAGTGAGGGAGCACATTTAACCCCTTGATCGCCCTGATGTTAACCCCTCCCCTGCCAATGTCATTAGTACAATGTCAGTGCATATTTTTAAGACTTATCACTGCAATAATGTCACTGGTTCCCAAAAAAGTGTCAAAAATGTCAATTAGGCGTCCGATCTGTCTGTTGCAATTCCGCTAAAAATCATCGATCACCGCCACTATTAAATAATGCCATAAATCTATCCCATTTTTTTTATTGGGGGTGTTTTATAGCAGAAAATAAAAAAAATATTTTTTTTCAAAATTGTAGTTCTTTTTTTATTCTAGTTTATAGCGCAAAAAATAAAAACTGCAGAGGTGATCAAATACCACCAAAAAAAAAGCTCTATTTGTGGGAAAAAAGGACAAACATTTTGTTTTGTACAGCCTTGCACGACCACACAATTTTCATATAAAGTGACGCAGTGCTGTATCACAAAAAAATGGCCTGGTCAGGAAGTGGGTAAATCCTTCTGGGGCTGAAGTGGTTAAAATCATTATAGTCAAATCAATGCTGCAACAAAACGCACATATGAAATCGTTGCCTTTATCTGATTTTCTTTTGATTTTATAAGAGGCCAAATGTTAGACAAATATTTGAGTTCCATGTTCACACATTCCACTCTAGAAACAACCTTATGCCCTTTAAAGGTTGACTGCATAAGTATTTCTTGTTTTTCTGAATACAAAAATCAAACACCAGCAACTATTATCCCTGAACATGTAATGTTAAAATAGCCATTCCCACATTTACATAATTATCATCTGTTCCAAAGTTTCAAGAGCCGTCTCAAGTTTTAAACACTGATTCACTACTTCACATTATAATAACTAATTTATGAATATTGTTTTATTTTAACACTCTACAGCAAGGGTAATGAATTAAAATTCACTGAAGTTTTTGCGGGTATTGCAGCCTATTAAAATGGGCTGACCTACCCACGACATGTGCACCTAATGCACATGTACAGATCTGAACCCATTCTTAAATCGGCATCCTCAGTCCCCAGAGCACATCAGAGTCCTCTCCCTCTTGAGGAGTGTCCACAGGTCCTCCTTTATATCACCCCTTTCCACAGTAATGTTCTCACACTTCCTTGACACCAAACCCCCTGCCAGTACTGTCCTTTGCCCCAATTTACATTATCCCCCCACATTACTATCTTTAGCCCCCTTCACATTACTGTCCTTACTGCCCCCACACATCACAGTCCTCAGCCCCCCCCCCCCCTGTAATGTCCACATCTTTATTACAGAGCAGCTCCACTACCACAAAAACATTTTGGCACGCTATGAACTGGGTGTTCTCCACAAATTCCCACCACAACATCCCATAGAAAGGGTAGACAGATTTTTTTTCACATTGGCAGCAAGGTAAACTTTTCAAATAAACAGCAAAAGCAATTTGATTCAACATTTTAACTGCAAATTTATGTTTTTTTTGTAGTAAATTTCCAATGAAGTAGTAGAGATGATGTACAGTACATTCCATCAGATGGTAGCAACTATAATTCAATACAGTCTCCCCCCACTGTAATATCCACATCTCTCCCATACATCACAGTCCGCTCAGCCCACCACATGACAGCCCTCAACAACTCCACTTTAATGTCCTCAGCGAGTTAGCCTTTTCCGCTTTCCAGACTAGTGTCCTCACTCCCTGTAACTCAGAGGCGTAACTAGAACCATCTGGGCCCCTATGCAGGGAACCATAAAGGGCCCCCTGATATCTGGTCCTGTGGCCCTTTCCACTGATAATGGGGTCCTTTTTGTCCCATTAGGGCCCTTGGGGGAGCTCAGTGGATTGTAATATAAAGGGGAACTCTGATGTAAGGGGTTCTCTACTCACCAAAGCCCCCACTTACATCAGAATCCCCCTTTACATTACAGTCCACAGAGCGCTCCCTTACATTGGTGTGCTCAGAGGCTGGCGAGATAAGAGAAGGCCTCCATCATAGATGAAGGCTTGGGCCAGTGGTGGTGCATCTACAGTGCCTTGCGAAAGTATTCGGCCCCCTTGAACTTTGCGACCTTTGGCCACATTTCAGGCTTCAAACATAAAGAATTAAAACTGTAATTTTTTGTGAAGAATCAACAACAAGTGGGACACAATCATGAAGTGGAACAAAATTTATTGGATATTTCAAACTTTTTTAACAAAAAAAACCCTGAAAAATTGGGCGTGCAAAATTATTCAGCCCCCTTAAAGCGGAGTTTCACCCTAAATATAAGATCTCCCATGCGCTTCAGCATACTGGCGTCAGCGCCAGTATGCTGGGTTTTTTTTTTTTTTATAGCACACTTACTGTTTTATCGTAGAAATCCTTTTCTGTCCCCCGCGGTGGACGGCGCCAGTACAGCGCGTCACATCTTCCTAAGATACCCGATATGGACTCGGGTATTTCCGGCGCTATGCGGCGCCTGCGCACAGACCTAGGAGCTGACTGCGCAGGCGCCGTATTTCTCCGAGTCCTACGGCTATGGCGCGTCACGCCCTCCGAAATAGGACTCGGAGAAATACGGCGCCTGCGCAGTCAGCTCCTAGGTCTGTGCGCAGGCGCCGCATAGCGCCGGAAATACCCGAGTCCATATCGGGTATCTTAGGAAGATGTGACGCGCTGTACTGGCGCCGTCCACCGCGGGGGACAGAAAAGGATTTCTACGATAAAACAGTAAGTGTGCTATAAAAAAAAAAAAAACCCAGCATACTGGCGCTGACGCCAGTATGCTGAAGCGCATGGGAGATCTTATATTTAGGGTGAAACTCCGCTTTAAGTTAATACTTTGTAGCGCCACCTTTTGCTGCGATTACAGCTGTAAGTCGCTTGGGCTATGTCTCTATCAGTTTTGCACATCGAGAGACTGAAATTTTTGCCCATTCCTCCTTGCAAAACAGCTCGAGCTCAGTGAGGTTGGATGAAGAGCCTTTGTGAACAGCAGTTTTCAGTTCTTTCCACAGATTCTCGATTGGATTCAGGTCTGGACTTTGACTTGGCCATTCTTACACCTAGATATGTTTATTTGTGAACCATTCCATTGTAGATTTTGCTTTATGTTTTGGATCATTGTCTTGTTTGAAAGCCAAATATCCGTCCCAGTCTCAGGTCTTTTGCAGACTCCATCAGGTTTTCTTCCAGAATGGTGCTGTATTTGGCTCCATTCATCTTCCCATCAATTTTAACCATCTTCCCTGTCCCTGCTGAAGAAAAGCAGACCCAAACCATGATGCTGCCACCACCATGTTTCACAGTGGGGATGGTGTGTTCAGGGTGATGAGCTGTGTTGCTTTTACGCCAAACATAACGTTTTGCATTGTTGCCAAAAAGTTTGGTTTTGGTTTCATCTGACCAGAGCACCTTCTTCCACATGTTTGGTGTGTCTCCCAGGTGACTTGTGGCGAACTTTAAACAACACTTTTTATGGATATCTTTAAGAAATGGCTTTCTTCTTGCCACTCTTCCATAAAGGCCAGATTTGTGCAGTTTTCGACTGATTGTTGTCCTATGGACAGAGTCTCCCACCTCAGTTGTAGATCTCTGCAGTTCATCCAGAGTGATCATGGGCCTCTTGGCTGCATCTCTGATCAGTCTTCTCCTTGTATGAGCTGAAAGTTTAGAGGGACAGTCAGGTCTTTCGTAGATTTGCAGTGGTCTGATACTCCTTTCATTTCAATATTATCACTTGCACAGTGCTCCTTGGGTTGTTTAAAGCTTGGGAAATCTTTTTGTATTCAAATCCGGCTTTAAACTTCTCCACAACAGTATCTCAGACCTGCCTGGTGTGTTCCTTGTTCTTCATGATGCTCTCTGCTCTTTAAATGGACCTCTGAGACTATAACAGTGCAGGTGCATTTATACGGAGACTTGATTACACACAGGTGGATTCTATTTATCATCATTAGTCATTTAGGTCAACATTGGATCACTCAGAGATCCTCACTGAACTTCTGGAGAGTTAATTTATACAGGATTACAGCGCTCTGGTGTCCAGATAAATCGATCAAGAAATAAATCTATATGACCATAATATTATGCCATCAGGTGAGGGTCCATACCATAGAGGAAAAGTCTTAAAATGAGTCCATCAGAAGTAAGTCCAAGGAACTTGGCCGTCAGTATATCAGGTGTGAAGGTGATTGCAGAGGCTCAGGGCTGCTCTCTCCAAGAGCGAAATCAGCTCAAACCATAACAGAGAAAAAAACAAGAACAGAAAGCGCCGCTGAGCGAACTGCATTTAATTAAAATATCAATAAATATCCAACACTTACATCTAGAAAGAACATTGATGTAGTCTGGGGTGCTGGTGTACCATCGATAGAGAAGTCCAGAAACCAGGATGGATGCTGAGGGAGCCGTCAGTAGATGTCATTCAGATGCCTGCGGCGGGGGGGGGGGAATTAGAAGAAGGAAAGGAGCCGACTTCCACCTCCGCACACAAGCGTTGCTGAGCTGTCAGCTCGTCCACTGGTCTGTGACGTCACTGAGACGATGGCCGAGGAGGGACACAACGTGTTTCAGAGCGTGCGCTGGTTGAATAGGAAACCTGCGCGCTCTTTTGTCAAGTGTTCACACTTGACAAAGGAGCGCGCAGCTTTCCTATTCAACCAGCGCACGCTCTGAAACGCGTTGTGTCCCTCCTTGGCCACCGTCTCAGTGATGTCACAGACCAGTGGACGAGCTGACAGCTCAGCAACGCTTGTTCACACTTGACAAAGGAGCGCGCAGGTTTCCTATTCAACCAGCGCACGCTCTGAAACGCGTTGTGTCCCTCCTCGGCCACCGTCTCAGTGACGTTACAGACCAGTGGACGAGCTGACAGCTCAGCAACGCTTGTTCACACTTGACAAAGGAGCGCGCAGGTTTCCTATTCAACCAGCGCACGCTCTGAAACGCGTTGTGTCCCTCCTCGGCCACCGTCTCAGTGACGTCACAGACCAGTGGACGAGCTGACAGCTCAGCAACGCTTGTGTGCGGAGGTGGAAGTCGGCTCCTTTCCTTCTTCTAATTCCCCCCCCCGCCGCAAGCATCTGAATGACATCTACTGACGGCTCCCTCAGCATCTATCCTGGTTTCTGGACTTCTCTATAGATCGTACACCAGCACCCCAGACTACATCAATGTTCTTTCTAGATGTAAGTGTTGGATATTTATTGATATTTTAATTAAATGCAGTTCACTCAGCGGCGCTTTCTGTTCTTGTTTTTTTCTTTGTGAACTTCTGGAGAGTGTTTGCTGCACTGAAAGTAAAGGGGCTGAATAATTTTGCACGCCCAATTTTTCATTTTTTTATCTGTTAAAAAAATTTGAAATATCCAATAAATTTCGTTCCACTTCATGATTGTGTCCCACTTGTTGATTCTTCACAAAAAATGACAGTTTTATATCTTTATGTTTGAAGCCTGAAATGTGGCAAAAGGTTGCAAAGTTCAAGGGTGCCGAATACTTTAGCAAGGCACTGTATAAGGGCGCACAGTAGCCACCCCCCTCTATCACCAATAGATAGATTCATGCATTGGATGAATCTATCAATGGCCACTGATGACACCCCCTATTCTTGGTGCTCGCAGTTCACCCAGCAGTGTTAGAAAAGCGAATGAAAATAAGGAAACCGCTGCTGTCACCCACTGCCCCACTGAGACAGGGTAAGTGCCCGGCAGATGGTGGGTGGGCACAGTGGGAGCATTTGATGGGCACAATGGGAGCGTTTGATGGGCACAATGGGAGCGTTTGATGGGGCACGGTGGGAGCGTTTGATGGGCACAGTGCGGCTGCAATTGATGTTTTATTTTTTTCAGTTAGTTTGCGCCCCCCCAAAAAAAATTGATCACCAGCCGTCATTGACTTGGGCAGTGGAGTTCTGCCACTGATTAGCAAGCAGGCCTATTTGCCTGTGCTATGCATACACATAGGCTGACAGAGCATGTTGGGGCTTGTAGTGCACCATACCAGGGAAATCCCAGCAAGCTGCTGTGTTGGTAGATGGGTACTGGAGGTGACATCAAACGCTCTCCTCATGACTTACCCACCTGTGTGCTGATTTCTTTTCAATCACTGAAAAGTTTGGAAGGAAGAAATGCTGTCCTGCAGAGCTGTGGATCCCCTGTTGTGGAGGGTTGCAAACTTGCATCATCCATGGTACAACTACATACATGCTGATCTTTCATCCACTATCTATCTAGCTGCAGACTGCTGGGCTTTAACTTTTGCAAGGCACAGAGCTGCCAGAGATTGGAATGTGGACGGGGCTGCTGGTTCACACAGGAGGAGGAGGAGGAGAAGATCCTGCTCTCTCTCTTTGCTCTCCTGTCTGAGTGTCCGTAGGAGGAGGAGGGGGTGGGCTGTCACTGCGGGTCTGGGCAGTGTGACAGAGAGTAGACGCTCTCTGCTCATAACTGCAGCCAGCAACAATGGAGTGATATCCCAGGCCTCTGGGGGGCCCTCCACAACGAGGGAACTCCAGGGCCACAACAAAACTTCCCCCTCTCCCTCACCTTGCACAGACCGAAGATCGGAGGGAAGCACGGCATATCTCCGATGGAGGGCGGGTGTTGCTAGATGGTGATTGGCTGATAAGACCACCATTCATCCTAGCAGCCAATCACCTGCTTGTTTACCCCCAGCAGCTCCGCCCTCCATTCAGAACTGTCCCGCCTCCTGCTGTCGGCTCTGTGTGAGAATTACAGAGACGGCAGGGGGAGGAAATGACTGCTAAATGGCGGTACCGTGGCGGGCCGCATAGGAGAGTGAGGCGGTCCGCATTTGGCCGCAGTCCGCCATTTAGTAATGCCCGCTCTACAGTATATTCATATTTTATCTTGTATAATGAAATACTAGTGTGACGGGAGGACCCATGGAACCCAGAATCCCTTGGAAGGGTTGGGAAACCACTGTTTCAGCTCCCCATATACCCCTTATGTCTAAGTCCCCCTGTGCCATCCTGACACAGGGTGACTGAGAAAATATGTCTTGGATTACTTAAAATGGGATAGTAATATTTATCCACAATATCTCCCAGAGTATATGTAAAGACTTTTCTTGGTTTGCTTGATTCTGAACTCAACATGTTAGTTGAGAGAGCTGATCACATTGGCCTCTGTACAATGTAGGAGACGGGCCGACTCCTAATGGAGCCCCTGCTATTATGATAATGTATAATCAACTGTGTGAAGCTCGGTGACCAGTCTGTCTTCTAGTTAAATTAGGGGCGGACTGACCATTTGGGAACTCGGGCACTATGCCACTAGGGGGCCCCATCAGGGTTGCCAGCCTTAGTAAAACCAGGGACAGTATGTAAAAATCAGTGTTTTAAAAAAAAAAAAAAAGATTATAGCTGCCCCGCCTCTCCAGTACCATTTCAGTGTATGTATTGTGTGTCTGTGTATACTGTGTATGTATACTGTATGTGTGTATACTGTGTGACCCCCATAATCTCCTATTGCCCGGGGCCCCCATGAGTTGTCAGTCCACCCCTGAGTGAAATCCTGATTTATTATAACAATGCTCAGAAGGGCACGAAGTCACATCGGCTGCTATAAGGGATTAGTTCATTTGTTTATGTTAATTTATGTTTCTGGTTACAAGTGTAGTGTTAAAGTATTATGAGCAGAAGGAGGTAGGAGTCTCCTCTTCTACTGTACATAAGACGTGTATTCTGGTTCTAATAAACAGTACATGTTCAGCAATTAAGCAAGTATGGTCATGTTTGTCGTTGATAGCGGTTGGAATATCTGATATCTAGATTTGGACTGGGAGGAAGTAGTATATGACGAAAGCACTCAAGCGGAGTGTGGGACGTTTCGTTACAACTAGTATCAAAAATAACAACATTTTTATAAATAAATCCATTTTAATATGTCATGATGATATCTTAGTGCTCTGTTGTCCTCTAGAATAATAGCACACTTGGCAATCACCTTAGATCCTGTGAAAGTGCCATACAAATACTTGTAAATAAGATCTGAGAATCGAGCTACAACAAGATTTAGGCTGTATGGACATATGTCAGAGTTTCCCCTTAAGCCCTGTACACACGATCGGTTTGTCTGATGAAAACAGACTGATGGACTGTTTTCATCGGACAAGCCGATCATATGTGGGCCCCATCGGTTTGTTTTCCATCGGTGAAAAAAAAATAGAACATGTTTTAAAATTTTCCTATGGATAAAAAAACGATAGAAAAAAACGATTGTCTGTGTGGAAGTCCATCGGTCAAAAATCCACACATGCTCAGAATTAAGTCGGCGCATGCTCGGAAGCATTGAACTTAATTTTTCTCAGCACGTTATACTGTTTTACGTAACCGCGTTTGGACACGGTCGGATTTATGACCGATGGTGTGTAGGCAAGACTGATGAAAGTCGGCTTCATCAGATATCCAACGAAAAAAAAACATCGGATTAGATTCCATCAGGTAACCGATCGTGTGTACAGGGCTTTAGAGGGAAAGCAAGCAGGGAGAGCAGAAGGACTTTAAGGAATATATCCATTCCTGGCTATGGATGGAGGACTTTGGGGAACCCCCGTGAAAGTGTTCTACTTCTCAAAGCGCTCCATCTCTCCAACTATGAACTGCTGCCATTTGTAACTAAAGATGTGTGCCATCTCCTGGCATAAGGATGATTGGTGTTGATACTGGCAAACTGCTTAAGTAAATCATTGTTCATGAGAACGTCTCCTGGTAACAGACTTGAGTGTGGGCTGCTGTGGAGACTTATGTCTGTAAAGCCTGTAGCAGGAATGTGGAAGCACAGCTACTGGTTGCAGCATAGGTCAGATCAGTAGTCTCATGCTAAGTGGGCAAGCCACAAGAATTTCCAATGTCCCAGGATAACCCCATGAGTCCCAAGACAATTCTATCTCTGTGTGCTAAAGGGAAAATGTCCTTGTCTAACTAGTGTATGTGCTATTCACAAAGCCCAGCATGAGGAAGACCACCATTACACAACACAATCGTTACCGCATAGCAATGTGCTTGTGTTAACATCATAGCAGCAATGGCTTTAGAGTTTTTCAAACATATTATATGAGGGACCTTATGTTACATAGTAGGTGAGGTTGAAAAAAGACACAAGTCCATCAAGTCCAACCATATGTGTGTGATTTGATGTCAGTATTACATTGTATAATCCCTGTATATTGTGGTCGTTCAGGTGCTTATCATCGTGGGCGCCCTGGACAGGTAAGTGTCCTTTTTTTTAAAAGTCAGCAGCTGCAATATTTGTAGCTTGCGACTTAAAAAAAAAGGTGGAACTCTGTTTTAATCCCCCTTTTAATGCATGCCAATATTCTGTTTGCTTTGTTAGCAGAAGCTTGGCATTGCATGCCATTGCTGAGCCTATCATCTTCTAGGAGCCCTAGATTCCCCCAGAGGTTCTACCCCCAGTGTAAAGATTGCTTTCATATTTTTGCCAACCAAATGCATTATTTTATGTGGGCTTGGTGTGTGTAAGAAAGAGTTTAGGATCGAGTAGACATGTGCATTAGTTTTCGTTAGAATGCATTTTCGTCCGAAAATCTGTTTTTTTCGTTATCGTTTTACAAACGATAACGAAAGCGCAAGAAACGAAAACTGAAAGATCCGACATAAAAAATGCTTTATTTTCGTTTTCGTTGCAGTAAAAATTCGATATAGAGAGATTCGACGCTGACTGAATACAGTGAATAAATAGCAATCTGTCTATCGAACCTGATATACACACACATACGGTACTTTTCGACATTATAAAGACATTATAAAGAAAAGATTCGACATCATAGGGAAAAGATTCGACACTATAGACACTATAGAAATAATAGATTCAACATTACAGAGAATAGATTTCGATTTATGAGAAAATAGATTCGACATTATAGAGAATAGAAGGCTTATGGTGTATATCGAAAGTGCTAAGATTCGACGGAGAAGATATACTGCACTCGTACATTTTAATGTACGATTCGGCAAAAATTTTCGAAGTTCCGTCGAATATTCTTTGACCATTCGACAGAAACCAAGTATTATTGGATTTTCGGACGAAAGCTATTCCCCAACGAAAAACAAAGTAAATCAAAACGATTTTCGGGAGTAACTAAATAAATAAGACGAAAACGAAAAAACGAAACAAAATATTCCAGTCTGCACATGTTTAGGATCGAGTATGAATATAAATCATCCCGCTTTGGGTCAGTGACTCAGATAGTATCAATGCAGAACTAAAGTGCTTTTAAGAAAACTTGCTAGCTACTGTAGTAAGCTTTTATAGCAGGAAAGATTCTATACATCTTCCATAACTGCTTCTTCCTAACCTGAGTGCACATTGAGCCACACATGAGTAGCTTAGTGTACAGTCTTCCCATGCTTTGGATAGCAGAATTAATTAACACCTGTGTGCATGCATGGAATTTTTTCCATCCTGGGCCAGTCAATTATAGTAACCGAAGATGCCAAACCCATCAGAAGTCTGGAGAAGATGTCAGTGATATCAATGGAGCAATGATGGCAAGTGCCCACCTACCACAATGCAGACTACAATTCTACTTTAAAGTAAATGGCTCATCATAGAAGCCAGGTATTCAGCAAGAGGTCATCAATGGCAAAGTACTCCTGAACCCTTTACATCAGACTGTACTCCATTCTGCAGTGCTTGCTATGGAATCTTATGATGTCGAGAACAGCAGATCTGCAAAAGTTTTTCTTATACTCAGTTTCTAAACCCAGGTCCCCACTGACAGTGAGATTGAAATTCAGCTGAACTTGCATGATTTCATACCCACATGTTGTGGCAGGCGCAGCACTATAAGGTGCCTCATGTGCTGTGGCATTAGAAGAATTGTGATATCTCTGACGTTTCAGTCCAACAAGACTGTCTATTACTCTGAAAATTCCTCTAGCACCGTTCTATGGAAGCAGTAGGTTTAAAGAGCACGCCAAATGCTTAAAATAACTTATTTATTAACTTCACTTCTCTTCATATAAGATACTGCTGCTTTACAGCAGACAGTCCATGTATAAAACACGTGATGAATAATGTATAACAAAATGGTGGTTCAAATATTCAATCTTGTCATTTAACATAAGATGGTGGATATATTTCTTTCTTCAGTATTTACTCTCTCTCTCTCTCTATGTGCAAGTTATCAAAGCATTCTCTGATTTCTCTGAAAGGTATAACTGTGGGTTGCAACTTGGTTTGCAGGGTTGCTTTTGCAGGGTTAGCTTAGTTTGGTTTGAAGGTATGATATGGTTCGGTTTGATTTGAAGGTAAGGTGGAACTACAAGTGAACACTAGATCAGTATACAGTTATAACCACACTATTTACAATAAGAACATATATATAACTGTTTCATATACCTATTTTTAGCCCCTGGCTTCCATAAAACACAACTTTGGCCTTGTGTCTGTTCTGCTCTGCTCTCTGTCTCCATGTGGCTCTCTGTCTCTGTGGTGGAATAATCTAGCAGCACATGGAGTATTAGGAACCTCCCAGACAGAAATGGATGCAAAGGAGGCTGTGATAGGTCAATACTCTGCTCAATGTGAGATTAGCTGTGATTGGGCCAAGGCTTCTGATGAGTCACAAAAGCTTAACTCTATGCTTTCTGGCATGAATTCAACTGTGAATAACTTTGTTTTTGTCTCTCACATATAAACATGTGCACCACACTAGGTTCCCAGTAGGCTTAGCTGTATATACATGTAGGTTATATTAGCTAACTAGGACAGGTTATAGCTGGCCAGCTACACATGTCATTCTGACATCTATGCATGTTGCTGCACAGATGTCTATACAAATGACACATCGAAGTCGCCAAGAGTAGTACAGGAACTACTTTTGGAAATCAGTGCGGGGCCGCAAAGTCGGCGTTGCACCGATTCGGACAGTGCCATTGCAATAGCGAAGGATGTAAACAATCACCAGAGGCCCCGGCTGTTGGATCAAGGTATACATGCATCTGTGGAAGGGAAGGGCTGGTTACATTGGGTCAGAAAAAGGGGGAAAGGGCAGTTTGTCTCTCTCAAAAACAAATCCTGTTCCTCCCCTATCATATACTGTATAACTACAACAAAATTCTTAGATACTTACTAAAGGAATATTTGCCATTTCACAGATACACTCAAATGCATTAACATGGATTATTGCTTTATTAAAGCTGTCAGTGATACAGTGCCATATTTGTGACTATTTTGTATAAATGAATCTTACATGTGTTTAGAAATATGTATTAAAATAAAATTAGGATTTAATGCAACAAATAATTAATCGGCTACCATACTAACCTGTAATGTTATGGGACCAGTCAGGAGACTGCAGCATTAAAGATTAACATTTTAGATAAGTCATAGTCCCCCTCATCTCTCTTTTTTTTTATTATTCACACTGACTTTTCACCAAAAGTTGTAAATAAACCCATTAACAAACAAATTCTTTTGTAAAATGATCGCTGGATGACTCACAATGTTCTCAGTTTACCTTCTCTGTGTTTAATGATTACCCCCGGTGTGTACTCATTGTTTCACACAGTTTCATTGATGAAATGCCATTTTTCCCACATATGTGATGTATTTTGTTGTTGCGAAAAGGTTTTTAAGACAACTGTAACACAATCATAGAATAGATTTTTTTTTCTTTTACAAGTATCACGGCAAATAAATGCATACATCAGCAGCCACACAATTCGATTACCAGTAATTCCAATTTAAAAACGGAAAAAAAAATTCTAAGTAAACTTTATTTTATTTTATTTACATTGCTTTAGTTACTTCCTGGTTTTCAAACCTAGGCAAATTATGTCATACACCCTAGAAGTCTTCAGGAAGGGAGGAGGGGAAGAGGGGTTTTCTCAGCTAAGCGCACCCTCCTGCCTGCATGCCTGAGCTAGGGGCAGATGTATACCAGAAAGTAAATGCTACATGAATCATCTGTCCTTAGGCAATTTGAAAAATTGCTGTGAAAATATCATGCAACGTAAACAATTGCAACAACCACCATTTTATTCCCTATGTTCTCTGCTAAAAAAACAAACAATGTATAGCAAAAATTAAATTAACAAAAAAAAAAACACAGTTTAAACTGTTGGCAAATGGCATTCATTGTCAGCTTCTTTAAAGTAAAAGAAAAACAAATGCACACAAACCCTTCCAAAATACATAGCAGACCCTGGAAAGCTGTTGATGACATTTAATTTTCTGGCAATTGTAATTTATTTTCCTTTGTAAATGTGCCTCTTCACAAACAGGATTAGGACAACCCCCAAGTATATTATTTACATTAATTGGCCATTTTTATTGTTTCAATTTTAGCATTTAAAAAAATTACTGCTCATGACTTAATAGATTTAAAAAAAAAATGTTTTTGCATTAGTACATATTCCGCAGGGCAATGCCCACTCCTCCCATGATATTGTTTTGATACCTGCCTGCTTAAAGGCCCAGAAAATGGGCAATTTTAGTTTGACAGATTTGGCTCCTATTCATTTCAGGGCAATTTGGCTCATCACTAGCAAAGGATATAATAACATATACTGCTTAGATTTTCAGGGTAAAAGATCTACTGTGTTGTCAATCCAAACAGTAAGTTAGGAGCACGCAGGGGCGGACTGACCATTTGGTCACTCGGGGCACTGCCCGAGGGCCCCATGCCACTAGGGGGCCCCAATTAGGGTTGCCAGCCTCAGTAAAACTAGGGACAGTATGTAAAAATCTGTGTTAAAAAAAAAAATGTATAGCTGCCCTACCTCTCCAGTACCTTTTCAGTATATGTATACTGTGTGTGTATATTGTGTATGTATACTGTATGTGTGTATATACTGTGTGGCCCCATAATCTCCTATTGCCCGGGGGCCCCATGAGTTGTCAGTCCGCCCCTGGGAGCACACTGATTTTCTGGGAGTTATTTTTCTACAACTTTCAGCACCCTTAATGGGATAAAACAGGAAGTTTGCATGTATTTGATCGACATACTGAAAATGTTTTTATTTTATTTTTGCCTTGATGTGCACTTTGATTATAACAAAACATCATTTCTAAACTGACTGCAAACGCAGACTTGTTATTGTTGCAACTGAGAGCCTTAAGCAATTGTCAACTACTCTATATTTGATTGTAAAATTGTCCATGACAAATTAATGTGAAATGACTGAAAGGTTTGTGCTACAATACACAGCGCCATGGAGCAGGACAGAGTGCTGCAATTATGCTGCAATTATAGTTAGTGCCTTCCCGGTCGAGGCTCCCTGTAAACTTCAAAGCATTTTCATTTGCACTATAGCATGAGTAAAACACCTATGTAATTAAACTCATACTCAAGCGATTTGCCAGCAGTTTTGGTGTTGTTTTCCTATTTATAGCACGGTATCGGAAAACATAACAATGTATGATAAAACCCTAATTTCACGAGGAGACACATTCTTAAAAAGCTATTATCAGTGGTGGTTCTAATGAAATCTAACTAGTCCATACATTATACAATTTACAAGCATGTACACATGGGAGAAAACATGCATTTTGCACTGAAATGAATGAGCCATAGAGCTTTAAGCACTAAACACAGGGTATTTGTTCAATCTTTACATGCAAATACTAGCATAAATAGTATCAGCCTTCGGTACATTTGCAAAACAAATTTGCTTTCCTGAATCTCTTAAAGTAACAGGAAATTATGGTTTAAAAATATATATTATATTCAGGTATGTATTCTTGAAGCGTGAACTATACTGTATCTGAGCACCATAAACTGAAGAAGCTAGTAAATAGAATTTTAATATTCACAGCAAACTTGCCCATCCATCCATCCATGTCTCCGTGCTTTTATCTTGTTAAGAAATCACTTTGAAAGAAAAAAAAAAGCTTTAGCAGTTTTAGCCATGGCCACCTTGAAAGCAGCGGCGGTCCGTCCATAGAGGGCGCCGGAGCGCTGCCCCTTCTGGGTCCGCACCGCCACTGAAATAACATACATTCATGCATTGCATGAATGTATGTTATTGTTGCCAGCTGCCGCTGGTCTATTCAGGTGGCTGTAAATCGAGGGCCGACTGCCTGAATAACGGTAGCTGGTTGGCTGTGAGGAGGCTTTCCAAGTACAGCCCTCGGCCCCCGGATGCTTATCCTCGGTGCCTTCCTTGGATAAGACTGACGGCCGTCTCAGCCAATCAGGTTCACCGATTCTGGTTACCGGTAATCTGATTGGCTGAAGCGTCACCAAGGCAGGAGAAGACATCGAGGGACGTGGAAGGATTAAGGTAAGTGCATTTTACAGGGCACAGCAGCGACAATGGGCACAGTGGCATCAATGGGCACAGTGGTAACAATTAAAGGGCACGGTGACATGCACAGTGGCAACAATGGGCACAGTGGCATCAATGGGCACAGTGGCATCAATGGGCACAGTGATAATAATTAAAGGGCACAGTGACATGCACAGTGGTGACAATTTAAGTGCATTGTGGTGACAATTGGCACAGTGGCGACAATTGAGGGGCACAGTGGCTGCGTTTGATGGCATGGCACAGTGGTGACAATTGATGGCACAGTGGCTGTGTTTGATGGCATGGCACAGTGACTGCGTTTGATGGCATGGCACAGTGACTACGTTTGATGGCATGGGACAGTGGTGTGAATTGATGGCATAGTGACTGCATTTGATGGCATGGCACAGTGGTGATAATTGATGGCACAGTGGCTGCGTTTTAATGGCATGGCACAGTGACTGCGTTTGATGGCATGGCACAGTGGTCACAATTGATGCCACAGTGGCTGCGTTTTATGGCATGGCACAGTGGTGAGTGGTGACAATTGATGGCACAGTGAGGCTGCAAAATTTTTTTTTTTCATTTGTGCCCCCCCCCCCCCCAAAAATAAATGTGAGCACCAGCCGCCACTGCTTGAAAGGAAGATTGTTTGTGTAGCATTTACTTTCTGCAATCCATCTGCCCTTAGCTCAGGCAGGCAGACAGGAGGGTGTGCTTAGGCATAATATCATGACAACATTTTTTCGCCTAGGCCAAAAACCAGAAAGCAAGTGAAGAAAAATAAAAACGTGCATATAAATATGCCTTTCTATCCATTTACGAATTCTATCAGTAAAATAAATAATATAGGTAATGTTGAATAAGAAAGTTTAGCTCCACTTTAACTCAGAAAAGTACCTTCTTCTGCTCCCAGCATCCTTCAAATTTCAGAACTGCACTGTAAATGGGGACTGTGATGGGAAGGGAACTGCACTGTAAAGGAGTACTGTGATATATAGGGGACTGCACTGTAATGATTTACAGTGCCCCTTTACGGTGCAGTTTTCTTTATATCACAGTGCCCCTTGCAATCATGCCCCCCCCCTTTTCCCTCTAATGTCACAGTGCCCCCTTTCACTCTCTGTCTGCCCTGCACAGTCCTACCTTTGGCAGGGCAAAGGCAAGATTCAGCCTGTGTGCCCTCTCCTGACCCACTGACAATGTCACCCTATCAGCAGGGCAGGGGACGGGAGGAGCTGGAGATCTGCACAGAGAGTCTTTTCATATTAACAAGCGGGTAATCACCCACTTGTTAACATGATAAGTTGGGCAGCTCCCGCCTTTTGGCCAGATCTGCAGCTCCTCCTGCCCCCTGCCCTGCTGATAGGATGACATCATCAGTGAGTCAGGAGAGCCAGGAGTGGGCTGAATCCTGCCTTTGCCCTGCCAAAGGTAGGACAGTGCAGGGGAGGCAGAGTGTGAAAGGAGGCACTGTGGCGTTAAATAAAGAAAAGGAGGGGGGCATGAATGCAAGGGGCACTATGATGGGGAGGGGGCTGTGATTGCTAGGGGTACTGTAATATAAAGGGGACTGCAATGTAAAGGGACATTAATGATTACAATGTCCCTTTACAGTGCAGTCCCCTATATGGTACAGTGCCACTTTAAAGTGCAATTCCCCTTTTTTTCAAGTTTCCTGATGAGGTCCCCCAAAAAAATCAATAAAACTAATTACATATATGTTTTTGTCAGATAGAATAACTAATGCTAAATATTGGAAGCAGTCGATGGTTCCCCTTGACTGAGTGAAGAATAAACTTAACCGGATTGTATCCTTCGCAATTCTACTAAGAAATTCGATGCAACATGGGATCCATGGATATGTTATTTATATACACCTTAAAGCACTTCTGGCTGACCCTCTTTCTTTCTTTCTTATTTCTCTCTCTCTTCCCTTCTCTTGATTTACTTCCTTTTTTGCCGATTTGTTTTTTGTTGATAACTGCAAGATGCTTTGACAGAACACGTATCTCCATGCTGATATGATACTAGTAGAAATGTGCACAGGGGTCCTCTTTCCCCTCCCACATTTCGTCAATAATGGCATGCAATGCCAAGCTGCGGTTGCCAAAGCGAGCAAAGTCCTTTCTTATATTAAGAGAGGTATGGACTCCAGAGAGAGAGATAATTTTGCCCCTGTACAAATCATTAGTAAGACCTCATCTGGAATATGCAGTTCAGTTTTGGGCACCAGTTCTTTAAAAAGGATATCGGGGAACTGGAGAAAGTGCAGAGAAGGGCAACCAAATGATAAGAGGCATGGAGGAGCTCAGCTATGAGGAAAGATTAGAAAACTGAATTTATTCACTCTGGAGAAGAGGAGAATAAGGGGGGATATTATCAACATGTACAAATATATAAGGGGTCCATATAGAAAACTTGGTGTTGAGTTATTCACTTTACAGTAAACACAAAAGACAAGGGGGCAGATTCACAGAGAACTAGATTATCGTAGCGTATCAGAAATACACTACGCCGCCGTTTTTTACCTTGCTCTACGTGGAATTCAGGTAGATTTTCTACGGTAAACGACGGCGGCGTAGTGTATTTCTCCCGTCGCAATCCATCTGCGCGAGTAGGGGGCGTGAAACATTTAAATTAGGCGCGTTCCCGCGGCGATCGATCTGCGCATGCTCCGTTCGCAAATTTCCCGCCGTGCATTGCGCGAAATCACGTTGTGACGTCATTCGTTGTTTATGTAGCGTACTTTACGGGCGATCCACGTCCCGACGAGTTACGTAAACAAAAAAAAAATTTCAATAAATTCGAAGCGGGAACGACGGCCATACTTAACATGGGCTACGTAAAGTTAGAGCAGCAAAAAGCTGCTCTAACATTACGTAGTAAAAAATAGACGAAAACGATTGCGACGCCCGCTCGTATGTTCGTGAATCCCCGTAAAAACACATTTGCATATCCCGACGCATCAAAACGACGCGAACTCCTCCCAGCGGCCGCAAATAGATGGCAGATCCGAAGGCTTACGAAGACGTAAGCCTCTCGGATCGAAGCCCGAAGCCGGCGTATCATGGTTTGAGAATTCAAACTAGTGATACGCCGCGCGAAATTTAAAATTACTCCTGTCTAACCCCAGTTAGACAGGCGTAATTGTTTTGTGAATCTGCCCCAAGGCTCTTTACGTCTAGAGGAAAAAAGATTTCATCTCCAAATATGGAAAGGTTTCTTCACAGTAAGAGCTGTGAAAATGTGGAACAGACTCCCTCCATAGGTGGTTCTGGCCAGCTCAGTAGATTGCTTTAAGAAAGGCCTGGATTATTTCCTAAATGGAATTCGATGTAAGGGATTGTACTATGTTTTTTATTTTGTTTATTTTTTTTGTGGTTGAACTGGATGGACTTGTGTCTTTTTCCAACCTGACTAACTATGTTACCCCCCCTCCTTACGCCATATTTCTTTCTCCCTGTGACAGTGGTTCCTAATGTTAAACGTTAAAGTAGATTAATGGGACAATTTGCAACCGGTCCCTAGTTGATTGGAGTTATATTTCTTGACTCTACAGTGAACAGCTTAAATTTGTTATGTGGTCACTTTAAATTGGCACCCCCACCTAACACATTTCATATTGAGATTGCTCTGTCTCTTATTAAAAGGTCTTGTGTTTATGATTATAATCTCTGTGGGTGCTCGATTTTCACCCCTGTTTATGTCATTGTTTATTGATTGCACCTTAAAAAACGTTGTTACTTCAATAAAAATATTGAAAAGTAAAGTGCAGTCCCCTAACATTACAGCCCCTTTACATTGCAGTCCTTGTTACATTAATGTAAAGGAATGACTACAACTCTGACAATATCCCGTCACCAACCAACCACCCCCCCCACTGGAAAAATTGGCTGCCACAAAAAGGTTGGGGACCACTGCTTTAGAGTGTCAGCTCTGAGTCTGGCTTCTGTTCCTCCTTAGTCACTAACCTGGAACAAGCATACAGAAGGTGAAGTTATAATTCAAGATTTTCCTAGCTTGTGACGGAAAATAATAATTATATGAAGACAGGAGGCGATTATCTTATGCATTATCTTTCTTTATTAATGCACACAGCAGAAAACAAACTTATCAGTGAGTTCAAATAGAAAAACGTTTTAAAACTTAAAACAAAAAGAAACTACAATACCCAGCAGCCCTCTGGCTGGACCTGCCAATCATAGAGCAGGTCAGCAGGTATATAAGGGGCTGCCTCTTTAGGATCCTCCTCTTTCTTGAAGCAAACAGCAAAAAACTGGAAAAAAAAACAGTCCAAAAAAAACCTTGAAATCCTGGAACAACTGGAACTCCGGCACAGTAGTCAGCCGACGGTATCCGGGACTCTGGATCCGGATGCAGTAGGAACCTCCACTTCAGGTCTGCGATGAATCAAAAGATCCGAGGACTTGAACAGGAAAGGCAATCCCAACGGGGATAGTGGAAACGAAAACTCTGGGGCGCATCAGCCTCCGATCTGTAGGATACGTGCTTCAATAGCCTACAAAAAAGAAACAACACCGTGATAGGGATGGGTTGGGAGGGAAGATAATCGCCTCCTGTCTTCATATAATTATTATTTTCCGTCACAAGCTAGGAAAATCTTGAATTATATATCAGACAGGAGGCTCATATCTTATGCAAGTTCAAAGCTATAACGCTGTATACATTAGAAAATAACAACTGATCTAGATTACAAAACCGACATAGATATGTGTTCCTCCGGTCTAAAGTAGAATTGGCGGAAGGTGGTTGCTGATGACCAGTCTGCCGCTAACAGTAATTCTGAGAGGGAGCCTCCCGAGGTGACGACTTTAGTAGCCATCGCCCCTCTGGAGGAGTGGGCACCAAACAGGGTTGTGTCAATCCCTACCATTTCCATGACTGAACATACCCATCTGGCTAACGTATTCGAGGCAACCGGGAGATGAGGTTTGACGTAAGAAATTAGAAGTAGAGGGAGTTGTACCGATCTCAATGGGGCCGTCATAGACTCATAAGTCTGTAGGCAGCGGCCCACACATAGATGTGGATGCGCCGGGAAGAAGGGGTAGAAAACCGATTGAAGGCCCGTTTTCGTTCTACGCACGACCGAAAACCTAATTCCCTGAGGCGAGAATTGACGCCTGGATATGTCTAGAGCCCTGACATCCGACACTCGTTTGATGGAGATCAGACACAAGAGGACAGTAAGTTTGAAAGACAATAACTTCAAAGATAGAGTATCATTGTCCCCCCAGTCCGAGAACATGGTTAGGACCCTAGTCACATCCCAAGTATGCTGATACTTGGGTCGTGGGGGACGTTGAAATCTAACGCCCTTCAAAAGACGGCACACCAATGGGTGTCTACCTACTGGCAACGAGTCAATAGGAGAGTGGTAGGCTGAAATCGCCGAGCGATAGACATTCAGAGTGTTATAGGACTTCCCGGATTCAAAAGAATCTGCCAGATAGTTAACCACTACAGACACCCAGAGCCGCCAGGCCGCCAGGCCGATCGATATGCCGATCTAGTCCCGGGGGCCCAGGCCAAGGAAAGGAGGTCCCTAGCTGTTCTTGAAAGGATGCTGTCTGCGATCGGTTCCCCGAGACCAACCATGCGAGGAGAGGCAGGTTGTGGTTCGTGATTAGAGGGTGTAGATCTCCGTTTGGACTGGTGAGGAGATGAGGAGAGTGAGGAAGTAGTCTGGGGAGGTCCACCGTCATTCCTAGAAGGAGGGGAAACCATGGTTGTGTCGGCCACCACGGAGTGATCAACACAACTGATGCTCCCAGGTTCGCTATGTGAAGGAGAACCCTGAGAATCATAGAGAACGGGGGAAACGCATAATGAGTCCCCTGCGGCCAGGTCTGGCGGAGGGCGTCTACCGCATGTGCCTCCGGATCCGGTCTCCAGCTGTAAAAGCGCAGGAGTTGATGGTAGAGACGGGAGGCGAACAGGTTCATAGAGAGGGGGCCCCATAAGAGATCGAGGGCTAGGAATACTGACCGGTCCAGTCGCCAATCGCTGGAGTCGGATAGGTAGCGAGAATTTCAATCTGCCACCATGTTCGAAGCACCCGGGATATATTTCGCGATCGGAACGATGTTGCGTTCCAGGCAGAAGTGCCAGAACTCTTTCGCTAGATCCGCTAGGATCCTGGACCTGGGGCACCCTAAGCGATTGACGTATTGGACTGCGGTTATGTTGTCCATATGCAGCAACACGCAGCAGTTGGACGTGTGTGGCAGAAGACTCCTGATGGCAAAGAAGGCTGCCAGGAGTTTCAGTGCGTTGATGTGCAGTAGCGACTCCTCTGCGGACCACGTCCCTCCTGTGGATAAAGAGCCGCACCGACCACTCCAGCCGTGGCGGCTGGCATCCGACTCTATGATGAAGTCCGGATTGGAACTGAAGATGGTCTTGCCGTTCCAATCGACGGCATGCCGTAACCACTACCGTAGTTCCACTATGGTTTCTGTGTCCAGGAAGACTTCGTCCGCATAGCGAAGCCCCTGACGCAGATGTAGAGTCTTGAGCCTCTGGAGGGCTCGATAATGAAGTGGAGCTGGAAAAATGGCTTGGATCGATGCCGATAACAGGCCGACTAAGCGAGCTAGACCGCGTAAGGACACCCGTTGTTTGTCCAGCACGGTAGTGATCTCTCTGCGGATGGTAATTAATTTTGATTTGGGTAGCCGGAGGACCGCCCGGTTGGTGTCCACCAAGAACCCCAAAAACTCCATCTCCTGAGATGGGGAAAGAATGGATTTCTCGTGGTTTATGAGGAAACCCAGATCCTGAAGTAATCCGACTGCCCAGGAAGCGTGCTCGTTTGCTTGGTGGGAAGAACGAGCCATTATGAGTAGGTCGTCCAGGTAAATGATCAACCTCACTCCCCTGCTGCGCAGGGCCGCCGTCACCGGCTTCAGTAATTTGGTGAAGCACCACGGGGCGGAGGAGAGACCGAAAGGAAGGCAAGTAAATTGCCACATCCTGTTTCTCCACAGGAAGCGGAGCAAGTGTTGGGAGGTTGGATGAATGGGAACTGTGAGATAGGCGTCTTTTAAGTCCACCTTCACTAACCAGTCCCCAGGACGTAAGAGATCCCGCAGGCAGTGGATTCCCTCCATTTTGAAATGTCGATATACGACATGTTGATTGAGGTTTCTTAAATTTATCACTGGACGGTAACCGCCACCCCTTTTCTTGACTATGAATAGGTTGCTGAGGAAACCCGGAGAGAGTGGGTCCACTTCTACCACCGCTTGTTTGGTCAGAAGGTCCTGCAACTCGTTGTCCATGAGAACGGTGTTCAAGTTTGAAAACCGGATGGGGTGAGGGACCAGATCCATGTCTGGCAGAGAAAATAACTCTATCTGATAGCCCGCTACTGTATTGAGTATCCATGCGTCTGCTGTAATCGCAGACCAGGCGTGGATAAAATGTTTCAGTCTTTCCCCTATAGGTATGTAAGAAAAATGGAGATGCGTTGTACTCACCGGAGGTCGGTCGGGAGCGGGGGTAGCCTCTCCCTCCTCGGCTTCTCCAGGGGCGTCCGCGGGGAGGGAAGAAGGGCGCCGGTTGCGCCATTGGTACTGGTTAGGGCTGCGGCGCTTGGTACTGAGGGGCCCTGAGGAGTGGCCTGTTATAGGAGTAACGGCCGGCAGAGCGGCCCTTGTATCTGCCGGCCCTGGGAAAAACCCGAGTGGTATTGATCTTTTTCAAAGATGTTTGGGCCTTATCCAAACTGGAGTAGAGCCCTACCATTTTGTTGATATCTTTAATGAGTGAGTCCCCGAATAATAAGCCGTCTGCGGCTGGGCCGGGTTCTGATTCGGCTAAGTGGGACAGCTGGGGGTCAAGCCTCATTAGAATTGAGCGGCGGCGCTCTATTGAACATGTAGTGTTCGCGCAGCCCAGGAGGCACACTGCTCTTTGGGTCCAGCCTCTAAGCTGGGAAAGGTCCACCGGCTGTCCAGAGGCGGAAGCCTGTTCACTAAGGTTCAAAATTTTTGTAATAGGACCAAATAGGTCTAAAATCCTGTCCTGAATGGTTTTGAAGGACCTCTCAATTCCCTTTTTTTAGTATTTCCCATGTTTTGTGAGATATCTCAGAAGTATGGGGTCCAACTCGGGAGTGTTAACCACTTTTTTGGTGATGCAGGGACGGGGGCATTCTGCCCTCAACTTATTACGGTTGGCTTTGTCAACCGATCTTCGGGCCCAATATTCAATATACTGGGCCACCTCGGGGAGAGGTGTCCAGTCACCGGAGCGTGGGTGGCTAATAGCTTCCGGATCAAAGAAGGGCTCTCCGTGAGAGTCTAATAAAGTCTCACCCTGGGGTACAGGGTTGGCGCCGTCTTGGGTCGCCATGTGCCCACTGCCTTCATACTCATCATATTCATCCTCAGACTCATAAGCGTTAGACGCTTCGGACTCCGCGGACGACTCTGGAGAGGAGTCCACAAAAGAGTCCGGTTTAGTCCGCCTAGCGGATCGTTGCCTCTGCATATGCAATTCCCCGAGGCTCAGGGGGTCGATCGGAGTCTGGGAAGGCAGTGGGTCGACAGTCCTAGGAGGGTACTGTCTGGGGCATGATTTTTACTTCCCCTGCCGGGGAGTCGTGAGCCACCTCAATGTGGCGGCGTTTCTGTGACGCTTTGCCCTGTTTTCTGGGCGGCATGCCATTGTCAGATGGTGTGGGTACAAGGGGAATAGGCTGGGGTATAGATGAGGTTGGCGTAACCGAAGCCATTGCAGCCTGGACTGATCTACTGATCAGGTCTTGGATTTGGGCAGCGCTGAGGAAAACTGGAGTGTCTGGTTCCAGTAGTCCCTCAGGAGCATTAGGGGGGGGAATCCTATCCTCAGCCATAGTAAGAGTAAATGTATGTGTGCAGCACTAATGACCAAACTGTGGCAGGGAGGTGTAACGTTTGGGAATAAATTCCCTGACTAAAAGATTGAGGGAGAAGTAAATAAACCTGTAGGGGACCCGCGCTCCGTACCTCACACCGTTCGGTAGTACTCTGATGTGGCTGTGATGAGCGCGGGATAGGAGGCAGAGAGCGTAGTCTCGCGAGACTACGGGCCTCCGTGCGATTGGTCGAATGACCGAATGGTCCGTCACGCCCCCTGAATGACGCGCCGAGAAGAAAGCGCGATACGAGAGAGCAGGCGCAGATTGCGCAAAATGGCGCCGCCTCTCGCGAGAATTCGTCAGGAGAAGTCTCTCCTTCTATCAGGGTGGAACCGGTCAGAGCGCCAGAGGGATGCGCGCTGACCGGGGAGAAAACGGGATTGTTGTGAGGTAAAAAAGGGGGTCACAGACCAGAATGCATGAGGGTAGTAGCGGGGGGGGAATCCCTGAAAAACCCAAATGAGGTAAAAGGAGAAAGTATACACCCAAGGAATGGGAGATACCGATGAAAAAGACAGAGAAATGAAATTTACACTGCTGTAAATACAGACTAGTAAAAATGAAACACAAATGTTGTACTTATCTGAGTCCTGCTGTGAGCAGAAAGTAAGAGGAGGATCCTAAAGAGGCAGCCCCTTATATACCTGCTGACCTGCTCTATGATTGGCAGGTCCAGCCAGAGGGCTGCTGGGTATTGTAGTTTCTTTTTGTTTTCAGTTTTAAAACGTTTTTCTATTTGAACTCACTGATAAGTTTGTTTTCTGCTGTGTGCATTAATAAAGAAAGATAATGCATAAGATATGAGCCTCCTGTCTGATATATAATTTATGATTGGCATCCTTGTTCATATAAAGCAGCTATTTTATATACGTCTTAAAGATAAAGTTCACTCACATGCAGTTTAAGTTCTAAAAACACTTTATAGACTTTAAGCTACTACATTACAAGCTACAGAGCCTATTATAAAAAAAGAGAAACCATTTTAAACATAAAACTGAAGTTTGTATGGGAAGAATATTGTCACAGAAAGTTTCTTCTCCTCTTGGGCAACTGTGGGACTAAACCATATTTAGAGGACTAAGGAGTTAAGTCTTGTACACAAGATAGGATTTTCCGACACTGATTGTGTGATGACAGACTGTTGGCTTAAAATCCGACCGTTTATACGCTCCATCAGACAATTTGTTAGACTTTCAGACAAAACAAATGTTGGATGGAAGGCTTATACATTTTTCACAGACAGCGGTCTGTTGTCAGATTTTCCCATTGTGTGTACAAAAGTCCAAACACGAATGCTCGGAATAAATGCTTGCCAAACACAACAGGTGCCCAAAGGGAGCTGAAAGTTCACATAGTACATCATTACGTTCGCATTTGTTTGTATGCAAGACAAGTTCATGGCCAACACCCTTCGGACAAAAGTCGGACGCTTTGTCTGCGGAAAATCCAATCGTGTGTATGAGGCTTAAAGATACTTTCACACAGACAACATCGGTTCAGTTATTTTCTGAAAAACTGAGTACTGTTTCATGTTACATCAGTATACTTGCATGATTGCGTCTATTTTTTTTTTTTGTCTGTTTTTTTCGTTTTTAATAAAATAGTCGTAGGTGGTGAAGAAAAGAGTCACATGTGACAAAAGTATAAAAACAAATATGTTTCTTATCTAAAGTCGTAAAGATAAAACATCACTAAAAAGAAAAAGGATGTTTTTTTCTGCTTTAGAATGTATTGATCTGTGGAGATGGCCAAAAGATGATACAAGTGGTAGTCATCACCAAGTGGCAGTGCAATATCAATGTGCATCTAGTGGTTGGAAGTCTATTGTTACACCCATTTTAACAAAAATTTTATTTGAAATATGTAAATCATTTATAAACAGTTTTGACAATATTAATAAAAGTGAAAGTTTGTATTATTCTTGATAAAATTGCACTTTGTCAATTTACCTATCACTTTCAGATTATCTTTCAACTCACAGCAGCATTCTTGCCAACTGTCCCAAGATTTAAAAAAAAAAAAAATCCCAGTGTCCAGGGCAGGACTTAGGGTGGTGGGGGCCCCTGGGCTTGAGTGTTGAAGGGGCCCCCTGGAGCGAGCCGGGGGTGCGCATTAAAGTTGTTGAGCGGGGGGGTGACTCATCTGTGCACGGAATGTGTTGGCTCGCTTCCCTTCAGCAGACATCTCCACACCGCTCCAGTTCCTCCTGGGGGGAAGTTTTGCAGTTGTTAAGCGGGGGGGGGGGGGCCTCTCACCTGTGCCGACAGCCAGGGCCACAGACTGTCATTAGCCTGGCTGTCGGCTTTCAGCAGCCACAGTCCTCCACACACCGCTCCGGTTCCTCCTGCTTCCGTGCTGCCTCTTATTGCAGTGCGGTAAAATTAACCCTTTCGCGGGACTGCGGGAAAAAGCGAAAAGTCCCGCCGAATCCGTGCGTGTTGGGAGGTATGCTGCGCAGGGCCGCCATCAGGGGCACCTTACACAGCTTAAGGCATGGGCCCCCTGGAGCAGAGAACCGGGGGGGGGGGGTGCTGCCCCCTGACATTGAGAAGCGGGGGGCCTTTACAAAAAAAAAAGAAGAAATAAAGAAAATATATATATATATATATAATTATTATTAAAGGGCTCAGAGGTCCCCAAGGCCCCATGTGGCAACCCCCCCCCCCCTTTTTTTTTTTTTATATTTTTTTATTAACCACTTGCTTACTGGCCACATATACCCCCTTCCTGCCCAGGCGAAATTTCAGCTTTCAGCACTGCGTCGCTTTAAATTAAAATTGCACGGTCGTGCGACGTGCCTTACAAACAAAATTGACGTCCTTTTTTCCCCCACAAATAGAGCTTTCTTTTGGTGGTATTTGATCGCCTCTGCGTTTTTTTTTTTTTTGCGCTATAAACAAAAAAGAGCGACAATTTTGAAAAAAAACACAGAAATTTTTTTACTTTTTGCTATAATAAAAATCCAATTTTTTTTAAAAAATATATTTTTTTTCTCAGTTTAGGCCGATATGTATTCTACATATTTTTGGTAAAAAAAACAATCGCAATAAGCGTATAGTAATTGGTTTGCGCAAAGATTATAGTGGCTAGGAAATAAGGGATAGAATTCTGACAATTTTTTTTTTTTTTTTACTAGTAATACGGCGATCTGCGAATTTTGTCAGGACTGTGATATTGCGACGGACACATCGGACACTTTTGACACATTTTTGGGACCATTCACATTTACAGGGAGTGCAGAATTATTAGGCAAGTTGTATTTTTGAGGATTAATTTTATTATTGAACAACAACCATGTTCTCAATGAACCCAAAAAACTCATTAATATCAAAACTGAATATTTTTGGAAGTAGTTTTTAGTTTGTTTTTAGTTTTAGCTATTTTAGGGGGATATCTGTGTGTGCAGGTGACTATTACTGTGCATAATTATTAGGCAACTTAACAAAAAACGAATATATACCCATTTAAATTATTAATTTTTACCAGTGAAACCAATATAACATCTCAACATTCACAAATATACATTTCTGACATTCAAAAACAAAACAAAAACAAATCAGTGACCAATATAGCCACCTTTCTTTGCAAGGACACTCATGCAGTCTGCCATCCATGGATTCTGTCAGTGTTTTGATCTGTTCACCATCAACATTGCGTGCAGCAGCAACCACAGCCTCCCAGACAATGTTCAGAGAGGTGTACTGTTTTCCCTCCTTGTAAATCTCACGTTTAATGATGGACCACAGGTTCTCAATGGGGTTCAGATCAGGTGAACAAGGAGGCCATGTCATTACTTTTTCTTCTTTTATACCCTTTCTTGCCAGCCACGCTGTGGAGTACTTGGACGCGTGTGATGGAGCATTGTCCTGCATGAAAATCATGTTTTTCTTGAAGGATGCAGACTTCTTCCTGTACCACTGCTTGAAGAAGGGGTCTTCCAGAAACTGGCAGTAGGACTGGGAGTTGAGCTTGACTCCATCCTCAACCCGAAAAGGCCCCACAAGCTCATCTTTGATGATACCAGCCCAAACCAGTACTCCACCTCCACCTTGCTGGCGTCTGAGTCAGACTGGAGCTCTCTGCCCTTTACCAATCCAGCCACGGGCCCATCCATCTGGCCCATCAAGACTCACTCTCATTTCATCAGTCCATAAAACCTTAGAAAAATCAGTCTTGAGATATTTCTTGGCCCAGTCTGGACGTTTCAGCTTGTGTGTCTTGTTCAGTGGTGGTCGTCTTTCAGCCTTTCTTACCTTGGCCATGTCTCTGAGTATTGCACACCTTGTGCTTTTGGGCACTCCAGTGATGTTGCAGCTCTAAAATATGGCCAAACTGGTGGCAAGTGGCATCTTGGCAGCTGCACGCTTGACTTTTCTCAGTTCATGGGCAGTTATTTTGCGCCTTGGTTTTTCCACACGCTTCTTGCGACCCTGTTGACTATTTTGAATGAAAAGCTTGATTGTTCGATGATCACGCTTCAGAAGCTTTGCAATTTTAAGAGTGCTGCATCCCTCTGCAAGATACCTCACTATTTTTGACTTTTCTGAGCCTGTCAAGTCCTTCTTTTGACCCATTTTGCCAAAGGAAAGGAAGTTGCCCAATAATTATGCACACCTGATATAGGGTGTTGATGTCATTAGACCACACCCCTTCTCATTACAGAGATGCACATCACCTAATATGCTTAATTGGTAGTAGGCTTTCGAGCCTATACAGCTTGGAGTAAGACAACATGCATAAAGAGGATGATGTGGTCAAAATACTCATTTGCCTTATAATTCTGCACTCCCTGTATACAGCGATCAGTGCTATAAAAACGCACTAATTACTGTATAAATGTGACTGGCAGTGAAGGGGTTAACACTAGGGGGTGAGGAAGGGGTTAAATGTGAGTCCTGGGTGTGTTCTAACTGTGTGGGGGGAGGAGGGTGACTGGGGGAGGTGACCGATGCTGTCTCCCTATGTACAAGAGAAACAGCATCTGTCACCTCTCCCTGACAGGACGTGGAGCTCTGTGTTTACACACAGAGCTTCACGTCCCTGCTCTAAAACTGCCGATCAGCGGGTACCTGGCGGACATCGCGACCGCCAGGCACACGCATCGGCATCTCGGGGACGTGCCGGGTGCGCGCGTGCCCCCCAGTGGCCGGAAAAAACTATGCCGTCAATTGATGGCAGCTTGGAAATTCAGATCCCCAAAGCTGCCGTCAATTGAGCATATGCGGGGCCTCAAGTGGTTAAAAGGCCCAGAGGTCCCCAGGATGGCAACCTCCCTTTTTTTATGTATTTTTTTATAAATGTTTTTTTTTTTTTAGGGGTCTGGAGGCCCCCAGACAGCAACCCCCACTTTTTTTTATTTTTATAAAAAAATATGTTTTATATATATATATATATATTTTTTTTTATTAAAAAAAAAAAGTGGGGGTTGCTGGCCCTAAAAATAAATAAACATTTATAAAAAAAAAAAATACATAAAAAAGGGAGGTTGCCATCCGGGGGCTCTGGGCCTTTTAATAAAAAAAAAATATAAACAAAAATAAACATTTATAAAAAAATAAAAACAGGGGGGGTTGCCACATGGGGCCCTGGGGACCTCTGAACCCTTTAATAATTATATATATATATATATATATATATATATATATATATATATATATATATATATATATATTAAAAAAAAACATATTAAAAAAAAACATATAAAAAAAAAAACTAGGGGTTGCTGTTCGGGGCCCATGGGCTTGAGCCCAGTCAAGCCCAATGGTAAGTCCGGCCCTGCCAGTGTCCCACATATCTGTCTGGAGTCCAATGATAGAACGAGGTGGTTACCCATGCAGGTAAACAAGGCTCTCCATGAGCTTACACTTTAGTACACCCCATGTGGATGAGGCCTTAGAAAGTATTTAGCAAGAGTAAGTTATGCTGTGTTTGTGTGTGTTTTTTTTGTAAAAATAGCGATTTGAGAAAGATTTGCACAAATATTGCATGGCTTTAAAAATCAGTAGCACCTTCTGTTTATTCTACAGATCATGTGCGTTCAGAAAATATATATAATTTGGGGGGTCTTAAAAAAAAAAAAAAGAAAGAAATCGAAAAAGCTATAGGTGAATTTTTTTACATTTATTTTTGCATATGTCAGATCTTCACCATTTTGCAAAAAGGCACAATATTTACAAATATTTATTAACTCGATAAAGGTTTCGCTTTAGCAGGAATTCTGTAGAATTAGGTGTTTATATTTGCTAATAATGATTTTAGTGTATTGTCAGCTAAAATATTATTTTGATAAACATTTGCACAAATATATAGGGGCCTTAAAAATCATTAGCCTCTTTTTATTCTACTGGTCATGTGCTTTCAGAAAATGTAGGGTTTTTACACATTCTGAAAGCTGTATAGGGAAGATGAAAACCTTCAGATTTTTAGAGAGATTTGGATATTTACATTTTTGTGTACTTTTGAGTGTCACCATTACACAAAATGGCACCATTTAAAAATTACAAATATTTGTTATTTATTAACTCAACACAGGTTAAGCTTTTATATTTAGTAGGAATTCTGGAACAGTTGCTGTTTTTTTCTGTGAATAAAATTTTTAGATAAAATATTGTTTTGATAAACATCTGTGCCAATATCGCGGGGGCCTTACAAAAATCAATAACACCTTTTTATTCTACTGGCCATGTGCTTTCAGAAAATACAGTGGAACTGCGGTTTACGAGTAACTTAGTTAACAAGCTTTTTGAAAGACAAGCAACTTTTTAAAAATAATTCTGATTCGGTTTGCAAGTGTTGTCTCACAAAACCAGTAGAATTCAAGCTAATGGGGCCTGCAGTACCAAATTTGGCCTGAGGTTCGGGGGGGGTACCAGAGCTGACAATCGGCGGTGTTAGGACAGGCCTGAGAACAGTTTAGCTGACCTCGGAAAGGCTCGTGAATGGAGTCCTACCGAGGCCAGCCAAACTGTCCTCTGGCCTTTCTGGAAATTTCCGAGGTTCTCCAGCACCTGCCTCTGGTATTGCATGCCATTGAAGTCATTTATGCTAGTAATCCAAGATTCCATTGTATATGGTTTGAGGAGACTTATACAAACCCTGAAAGCTACAAGGAAAAAAAAAAATATATATATATATATATATATATATAAAAAAAAAACAATGGAAAATTAGCCAGCTGAGTTTAAGTGAAGAACGGGCCTGGCAGTGAAAAGGTTACATCATGTGAGGAGTTGACACTGTGCCCAGTGATCTTCGACTTCTCCTATGTTGTTCAGGTAGATATCAAACTCTAAAGCCTCGTACACACGATTGGATTTTCTGCGGACAAAGCCTCAGAATTATGTCTAAAGGATTGGCGTGAACTTTCATTGCATACAAATGGCAAAGAATTGTTGGCCCAACAAACACGAAACATGGTTTTTCAGCTCTTTAGCGTCACCCTTTGGGCAACTTCTGCTAATGTTGCGTTATGGTTAGCATTGCTTCTGAGCATGAGTGTTTGTACTTTGGATTTTTTTCTGTAGACATGATCGGATAATCCAAACACCACACATTTGTTGTTGGAAATTTTTAAAGCAAGCTATCCCACATTCGTTTGGCGGAAATTGCAACAATTGTCCGATGGAGCATGCAGACGGTCGGATTTACCGATAACTGCCTGCCATCACACAATTTCCGTAGGAAAATCCAATCGTGTACGGGCCTTAAGTTGACCTACCCCGCCAATTATAGATAAAAGAACTAAAAAAATAAACTTTTTATACTGCCCCTTATTTTGTCACTAAGGGCTTAGTCCTGACTTAAGGGCACAGTTCAACTGAAGTCAGGTCTTTAGCAATCCAGTGAAATTACAGTAGTTTGAGAGAAATCTGGTTGTGTGTACTTTGCAGAAACACACTACAATTCCTTCAACATGGTTTCCTATGGAAAGTGAATGATGCTGTTATATCAAAAGCTGCTAGACATGGTAATTTTGATAAACACAGGAGTAACAAATGTTTCATAAGTGACTTTGTTTTTCCATTTCTGGGAAAGCCCCTTTTCATCACTTTACACAAAAAATTTCATGCAGCATTTAAAAGTTTCCGGCTTTGTATTTACCTCGCACTGGACACAGAGTATCTTTGTTTTTACCTTGAGATTTTGCATGAAATTAAAAAACAGCGATTGCCGATTTACCACAGTGTTATAAAATGTTATCTTAGGGCTGCTTTACACCAGATACAGTCCAGTGCATTTTTAAGCTGCTTCAAAAAAATCACGCACAATGCTTTTCATGTATTGAAATGGCCCACGCTAACAAAAAAGTACAACATGCATTTCTTCTGTATAGAATGCATTTAGACCATGACAAAAGGGAGTGCACATGTAGAACCGAGATGATGAAAAATAAATGAAAAAAGAAAAACAAAGAATAGGAAAACAGAATTTGTGGTGTGCGCCGGCCCTTAACCACTTAAGGACCGCCGCATGTACATTTACGTTGGCAGAATGGCACCGACAGGCACATCAACGTATATATACGTTGGTGCCTTGGGGGGGGGGGGTTCGGGGGCCAGATCGGACCCCCCCCGTACATGCGGCGGTCCGCGCGGCTGCAGGAGCGATCCGACAAGAGGGGGCGGCTATTCGTTTTTGTCTGCCCCCTCCGGATCGCTCCCAGCCAATGCGCGCGCCCGTCCGCCCTGTCACTTCCTCCTCCTGTGTAAACACAGGAAGGAGGAAGCGATGTGATCTCTCCCTCTGCGTTTTTTTCAACCACCGCTGAGTTGAGATCACAACACAGTAAGTCTGCACTAACACTACACATAAACACATTTAACCCCCGCGATCGCCCCCCTCCCACAGCGTCACTGAATGCAGTAATCATACATGTATGATTACTGTATTTAGTGTCAGTGTGACAGGCAGTTAGTGTTAGGTCCTGGGTAGCCCCCGTACCCCCCCCCTAATAAAGTTTTAACCCCTTGATTACCGCCCTAGTTAACCCTTTCACTCCCTATTGCCAGCATCACTAAGCGATCATTTTTCTGATCGCTGTATTAGTGTCGCTGTTCCCGCTAGGTAGCTAATTTTTTTTTTTAATGCGATTTTTTTTTACTAAAGACATGTGGCTAAATAAATTTTGGCCTAAATGTTTGACTAAAATTTAGTTTATTGATTTCTCTTATAACAAAAACTAAAAAAAATTGTTTTTTTTTCAAAAATGTCGCTCTATTTTTGTATATAGCGCAAAAAATAAAAAATCGCAGAGGCGATCAAATACCACCAAAAGAAAGCTCTTTTTGTGGAAAGAAAAGGACGCAAATTTTGTTTGGGAGCCACGTTGCACGACTTCGCAATTGTCTGTTAAAGCGACGCAGTGCCGAATCGCAAAAACCCCTTGGGTCATTTGGCAGCATATTGGTCCGGGTCTTAAGTGGTTAAAGTGTAAGTTCACCTTTACCAAAAAGCACTTTGTTGTCTCATATGGGTATAGCAGCGGTGTGCTAAATCTATCTTCCAGCTAGGACTTCCCTTTTAGTTTAAAAAATGTACTCCAAAATTGTAATAAAAAGAAGCCTTTGCCTAGTTGAACTGGAGGGATTGCCATCCTCTTCCTTCTAGCTGGACATGTGCAGTGTGTACTCTCTCCTGTATCCTATCAGCCCAAAAGAACAAAATGGCGCTCCCTTGAGTGGCCGTAGAGGGCGCTAGTCCATATGGCTGCTCCATCCCTACAATAACTCCAAATTTAGCAATCAAAGGCCGCAGAAGATTTTAAGGTGTCTATTAATGCAGTTTTGACCTTTTTTTTTATATTAAAATGTTAAAGTTTTACATCAAAATGACCAAAAACTCACATTCACAAAATGTTTTACAACAAAAACAAAGATTTAGAGCTGCGCCTTGTCACCCGGACTCGATACAATCAAAAAGAGTCCATATATCAGTCATGTGGAGATAAACAATCCTTCAGACATGAGAGAAGTAGTAGGTTGGCTCCAAGACAAATCTCCGCTGGTCTTTAATCAGGATGGACATATAATAAACACCACTGTGCTCGAACTTGGCTTTTCAATGTGGCCCACCACCAGAAGTATAAGCAGCTTACCAGAGGAATGGCTGTAATCAACAGTCGGCTGTGACCCAGCCGCGGCCTTTAGAGAACCAGGACGAATCCCAAATCCTAGGGCAGTGTTTACACCGGGGCTCCACTCAGCAACTCCACCAATTAGATCATATGTAAATGATAAATAGAGGCAGACATAGCGTAATCCCGCTGGGACATTTATTTAAAATAGTAAAAACCAGAATACTCACATGGGAGATGAGTTAGACAGGCATATAAAATACAAAGTTGCCGGCCGGCAAACAGATCAGCAAGGACCCTCCTCCAGAGCGTAATGACGTCACCGCACGTCTACCCAGATGCGTTTTGTCGTAGGACGTTGTCAATGGGATGTCCTACGACAAAACGCGTCTGGGTAGACGTGCGGTGACGTCATTAACGCTCTGGAGGAGGGTCCTTGCTGATCTGTTTGCCGGCCGGCAACTTTGTATTTTATATGCCGGTCTAACTCATCTCCCATGTGAGTATTCTGGTTTTTACTATTTTAAATAAATGTCCCAGCGGGATTACGCTATGTCTGCCTCTATTTATCATTTACATATGATCTAATTGGTGGAGTTGCTGAGTGGAGCCCCGGTGTAAACACTGCCCTAGGATTTGGGATTCGTCCTGGTTCTCTAAAGGCTGCGGCTGGGTCACAGCCGACTGTTGATTACAGCCATTCCTCTGGTAAGCTGCTTATACTTCTGGTGGTGGGCCACATTGAAAAGCCAAGTTCGAGCACAGTGGTGTTTATTATATGTCCATCCTGATTAAAGACCAGCAGAGATTTGTCTTGGAGCCAACCTACTACTTCTCTCATGTCTGAAGGATTGTTTATCTCCACATGACTGATATATGGACTCTTTTTGATTGTATCGAGTCCGGGTGACAAGGCGCAGCTCTAAATCTTTGTTTTTGTTGTATTTCCCCTTGTGTTTCGGCACAAGAGCTGCCGCCTCCCCCCTGTATTTTTTATTTTTATTTTCTAATGTTAGTAACTGACCACACCGGTACTAATTGATTATTTAACTGTGACAAGCGCAATTTTTCTCTGTATTACATAATGTTTTACGATGCGAGTAGCTAAGCTCATAGTTATTCAAACAACCATAAATATCATGAAGAATCTCCTTAAAGTGGTTGTAAACCCTCTCATATACCCAGTGAAGTGAATAGCCTCAGGTGATGAATCAAATCCTCCTACATAAGTTACTTGTTTATCTGCAGTCTTCTCCTCAAATCCTGATTCTGTGAAGAGTACAGAGGAGAGGGTGGAGAGCTGCAGTTACAGTCCTTATACACTGTGAGCTGATTGGAGGAAAGCGACACTCACTTCACATAGGCAGATGAATGAAGGAAAATGCAAAGCTGGATTCTGAATAGACAAGCTGTGTGCTTCATCTCCCTCCCCCTCACAAACTCTCTACTGCATTGGGAAATATTCTCAGAAGTGACTAATGCTGATAACAGAGGAATGAAGCACCAGAGAGAAAAAAAACACTTCACACTTTGAGAGAGAAGTAAACACTACAAATATTTGTCCTTTATTCACATTTCACGTCTGGGATTTACAACCGCTTTAATGCTTAGAATCCCAAATATCAATGATTCTTCGGTCACTCACCCTACAGAAAACAAAAAGATAAGGGAATTTAATTCTCTCCCCTCCTTATCCCGCCTTCAAAAGTAAAAGTTCCTAAGCTGGAAACACGCCAGACAGTTTCCCTGCACCTGATCAGTACCCCTCGATCAATACACTTAGAGGTTTTATGCTATTCTCAGAGAGCATTAGATATTGGTGAGCTTGAGAGGGAGGTCCACTTGAGCAATCCTGTCCGAGTAGAGCTGGTGGAAAGCATCGGGGGTCATTGGGTCTACATTAGTCGAGGTGGCTGTAGATTTCATTAAGTGATCCCAGGTTTTTAAAAGTGGTGAAAAGGGTAGGATAGTCTTTATTGGATGCTTTTTAGTAGACATCTAAGGCAATTACAAAAAAGGCGGGAGTGGGTATAGTAGATCCTCCATCTGCACCCATTGTTTATGCTTTAAAGCAGGGGAGGCAACCTGGGGCCCTCCAGCTGTTGCAGAACTAAGTGTCCCATCATGACTCTGGGAGTAATTGTAACTGCCAACCTTGCAATGTCTCATGGGAAATTTAGTTCCACAACAGCTGGAGAGGTACTGGTTGCCTACCCCTGCTTTAACTACTTGCCGACCGCGCGCCGTCGTTTTGCGGTGGCAGGTTGGCTCTCCTGTGCAAGAGCCCGTAGCTCTACGTCTGCTCTTTAAGCGGCCACTAGGGGGCGCACGCCCTCTGCCGGCGGCCCGCTCGCGCGCCAACGCATCCCGTGCGCCAGGCACTCGTGATTGCTCTGTACAGAGTGAGTCCCGGGAGCTGTGTGTAAACACACAGCTCCCAGTCCTGTCAGGGGAGAAATGCTGATCTTCTGTTCATACAACATATGAACAGAAGATCAGTGATTTCCCCCAGTAAATCCACCCCCCCATACAGTTAGAACACACCCAGGAACATACTTAACCCCCTTCCCCGCCCCCTAGTGTTAACCCCTTCCCTGCCAGTGGCATTTTTATAGTAATACAATGCATTTTTATAGCACTGATCGCTATAAAAACGCCAATGGTCCCAAAAATGTGTCAAAAGTGTCCGCCATGTCGTCGCAGTACTGAAAAACCAAATCGCTTATCGGCGACCATTACTAGTATAAAAACGTATCGGCCTAAACTGAGAATATATATATATATATATATATATATATATATATAAATTTTTGGGCAACATTTACTATAGCAAAAAGTAAAAAATATTGCACTTTTTTCAAAATAGTCGCTCTATTTTGGTTTATAGTGCAAAAAATAAAAACCGCAGAGGTGATCAAATACCACCAAAAGAAAGCTCTATTTGTGGGAAAAAAAGGTCCGCCAATTTTGTTTGAGAGCCACGTCGCACGGCCGCGCAATTGTCAGTTAAATCGACGCAGTGCCGAATCACAAAAAGTGTTCTGGTCATTGGGCAGCAATATGGTCCGGGGGTTAAGTGGTTAAAGTAAGGCTGCATTCACACCTGAGCGGCAAGTAACGCCGCATACGCGGCTTTACTTGCCGCGCTTTGATTTATTTATTTATTTTATTTTTTTACAAATCTTCCCATTCATGTCTATGGGCGAACGCCAATGTCGCTTGAAAAAAAGGGTCCGGGACTTTTTTTCAGGCGACAGGCGTTCGGCGTCTCAGAGATGTGAACCATCTCTATAGACATGAATGGGAAATTTCCCCTCCAGCGGCACGAGCGTCGCGCGACAGGCGTTTTGCCGCTCAGGTGTGAATGCAGCCTAAATGCTAGATCTCATACGAGTCTAGCCATGAAAACAGCTTGACTACATTCTTAAAAACTGAAAGAGTCCTGGCTGGAAGGTAGGTTATAACACACTATGCTGCTATAATGGGACAAGCATAATGTGTTTTCTGGTGAACTCACCTTTTAAATGCCAGTTTTAAAGAGGATATTACTTGAAGGTTCAATACAGAAAAAGATCACAAGAACAAGATTGTCAAGGAAAATGTGTTCTGAGCTAGTACGTGGTACTGATCTTTATTCTTTTACTTTCCAAAATGTTACTACAGTAAACACAAAATGAAATGCTTACAAATGACAATATAAAGAAAAAACAAAATACAATGATAAATAACCACTGTCTAAATTCCAAAACAATAAATGCAAGTGCCGTTAAACAGAAAATGATCATTGTTAAAAGGTATAGTTGCAGGATTTTGAAACATCTGCTAGCTGCCCTTAATATAGTGGTGACTCCTATAAACCAATGGCTTTAGAAATCTCACTTCCATAACTGACTGCAGTGACACCTGTTGGTAAAACCGTGTTCTTCATCTTAATTCTTTGTTAAGAAATGTGATGGAAATAGATTTTAGTCCACCAACATGAACAGTGTTCTGCTGTGACATACAAAGTGTGGGTGAATATGGAACATTACTAAATAGAAAAGTAAGGCGCAGGGAACAGACTTTGAAAATACTGTTAAACTCCTTTAATGCGCAGAATAACCAAAACACAAAAACATGGGTGGTGTGCTATACATTTTCTTGATCCGTTCTCTGCCAATATGGCAAAAAGTGAAACAAACCTGCGCACACTTGTAGACCAGACCTAGATCCGTAATCTAAATATTGAAAGTATACAGTACTAAGATTTACATTTATCAGTAACAGCTGTACACTCTGCATGTATAACCATTAAGCTTGTTCCTCAGCCTTGGGCTCTGGATTGTTCTCCTTGGGGATGCTGTGATGAAGAACTTTGTGGTCCCATCCCACTGTTGTCAAACTACCAAGATTGACTGGTGACCAGGCCACACCTGTTATAAAATCTCGGTGAGATTCATCTTTAAAGCTGTGTAGTAAAGGGAAAAAATAAAATATTAAATACATAGGAGGTATATACACTTAATACATTGTGATTGCTAGACAACGCACCCAAGATGAACATAGTTGCAGTAAACAAGAATTTTTATATATATATCCGATACCAGTATCGGTACCAATACCGAGTATTTGCGTGAGTACCCCCCCGATACCTAAATAGAATAGTTGTCCCGCCGCCGCACACGCCGCAATGAAAGCGTGCGGGAACATCACAGCTTTCATTTGAATAGCTGTAGTGTTCCCGCGCGTATAGACACTCCCCCTTGCTCAGGATTGCATGGGTGATCTGTCCAATCCAGAGCAAGTGGAAGTGTCTATACGTGCTGGAACACTACAGCTATTCAAATGAAAGCTGTGATGTTCCCTGGGCGGCTGCTAGGTATGAGGGACATGGCTGCATATGTGGGGGACATGGCTGGATGGACATTTAAAAAAAGTATCGGTATTGGCGACTACTTGAAAAAAAGTATCTGTACTTGTACTCGGTCCTAAAAAAGTGGTATCGGGACAACCCTAAATATTTATTGTGTGTGTGTGTGTGTGTGTGTGTGTGTGTGTGTGTGTGTGTGTGTGTGTGTGTGTGTGTGTGTGTGTGTGTGTGTGTGTGTGTGTGTGTGTGCGTGCGTGTGCGCTCATGTCAACTGTTTATGTTGGTTTAGTTATGTGTATCAATATCTAGAACACAAAGATAAAACTAAAAGCATATCAGTTCCTTTTTTTGGAACTCAACTGCAAAGTTTTAAAATGAACCGACTTGGAATTTAGACGCACAAGCACCCCAGGATTGTTATTGTGTTAAACTGCTTGCATCTTTTGATTAAAGCAAAGTTATTTTAATATATTCCTTTTGTTGATAAGAATGGCAATTTTACATGCGTGCAAGTGAAATACTCCTCTCACATCTAACATATCGTTGGTAGTTATTCATTTTCTTACGATCAGTCATTTAATTCTTTGGCCAGGTAAATACAAATTGTGCTTGAAGTATTAAAATGCTTTTAGAGGCACCCCTGTGGTAAAGTTGTTGTAAACGTTTAGCTTAATGTGGTTGTAAACTCTGTATAGACAGACCACTTTTACCTACAGGTAAGCTTATATTAAGGCTTACCTGTAGGAGCTGGAAAGATTGCCTGAACTTCCACAGTTTATATTTACAATAAAGCTGTGCGTCATTGTCTTTGGTGCATGCACACTTTAGAATGGGCACGATTGTGCCGTTTATAAAGAAATCATGCCATGACTGGCGGCTCCCGCATGCATGGGAGTGACGCTATGCGACTCCGGCCAGTCACAGAGCCGGAGTTCGCGGCCCCAGAAAGAAGAGGGGTGAAGATGAACGCTTCTAGCTGGTGGGGACAGCGGCGACATTGCAGGCTTTGGTTTCAGGTAAGCGACACAATAGGCTACTATGCGATGCATAGTGGCCCATTATGCTTTACCTTTGCAAGGAAATAAAGAGGAAGTAAAACCCATCGGGGTTTACTTGCTCTTTAAGCCCGACAAGGGCAATGACAAATAAAAGCTTTATGTAATATTCAATAGCTAATCCAGAGTTCCTTACTTTAACCACTTGCCTACTACTGGGCACTTTGACTCCCTTCCTGCCCAGACCAATTTTAAGCTTTCAGTGCTGTCACATTTGGAATGGCAATGGTGTGGTCACGCAACACTGTACTTATGACATTTTTAAAACGTTCTCATACGAAAAAGACTTCTCTGTAGCCTTCATTTGGCTATAGCACGGTCGGCAAGTGATTAAAGTGGAAGAATAGCTTTGCAACATACTTACATTACTGAAGATTCAGAATCGAGGACCACAACTGAGCAATCTTCACTGATTGAAGCCAGCAATGGAGAGCTATAAAAACAAATGTGCCATTTAATAACCATTGTTATACAGATTATATATATATATATATATATATATATATATAAAAAAATTGGTTATAGCTTATAAGCTTTGTACATTATTCATTGTTAAGTAGGTTAGAGATAAAAAAGATGTCATAGTAGCTTGCAAATCAGTCAATGGACATCACATTTGGAGCTCAGGAATGAACATCTAGCTTTCCTAAAGGAGAAGTTCACCTTTCAAAAATATACAGTGCAGAAAATAAGTATTTGAACACCCTGCTATTTTGCAAGTTCTCCCACTTGGAAATCATGGAGGGGTCTGAAATTGTCATCGTAGGTGCATGTCCACTGTGAGAGACATAATCAAAAAGAAAAATTCCAGAAATCACAATTTATGAATTTTTAACTATTTATTTGTACGATACAGCTGCAAAGAAGTATTTGAACACCTGTCTATCAGCTAGAATTCTGACCCTCAAAGACCTGTTAGTCTGCCTTTAAAATGTCCACCTCCACTCCATTTATTATCCTAAATTAGATGCACCTGTTTGAGGTCATTAGCTGCATAAAGACATCTGTCCACCCCATACAATCAGTAAGAATCCAACTACTAACATGGCCAAGACCAAAGAGCTGTCCAAAGACACTAGAGACAAAATTGTACACCTCCACAAGGCTGGAAAGGGCTACGGGGAAATTGCCAAGCAGCTTGGTGAAAAAAGGTCCACTGTTGGAGCAATCATTAGAAAATGGAAGAAGCTAAACATGACTGTCAATCTCCCTCGGACTGGGGCTCCATGCAAAATCTCACCTCGTGGGGTCTCAATGATCCTAAGAAAGGTGAGAAATCAGCCCAGGACTACACGGGAGGAGCTGGTCAATGACCTGAAAAGAGCTGGGACCACCGTTTCCAAGGTTACTGTTGGTAATACACTAAGACGTCATGGTTTGAAATCATGCATGGCACGGAAGGTTCCCCTGCTTAAACCAGCACATGTCAAGGCCCGTCTTAAGTTTGCCAATGACCATTTGGATGATCCAGAGGAGTCATGGGAGAAAGTCATGTGGTCAGATGAGACCAAAATAGAACTTTTTGGTCATAATTCCACTAACCGTGTTTGGAGGAAGAAGAATGATGAGTACCATCCCAAGATCACCATGCCTACTGTGAAGCATGGGGGTGGTAGCATCATGCTTTGGGGGTGTTTTTCTGCACATGGGACAGGGCGACTGCACTGTATTAAGGAGAGGATGACCGGGGCCATGTATTGCGAGATTTTGGGCAACAACCTCCTTCCCTCAGTTAGAGCTTTGAAGATGGGTCGAGGCTGGGTCTTCCAACATGACAATGACCCGAAGCACACAGCCAGGATAACCAAGGAGTGGCTCTGTAAGAAGCATATCAAGGTTCTGGCGTGGCCTAGCCAGTCTCCAGACCTAAACCCAATAGAGAATCTTTGGAGGGAGCTCAAACTCTGTGTTTCTCAGCAACAGCCCAGAAACCTGACTGATCTAGAGAAGATCTGTGTGGAGGAGTGGGCCAAAATCCCTCCTCCAGTGTGTGCAAACCTGGTGAAAAACTACAAGAAACGTTTGACCTCTGTAATTGCAAACAAAGGCTACTGTACCAAATATTAACATTGATTTTCTCAGGTGTTCAAATACTTATTTGCAGCTGTATCATACAAATAAATAGTTAAAAAAATCATAAATTGTGATTTCTGGAATTTTTATTTTTGATTATGTCTCTCACAGTGGACATGCACCTACGATGAAAATTTCAGACCCCTCCATGATTTCCAAGTGGGAGAACTTGCAAAATAGCAGGGTGTTCAAATACTTATTTTCTGCACTGTATATACCAGATTCCTGCATTGAGGACTATAAGCCGCCTGCTGCGGCAGCAGTTACTTGCAGTTTATTCATTAATAGGGAACTGTGAATGAATGAATGACGTATCTGTGTGGTAGGAGCCCTGCTGTTTTTAAATTTTGACAGCGGTTGTGAGAAGAGGTTTCCAGAGCGGGGAGCATAGCCAGCGGGAGGTGGGTGTATAAGAGCATGTTACAGGCTCCTAAAGGTGAACTTATCCTTTAATATGGATTCTACACAGTACGGAACAATTAATGGTGGGTGGAGTTTAGCTTTAAACCCTTTATAGCTTTACGGTCAGGAAATTGGCATCATTGCAAAAACTCCGGTTGAAAGACATTTTTCTTCTTCTAAATACAAAGTCTAAAAGCCTAATTAAATGGTATCAGTTTTCTCCGCCAAGCATACCAAAGAAAAAAGCATTTTATCACGTTTATCATGAATGAATCACCAGTGGTTCAAAATGTTTCACTCTTGCCACAGCTGGCACGATGTCCAAGCTGGCTACATCAAGCATACATTGACAATGTTTGCATAGCATATGTGAAAGCTGTATGTATGGGGTTAAAGAAAGTTAACATACGAGACCCTAAAACTGTGCGATTCCAACTGACAGCAGAAATCAAGAAGAAAAGTCTAGGCCAGTGAAGTGGTGGTTTTACCTGTGTTTGGAATAGGCCAGTCCTGTAATTGGTCTGGAATGTATGGCCACTGCCTTGGCTGAATCTGAATTCTTCAAATTTACGATGTAAACATTTCCATTCTCATCACCTGTGGAAAGATTTGAAAAAAAGCCATGACTTTACTGCTACCAAACTCCATAGGATGACTCTTCCATACTGAATATTACATCACTGTCACCGACACACAGTCATACTGTGTATATTATATCAGTTACCTAAACTATGCGTCACTAAAGTCTGCTGTACAGTGGACTGCAGGAAGCCAACAAGTCAAATTTAGTGCTTGGACAAAATAATGTGAACACTAGTATTATATGGTATTTTATATGATGGACGAGACTTCGGGGACATGCCATTTCCAGTCGTTGGTGCAATTTATTTAAAGCGGCTGTAAACCCGCATTGACTTTTTTTCACTCCTGCAAGGGAAAAGGCATAATGAGCTAATATGCACCGCATATTAGCTCATTATGAAATACTTACCTCAGAACGAGGTGAGAACCTTACCTGGTCCACGCCGAGCGAGATATCATCTTGACTCGGCGTGTCTTCCGGGTGTCGCCGCTCCAGCGTTGTGATTGGCTGGAGAGGCGATGACGTCACTCCCGCGCGCGGGAGATTTAAAATCGGCAGGGTCCGGCGGCTGCCGGTCCTTAGCCGAGAATCCCCCCCTGCGCCGCTGCAATCAGCGGCGCATTGCGAGGGGAATATCTTCTAAACCGTACAGGTTTAGGAGATATTCTTTATACCTACAGGTAAGCCTTATTATAGGCTTACCTGTAGGTAAAAGTAAAAAAAGTGGGTTTACAACCACTTTAAATTTTAACAGAACTGGATATTACTACACTAAGAGGATCCTCTACCCCCTCCCCACACCCCGTGAGTGAGGTCTGTACAGAATGTCTTAAAGGCGCAGGAGTACCATCAAGTATATGGTGAAATCTAGTCGTCCATGTGTACAGAATACTATCGCTTGAGTGAAAATGGACTAGATGCATATGGGAACACCCGTTTGGGATACTTTAAGCAAGTTTTGACCTACTTTGAGTAAATAGGCTTTATATTTTTGTTGAGTGCGGAGTGTTTCTACTGGAAAAACAAGAGCACTACTCTCCTGGGTATCACGTTTGGATGCATTTACTGGCACTGAGCACTTAAATTAGGATTTCATATAATGAACTTTTGCACAATTGTAATTGCTCATTTGATATTCACATTGTTACCCTACGAAAAAAACGTGAAGCTGCAAGCCATCAAATGCCAGGATCAAAAGTATAACAGACACCAGTACATTTATACAAACAAGTACTGCTAAGTTTAGCAAAGTGTCAGGTTTATTGCATGGTATATTTCTATTTTTGACCATGGTTTAATTATAAATAAGATTCATTCCTTTGACAACGGCAGATTTAGAGCAGTGGTTGTTAACTTGGGAGGTATAGGAGCTATAAATTGCGGCTCCTGCCATCTCCATACAGCCACACATTATGTTCAGTATAAGTAACGCTAGAGAGGTGTGTCAGACTATTGACATAATGGATATGATGAGCAGAGGCTTTCATATCACACAAGACCTGCATTTTAATTTAGAATGTTTTTGATTTGATTAAAACCTTTTGAATTTGTGATATGCTCTTCACATGTTAAAACACAAAAACAAATACTCAACCTACCACAAGCAAATGTATCATCTTGGACAGGGTGCCACGTAACAGAAGTGGGAATGCTGTGCGAGGCGCAAAAATCTACAGGCAAGAAACACGATACAATCATTTTATCAGTCATAACACAATCAGATTTTAAATAAAAGCATTACATTCATAGCAACAATTATTTGTCTGGTTCTTAACATATCACCAGCAAAATTAACAGTTAAAGCCCAACTATAGGCAGAAAAGGGGAAAAAATAAACCCCTTTACTCCCCTGATCCTCCGCTCCACCGGCAAACAGCACTCCCCAATGATTCAGCAGTGGACTGGTCCTGCCATCCAGAGCAGCTGCCAGGACAGGTCTTGTGCACAGAGGATCGGAGAATCAGATAAGTATTTCTCCCTTCATCTTACCCTCCATCACAAATAGGATTTAGGGAGAAAGAGGCCTGGACACCCAAGTGGTTTAACGGACTCTCACTAAAAAAAAAAATGGCCAAATGTCCATACAAAACAGCTACTGAATTAAAATTCATGGAGGTCTGGTTCGTAACATTTTCCATTCTGCCGAGGTCCAAGTCCAATTTTAGTTCTATCACTCAGATCCTTCACATCACAACCACTTTATATCAGTGTCCTCAGTCCCCTCTTTCACATCACAGTCCCCCTTACTTCACAACCCCCTTTCACATCAGAGCCAGGCGAGTGCATACAAGAGGAGTCCACCCGCTAAAATGTTGTGATGTTTAACAGCTGCAGTGGTGCAGCCGGAGAGGACTGTCACTTGGTCTGTGTCTGGACCACGGCCTGCCATTTAGTGATACTTGCAATAAGACCCCTTCCACACTGGGGCGTTTTTCATGTTCTTTTGGGCCGAGTTTTCAAAGCCGCACCAGGGTAAACGGAGGCCTAGACTCAGACTTATAATGGAGTGATTACAGGTTTTGGGGGGGGTGATAAGACAAAGTCAGAGTTTTACTTCCTCCTGGGCACCCACCGTATTGTAAAACAGCCAGACTGAGCTGTTCAAATGACGCATTTGCAACTTGGGCTGCAGAATTTGACAAGCGGCGCCGCATTTCAAACTCGCCTCTTGAGTAGTTCACTGGAGCAATGCATGGGATTACAGAATGATAATGAGGCATTACGGGGTTAAATCAGGTGGTATAACACCTCTTCACCCTCTGAAGCAAAGCAACCAGAAGGAGAGAAAGCCTGAGATCGGTACAGCAGGGAATCTGAAGATCTAGACCTGGAGTGAACAGGTGTATGGCTCCTGGGGTTTGCAGCATAAAGGCGCCAACACAGTAAGAACTTGGGTCTAGTAGTCGAGTGGTGGGAGAGCATTAAAAAGGTCCCCTACTTTAGTAGGGGACGAGCCTCCCTGCTGAACTGATCAGCTCCTCAAGCACTCCTTCCAGTTCTTGTAGCTCTCCACCTAAAAATCTGTCTGTAGACTCACCGAGCCTGGCAGTTTCCTCAGTGAAGAAGCTGACAAGTTCAGAGAGGCATGCTGACATTGAGGGCATGATAGGGACAGACAAAAAGCCAGATGTGGCCCTCGGGCCCGCAAGTCTGATCTACGCAGAACAGAGTAATAAAAATAATTGCTATGGAATAAAACGTTTTTTGCTACCCACATTACTTACCAATACGTTTTGCAGGTTTAGCGTTTCTGGTGTCCCATAGCAATACCCTGCCATCCTTTAATGACATAGAAAGAAAACTTACAAGTGCACTACTACTAAAAGCAATCAAAGTCATCCTTACATATAAAGGTTTATTTTTATTTTTTTGTCTCCAATTCTGGAGAATTCCCTTCCAATTTAAGCTTCAGTGACCATTGTCTTCAGAATTGTGGTCACTTAGGAGTCAATAGTAAGTAGCAATTTGCTTTACTCCCCGACAATCACAATTCTATGCAAAAATTACATTTCAGGCTTGAATGCATACTGCCATAGATCTCTGTACACTTTTGGATACACTAGATAAGAAAATGTACATCCCCCCCCCACAGAGCTTTTTTTTGCGCTATAAAAAACAAAAAGAGCGAAATATTATTATATATATATATATATATATATATATATATATATATATATATATATATATATATATATATATATTTTTTTTTTTGTTTGTGCGCACACACACGGTTTTTACTAAGGTTAGGCCGAAAATAAATAAATCGCAATAAACGTTTGGTTTGTGCAAAAGTTATAGCGTCTACAAAATAGGGCATAGTTTTATGGTATTTGTATTAAGTTTTTTTTTTTTTTTACTAGTAATGGCAGCGATCTGCGATTTTTATCGGTACTGCGACCTTATGGCGGACACTTGACCAATTTTTGGGACCATTGGCATTTATATAGCGATCAGTGCTATATAAATGCATGGATTACTGTCAAAATTTCACTGGCAGGGAAAGGGGTTAACATTAGGGGCGATCGAGGGGTTATGTTCCCTCATTGTGTTCTAACTGAAGGGGGAGGTGGGCTGACTAGGGGGAAATGACAGACAAACATTGTATGAACAGACGGTCAGGCATTTCTCCCCCTGAAAAGACTGGGAGCTGTGCGTTTACATACACAGCTCCCGGTCCTCGCTCTGTCACGAGCGATCACGGGTGCCCCCTAGTGGCCGCAATGCAAAAATGATGTTATATTGCGTGATTTTGCGCAGCCAAGCCAACCTGCCGCTGTAAGAACATTAAAGCTGGATTCACATTGAAACATGGAGCGGCTTCACAGCAGGGGTCCAGCGTGTTTCTGTTCACCGTTTCAGGTCTGATTTTGGTCTAAATTTTGGTCTGAATTCGGATCTGAAAACAGACCAGAAGACACACAGGGCTCATGTGAAATTTCCACTGGAGCCACTCCAGAGATGTGTGAACCGGCTCCATAGACAGACAGTCAATTTCCTGACATGCAAATTGGATGCGTAGAAACCTGCATCAAATTTGTACTAATTACAAGGATGACTTGTGTAGCATATAACTGCAACATTATACATTACGGTTTGTTGATTTAATACCACGTTAAAGCGGAGTCCCACCCACTTAAAAGTCAGCAGCTACAAAAAGTGTAGCTGCTGACTTAACCACTTCAGCCCTGGAAGAATTTGCAGATGGGAAGTGTTAAGTGTTGGCTGAATATTTGAGCTATACACTGGATGACAAAATGTGCTTGTGTGTGGCAAGCTGCTGTTGAGATCTATATAGTAATGGCTAAAAGGGCTCAAAAGCCATGAAGTGCAGTTAGTGCTAAAGCTGTTTGAGCAGCAGGGACAGCAAGACATGGAGAGATGGTACCCAAACATACAGGCATTTCATATGGACAGGAGGCATATTCTATTTATGCGCGAAAATACACCTTCAAGAAATCAACAGGGTTGGTCAATCAGAATTGCAGAATGAAGAAAAAAAAAAAAAACACACACTAGAGCAAATTTTCTTTATACGTTTCATGTCAGAATGTGTAGCCTGCAATAATGAAAAACCTTACCTCACTGCAGGAAAGAAATATTGTTTCTTTACCAGGGCAGGTAGACACACAGTTGACAAAGCCGGAATGTGCTAAAAAAAATAAAAATAAACAAAATGCCTTAATTTCTACACACATAATGCACAATGACATTTTAAAGGACAGCCAGTAATTGTAATCGCATATACGGTACATTTCAGCTCAGTTTAACCCTTGGCAGTATGTCAAACTTGGGGGGGTTTATGTAGTTTAGAGAAAAACAGAAAAGGCCGAGTCTTTGAAAGAAAGTAGATAAAAGTTAATTTTGGTTAAAGAAAAGTTTATAACTCTGGTCAATCTTTTATTTGCCACCTGTGACCCCTCTTAGGGAAATTCTGTCCCATAGCCACAGCAAGAGAGTGGGAGGAAATCCCTCCAAAGTGAGGGAGCTGCTGCTCTGGTGACATCCGTGTGCAGCTGGGAGGATAGTTGCAGATCTCCCAGTGGGGATAAAGCATTGGGTGGACAAGCCAGCCTGGCTCCGGTTGCTGCACCTGACCCGACACTGTCCAAGCCCCACTGGACCAGAAGGGTGGCTGAACAAGAAATCCGCTGCAATAAGCACAGCGACTGAAGAAAACAAATTGGTGCAACTCATGTGGGTTCCGGAGGAAACACAAACAACTGAGGCACGCAGGTATGACTGACAAATGTATAAATGGTGGACATTTGCATTTCCTGTTACAGGTGGGGAGGAGCCCATCTCTCAGATGCTACCCTGGAAGAGGATTAGCGAAAAAAGTCCAGGCCATCCAGAGGTTACAAAGTAGTTCCGCAAATTGCCATATTATCAAAGTTGCCTGCTGCCTGCCTGTGTTACTGGGCACTGCATTGTCTTATGGTGACAGGTGGCAAGACTAATCTCTACACTATAAAGATTGGTAAAAAACCGAAGGAGATGCAGCATCGCGCTGCAGCAAAAGGCGTATCCAGATAAAAAATGCTGTCCGCGACATTCTGTCAAAGTCTAGGTCACATACCCTGCTGCAGATGTTGGAAGATCATGCTGTTCAAGAGGAACAGAGCTTAATCCATGTAAATGTAAACTTTAGTGAATCAGTAAATAAAGGCAGCTCTCCCTAAAGCTGAAATTTAGGTATGGTAATTTGTTTTACTACTTGGGCAAATGTAATTATGCATGTGTCATCTCTGTGTCCTACAGTGATTGCCACAAGCTTCCAGGTCCCAAGCCAAGCAACCGCCCTGTTGCCTTCTGAACACAAGGGATCGCTTGCTTGGCACAGCTGCCATTCAGGGAACACCTTGTAATTTCTCAATTAATGCAAAGCAGGTTGGAGAGGCAGGGTAGTGATATCTCCATATTGTCCAATTAGTGAATGCAAAGTGCTCTCTGAATAGCACTTGTGTTGAGAAAGTGACGCCCTGTGTTCAACAAGCAGCAGGGCAGGCACTCGGCAAGAGACCCAAAAGCTAACGGCAAACACAATAGTGGCAGTGCTCACAACAGGGATCCCACAGGTATGACACATACATATTTACTGGTCCAAGGTGGACCCATTTACCTATATAAAAATTGCCATACCTAAAAATCAGCTTTAAAACCAAACAGACCAACATAGGGAAATGCACAAATGATTGTATGCTCACCTTTATAGGAATTCAAGGGAATTTTCTGAGTTAGATCCCAAACCTTTACACTAAAAAACAAATAAATGTTATGACAAAGAGGATATAGACAGACATCAGACAGTCAAAATGTAAACTAAAGGAGCAATCCACAAAAGAAATATAGGCATCATCCACCTGGCTGGCCAAAAACTCAATCTACAATCTCATTTTTAATTTATTAAAACGATGTAATGTATGAGGACAAACCAATCAATTTTAAACCAATCACACATGCCATTACATAGTGTTTAACTGGATTAAAGCCAGTCATAGACCATTCAAATCTCGGCCGGTTTAGCAGGGACCATATATATATCGATCAACTTGGCTACAACCAGCATGTCTGGCTTTTAGCTATAGCCACTAATAATCACTGTGTATTCCCCCAGCCGGGATGGCTCCCCCCTGACCAACCTATGGTTGTAGGAAAGAAAATCACTCTATCTATGACCGGCTTTAGAGACATCATCCTGCTATATTGATCAGCAGGGTTCTCACCCACTTTCGAGTTTAAAAACGTCCCCTCTCCTACGGTTTAATTTTCTATAGTAAAAGGGGAAAAAAATAACCCAACAGGCAGAATGGGACGCTATGATATTGGTCTTGTATGAGCAAGCCTGGGAACTCAAGCACGTATCTCCCCACGAAAGTCTGGAATAGGTATATGAAATGAAACTAAGAAAACAAACACTTCCTCACTTTTGGATGGACCGACACTTTAAACTCAATTGTTTAGTACAAACCTGAAATCTTTGCTCCCACTAACAGCCTGAGAACCACCAGTGAAGACACTCAGAGATGTGACGATATCATCATGTTCATATTTGGTGAATTTATTAACAAGCAGAGATTCATTATCCAGCAACTCCCATAGCTCCACTGCACCTGCCAAGACAAAAATAACCCAAATACATGGTTTTATTACAAGAAAAAAGGTAATTCAAACTTAAAAGAAAAAAAAAGTTTCACTTTTTTAGAATATTTTTTGCAGAAAAAAAAAAAAAAATTAAAGTTAGACTTACCGGTTACTTGTTTTCCAGAAGTCTTTCAGGACAGCACCTTGAGAGATAGTGACTCCTCCCTCTTAGGAAACACCTTCATCCAAATCTTTAAATGGAGGCCACTCCCCAGAACACTCAGTTGTCACAGAGAACCCTCCGGCCCCGCAAAACGTTAGTCACAGCATGGCACATCAAACCAATAGGGCGGGTCGTTGCTGTCCTGAAAGACTTCTGGAAAACAAGTTACCGGTAAGTCTAACTTGAATTTTCCCAAAGCGTCTTTCAGGACAGAACCTTGAGAGGATAAAAGAGACTTACCACCTTAGGGCGGGACGACAGCTTGTAGGACCTTCCTGCCAAACGCCTGATCACTGGCAGAAGTGAGGTCCAACCTGTAATGCCATACAAACGTGCGAAAGCTTGACCACGTAGCCGCTTTGCAGATTTGCTCCGGGGTGGCACCAGCTCTTTCTGCCCATGAGGCTGCCAGCGCTCGTGTTGAGTGAGCGCGGATCCCTTCTGGTGGGACCTCATTTGAGTGCAAGTAGGCCTCTCGAATAGCTAACTTCAGCCATATAGCCAAGGCACCCATTGAAGCTTGGTACCCTTTTTGTTACCCCCAAACAAAACAAATAAAGAATCTGCACGTCTCAAGCACTTTGTTATTTCAAGGTAACATAACCAAGTCCTCCTTATGTCTAGCATATGAAAAAAAAGTATTTTTTCCCCCAGAGGGATTTGCGCAAAAAGTAGGTAGCAATATCCTGAGAACGGTTTGAAGCTACCTACCTTCGGTAAGAACTTAGAATCTGTTCTAAGAACAACTCTGTCTTCAAACAATACTAAATAAGGTTCCCTTATTGTCAGGGCATGTAATTCGCTAATCCTGAATGCTGAGGTTATCGCAACCAGGAATAAAGTCTAAGGCCGCGTACACACAATCAAATCTGTCTGCTGAAACCCGTCTGATGGACCGTTTCAGCAGACAGATTCGATCGTGTGTACAGGCAAACAGACGGATTTGGCCAGCCGACAGATTTGAAAGCATGCTTTCAAATCGGTCTGCTGGAAACCCGTTGGACAGATAGGTCTGCTGGTTAGTACGCTAACCAGCAGACATATCTGCTTGCACATGCGTCGAATGGATTCGACGCATGCATAGAAGTAATTTACTTCCTGGTGCGGTGACGTGGCGGCGTCAACGTCACCGCCACGTCAGCGCACTGTCTGCCGGCGGGGATTTTGGTTTGATCGTGTGTACACGATCAAACCAATACATCCCAGCAGACAGATCTGTTCAAATCGGTCTGTCTGACCGATTTGAACAGATATATTTGCTCGTGTGTACGGGGCCTTAAAGGTAAGATCCCCAAGATAAATATCCTTTAAGGGTTCAAATGGCTTGCCAGCAATATAGACTTCAACACTACCGAAAGATTCCATTTCAGGAAACCCCTAACCTGGGTCGGTCTGGATCTTGAGAGAGCTCTAAAAAAAAAAAAAAAAATTCATCTACCAAGGGTTCTGAGGCTACAGGTCTTTCTAGGAACACTGCCAAAGCGGATACCTGAACCTTTAGAGTATTGAATGCCAATCCCTTATCCGCCCCCTCCTGAAGAAATTCCAAGATGGATTATAGGTTGTTAGGATCCTGATCTGACAAGTTACACCAAGTGGAAAAAACTTTCCACACCTTTGTGTAGATAGCCCTCGTCACTTTCTTCCTGCCGTTTAGCAGGGTAGAAACTAACCGGTCCGAAAACCTTTTTTTCTTCAGAAGTTGCCTCTTAGAAACCAAGCTGCAAGGGAGAGACTGGAGACATTTGGATGAAACACCGGACCCTGTACTAACAGGTCCTGCCTGATGGGTAGATGCCAACATGGCCTGGCTGCCATACCTAGGACCGTCAAGAACCACGCTCTCTTGGGCCAGTACGGAGCGATCAGAATAACCAGTGTCTTTTCTCTCTGGATTTTCCATAACACTAAGGGAATCAACTGGAACGGGGGAAAGGCGAAGCACAGGCAAAATCTCCAAGGATGCGCCAGAGCATCTATCCCTAGGGACCCGTCCAGCCTGCGTAGGGAAAATAATTGAGGCACCTGGGAGTTCTCTCTCGAGGCAAAGAGGTCTACCTCTGGGAGACCCCACCTGTTGCAGATTTCCCCAACTTCAGAGTTTAGAGACCACTCTGACTTCTGAACCTGATGCCTGCTTAGATAATCCGCCATCTTGTACAGGGACCCCTTTAGGTGCAATGCCGACAGGGACCGAAAACTCTTTTCTGCCCGCAGCAGAATGTCTGTAGCAAAGGTCTGTAGGGCCCTGCTCCTTGTGCCCCCTTGTTCGTTTAGGTATGCCACTGCTGTAGCGTTGTCGATTATCACCTGGACATGGCAATCCTGGAGAACCGGCGAAAACTTTTCTAGCGCCAGAGCAATCGCCTTTAGCTCTCTCCAGTTGGAGGACTGAACCGACTCCTCCTTCCTCCAAGATCCCTGGATGAAGTTTCTTTCCAGGTGGGCTCCCCATGCCCATGCACTGGCGTCTGTGGTCAGTCTTTTCTCCACTGGAAAAGACCATGCTAGGCCCTTCGAAAGGACCTCCTGACCCTTCCACCAATAAAGAGATCTTTTCACTCGGGCTGGGACCTTTATCCGAGTGTCCAGGGAACTGAGCTTGTCATCCCAAGATCCCAGAAGAAAGGTTTGCAGGCACTTGAAGTGCAGCCTTGCCCACTGAATAGCTGGCATGGTTGAAGTTAAAACTCCCAGTGCCGACATCACCTGCCTTATAGTTATAGGCTGCTTGGACTGCAGCTGCACTACCACGTCCTGAACCCTGGCCTTTTTCTCTAGGAGGAAGAAAAATCTTTCGATTCAGTGAATCTACCTGGTAACCCAAGAAGCGGACCTCTTGAGAAGGCACTAGGGACGACTTCTGAAGATTCAGAATCCAGCCCAGTGACTCCAGTCCAGATGACCTCGTGCCCTGGTTAGATCCTCTAACAGTCCTTCCATTGAGGGGGCGAAGAACAAGAGGTCGTCCAGATAAGGTACGACTGCTATACCCTGAAGACGACGGGGGGCTAATGCTTCCGCCATCACCTTGGTGAAAAATCGAGGTGAGGACAGGCCGAATGGGAGGGCCCTGAACTGGAGGTGATGCACCACTCCCTCCATTTTACTGCCAGCCTGAGATATTTCTGGGACTGCGGGGAGATTGGGATATGGAGATACGCGTCCCTCAAATCTATTGATGCCATGTAATAACCTGGCGTCAAAAGATTCCTGACTGAAAAAATGGAATCTATCTTCAACATCTTGAAGCTGACTGATTTGATCAGAGGTTTTAGATTCAGGATCATTCTGAACTTTCCTGTGGGTTTGCTTAGCAGGAAAATGTGGGAATAAAATCCTAGACCTTGCTCTGCTGGCGGAACCCGTATCACTACTCCCTGCTGCATGAGTTCCTTTAAGGAAGCCCTCATGGCCAGTGATTTTTCTGGATCCCTTGGAGCATTTGTTACTAAAAATCTCTCCGGAGGGGCCTCTTCAAATTCTCTGGTATAGCCCTGGACCAGGGTGGTCAGAATATAATGATTGGTTGTTATCGCCGACCACTGCGGAAGGAAAATTTGTAGCCTTCCGCCCACCCGCACGGCTGAGTCATTGGGACTTTTCGGTTTGCGCAGGAGGATGGAAAAGGACTCCCCCTTTTCCCTTAGCCTTCTGCGCCGCCCAATTTTTCCTGCCTCCCTGGGGCCTTTTACCTTTTTCTTGACCTTTTGGCAGTCGAAAAAGAAAACGCCTGGGGGGTTGCTGCTTCTTTTTAATTGGAAAGGACTTCTTCCTATCTGCGGTCCTGTCTAGGATGCTCTCTAGCTCTGGCCCAAAAAGAAGGTCCCCCGAAAACGGAATCCCACAGAGTCTGTTTTTTGAAGCTGTATCACCAGACCAGGTCTTTAACCACAAAGCCCTCCTCGCAGTGTTCGTTAGGGCTGCGGACCTAGCCGACATCTTAATTGCTTCTGCAGAAGCATCTGCTATTGCTGGAGGACAAAGTGGAGAAAGAGTCTAGAATCTCCTGTTTAGGAGAGTCTGCAACAATGTGGGATTTTAACTGGTTAATCCAAAACTTCTAAAATTTCTAGCCACACATGTTGTAGCCATAGCGGGCTTTAGACTGCTCATAATCGGTTGCCATGACCTTTTGAGAAGGAGATCCATGCGCTTGTCCATAGGGTCTTTTAGCACCCCCATGTCCTCAAAAGACAGATCTGTAGACCTGGACACTTGGGAGAAAGCCGCATCCAGCTTGGGGACTTTATTCCACACTGCTGCAGGATCCTCTTCAAAAGGGAAGCGTCTTTTATGAGCCTTTGAAAAAAAAAGGCTTTTTCTCTCTCTGGATCCTGCCACTCTCTAGTTATGACATCAGAAATAACTGAGTGGACCGGAAAGGTCCGCCCTTTTGGTTCACTTAGGCCTGCGTATATACGGTTATTCAGACTTAAATACTTGCTTCTCGTACCGAGGCCGATTCCTCCCTCACTAAAAGCGGCAATATATGCACTGCAAAGAGCTTTCTTCCAACTCTCCCACCATCTTGGTTTTACATGAGGGACATTTACTTTTTGTGTCCACCTAGACTTAGGGAGAGGAAAAGGAAAAACTGGGGAATCCCTAGTAAAACCTTGTCCCAGCGGATGGACCCCCCACTTAGGTGCACTAGGAAAGAAAATGTGCCGATTCCAGTGCCCAGACAGGCCCCATGCCACTAGGGGGGAAAGAAAAAAGGATCCAAGTGAAAAAAAGAATACCCCTAGGGAAAAACGCAGACTTACATTGCTGCCTCCCGCCGGGGTCTTGCTGGTGTGTGCCTGTCCCCACCACTGAAACCTCTGCTCCCTCCATTGCAGGTGACAGCGCTCCACCTGTGGCTTGAAGCACGCTTCCGGACTCCTATAACGCCGATGCACCGGAGCAGAAGCGGAAATAGGCCCCAGCCACCATCCTCCCCCTTCCTCCTGCAGGCGCGCCCGAAATGAAGCGAAAACTCGGCGACCACTTCCATTCTGACCATGCCAAAATGGCGACGGAACTCGCATTCGACCACCAAGTGCTTCCTGGCTCTCACCGAGCACCATGGAGTGAAGGGGAGCACGAAAACTACCACTGCCGAGCGGGTAGGACTGACGGTCTCCATGGCATGCCATAAAAAGAAAAAGGTAAGGGGAAAGCCATCTTCCAGGCGTACCTGATAGATATAGACTCCCTCCTCAAGATGTTCCCTCCAGCCGGAGGAAACACAAAAACTTTTTGGGGAGTGGCCTCCATTTAAAGATTTGAAAGAAGGCCTTTCCCAAGGAAGAGGGAGGAGTCACTATCTCTCAAGGTTCTGTCCTGAAAGACGCTTTGGGAAAAATGTGCATTATTTCTTTCCTGCAAGAGAACAGCAAGGCCTGGCTTCTGCAGAAATGCCCTGCAGCCTTTAGCCCGTACCTGCATACGGGTTGTCTGTTTACAAGCCGCAGGACTTGTGAATGAACTACAAGAACGCTCATCTACAAACCGTATGATTGAATCAGTTCTGATATTGCCGTTTTATGAACCCGACAGCTTATACTAAATAGGAAACCTTCACATTTCCATTTATTAAAGGATTCTAACTACCAGCAAGAATAATTCCTTACATTTAAAGAGCATCTGTCATATCAGATTCATCATAGCAGTGCCTGTTAGTGGGCTTTCACTCACCTACTGCCACCACATCACTCACATATCACCAGCCATCCCATTAAAGTTAATAGGGCTGTCGGTGAGTCAACAGTGGGTCAGAGGAGGAGCCGCTGCGGGACAGATTCTCTTTAAAAACATGATTTAAAATCAAGCCTTTTTACTGGAGATTTAAATCCAATCCATCTTACTGTGAAGAAACCTTTCCATATTTGGAGATTAAATCTATTTTCCTCCAGACATGAAGTGTGACTACTTGTCCTCTGTGATGACCTTAAGGCTGGGTTCACACCTATGCAACTGGATGTGGGTTTCTCCGCATTCAATTCACATAGCAGGAGAATGTGACTGGCTCTCTATGGAGCCGGTTCATATATCTCCAGGGCATGTCTTTGTTTTAGGGCCAAATTCAGGCAAAGATTCGGCCCTGAAACAAAGAACGGGGACGCACAGCGTTCCTGTGTGATCCACAGCCGGTTCCCAAGTTGAATAAGTCAACACCAAGTTCACTATATGGACTCCTTATTTGTACATTATACCCCCCCCCCCTCCCATTAATCTCTTCTTATCAAGAGTGAAGAGATTCAGTTCCACTAACCTGTCCTCATAGCTGAGCTCCTCCATGCCTCTTATCAGTTTGGTTGCCCTTCTCTGCACTTTCTCCAGTTCTCCGATATCCTTTGCTCACTTAAACTGCAGCTTGGCATTGCATGCCATTATTGGGCTTATGATTTACCAAAACTCTCAGATCCTTCCCCACCATTGATTCTCCCAGTTGTACTCCTAGTATGTATGATGCATGCATATTCTTAGCCCCCAAGTGCATAACTTTACATTTATCAACATTAACCATTTGCTTACTGGGCACATATACCCCCCTTCCTGCCCAGGCGAACTTTCAGCACTGCATCGCTTTAAATTAAAATTGCGCGGTCGTGCGACGTGCCTCCCAAACAAAATCTACTTTCTTTTTGTCCCCACAGTTTAGGCCGACATGTATTCTACATATTTTTGGTAACTAATGGCGGCGATCAGCGATTTTTTTATCAGGACTGCGACATTGTGGCAGACACATCGGACACTTTTGACACAATTTTGGGACCATTCACATTGATACAGCGAACAGTGCTATAAAAATGTATTGATTACTGTATAAATGTGACTGGCAGGGAAGGGGTTAACTCTAGGGGGTGAGGAAGGGGTTAAATGTGTATCCTGAGTGTTTTCTAACTGTGGGGGGAGGGGGACTGACTGGGGGAGGCGACCGATGCTGTGTCCCTATGTACAAGGGACACAGCATCTGTCTCCTCTCCCTGACAGGACGTATACACACAGAGCTCCACGTCCCTGCTATGTCATTGCCAATCGCGGGCACCTAGCGGACATGGCGGCCGCCAGGCACGCACATCGGCATCTCGGGGACGCGCCGGGTGCGCGCACCGCCGGGTAAGCGCACCCCTTAGTTTCCGGAAAACGTCAAAACACGTCCTCCCGGATTTATAGAGCCACATTGAGGCTGTCTTTTGACTATGGCCCGGGGCTCAAGTAGTTAAACCTCATTTGCCACCTAGTTGCCCAATTAGTGCAATAAGGTCTGCTTGTAAGTTGGTAGTTGATTTATTCACAGGAAACTGAAAAAAATATATACAGTGCGGAAAATAAGTATTTGAACACCCTGCTATTTTGCAAGTTCTCCCACTTGGAAATCATGGAGGGGTCTGAAATTGTCACCGTAGGTGCATGTCCACTGTGAGAGACATAATCAAAAAAGAAAAAAAATTCCAGAAATCACAATGTATGAACTATTTATTTGTATGATACAGCTGCAAAGAAGTATTTGAACACCTGAGAAAATCAATGTTAATATTTGGTACAGTAGCCTTTGTTTGCAATTACAGAGGTCAAACGTTTCTTGTAGTTTTTCACCAGGTTTGCACACACTGGAGGAGGGATTTTGGCCCACTCCTCCACACAGATCTTCTCTAGATCAGTCAGGTTTCTGGGCTGTCGCTGAGAAACACAGAGTTTGAGCTCCCTCCAAAGATTCTCTATTGGGTTTAGGTCTGGAGACTGGCTAGGCCACGCCAGAACCTTGATATGCTTCTTACAGAGCCACTCCTTGGTTATCCTGGCTGTGTGCTTCGGGTCATTGTCATGTTGGAAGACCCAGCCTCGACCCATCTTCAAAGCTCTAACTGAGGGAAGGAGGTTGTTGCCCAAAATCTTGCAATACATGGCCCTGGTCATCCTCTCCTTAATACAGTGCAGTCGCCCTGTCCCATGTGCAGAAAAACACCCCCAAAGCATGATGCTACCACCACCATGCTTCACAGTAGGGATGGTGTTCTTGGGATGGTACTCATCATTCTTCTTCCTCCAAACACGGTTAGTGGAATTATGACCAAAAAGTTATATTTTGGTCTCATCGGACCACATGACTTTCTCCCATGACTCCTCTGGATCATCCAAATGGTCATTGGCAAACTTAAGATGACCCTTGACATGTGCTGGTTTAAGCAGGGGAACCTTCCGTGCCATGCATGATTTCAAACCATGACGTCTTAGTGTATTACCAACAGTAACCTTGGAAACGGTGGTCCCAGCTCTTTTCAGGTCATTGACCAGCTCCTCCCGTGTAGTCCTGGGCCGATTTCTCACCTTTCTTAGGATCATTGAGACCCCACGAGGTGAGATTTTGCATGGAGCCCCAGTCCGAGGGAGATTGACAGTCATGTTTAGCTTCTTCCATTTTCTAATGATTGCTCCAACAGTGGACCTTTTTTCACCAAGCTGCTTGGCAATTTCCCCGTAGCCCTTTCCAGCCTTGTGGAGGTGTACAATTTTGTCTCTAGTGTCTTTGGACAGCTCTTTGGTCTTGGCCATGTTAGTAGTTGGATTCTTACTGATTGTATGGGGTGGACAGGTGTCTTTATGCAGCTAATGACCTCAAACAGGTGCATCTAATTTAGGATAATAAATGGAGTGGAGTTGGACATTTTGAAGGCAGACTAACAGGTCTTTGAGGGTCAGAATTCTAGCTGATAGACAGGTGTTCAAATACTTCTTTGCAGCTGTATCATACAAATAAATAGTTAAAAAATCATATATTGTGATTTCTGGAATTTTTTTTTTTTTGATTGTCTCACAGTGGACATGCACCTACGATGACAATTTCAGACCCCTCCATGATTTCCAAGTGGGAGAACTTGTAAAATAGCAGGATGTTCAAATACTTATTTTCCGCACTGTATATTTACTATAATAAAATATCCCAATAATTTTTTTTAAACCAATTTTTTCCTCAGTTTAGGCCGACATGTATTCTTCTACATATTGTTTGCTACATTTTTATTTTTTTAACAAAAATAAAGCAATAAGCGTACACTGGTTTGCGCAAAAGTTACAGCGTCTACAAAATAGGGGATAGATTTATAGCATTTTTGTTTTATAACTAGTAATGGTGGCGATCTGCGTTTTTTTTATCGTGACTGCGATATTGCGGCGGACATATCGAACACTTGACACATTTTTGGGACCATTCATATTTATACAGCGATCTGCGCTATAAAAAAAGGAACCGATTACTGTATAAATGTGACTGGCAGGGAAGGGGGTTAACACTAGGGGGCGATCAAGGGGTTAAATGTTACCTAGGGAGTGATTCTAAGGCCCCTTTCACACTGGGGCGGGGGGTGCAGTGGCGTCGGAAAAAGGGTTAATACCGGTGGTATAACCGCGGTTTCCCATTACTTTCAATGGGAAGGAGCGGTAGACACACCGCTCCAAAGATGAAGCTAGCAGGACTTTTGGAGCGGTCCTGCTAGCGCACCGCTCCAGTGTGAGAGCCCTCAGGCTTTCACACTGGAGAAACAGTAGCTGCTGTTCCAGGTTGGTTTGCAGGCGCTATTTTTAGCGCAATAGTGCCTGCAAACCGCCCCAGTGTGAATAGGGGTTTTACTGTAGGGGGAGGGGACTCTGTACTGGAAACACAACATCGTCGTCTCTCACCTGACAGGACATGGATCTGTGGGTTTACACACACACACACACATATCCACGGGCCTGCTCGGTTACTGGGCAATCACGGGTGTGCGGCAGGCACGCGCATCGGGTCCCCAGTGATGCGGCAGGTGCGTGCGCCCCCCCCAGTGGGCCGGGAATGCGAGAACGCCCAGAACAAGAGCCGCACCGACCAGCCATCATTTGACGGCTGGCACGTGGAATATCTATACTTGATAATTATGGACTGTACGATAAAATACAGTAACTCAGGTCGCATTCATACTCAAAGCATTCCCTCCCATCTTTCCAAGAATATTTTAGCTGGTTAAACATGTAATAGTTCTTTAATGGATAAAATACCAGATGTGTGATTTATACAATTCTCTATATATTCTACAAGCACCAATAACAAAGCTCTGATTTTACACCAACAACCTGAATGTAGCCATTAGGACAAGGAACATCCTACTTGGGGCGGTTAAGGTGCTGGAATTGGCACTTTTAAAAAAAACAAAAAAAAAGGTGCTTTATTGTTGTCACTTCATGCTAAATAGACATTTACATAGACAGGAAATATGTATGGTGACCATGTCATACAGCATCTAGTCAAATAACCATAATACAGGTGCATTTTAGTCCCATATACCACAGTAACCACGATGAGCTAATCACCTTTAGACATCTAGGTAGAGGTCCAAGGTGCTCACACTTTATAGTATTTCCACTGACAACCCCTATTTTTGAACGGGAGATGTTTTGTAAGGAGAAATGGTCAAAAACACATTCATCCAGACACTCATTACAGGCTATAGGGAGCGTCTAGAGGCTGTTATTTCTGCTAAAGGAGGCTCTACTAAATATTGTGATTTTTCTGTTGGGGTGCCCAAATTTATGAAAACAATGCCAGTGGAGTGGCAGAACCTGGGGGTGCTTAGGGAATTAGAACTGGATCCAAGTGTCAGGGGGGACTGCGGTGTCCACCAGCCCCCAGCCTCACAGCACAGAACACCACGGGATGGAACAGGGGCCAACCGTGTAGCCTTGATGCCACTGCAGTTGGCTAGGGAGAGCGGAAGAAACCTCTCGTGACTAGACCTCCAGGTTCCAGGAGCTACCTTCACCTGACCAGCCACGTCACACCTCACACAGGCTTCAGCGAACACATTTTTTTTTTTTATGAAGTTTCTGGGGGTGACCTCAGCGGAAGGCAGGAAAAAAGAGAACGCGGCTAAAGCCCACAGCTTAGGGTGGAGTGGCAAGGCACATCGCTTTTAGCTCCGTTTGCAGTGACAGGGCAGGCATAGCGAGGCCCGAAGATAGATGAGGTCATCCCAAAATCAATTTTTAGCGGTCGCAGCATCGATGCCGAACCGCAGATGGCTGAATCACGATGCATCGATGCTGCGATAAAATTTAGCACCCCTAGTGCCGCCCCCCCCCCCTTAAAGTGGCATTTGGGGAAGAGGCAGCCTTAAAAACAGAACTTCTCCTTTTGGGTGGAGTGCCATTTTACATTAAAATGGAACTTCCACTTCCAGCCTGTGTCACATTTGGCACCTTTGACAAGTCCGTCCGTCCCCCCCTACAGCCTGAGCTCCAAGAAATTCATCCCCCTTCTCCGCCCAGCCAAACAGAAAGCAAATTGCCCCTCGTGCATGCGCAGTAGGGAACCCAGTGAGAAGCCGAAAAGGCTTCACTGGCAGGTTTCCTTACCTGAAATGGCGGTGGCTGCACCTGAAAGTCGATCCGAAGATCGGCTGGGGTGCCAAAAACAGGGGATCCCTGGACAGGTAAGTGTTCATTTAGAAAAAGCCAGCAGCTGCAGCACAGTAAAACCTTGGTTTAAGAGTAACATTTTAAAATAAATTTTGACTTGTATATCAAGTAGTGTCATGTCACAACCGAGTATAAAATAGAAGAGAGGCATCTCTGTGGCTGCATTCACACCTGAGTAGTGTTTTTGGTCATTTTTTCCAGCGTTTTGTCACACGTATTCGAGCGTTTGCATACAGCGTCGTCCGACGTTTTTTATTTTAGCCAATAGGAAAAATGATCATTTCTTTCATCACTTGTTGCTATGTTTGTAGATTTTTTTATCTTCTGCCTTGGGGAAATGTTCTATTGACTAAAGCGACGAAACGCCCATAGAAACGCTCGTTGTCGCGCTAGACGCTTGAATCGATCGTTTTCCATTACTTTCTATGGGAAATACAAACGCTCAAGCACGCCCAAACCGCCTGATTCGCACAAACTTGTTTGAGCTTCAGGCGTTCGGCGTCACGCATTTTGTTGTGGAGATGTGAACCATCTCCATAGAGAATAATGTATTTTTTCCCCTCTAGCGTATTGTAGCGGCACGCTTCAGGCGACAAAACGCTCAGGTGTGAAGTGTAGCAGTTTGGTTACATTTAATGAAGGTACAACATTTAGCAACTTATTGCTACACTTAGAGGCGCCTCTCTTCTCTTTTATACTCTGTAGCTCCTGCTGGATTTTGCTTCTAAACCCCTTGTGGAGGCTTCCATTTGTGGATGGACATTTTATGGTTACACAATCTGGTCACATTGCTATAATTTCTTTATATGGACTATACACTGAAGGATTTATGAATAAATAGTTGTGCAATGAATTCTTTGAGTTTCCATTATTTCTTATGGGGAAATTTGCTTTGATATACAAGTGCTTTGGATTACAAGCATGTTTCTGGAACGAATTATGCTCTGAATCTAAGGTTTTACTTTATTTGTAGCTGCTGACTTTTTTTTCACCAAGGCAGAATGCCGCTTTAAGTATAAAAGATGTGGTGAAAAACCTTTAATTGTACTACTTTACCCCTGGAGGATTTTACAGTAGTGCTGTAGGTAGTATCCGAGAGCTGCAGTAACTGCTCCTCTCGTCTGTCCTTACCCTTTAACCACTTGAGACCCGAGCCTGTTTTTCAGATTCGGTGTTTACGAGACTAAAACAGTTTTTTTTGCTAGAAAATTACTTAAAACCCCCAAACATTATATATTTTTTTTCTAACACCCTAGAGAATAAAATGGCAGTCATTGCAATACTTTTTTTCACACCGTATTTGCGCAGCGGTCTTACAAGCACACTTTTTTTTGGAAAAAAAATCACTTTCTTGAATTAAAAAATAAGACACCAATAAATTTGGCCCAATTTTTTTATATATTGTGAAAGATAATGTTACGCCGAGTAAAATGATACCCAACATGTCACGCTTAAAAATTGCGCCCGCTTGTGGCATGGCGTCAAACTTTTACCCTTAAAAATCTCGATAGGCGATGGTTAAAAAATTCTACAGGTTGCATTTTTTTAGATACAGAGGAGGTCTAGGGCTAGAATTATTGCTCTCGCTCTAACGATCGCGGCGATACCTCACTTGTGCGGATTGATCACCGCGGGCGATACTAGCATATGCGTTCGCTTCTGCGCGCGAGCTCGTCGGGACGGGGCGTTTTAAAAAAAAAATTTTTTTGTTTTCTTATTTGTTTTAATTTATTTTTACACTGAAATAAAAAAATAAAAAAAATTGATCACTTTTATTCCTATTACAAGGAATGTAAACATCCCTTGTAATAGAAAAAAGCATGACAGGTCCTCTTAAATATGAGATCTGGGGTCAAAAAGACCTCACACCTCATATTTAGACTTAAATGCAAAAGAAAAAAAAAAAAAAAAAAAAAAAGACAAAAAGTAAATAAAAAATATGTCTCTTTAAGACGCTGTGCGGGACTGACGTTTTGACGTCACTTCCGCCCAGCAGAGGTATGGGGACGGCTGAGGGACATTTTTCCCTCAGTCGCATCCCCGGACAGACGACGAGCAGACCCGATCGCCTCCGCCGCTACCGACGGCAACGGTAAGCGGCGGAGGGCGCGGGAGAGCGGCGGGAGGGGCACCCTCTCCCACCACCGATAACGGCGATCTCGCGGCAAAGACCGCCATTATCGTGTAGAGATCCGCCCCATGAAGAGATGGATATCTCGGATGTGGCAGCAGCTGCTGCTGTTACCGAGATATCCATCTTTAAAAAAATGACGTATTTTGACGATGGGGCGGATCTGAAGTGGTTAAGTATTGGAAGCATAATGTAGAGCTGCATATTAGGTGGAGATTAGCTTTGGGCAATTAGATTGTCACAACACCTTTTCTTGGCCTAGAAAAGCCAGACACCTTGGAGAGACCAAACTGGGACTATACTGCAGTCCACTGTCTCCACTTCTACGATGGAGGAGATACAAGCCTGGTCAGCCTGCTCTATATCATCAGTGGTAAAATCAATAAAGAATTTAGCATTTTTTCTAATCAAGCCTGTAAAAGACATAAAAGGTGCTCCTAGAAAAAAAACTTTGAAGGTCACTTTGCATTTTCTTTTAGCACAAACAAAAATCTCCATACCACAATCTGAAGCTACGAGGATTGCTTTCTCCAGGACCCAGGCCACATCTACTACACCAGACTCCGTCTGAACGCCAGCTGTACAAAGGCTTTCATTAGGGGCTCCCAGGGGATCCTTAAAAACCCAAATGGAACCTCCCCAAGTGCGACTGTTTAGGCTAGAAGCTGACATCAGCAGTGCTCCATCTGAAAAATAAGAATATGCAAGTATTATTTCACAAAGTTGTGTGCTCATGTATTATCTGCTGGGGCACATTATTTGCATAGGTTATATTCTGGAATAATATAAACATAAAAAGGTAGGTGCTAAATACAAAGTTAAAAAGGGGTTGTATAGCTTCATGTTTTTTCACCTCAATGCATCTTGTACTCTCCGGCCCCCCCGAGCCCCGAATCTCCGTGGGCACGAGCCTGCGTCGTCCTCTCAATCTCTGAACAGCTCCTCATGGGATAGATTCATGGCAGCGCATCTATTGGCTCCCGCTGCTGGCAATCAAATCCATTGATGTGGCAGGCAGGGCGGGGCCGAGTCATACACACGGCGGCTATGTACGCTGAGTGTATGACATGGGAGCCCGCACGCAAGGTAACCCCCTCAGCAGAGAGCTTCCCAGAGGGGGGTTAGCTCCTGCGGGGAGGAGCTGTGAAGGGACCCCAGAAGAGGACGTTCGGGGGCCACTTTGTGCAAAACAAACTTCACAGTGGAAGTATATGTTTTATTTAAAAAAAAAAAAAAAATTAACCTTTACGATCACTTTAAATTTGTGCTATACAACCAAGTGTGTATTACATATAACAACTGTCCGTATATTGAATTGACATTCCCCATATCACATACAATAAATATTACAGTGGTTTTCTCTGCGATACTTCACACAGCACCGATCACCATCACCACAATGATTACACGGCACTCACCAAAAGATGACCTCTATTATTAAAGGTCAATAAGCGCCATTTTTAATGCCTCAGAATGTCAGAAAAAAAAAATGCCAGTAATATTCCATAATCCCTCTAAAGCCCCATACACACCATCAGATTATCTGCAGATTTTTGTCTTCATATTTACTAGGGTTGTCCCGATACCACTTTTTTAAGACCGAGTACAAGTACCGATACTTTTTTTCATGTACTCGCCGATACCGAATACCGATACTTTTTTTAAATGTTATGTGACAGTTTTCAAACCACAATACAGACTAAGGATATTTTCTTTAGAATTATGAACAACTCTAACTCAAGACATTATAAAAGAATAAAAATGAATAAAAAAATGTATTTGCTTGTCACGCAGTAGTAAAAAACTCAAAGAATTTTCACAGAACATGTTGATAAATACAAAAAAAGTATTCTATTTGGGTATCGGGAGCATTTGCGCGAGTACAAGTACTCCAGCAAATACTCGGTATCGGTCCCGATACCGATACTAGTATCGGTATCTGGACAACCCTTATATTTACCAAAACCATCTAATATGAGGTCAAACCTTAAAGGGATTGTAAAGACAAAAATATTTTCCTCTTAAATTAAAGTCTGCCAGTAGCTGATAAAGTAAGAAGTAATGTTTTGCATTATAACTAGTTAGATACCTGTTGAAATTGAGCTGTTTTATTCACCTCCGTCACTCCTGAATCATTGTTCTCACTGACTTCCTGGTTTGCGGTGCGCATTCATTCTTACTACATCACGGCCTAATGGGAACTACAGTTCCCATTAGGCTTGGGCTCCATGACTGTGAGGGATAGGAGAGCATCTTCACGCAGGGCTGTAGTCATAGGGAGGGGGTGAGCACATTCTGCTTTCCACCATGAAAAACAGCGCAGGTGCTGGTGGAAAGCAAGAAGAGGAGAGACAGGAAATGGCATTTTCAAACCTGGATTACTGTATTTTGGAGGTCAAAAGGAAAAACTAGGTAAGTGATATTTAAATGCTCTAGCTTACAGCAATCAATTGATCTAAAAAAAAAAAAAACCTTTACCCTAGGTTCACACTGGAGCGATTTGTCATGCGATTTGAGAGATCAAATCGCATGACAAGTCGCAGCCTATTGGCGGCAATGACACTGTTCCCATCGGCGCGATACCGATTTTGCGGCGCCGCTCCGATTTGCAAAAGTAGTTGCTGCACTACTTTTGCAGATTTCAGGTACGATTTCTATAGACATCTGTGTATGAAGCCACACAAATGTCTATCAAGTAGCACCTGAAATCGCGCTACTTCAAGTAAAGTAGCACGATTTCAAAGTAGCAACAGTGTAAACCAGGACTCGGTGTTCCTTTAAGAGTTTCGATTTGTATGCAATCAGGCAGGCCCTTGTACTACATGGTTTTGGTAAATCTGAAGACAAAAATCTGCAGATAATCTGATAGTGTGTATGGGGCTTAACTCTCCATTAATCTCTCCAGGAATGGTTACAAAAAGCATGGCAAAATGTACTTATATTCTGGAAAAGCTATACTTAAAAGGGTAGTAAACTGATTTAAACTGCTACCTACGGGTAAGCTTATAATAAATACACCATACCTGTAGATTAGGGCTGGGACAAAATCTGGGCGCCATGTCGCAATTGCGACTAGAATTAACAACCTGGGGAAGGAAGCATTGGCCTGCAGAATGCCGCTGTCTCAATTACCGGCCAGCGCAATCGCGCGGTGACACAGGACCATCCTGTGTCTCTGTGCGCCCCCACTGTGCGATTGCGTTGGGCCACGCCGGCCGGTAATTGAGACCGTGGCTTTGTGGTCTTCTGCAGGCCTATGCTTCCTTCTGTGATCTGGTGGCCGATGGCATGACAAGACTAATGGAGCTTCCCTTGCGTTTTCACTGCCATCCCCTTCCCTCCAATTAGAACCCCCAAGCAGATTATAATAAATATATATTTTTTTTAATTCTAACACCCTAGAAAATTAAAAAGCAGTCGTTGCAATACTTGTCACACCGTAGTTGCGCAGTGGTCTTGCAAGTGCACTTTTTTGGGGAAAAAATACACTTTTTTAAATTAAAAAATAAGACAACAGTAAAGTTAGCCCAATTTTTTTTATATTGCGAAAGATAATGTTACGCCGAGTAAATTGATACATGTCACGCTTCAAAATTGCGTCCGCTTGTGGAATGGCGACAAACTTTTACCCTTTAAAATCTCCATAGGCGACGTTTCACCACCTCAGCCCCGGACCATTTTGGTGGTCAATGACCGGACCACTTTTTGCAATAAGGCACTGCGTCGCTTTTACTGACAATTGCGCGGTCGTGCGACGTGGCTCCAAAAAGAATTGATGTCCTTTTTTTCGCCACAAATAGAGCTTTCTTTGGGTGGTATTTGATCACCTCTGCGGTTTTTATTTTTTGCGCTTTAAACAAAAATAGAGCGACTATTTTGAAAAAATATATATTTTCTTATTTTTGCTGTAATAAATATCTGCGATTTTTATCAGTACTGCGACCTTATGGCGGACACCTCGGACACTCTTGACACATTTTTGGGACCATTGGCATTTTTATAGCGATCAATGCTATAAAAATTAAAAGTCAACCGATATATCGGCTGGCCCATATATACCGATATATTGGCCCATATATACCGATATATTGGCTGGCTGATTTTTGTCACTTTTTAATTAATCAGCATCGGCCAATTGTTTTTTTTTTAAAAAGCCGATTTACTCTTCAGCGTGACTTGCATTGACTCCCATGATACAGAAGTAATTTGCAAGTTGCCTGAAGTTTCCTGTGGAGCCTTGTCTCAGGCCAGCCTGCCAAGTGTGAGAATAGAATACAATGTTGCTACTTATCAATGAACTGAACTTGTGTTCTCAGTTTAACCATTTAAAGAAAATCTTTTCTGACACCTGTTGCTTACAACTAAAAATCCTGTATTTTCTGCTAGAAAATAACTTAGAACCCCCAAACATTATATATTTTTTTTTTCCTCAGGGAATAAAATAGCGGTTGTTGCAATATTTTATGTTACAAGGTATTTGCACAACGGTCTTTCAAACGCAATTTTTGGAGAAAAAAAAAAAAACACTCTTCGTTTTTTTTTTCCCCAAAAGTTTGGATTACTTTTTTTTTCCCCAAAAGTTTGGATTACCTGTTTTTGTGCCTGTTTCCCTTACCAAAGATGGCCGGGGCAGCACCCGAGAGCCGAGGGAGAGATCGTCTTCGGGTGCCGACATCGCGGGCGCCCAGGACATGTAAGTGACCATATATTAAAAGTCAGGAGCTGCAGTATTTGTAGCTGCTGACTTAATATTTATTTTCGGCGGAACTGCACTGCTTTCACACTGAAGCGGGCAGGCGCTATTCGGCTGCTAGCGAGGCGCTAATAACCCAGCTAGTGGCAGATGAAGAGGTTAAATGTGCCTGTGTAGCACCGCTGCAGAAGTGCTTTGCAGGTGCTTCGGCAGCAGTGCCTATTCATTTCAATGGGCAGGAGTGGTGGAGGTGCGGTATACACCGCTCCAAAGATGCTTCTTGCAAGACTTTTTTTTAACGTCCTGCCAGCGCACCGCCTCAGTGTGAAAGCACTCGGGCTTTCACACATACTGCAGGGGAGTCGTTTTGCAGGCACTTTACAGGCGCTATTTTTAGCCCAAAAGCGCCTGAAAAACGCCCCAGTGTGAAAGGGGTCCAACTGTTAGATTTTATGAGATGAAGGGGACTTTTTTAAATCGGCCTAACATATGGGCATCATATATCGGCCGCCGCAATTTCTAAATATCGGCATCGGCCAGAGAAAAACCCATATCGGTCGACCTCTAATAAAAATGCATTGATTACTGTAAAATGTCACTGGCAGGGAAGGGGTTAACCCTATGGGACGAGGAAGGGGTTAGTTGTGTTCCCTAGGTGTGTTCTAACTGAAGGGGGGAGTGGGACTGATTAGAGGAAATGACAGATCACTGTTAATACATTGTATGAACATGCGATCAGTCATTTATCCCCGACAGGACTGGGAGCCGTTTACACACACAGCTCCCGCTCTGTAACGATTTTGATCCAAATTGATGACGCATTACCTGTCTTTTCAAGAACTCATAGATCTGATGGCAATATCCGATTCTAGGAAGAACTGCTCAGACTGTTAAGTGTATGGCCACCAAAAAGCCCATCATACACGTTAGCAATCTAATTGTACAATTTTCTTTAGATCTACCAACAAATATGAAGTGCAAGGGGGCTGGATAGTTTAGGTAGAGACTCGTATTATATAGTTTTGGTCAATGCGAAGTTGATTACACAAAGACTGCATGGTCAGATTGTAATGTGGATGGGCAATATTGGATAATCGTGTACGATGCCACAAAACCATCAAACCAAAAACGGCATGGCTGTGCAAAGATTGTGATCGTGGCAGCTTTCACGGACTCAAGACGATTAAAAAAGACTTGCACAGGGTAAACCAATTACGTTGAATCCTTTATAATTGATCCACATGTAAGGATTCCATTTTTCCCACCATAACTTAGCTAAATCAAAACATCACTATCGCTCAACCAAAGTCCAATTTGATTGTTTTATGAAATCAGACATTGATTATGTTGAATGTGACTTTAGCAGGTTTATCGCACCTTGTATGGCCACCATAATGGAATTTCATTGTTTTATATGTGTGTGTATATTGCAGGCTCCTCTCACCTGCCCGGTACCGCACTGCTCCCAGGTGTTCCTCCATACAGGCCGGGGCTCTCATTGGACTCCCCCACGGGCTCTCGCAACTCATTTCTCCCGCACGTGTCACAACCCGGCTTCCTCCCGTCAGCCTCAGATCGCCCCGCCTCTCCTCCCGTCAGCCACAGTTTGCCCCGCCTCGCCTCACGTCAGCCACAGCTCGCCCCGCCTCTTCCTGTCTCTAACCACGCCCTCAGAGGAAGTGTCCACACCGCCATATTTAATATGGGAAAAGCGCAAGATGAGGATTTTCGAATATACGACTTAGCTGACTCAATGTAAACTAGTATTGGCACTAGCATTGTAATAATACGTATTACACGGGTAAATGTTTTGTGTAGACAAGGCGTCGACCCTACCATTTCTCACAAGGGCCAGTCGCTGACACGGACTGCATCTGAAGACTTTTGTCTTAATAACTATTTATAGAGGAATCATTTGTATAGGTTTATATTGGCTACGTCAAAGACGTGTGCTGGGTGTTGCCCATAATTGACATGGCTGCCCGGTAACCTTGCCGCCTCCTGACGTGTTAGTGGGCGTGACCGTCGCCATCTTGGTTTTCGGGGACTTGTCAGGGACACTGAGGGCAGCGGTGTGGCTAGAGGCGGCTTCGTATCTCGCTTGTGTTCCTGAGTGGAGAGTTTCAACATGTTGTCCAGGGCGGCTCTGGTATCGGGTGCGTTTTCTCTTCTATGGGGGGAAATGGGAAACGAGTGGTTCTAGTGAAGGACATGACCTTCCACCATGGGTCTCTGGTCACTTACCTGTACAGGTCATGGTGGCTGGCCTGTCGGCATGCTCTTTATTTGTCTGTCATTGTTGGCAATTCTGATTGAAATGGCATTCTGTTTTAGTGTTCCTGCAGAGTACAATGTAATGACTTTAGATTAGGGGGGATCCAAAGGGTTAACTTACTGCCCTTCAGGCTTTAGGGGGGCGGACGGAGGTCAGTGGGGGAGGGAGGACCTAATGCCTTCTGTCAGCGGGAGGAAGAATTGGGCCACAATGCCTAATTATTTCGTTTTTTTTTTTTTTTTTACCATCAAATATGAGTACCGATACTTTCGGTCAAGTACTCGCCGATACTTTGCACTGCGATTTGAGCCCATACAAAATACATGGGCTCTAATTGTGCTGCAAAGAGTCGCATTCAATCTGAACAGGAATGCCAATGCGATTCCTTGTTTTAATGACAAGCCTGGCCCACATTTTCTTTGAAATTTTTTTTACTTGCTGTAATGCATAGCCCAAAAAAATTATATTTAAAAAAACAAAAATGTATTCATAAGTTTAGGCCGATATGTATTCTTCTACATATTTTTGGTGAAAAAAAAATCGCAGTAAGCGTTTGGTCTGCACAAAAGTTATCATGTCTACAAACTATGGGATAGATTTAGGGACTTTTTTTCTTTATTGTTTTTACTGGTAATGGCAGTGATTCCCCCCCCCCCCCCCCCCCTTTTTTTTTTTTATCAGGACTGCAACATTGCGGCAGACAAATCTGACCCAAAATGCACTGATCAACGTATAAATGACACTGACAGGAAAGGGGTTAGCACAATCAGGGGGGGGTGAGGTGTTTCTAACTGTCGGGGACGGACTGACTGACTGGGAGTACAGAGTTATCGCTGTTCCTGATCTTTCTCCTCCCCTGTCAGAACAGGGACCTGCTGAGCCGCAGTATATATGCGGAAGGCGGTCGGTAAGTGGTTAAACAACAAACATGTTATACTTACCTGATCTGTGTAATGGTTTTGCACAGATCATCTGATTCTACTTCTGGGGTACTCCTGGCTCCTCCTGCCTTCAGAGTGCCCCTTAGCAAGCCACAAAGTATAGTGTCACTATCGCAAGGTAAAGACGTCTGCCTTTTAGAATCACTTGGTTCCTTCTCCTGCCCAGGACTACATGTCCCACGAGGCATTGCGCCTCGCACATTCATAAGTTCTCAGGCACTTACTGCCATGTATGGCCAGTGTACTGAGCTATGTGTGCTGCATTGTATTTTCTGACATGTAAACAAATAATGCATTCTGTATGCAGGTGTTATGTCGATATGTGCCCGTCGTCAAAAAGCGCGCGTGCATGCGCAGAGCGGAAGGGCACACCAGCTGAGTTGCCGATCAGCTGGAGTGATGACCCATAGCACATAGTCTGAGTTTTTTTTTTCCGATGAGAGATACCATTTCTCGGCCACAATTTAATGCTATGCCGTGGAGGGACATCATATTTGTCATATTGTGCCTCACTGTTGCACCATATACGGTGTCCCTCCACTCTTTGCATAGCTTTCAATTGTGCCTGTGAAATGGCATCGCCCGTCCAAAAAAAACTCCTTTGATGTGTGCATGCGATATAGCGACGTCAGCTGGAGTGTCCTTCCGACCTTTTTCGACGGAGGGCACAAATTGATAGAACACTTAACCAACTAATCGGTTATGAAAATAGGTGACAACTGTTTTCATCGATTAGGCCGATTAATTGTTTGAGCCCTATCTGAGTTCTTTCGTATGTACTCCAAACTTGATGTTTACCATATACTTTTTTTTTTTTTGCTATGGAATACTGCATGGTGTTCTTTGCCTTATTAATCCTAGATAGAAAATTGTTTTTATTGTTGAAGTGTGTTCTCTTAATAGTTAATTATTTTTTTGATTTACAGCCTATAGTGTGAAGAAATCTGCACCTGCTGCAGTTGGGTAAGTAACTTCTTATTCTCTTATCTGTCAGATACTGTTTTACCTCTTTAACCACTACAGCCCCAGACCATTATGCAGCTAAAGGACCTTGCCCCTTTTTGCGTTTTGGCACTGCATCACTTTAACTGACAATTGCGTGGTCGTGCGACATGGCTCCCAAACAAAATTGACGACTTTTTTTTTTTTTTCTTTCACAAATAGAGCTTTCTTTTGGTGGTATTTCATCACCTCTGCAGTTTTTTTTTTTTTTTTTGCGCTATAACTAAAAATAGAGCGACAATTTTGAAGAAAATTCTAATTTTTTTTTTTTTTTTTTTTTTTAACTTTTTGCTATAATATATATCCCCCAAAAACATATAAAACACTTTTTGTTTATTCCTCCGTTTAGGCCGTTTCTTTGCAATTTTTTTTACCAAAAAAAAAAAAAAAAATAAGCGTTTATCGATTTGTTTGCACAAAAGTTATAGCATCTACAAAATAGGGAATAGTTTTATTGCATTTTTATTAATATTTTTTTTCTTCTAGTAATGGTAGTGATCAGTGTGTGTGTGTGTGTGTGTGTGTGTGTTTTTTTTATTTTGACTGTGACATTATGGCGGACACATCAACACTTTTGACACTTTTTTGGGACCATTGTAATTTTTACAGCGATCAGTGCTATAAAAATGCACTGATAACTGTGAAAATGACACTGGCAGTGAAGGGATTAATCTGTAGGGGTTAAATGTTTCCTAGGGAGTGGTTACTACTGTGTGGGGGTCTGGCTTGGCGTGTGACATCACTGATCATCGTTCCCTATGACAGGAAAGACGATCAGTGACAGTCTGACTAGGAAGCATGGGGAGAGGTTTGTTTACACTTACCTCTCCCCGTTCTTCTGCTCTGTGACCCGATCGCGGGACACCGGTGGAGATCGGGTTCCGCTGGCGTGGTCACGGAGCTCAGGACCGGGTCGCGAGCGCGCTGCCCATGGCTGGGCTTCTTGAAGGGGGACGTACCTGTACGTCCATATGCTTAGCCGTGCCATTCTGCCAACGTATATCGGCGTGAGGCAGTCCTTAAGTGGTTAAAAGGCTTTGTTTTCTGTGCCGCACTTTCACTGATGGGCAGGAATTTTCAGCGGGCTCTGTGCACTTTTTGAGCTTGTATGGGCCCTATTCTGGGCAGTGTCTCTGCTCCCTTGAGTGCTGTGCTTATGGTTTTGGGGGTACCTCCCATGTACCTTGCAGTCATCGGGGTGGTTTTGTATTGGACTGGCAGCACTAGGCACTACTTTGTGATTGGCAGAGCTTCGGCACAGGTGCTTTGGCCTTGATTATCAGGAACATTTAGTGTACATACCTTTCCTTCAGGTGGTTTCATGGAGCCTGTATATTAAACCAGTATTCTGTTCATTGGCATGCCTCGCTTTCTTCTTTTATCGTGGGCATCTTGGGTGTTTTTGAGAGGCCTTTCTTTTGTTTCCAAGACCAAAGCCTGAATTTCCCTCTCTCCCCCAAAAAAGGTGTGCTTCTCACAATGCTAAATTGGTTAGCAAGATAGTAAAAATAAAGGCAATTTTTCTAAGCACACAAGCCCATCCTTTAAGAATTTGGACTTTTCCTTCTCCCCTCTATGGTTAGAATTTTTTTTTTATTATAGGCTAGTAGCAAAAAGTTCCATGACATCTGGTCATGGTGTTTTTTCCTCTTGGAGAATGAAATAGAATTCTGCAGAAAGCATGCATGTTGTCTTATTTTGGAACGTTATCTAGAGAGCAGATAAAGACCTTGTTACTGGAAAGGTGACATTGGGGGTTATTTACGAAAGGCAAATCTGCTTTGCACTACAAGTGCAAAGTGCACTTGATATTGCACTGAAAGTACACTTGGAAGTGCAGTTGCTGTAGATCTGAAATGTGGGGACGCTCTACTGATTTTATCCAATCATGTGGAAGCTAAAATGCTGTTCATTTTCCTTGCATGTCCCCATCGGATCGACAGCGATTGCACTTATAGTGCAAAGTGGATTTTCCTTTCGTAAATAACCCCTAATGTCTTTACTATGTTTAACATCAGCATGTCATCCAGTTAGGCCTTAAATGGTAAAGGAAAAAAAATTCTCCCTAAATAGCTTCATTTACCTTAGTGCAGTCCTCCTTCACTTACCTCTTCCTTCCATTTTTCTTTTAAATGTCCTTATTTCTTCTGAGAAATCCTCACTTCCTGTTCTTCTGTCTGTAACTACACCAGGGCTCGTCAAAATCCGGGCACCCGGTTGTAATTGCGACAAGAAATTGTGACCTGACGCCCTCAATTACCGGCCGTCGTGGGCCCGCCGCAATCGCGCTGCGGGTGCACTGAGGCACAGGAGCCTGTCTCCTTGCTCCCCAGCCGCGCAACGGCCGGTAATTGAGGCCGCGGCCTTGTGAAGGCCCGAGCTTCCTTCTGTGACCTGATACCATTTGGTGGTGGCTGTTGGCATTACAAGTAAAACCGCAGTTCTAATGTTTTTTTTTTTTTTTTTTTTTCACTGCCATCTCCTTCCCTCTAATTAGAACCCCCAAACATTATACATATTTATACATGTTTTTATTCTAACACCCTAGAGAATAAAATGGCACATTTCTGCCACACCGTATTTGCGCAGCAGTCTTGCAAGCGCACTTTTGGGGAAAAATACCCAAATTTTAATTAAATAATAAGAAAACAGTAAAGTTATCCCAAATTTTTTATATATTGTAAAAGATAATGTTACGCCGAGTAAATTGATACCCAACATGTCAGGCTTCAAAATGGCGTCCCCTCGTGGAATGGCGACAAACTTTTACCTTTTTAAAATCTCCATAGGCGACGTTTAAAAAATTCTACAGGTTGCATGTTTGTTGTTCTACAGGTTCTTGTTGTTATCTGCTTTAGCCTTCCATTGCTACTTACTGTGATTGCCAGCCATAGATGGGGGCGGTGGATACGTTTTGTTTCACCTGTGGTGTTTATTTTGGTCCAGCAGTGCACCAACACCTTTGCAGCCATTGTGCTATATGCTGGGTGCTTGGTGTGCTTCTGTACCTTTAAGGAGGGGTGGCTCCCCTTCAGTCCACCTGCCCCTATCTATCCATTAAAATGCATGTGCCTCCATTGTGAGGACACTCACTGTTAGTGTTAGGACCACAGAATTATGGGGTGCCTTGGCGCGGCTCTGTGGCTCACGCATGCGTTTGCAAATGCGTACGGACAAAACCCCTGTTTTTAACGCACATTGTTAGACAGGTTAATTGGTTGTTCTGCTAGCTGGTCGGTAAGTAGGCTTGGTTATTCCCTGGGCATTCCCCAGGTTCTTGTTATCTGCATGTTTTGAGAGGTCTAGAGCTAGAATTATTGCTCTCGCTCTAACCATCACGGCATAACCTCATATGTGTGGTTTGAATACCGTTTACATATGCGGGCGCTACTCACGTATGTGTTCGCTTCTGCGCGGGACGGGCGCGTTTTCTGGCCCCTAACTTTTTTTAGCTGGCTCCTAGATTCCAAGCAAATTTGTCAAACCCTGAACTACACACAGTAACGCGAGGCTTTCTCCCTGGTGTGGAGAAAGCCTTTTGAGGGGGCGATGAGAGTGGGTTTACATCCACTTTAAGCAAACTTAAATATTTTGATTTATATTTCAAGACCTGACTAAATTCCTGTTTGAATGTCTCATCAGCGAGTGGCTGACATTACAATATGCTATTATCGCAGGACGCAGACAAGTATACATCTGGGGTGGGGGGTTAGCTTAGAGTGGGGACAAAATGGATAAGTACACTTTGTGTAGAAGTGCATTTTTCCCTTTTGTTGTTAATTGCTCAGGTATGTGGTATCAGTCTCTAATGTGCTGTCCTAAGAGATTTGTGAATCCTCTTTAGAAACAAATGATTCTATCAAATTCGTTTTAGGTTTGCAGTAAGGTATGTGCTCCTAGTGAAACCTTATCTAACATTTATATATATATATATTTTTTTTTTAGGATCTTGAATACATGCCAGTCTCTTCACACAGGGAAGCCTTCTTTGGCTCCAGTTCCTCCTTTACCAGAGCATCCTGGTAAGGTCCGTCATGGCCTTATTCCTGAAGAATTCTTTCAGTTCCTGTATCCAAAGACAGGAGTCACAGGTCAGGTTTTTTGTCTGTTTTATTTACTTTCTGCAAAGCTTTTCATGCATGTATTTTTTTACGCAAACCTCATGCTGGCATAGTAACCCTACAGCACATGTATTGAAGATACAGTGAAAACTATTACATTGGCATAGACGCTTTAGGAGTCCTATTTTACATAGTTTTTCCCTTGGGTATCCCACTTTTTATTTAATTTTATGTCCTTTATTTTGCTTTATGCTTTTAAACAATTTTTTTTTTCCTAGTGTATAACAGTGTAAACTTGCTGTCCCCTCAAAATAAGTCACCACAGCTCAACCCTGTTCCACTCAGAACAGGCCTCGCTATGGTCAACCAAAGAAGTTGAATGCACATGCTCTGTGTCATATTCAGAAGTTGCCTTTGGGAAATAGATGTACAGTGGAACCTCGGATAACGAGCATAATCCGTTCCAGTAAAATACTTGTAATCCAAAGTACTCGCATATCAAAGCGCGTTTCCCCATTGAAGTCTGGGGCATCTTCAAAATGGAAGGTGAAGGAAGGTCTCTAACATCCACAAGCTCTGTGATGTCATGGAGGAGTGGAAGAGAACTCCAGTGGTAACCTGTGAAGCTCTGACGAACTCCATGCCCTAGACAGTGCTAGAAAATAATGGTGGCCACACAAAATATTGACATTTTTACTTAGGGGTGTACTCACTTTTGTGAGATATCTTTATATTCTGACACAGGATTCTATGTCTTTTATAGGTCCCTACATGTTTGGAACTGGTCTTCTTGTTTATCTCTTGTCTAAAGAAATATATGTAATTAATCATGAAACCGTTTCCATGGTTTCCTTTGGACTTGTTACTGTGTATGCTATCAAGAAGTTTGGACCTCAAGTAGGAGAGTTTATAGACCGGATTAATGAAGTAAGTGAGCTGCTTTTTTTTTTTTTTTTCTTTTTTTTTTAACGTTTGTGTATTTTATGATAACCTTAAATAATGAAATCAGTCTTGGGCCCATTGCACATGGGCATCATAATTTCCTGATGTTTACTTATGCCTCGTTTCCACTGAGCGGTTCGGTACGGTACGCTATTTTGGGTGTTTCCATTATGAAAGCATGGCATAAAAGCGAACCGGACCATTCTGGGTCCTGCTTCAGATGTGGGGCCATAGAAAATGGAACGGTTCCATTAGGGTAGACCTACTAATACATCTCACTGATTGGTGGACGTGCTAGGCTTTTTTTCTAAACCTTGTATGGTCCGATTTGCAGTGGAAAAAATGCTCAGCAGAATAGACCGGACCATTCTAACCCGTTCCATTCTAAGCGACCTGAACCGATCCACTCTGGAAACGAGGCATTAGGAACCTGTTGACTGTCCCTGAATAAAAAATATGAGTAATGTTGAGTATAGGTGTGTAAGCATATAGATGATTAAAATTTGTCTTCATTGCTAGTGTTGTAATCTACTCATACCTGCGTAAACCTTTATAGATGAGTAAACATGTGCATGTGAGTAAATTACTGCACTCAAATGTAAAATGTTCTATATTTATCTTACGGCTCTGTAGCAATGAAGACACGTGGGGGCCCCCCCCCCCCCCCCCCTAATAACCCCTTCCCTAAGGGAAGTGCCTTACGTCTTAAGTGTTTACACCAGTGTGTTGGATGTGCTGAAGGAAGCTCTGCCAAAGAAGCCCTGGGAGGGTAAAAGCTATACTTATACGCTAAAAGTCCTGGCAGTCTTTTACAAGGCCCAGGGAAGAGGTCTCCTTTAAGTAGGAACCCATACCCCTGAAGGGTGGCACGCATACTCCCCTGTGTTTGGGGAAGATTGGTTCTGCTTAGCAGAAAACCTGCGGTGGGGACAAAGTAAGCCAGGAAAAAGTCCTACGTTTTTAAACTGGACCTTTCCTATTTAGAGTAGGTGTCGTGTTTGTTTTTTTTTTCTGGCTGCCACTGGGGGGGAGTAAAGAGCTGAGTTCCACTCACCATGCTCCAGAGCAGTGTCAGTTCCTTCAGACAAGCACACTCCTTCCGCTGCATAAGCTCTGCCATAGACTGCTGCCTTCCTCCTTTCAGGCAGGTATCGGGAGGATCTCCCTCACACTTGATCACCGCCATGAACCCCAAGGATGCGTGCACGGGGGCACACTTCATGCTGTTTGCAATAGGAGGGGGCAGGCCTGGGTGCATGCACAGGCGTGCACATACTTGCTGTATAGACAGCAAACAGGCAGGAAGTGATAAAAGAACCTCACAAGCCTGGAGCTTCCTGCAAGGGACACAGCAGTTTAAAGGGCACGCAAGGTCCCCATGTGGTTGGCTGAGCACTCCCAAAGATAAGACGCCTACTCTAACGTGAAATTATGTTATTAGTTGCATACTTATATGTAGATTGCTAAACTAGCCCAGGAGTATATGCATTTCTTGGTACCTTGGCTTTGCCTGGTAATATGTTTTCCCAAAGAAGAAACTCTGGGACTTGAAACAAAAAAGCATCGCCGCCTAAGACAGGAGGCTTGGTACCTTCCTCTCCTGTAATACCTGACGCACTTATATAGGATGAGCCATTACCTCTATCTGAAGTTTCAGCCTCTCCTGTGCTGACTGTGCCTACATATGTCACTGAGGACACTTTGGCGACAGCCCTGAACAACGTAGAATCGCTGCGTTAATCGCAAGGTCCTCAGAAAAGGACAAAAAGTGAATCGTATCTCCTCCTGTTGTATTAGATCTCCTGGCAGAAAGATCTGAGGAGGAGGACTCTGAGGGATCAGGGATATCGGAGGAACCTTTTTCTGCTTCCCAGGTTCTAAGGTTACAGGTGCAATGTTATGCGGAAGCGGTACACTCTACATTCAGATTACCCTCTGCTGAGTCGCCTGTCTCCTCTCTGGGTTCATTAAAATCCCACAGGCTGCTTGTGCCTTTCAGATTCATCCTTTATTGGAGAATCTGATTTATGCAGACTGGAAACGCCCAGATAAGCGTTTTTTCTCCTCCCTAGGAAGTGCTTTATCCTATGGAAGAGAAGTTTACCAAGAAGTGGAGTATGCCTTCTGTGGATGCAGCTATTTCTTGTGTAAATAAAAACCTAACTTGTCAGGTGGACAATGCCCTGGTATTTAAAGATCCTTCTGAGAAGAAGTTGGAATCTTTACTAAAATCTTCCTTCCTCCTGGCAGGCGCAGTAAGCCAAACTGCTGTAGCGGCGGTGGGTATGTGTCAGGTCTTAAAAGACCAGGGGAACAGGGGATGAAAGATCTGACTTCGGAGCAGATCAAATTTTGGGAGAATATGCCTAGGGCCTTATGTTTTACAGTGGATGCCATTAGAGATTCTATCCAACAGGCATCCCGCCTCACGTTCCAACTGGTGCATATGTGCAGAATTCTTTGGCTAAGGCATTGGTCAGCAGAAGCCCCATGCAAAAAGATTTTGGCCAGTTTCCCCTTCCATGGTGAGTGCTTCTTTTGGAGATGATTTGGAAAAGTATATCCAAATAATATTGAGCGGTAAATCTACCCTTCTGCCAGAGAAAAAGAAAAACTAGCATCCTTGTTTTAAGCGTTCTCTCTCCCAGCTCCTGGTAGCTCTACCTCCAGCCAGTGGCGATGGCATTTTCAGCCAGACACAAAGGCTAAAGAAGACCAAGCCCAGAAAAACAAGAAGCCGTGGGGTTCAAAAGCTAACGAGCAAACCTCCAAAGCCTCTCTATGACTAGGTGCCCCCGCTCGGCCGAGTGGGGGGACAGCCTAGTCAGTTTTCAGCGGCATGACAGACAGAAATCCAGGACAGTATCCACAGTTTCCCTAGGGTACAAACTGGAATTTTGAGAAATCCCATCTTCTCAGTTGCAAAGTTCAAAACTCTCCAAAGATCCACTAAAAAGAGCTTCCTTCAAGGGATTAGATCACTTGCTGTCTGAGGGGGTGATCAGAGGTACCCCTAAAGGAGCAAGGTTCAGGTTTTTATTCAAACCTCTTTGTGATTCCAAAACCAAATGGAGACGTCAGACCCATCCTGGATCTAAGATCTCTAAATCAGTTTCTGAACATTCACCATTTCCGAATGGAAACTATTCAATCCATAGTCTCCACTAGGGGTGCAACGGATCAAAAAAAATCACGGTTCGGATCGGTCCTCGGATCAGCAGTCACGGATCGGATCATTTTTCGGATCGGCAAAAAAAAAAAAATCTCCCCCACTGTAATATTCACATCCCCACCACTGCAGTGGCATCACTCGGTGCAAAAAAATAATAAAAATAATGTTGGGGCCCCCCCCTCAGTACAGACACCCCACAGTAGTGCAGACCTCAGACGGTAACCTCTCCAATAGTGCAGACCTCAGACGGTAACCCCCCCCCCCCCAGGTGTGCAGACCTCAGACGGTAACCCCCCCCCCCCCCCAGGTGTGCAGACCTCAGACGGTAACCCCCCCCCCCCCCCAGGTGTGCAGACCTCAGACGGTAACCCCCCCCCCCCCCCAGGTGTGCAGACCTCAGACGGTAACCCCCCCCCCCCCCCCCCCAGGTGTGCAGACCTCAGACGGTAACCCCCCCCCCCCCCCCAGGTGTGCAGACCTCAGACGGTAACCCCCCCCCCCCCCCCAGGTGTGCAGACCTCAGACGGTAACCCCCCCCCCCCCCCAGGTGTGCAGACCTCAGACGGTAACCCCCCCCCCCCCCCCCAGGTGTGCAGACCTCAGACGGTAACCCCCCCCCCCCCCCCCCAGGTGTGCAGACCTCAGACGGTAACCCCCCCCCCCCCCCCCCCCCCCAGGTGTGCAGACCTCAGACGGTAACCCCCCCCCCCCCCCCAGGTGTGCAGACCTCAGACGGTAACCCCCCCCCCCCCCCCAGGTGTGCAGACCTCAGACGGTAACCCCCCCCCCCCCCCCCCAGGTGTGCAGACCTCAGACGGTAACCCCCCCCCCCCAGGTGTGCAGACCTCAGACGGTAAACCCCCCCCCAGGTGTGCAGACCTCAGACGGTAAACCCCCCCCCCCCCCCCAGGTGTGCAGACCTCAGACGGTAAACCCCCCCCCCCCCCCCCCAGGTGTGCAGACCCTAGACAGCAGTAACCCCCACCATAGTGCAGACCCTAGACAGCAGTAACCCCCACCGTAGTGCAGACCTCAGACAGCAGCGTGTGTTTCCCTGGAGCGCGGGCTCCTCCGCCTCTGTGGGTGTGAACAGAGAGGGGGGCCCGTCGGAGCGCTCCGGATTGCGGGGTGTGCCTATCTGAACGGGGTGACCCGTTCGGATCACGGATCTGTGACGCATATTTTACATGTGCCTATCCATCCCGCTCACCAAAAATTCTTGAGGTTTGCTGTAGAAAATCGCTGCTTCGTTTGTGGCTCTGCCCTTTGGTGTGGCTACCGCGCCCCAGGTATTTACAAAGGTACTAGCCACTCTGTTGGCAAATCTGAGGGCAAAGGGCATAGTGGTAACAGCCTATCTAGACAATCTACTTGTAATAGATCAGTCGTGGCAGGATTAGATCACGCTGTGCTCACCACCGTAAAATACATGGAACTTTTAGGATGGATTGTAAACCTACAAAAATTCTCTCTTCAAGCGCAAAGAAGAGTAGAGTATTTGGGTATTATAGACACAGCCCAAAGCAGGGTATTCCTACCAGCGCCAAAGATCAAGTCTCTAAAGGACCTGATCCACAAGGTCGGGGTAAAGAAAAGGGCATCTATTCGCCTTTGCATGAGGCTATTAGGGAAGATGGTGGCCGTTATGCCCAATTTCCTTCGAGACTACTGCAATGCAGTATCTTAGCCGCCTGGAACAGGAAGATCCAAGCTCTGGATTTACCCATGTGCCTGTCTCCATAAGTGCGCCAATGCTTTAGTTGGTTAAAAACCAAGAACTTGCGGAAAGGAAGATCCTTTCTCCCAGTTACTTTGAAGGTAGTGTTTACGGATGCCAGCCTAAGGGGCTGGGGAGCAGTGTTAGAAGAAGCTAAAGCCCAGGCAACCTGGGCCAAGACCAAAGAGAATCTGCCCATCAACATACTGGAGATTCGGGCAGTAAACTTGGCCCTCAGAATCTGGACACACGGGTTACAGGGCCACCCGGTTTGGATTCAATCAGACAATGCTACTGTAGTAGCTTACATCAATCACCAAGGAGGCACCCACAGTCAGGGTGCTCAGAAAGAGGTGAATCGGATTTTGACATGTCTCTCTGAAATCTTCATTCCAGGGGTAGAAAACTGGCAAGCGGACTATCTGATTCACCAGCAGCTGTCACCAGGAGAGTGGTCTCTCCACCCCAATGTCTTTCAGGCAATATGCCAGAGATGGGGGGACCCGGATATAGATCTGCTAGCTTCCAGGTTCAACAGAAAGTTGGACAACTTTGTATCAAGGACAAGAGATTCTCTCTGGCCTATGGATTGGATGCTCTAATAAATCCCTGTAATTGGTTCTCACTGATCTATGCATTTCCTCCGATCGCTCTCTTACAAAGGCTAGAGGGAATTCCAGTAATCCTAGTGGCCCTGGTATGCCGAAATCCTAAAGATGGCGGTAGGAAGACCTTGGAAGCCTCCACTTCATCACGACCTGCTGTCTCAGGGTCCTGTGTTCCATCCTTTCTTACAAAAGCTAGATTTTTACGATCTGGCTACTGAGACCCACATCCTGAAGAAACAAGGGATCTTGGGTCCAGTGCTTTCTACACTCATTAATGCTAGAAAGCTAGCCTCCAGGCTTATCTACAATAGAGTCTGGAAGGCATATGTTTCCTGATGTCAAACCAAGAAATGGAATCCTCAGAAGTATGACATAAGTAGGATTCTCGCCTGTTAGGAGTGGATATGAAATTTAGCCCTTAGTACCATCAAGGGTCAAATATCGGCTCTATCAGTCTTTTTCAAAGACCGCTGGCATCTCATTCCCTAGTTTGGTCCTTCATTCAGGGGGTACTGTGGATCAATCTGCCAGTAAAGTCTCCCATGGGATTTGAACTTGGTATTATCGGTGTTGCAAAGGCAACCTTTTGAACCTATTCACCATATTCCTTTGATCCTTTTTGAGCAGGAAATGGGCCTTTTTGATTGCCATCTTTTCTGCTAGAAGAGTGTCAGAATTGGCAGCTCTTTCTTGTAAAGAGCCTTGTTTAACCACTTTAGCCCGGGACCATATTGCTGTCCAAAGACCAGAGCACTTTTTGTGATTCGGCACTGCGTCGCTTTAACTGACAATTGCGCGGTCGTGCAACGTGACTCCCAAACAAAATTGGCGTCCTTTTTTTCCCACAAATAGAGCTTTCTTTTGGTGGTATTTGATCATCTCTGCGGTTTTTATTTTTTGCGCTATAAACAAAAATAGAGCGACTATTTTGAAAAAAATGCAATATTTTTTACATTTTGCTATAATATCCCCAAAAAAGATATAAAAAACATTTTTTTTCCTCAGTTTAGGCCGATACGTATTCTTCTACATATTTTTCGTTAAAAAATCGCAATTAGCGTTTATTGATTGGTTTCCCCAAATTTATAGCGTTTACAAAAAAGGGGGTAGTTTTATGGCATTTTTATTATTTTTTTTTTTACTAGTAATGGCGGCGATCAGCGTTTTTTTTTCGGTACTGCGATATTATGGCGGACACATCGGACACTTTTGACACATTTTTGGGACCATTGGCATTTTTATAGCGATCAATGCTATAAAAATGCATTGGATTACTATAAAAATGCCATTGGCAGTGAAGGGGTTAAGTGTGTTCCTATTTGTGTTCTAACTGTATGGGGGGGGGTTGGACTCACTAGGGGGAATCGCTGATCTTCCGTTCATACATTGTATGAACGGAAGATCAGCGTTTCCCCCGCTGACAGGAACGAGCGCTGTGTGTTTACACTCACAGCTCTCGTTCCCCGCTCTGTAACGAACGAGCGCGCGTGCCCGGCGGCGATCGCGCCCGCCGGACTCGGGGACCCCTAGCGGCCGCGAAAGTCCCGACGTAGAGCTACGGGCTCTCGCCTGGAGAGCCGACCTGCCGCCGTAGAACCACATTGTTCTACGGCGACCCCCCCCCCCCCCAATCCTACCTTTTTACCAAAGGTGGTGTCACCATTTCATTTGAATCCAAGATATTTTTTTGCTTTTTATTTATTTTTTCCCGATCCGTAGATAGCGGAGTAAAAATGTTTGCACTCTAGATGTAGTGTATCTGCATACAACCGCTCAGATACGTAATACAGATGTTTTGTTTATTTTGCCAGATGGTCCCAAGAAGGGACAAGTGGCATTAAAATTCACCATTTCTCTGTGGATTCGACAAGTAATTATTCAAGCTTATGGTTTTTCTGTTAAGTCGCACTCGACCAGAGCTATGAGCGCTTCGATGGCTCAGATCTGTAAAGCTGCAACTTGGTCTTCAGTCCATACATTTACCAAATTCTATCAAATAGATGTAAGAGGAGGAGGGGGGGCGTGTCCGGATGTGAACGAGGCAGGACGTGCTCTGAGAGAGCTCCGCAATACTCCTGTCCTTCCATCCGCTTTTGGAGCAGTTAGAGCCCTGTTTTTGGGGATTGCACCCCTGATCCAGGTGGGGGAACGTCTGGACATGAGAAGGGGGGCAGTGAAACACGGCCACCAGACCCCAAAGAGCCAGCACCGGACCCGCTCCTCACGAGGCGCGAACGAGGCCTTTGCCGCCGCCATCTTGCCTTCCCCTTCTTCCTCCAGAAGCACCAAGAGGCCTGTGACGAGGATGGCCCAGATGGAGGGGAATGAACAGATCATCCGGGCGGAGGAACCACCGCCTATCCCTCCGGTCCAGGATGCAGCTCAGGAGGCGATTACCCAGCTGATCCTGGAGGCAATCAACGCCAGCAAGGCCGCAGTAATGGTGAGCATTGACCACCTTGCCACAGAATGTACCCTGATTAGGCATGACCTTGACAAAATTAGGGGTAGGCTAACGAAGGCAGAGGAGAGGATTTCTAATGTGGAGGATGAGACACAAACCCAGGGCAATCAATTATCTGAACTGCAGGCAGTGGTGAAACTCCTACAGGACCGCGCAGATGACACCGAAGACAGGCAAAGGAGAAATAATGTTCGCGTGGTGGGATTGCCAGAGGGGGCAGAAGGCCCACAGTCCACCACCTTTGCGGAATCATTTTTTAAACAACTCCTGAACTTGGGTGAGCGACCACCAACTTATGTGGTTGAACGGGCGCACAGGGTGCCCATGGGCAGGAGACCCCCCGGGTGACTACCCACGTCCCTTTCTGGTGAGATTCCTGAATTACAGAGATAGGAACCTGATCCTAACAACATCCAGGAAGGCCCAGGACCTGAAGTATGAAAATGCCAAGGTAATGCTTTTCACTGACTTCTCGGCGGGAAACGCAGAGAAGGCGGCGTTCCTTTAATGACATCAGGAAAAGATTGCGAGAGAACATACAATACAGCATGCTTTATCCCAATAAACTGCGGGTTGAAGATCAAGGTACTGTGAAGTTTTTTGACAACCCACGTGACGCGTGCGACTGGTTGGACAGGAATCAGTGAAGAGGATTTGTCACAAGCTGAGAATTGTTGTATTCCCTAATGTTCTGGTATCCTGGCTGGCTGCACTGTGCCTGGTCACCATGCTCTTGCTGGCCGAACTGAGATGCCTGTGTGTCTGGGCCTGTTGAATTTCTCCATGTTTCTTTTTCCTTTATTTTTCTTTTTCTCGGCACCAACTTGCAATACAATTTTTTTCCTGCAGCCCGATGCTGCGGGCCATACGTTTCAACTTTATACATGATTTTTGTTTTTTCTTTTACTCCTGTGGAGTTTTTTTTTTTTCTTTTCTCATGTGATTTTCCTAAGAATTGCACAGCAAGGACAGAGTGCCATTGACAGTAGCGGTGTTATAGCATTTTTGATAACCTGTGCCTTATATGCTCTATCAGCCTGACGCCACTAGATGGCGGTGGTGTACTTTATTTTCCTCCACTGGTTTTGTTTTTCTGTTTAGGTCCTGTTTTTTTTTTTTTTTGTGGCTCCACGTTGAAGCTGTTTAAGCGGAGCTCTCTGGGACTGAAGACCTTCTTTTTTTTTTTTTTTTTTTTTTAGTTTTCACTGTTGGACAAGTGATCGTCTGGAGGAACTTCCAGAATCACCTGATTTTTTGGGTGTTTACACTGTTTTTGGGGTTTAAAGCCACATACCAGACAATGGGGTTTTTTGAAGCCTTTTTGCTTCACGGTTTATTATTTTTATTGCTATCTTTTGGCTCTGGTATAATGGCGGGGGGGGGGGGGGGGGGGGGTTGTTTTTGTTCTAGAGGTTTCCTACTCATTTCCCGGCCCTTGATTAGCATGGGCCTCTCTTCAGGTTATGGTATTGTGTCCTGCTCTAAACCTCTGGGCACGTTTCAGATGCACCTGGGGAATGTTTGGTAAGAAAGAATATGGCTAATGTGGTTAAGTTTGTATCGTGGAACATCAGGGGGCTGAATAGTAAATTTAAAAGGGCCTCAATGTTCCAGTATTTGAAGACAGTTGAGCCACATGTGGTCCTCCTGCAGGAGACTCACCTGGAGGGAAGCAGAATTCTGGCCTTACGTAAACATTGGATTCAAAAGGCATTTCATGCCACATACTCCACCTTTGCCAGGGGGGTGTCTATACTTATCAGTAGGGCACTTCCCTGCTCGGTTCATCAGCTGATGACTGACCCTGGGGGACGATATGCGGCTGTGGTCCTAGATATAGGTAACCGCAAAATGTTGCTTGTAAATGTATATGTACCACCTCCTTTTGCTGTACAATTATTGTACGATCTATATGTGAAGCTGGCACCACATGCCCATTTACCGCTTCTGATGATGGGGGATTTTAATGCCACGTTGGGGGTGATGGATTCTTCTAATCCCGGGCGGGGTAGGTCGCAGGACTTGTTGGCTTGGGTTTCCATGGCAGGTTTAACTGAAATATGACGAGCTAACAACCCAACGACTACATGCTATTCCCACCTTTCACCGACCCATCGCTCCTGGGCTAGGATAGATCTAGCATTTGGGAACCAGGTTATGTTGTCCTCTGTGAGGGGGGGTAGAATATTTGGCGGGAGGTTTATCGGATCATAATCCACTCGCTGTCTCCTTGCTCTTTCCGGCAGTTGGGGGGGTGAGGAGTTGGAGGCTGTCCCCGGGTTGGCTACAGGAAGAGCAGGTATCTACGCTTCTGCTTGAGGCTGTAGATAACTATTGGGCCTTAAATGTAGACTCGGCTGATCCGCCGGTGGTCTGGGACACCTTTAAGGCGGTGATTCGAGGCAAATCTATCACGGCCATAAAGAGGGTGAGAGTAGATCAAAACTCTGAAGTTCTGGGGTTGCAGGATAAGGAGCATGTATGTGCGACTGCCCATGCTACAGATAAAACTGAGGACACGTATGCTGCCCTGTTAAAAGCTAGACGCAGACTTTCCATCCACTACAATGACCTAGCGCACACGGAAGCCAAGCAAAGAGCAAACTCGCTATTTTCTGAGGGGGATAAAAACTAAAAATTGCTGGCTAGGCTGGTGGCAGACCATAACCATATTGAACATATTTCAGTGGTAAGGGGGGCAGGTGGAGATCTGGTTGGGGACCCGACTGCAGTTTTGGCTGAGTTCCAGGCATATTTTTCTGCCCTTTACACCCCCATCACGTCGTCTGATCATGACGTACTGAGAGGTCTGCTGGGTAGTTTGTCCCTTCCCAAACTTACGGATGAAGAATGCATGGCCTTGGATGCCAAAATTACAAAAAAGGAAATAGAGGCGGCAATTTTTGCTTTTCCACCTAAAAAAGCGCCGGGTCCGGATGGTTTCCCGGCGGATTTTTATAAACTATATGCTGAACAATTGGCCCCCAGACTTACGACCTTGTTTGCGTGTTGCCTAGAAAGGGGGGAGCTTCCGGCGTCCATGCTTGATGCCTATATTATCCTATTACCTAAGCTGGGTAAAGACCCACTGGAATGCTCATCCTACAGACCCATTGCCCTTCTCAATATGGATCTTAAAATCCTGACAAAAGTGTTAGCAAAGAGGCTGGCTCTGGTGATATCATCCTTGGTGGATGTGGACCAGACGGGCTTTATGCCCGGGAAGTCCACGGATACAAATTTGAGGAGACTTTTTACACATTTACAGCTTCCTAACTCTGACTCGCCCTGCAGGATAATAGTCTCTATTGATATAGAGAAGGCCTTTGATTCAGTAGACTGGCATTTTATGCATACAGCCCTTGAGTCTATGGGCTTTGGCCAGTCATTTCGGCAGTGGATCACTATGCTCTACAGTGCACCTAGGACGGCCATACGTATGGGGGGGTCTATCTCTGAGTATTTCACGATGGGGAGAGGGACAAGACAGGGGTGCCCCCTGTCACCGTTTCTGTTTGCCCTCATGATGGAGCCTCTGGCAGTGGCTCTGAGGGCGTCAGAGGAGGTCAAGCCCATCAGGGTGGGTAGTATTGACGAGGGCTTGGCATTGTATGCTGATGACCTTCTGCTGTTCCTAAGGGACCCCGGGGAATCATTGGTCTCCGCTCTGGGTATTATGGACAAGTTTACTACATACCCTGGGCTGAAGGTCAACTGGGGGGAAGTCATCCATACTTCCTTTGGACGAAGAGGCTAAGGCAAGAGCGAACCCCGACCTGCCACTAAAATGGGTTACCCAAATAACATATCTGGGGGTGAAGGTCACGGCGAACGCGGGGGACTACATGTCCCTCAATTTGCTGCCACTTTTGACATTCTTCAAACAAAAAGCACTGGTTTGGCAGAAGCTCCCCCTATCACTAATTTGAAGGATTAACCTCTTAAAAATGAAGATTCTCCCGGTTATACTGTACTTTCTGAAAAATGCCCCGGTATGGATACCGAAGTCTTTCTTTAGGAAACTTGATGGTATCACTAGCTCGTTTCTCTGGGCACCAAAAATGCCTAGGGTGGGGTTGAAGGTCCTGCAGGAACCATGGGGTCAGGGTGGATTGGTGCTACCTGACTGGCGCAAGTACTACTTGGCTGGTCGGTCAGTTTTTGTACATGGGTGGCTGAGCTCTGACGCTGGACATTCGGCCACTGTGCTTGACGCAGCGCATCTGGGGTCGTAGGAGTCTCTCCGCCTGGCCATCCATAGGGGCACGGGCAGGGATCTTCCTCTTACAGGCTCAATGAAGGCTACTGTTAAGGCGTGGGAGGAGGTGGAGAAACTGGCCTCTCCAAGTTATAAAGGGCTCTCCCCCTCAACTCCACTGTGGATGAACCCAAAACTTCAACAATTTTACAAATTAGATGATGCGGCCAAGGTGGGCGTCAAGGGGGGGTCAAGCAGCTCAAGGATGTTACTCGTGATGGGGAACTTTTGACGTTTGATCAAATGGAAGCCAAACATGATCTGCCGAACTCGCAATTTTTTTGTTATTTGAGCCTGAGACATGCCTATCTAACTCAGTTTGGAACTCAGACAGTTGAATCCTTCCCTTCTAGGTTGGAAGACCTACTTATGACTTAGGACCTGCCCAGGACCTTGTCAGTGACCTATAAAGAACTATTTAAAGCTAGTCCCAAAGCATTACTTAAGTGTAGAGAGCGGTGGGAGGCGGAGGTCCCGGGTATACAGGGGGAGGATATGTGGGACCGTCCCTTTAAGTATTTGGTAGCGGCAAGGGACAGACTAATTCAATTCAAGTTCCTGCACAGAGTGTATTATACCCCTGCCAGGTTGGCATCGATATATCCCTCGGTGCCCTCTGAATGTTGGAGGTGTACGTTCGCCCCTGCGGACGCGCATCATGTGTTTTGGGATTGCCCCCAGATCCAACTGTTTTGGACCGAGGTCACGGCCTGTATTGAAGGGGTTCTAGGGGTACCTGTCCTACAGGAAATTAGTGTCTGCTTACTTGGCCTGGTGGAGGAGGTGGTCCCTTCTAGGGCTCTCAGAACATTGAGTATCTTGTTGTTCTATGGAAAGAAAGCTATTCTGCTTAAAGTGGAGGTTCACCCTAAAAAACAACCATGTACCATGCCATCCTGCATATTAGCGTCAGCTACAGTATGCCTATATTTTATTTTTTTGCGCTGTACTTACAGATTAATCTATTCGTTTGTTTCAGGCTACCGCGGGGTAATAGGCGTTCCTATTAAGAGGGGAACATGATTGACGGCCGGCTATGGCGCGTCACGCGTTCCGAAAATAGCCGGAGTAGGACTCGGCTCTTCACGGCGCCTGCACAGTCAGCTCCTAGTCTGTGCGCAGGCGCCATGAAGAGCCGAGTCCTACTCAAGCTATTTTCGGAACGTGTGACGCGCAATAGCCGGCCGTCAATCATGTTCCCCTCTTGATAGGAACGCCTATTTCCTGCCCGGAGTCTGAAACGAAAAAAACGGATTAAACTAAGTACAGCACAGAAAAAATAAAGGCATACTGTAGCTCACGCTAGTATGCTGAATGTCAGTGGAGACAAAGATTTTTTTTTTTTTTTAGGGTGAACCCCCTCTTTAAGTGGGGGAGTCCAGGGGCCCCCGGAGGTTGCTTTTTGGAAGGGTTTGGTAAACGCAATGCTCCCATACTACAAGGCAACGTATTCTAGGGGATGTGTTGGGAAGTTCGAGAAGGTTTGGAGGGAATGGTATGAATCTGACCAAACGGTTGGGTAAGTGAAAGGATAATTGAATCCTATTGATGCATGTGTTGAGCTATAGGGGGAACGCATTTCAGGTGCATCGGGGAAAATATTTGTGACTTGCCACTGAGAGGGAGTGCTACTACTTAATATGTACTTGGATATGTTTTGTTGGGGAGGGGGAACTGAGTAGAGGGGGACGGGGGAGGGAGGGGTTGTTGGGAACATGCCATCTGCGATGGCCCGGTTATATGTTTCCGGTCATGTTGACCGATAAGTAAGCTTGGCGGTGTGCCAAAAAATGTTTTGTATGTGTATAAAACCTTTAATAAACAGAAATTAAAAAAAAAAAAAGATAGATGTAAGAGGACGTGAGAATTCTGTCTTCGGGCGTAGTGTGCTGCACGCAGCGGTCTGGGGCTTCTTGTTCGTTAACGGCCTGCTTGGATCTGTGTCTACCACCCTTCATTGAGCATTGCTCTGGGACGTCCCACTATGTAATGAATAGAGGCTCTGTGTCCCGTGATGTACGATAAAGAAAATAGGATTTTTAATAATGGCTTGCCTGTAAAATCATTTTCTTGGAGTACATCACGGGACACAGAGCTCCCACCCCTCTTATGGGAACCTTAATGCTTTGCTACAAAACTGAGGTACTTCCCTTAGGGGAGGTGTTATATGGAGGGGAACTTGTCTTTATTTGTTGTGCCAGTGTCCAATCACCTCTGGTGACCATACAACCCACTATGTAATGGTCACCAGAGGCTCTGTGTCCCGTGGTGTACACCAAAAAAAGGATTTTTCAGGTAAGCTGTTATTAAAAATCCAACAAAAAATTGCTAGATTCCCCCAACAACACTAACAGGGGAATCCCTCTTGGTGGGGTAAGCCGTCCCCACTGGGACAAGATGGTAATTATTGCTAGCGGATACAGCAGCTGCTAGCAATAATCGCAAGTAAAATCCAGCAGGCTGGTTGTACCCAAGTTGATAAGGTGTGTTGTTTTTTTTTCTTGTTTGGCACATTCAGCCTTCCCATGCACGGTTCAAAACTTGACCAGTTGACTTTAATATTATGATTCATTGATCTGGAATAAGCATGTAAAGTTGCTATGAAGTCAGTACTGCTAATCTGCCATATTTATTCTTGGTGAGTGAATCCATGTTTATAGACACTGGATCAGCATGACAGCCCATCAACTTGCATTCTAAGAAGGCAAGGTTTTTAAATAACAGCATCTCTATTTTCTGTGGTCTTCCTTTTTTAAAGCCAATTCCTTACATTTAATGCAGTATTGATTTTCTTTGCCTACAGTCCAAGTTTGTCAGGTGGATTATAATTTGTATTTGATTTTTGTCTAAAAATGAGCTAAGGACTTAAAAAATAAAATGACAAACATGTCAGACTTGCCTCCACTGTGCAGTTAGTTTTGCACAGAGTGGCTCTTCCCAGCAAGAGCTAACCCCCTCTGGGAAGCTCTCTCCCAAGGGGGTTACCTTGCTGGTGTGCTCCTGTGTGATACTCTCGGTGGCCATAGCCGCCAAGCGTGACTCGCCTCCGACGCGCTGTGTCATTGGATTTGATTGACGGCAGCGCGAGCCAATGGCCGCGCTGCTATCAATTATCCAATGAAGAGCCGAGCAACGATCGAGCGCGTTTGTGAGGCAAGACTTTCCAGGGCTCAGGTAAGTAAAACGAGGGCCTGGGGCTCTGGGGGGCGCTAATCGTCGGATGTTTTTTCACCTTGATGCATAGAATGCATTAAGGTGAAAAAACATGTACCTTTACAACCCCTTTCAATGGCGAGGAGAAACATTTGTTGCTGAGTGACTGACGTAAAAAAGATGTCCCGCTTATGAAGATATTTTGTGGAATGCACACTGACATTGCTGCAATATGGCAGTTTAGTAGCCTGCTGTGGTGTTTAATGACGTGTCATGTAACGTTGGCCATCAAAGTCGCATGTGGTATAGTTCCCTATATTTCCAATGATAACCATTGATATATGTGTGACTTTAAGTTCATGCACCATATTGGTCTGACTTTCATGCAACTTGAGGGCCATAGACTTTAATGTTAACCTTAAAAAGTGGCTTAGAAGTCCTAGCTGAATGTTATACAATGCAATAATTATCCATTATCACTGGTCAAAGTGTTAGTCGTACACGTGGGAATGGAGCATTATAGGTGTTTGGTGAGGTAAGTTTATCTCCACATTGTCCGTATAATGTGTATAGTTTTATGTTGCCCCCCCCCCCCCTTCTTTTTTTAAATGTATAAATAATTTGACTCTTCCAGGAGAAAATTGCTAAGGCTAAGGCTGTGAAAGATACTGCAGTGAAAGAACTGTCAGCTGCAGTTGAGGCAGAAAAGAAAGAACAGTGGAGAGTTGAAGGCCGGCATTACCTGTTTGATGCTAAAAGGGTAAGTTTTTCAGAAGTAATTTTGAACTGGGTTATACTGCCACATAAAGATAGATATAACCCCTGACAAGACATGCTTCTAGTCCTAGGAGGATAGAAGTCTTTCTCAGCATTGCCCTCAGGGCTTAAAGTGGAACTAAACTCTCCCACTCAACATTGATTATTTTTAAGTTCTTATGTCACTAGCATTCATAAATAGATATTTAATCGTTTTAAACTTTTATTTTTATTTTTCACATTTTCTTCCGTTACTTCCTGGTTTCCAGGCCAAAAGTTTTACTGTAATTTTTGCCTAGGCTTGTGAACCAGGAAAATCAAACAAAAAAAGGTTTTAACCACTTGCCAACCAGGCCAATGCTGACATTTCTCTCCTACATGTAAAAATTATATATATATATATATATATATATATATATATAATATATATATTTTTCTTTTTGCTAGAAAATTTGATGGAACGTTTTTTTTTTTTTTTTTAGCAGAGACCCTAGAGAATACAAAGGTGATCATTGCAACTTTTTATCTTGCACGGTATTTGCGCAGCAATATTTTAAACACGTTGTTTTTTTTTGGGGGGGGGGGGGGGCGTAGTTAGCCCAATTTACTTGCATAATGTGAAAGATGAAGTTACACCGATTAAATGGATACCTAACGTGTCGCGCTTCAAAATTGCACATGCTTGTGGAATGGCGACAAACTTTGGTACCTAAAAATCCCCACAGGCGACGCTTTAAAGTGTGTTTGTGTTTTTTTTTTTACTGGTTACATGTTTTGCGTTACAGAGAAGGTCTAGGGCGGCGACACCTCACATGTGTGGTTTGAACACTATTTTCATGTGTGGGCGGGACTTGATTATGCGTTCGCTTCTGCGTGCGAGCACTCGGGGACAGGGCACGTTCAAAAAATAAATGTGACAAAAAAAAATGTGTGTGTACGCCATCATAACATTGCTCCTGGCCTCCGATTTATAGAGACTCCGGCAACCATCTGGTCTGTTGGAAATCTCTATGGTGAACATCTGAGGCCGGCAGATCTGTTCTCTAACTCAGGAAGTGGTTAAACATCCCTAGAGTCTTGAGCTGCACTAATGAGGAGGCACTGATGGGCAGCAGTGATGGCCAGCACTGACTGGCATCACTATTGGTCAATGATTGCTGACACTTGTGGGCACTGAAAGCTGGGACTTGAGGGCAATAATTGTATTCAGGGCACTGATAATCCGTGCCCTGATCACATACCTAGCTGTCCCCTGTGAGGCAAGGAGTGCCGATTACCGGCATCTCCGTGTTTACATGTGGCAGGCTGTGATTGGTCACAGCCGATCACATGGTTAAAGAGCCGCGGCTTTTTACATAGATCAGGGTTGCGCCGTGTCCTAACATGGCACGACCAAGATCGTCGCTCTGCTCGCCCCCAGGGGCGCGCAAGAGTGGTTGTTCTGAGCGGCCGTCATATGACTTCCACCCAGAACGAGAGCTGCACCACCCAGCCGTCATTTGACGGTGGGCAGATGGCAAGCGGTTAAAGTGATCTCTCAGCAAAATAAGGCATGGATGGATAAGTACTTTAAATAGTAAAAATGAATCTACAGTATCTGGTTATGGGTAGGATAAGATTTAATATTTTGCACTACATCCCAAAATTTGAATAGAGAAATAAGTGAACCAGGACTTTTAGGGTGCTCAGTCAAAACACAGCATTTTAAAAATTAACAATTCATAGTTGCCTAGCAGTTGAGGTTGAAAAAAGACATCACGTCCAACCCATGTGTGATTATATTCATCTTTATTAAATTTGTTAAAGCTTATTAAAACCAATAGCCATATTTTGTTTTATTCAACAGTACATAACTGGATTAAAATGTTTCCTGCTACAAGGTGCTACATTCTCAATATGTTTTGCCAATTAAGATATACTTTCACAAAGAGTGAACAGGGCCATCTGTGTATAATACTGGATTTTAGAGCCCATTAACTGCTTGCCGACCAGCCGCCATTGTTACATGTCAGTAGGTTGGCTCTCCTGCACAAATTGCCGTAGCTGTACAGCAGCTCGAGCAGGCGGGCTGCTCCCACCTAGATCGTGATGGACGGAACACTGATTCATTGAATCAGTGTTCCGTCTATCACGATCTAGGAGGTGGGGCTTTCTTGCAGAGACTGGACGGCTGCCGAACAGTTCAATTCTCGCTCCAGCTCCGTGACTGCGCAAGATATTTACTGCTGTGTGTGAGTGTGATTTTTAAAAAAACGGAGGGAGGGACCCGCACACTCCGGAGTGGCCGAGGGAGACACCAGAGAACAGAAGGTGGGGCACTGACTCGAGTATAAGCTCGAAAAACTCAGCTTATACTCAAGTGTGTGTGTAAGTCCTATGACCTTATTTCATCCATATACAGAATTTATGATTTCTTGGCCATTTTCAGAGAATATGAATGATAAAACAAACTTTTTCTTCATGCATGGTTAGTGTTTGGCTGAAGCCATTTATTATCAATAAATTGTGTTTACTCTTTTTAAATCGTAATGGCCACTCCAGAACCTTCACTTTATTCTGCTGTAGCCAATGACTTGGCCTTGGGTTTTGGATCATTGTCATGTTGGAATGTCCAAGTCTGTCCCATGTACAGCTTCAGCTTGGCTGATGAATGCAAATGTTCCTCCAGTATTTATTTTGATAGCATACTGCATTCATCTTGCCATCAATTTTGACCAAATTTCCTGTACCCTTGTATCTCACACGTACCCAAAACATCAGCGATCCACCTTCATGTTTCACAGTAGGAATGGTGTACCTTTCATAATAGGCCCTGTTGACTCCTCTCCAAATGTAGCGGTTTTATGGTTGTGGCCAAAAAACTCAGTTTTGGTCTCATTACTCTAAATTACTTTGTGCCAAAAGGTTTGAGGTTTGTCTCTGTGCTGTTTAGCGTATTGTAAGTGGGATACTTTGTGGCATTTGCGTAGTAATGGCATTCTTCTGGCAACGCCACCATGCAGCTCATCTTTCTTCAAGTGCCTCCTTATTGTGCATACTTGAAACAGCCACACCACATGTTTTGCGAGAGTACTGTATTTCACCTAAAGTTATTTGTGGGTTTTTCTTTACACCCCAAACAATTTTCCTGGCAGTTGTGGCTGGAATTTTAGTTGGTTTACCTGACCCTGGGTTGGTTTCAACAACCCCTCATTGCTGATTGGAATTCTAAATCGCTTATTTTTTTATATCGCTTTCCTGTTTTATACAGTTCAACTACCTTTTCCCGCAGATACTTTTGACAATTCTTTTGCTTTCCCCATGACTCAGAATCCAGAAATGCCAGTGCCGACACTGAATAAAAGATGCAAGGGTCTGTCAGGAGTTCAGAAACTCATTGACCTTTTTATGCACACACTCCCACTCTCGCTCATTATAAGCAAACAGATCACAGATGATGATGGTTTCCTTTATTAGCAATTCAAACCCCTTTTTTGTCAACTTGTGTGCATGTTATCAAGCCAAAATCACCAGGGTATATAAACTTTTGATCGGGGTCATTTGGCTAGTTTCTGTTATTAGTTAACCTCTTAAGGACCGCCTCCTGCACATTTATGTCAGCAGAATGGCACGGCTAGGCACATGCACATACAGGTACGTCCTCTGTTGGTGCCCAGCCATGAGTGCACGCCCGGGACCAGGTCCGAAGTTCCGGGACTCGCAGACCCGTTCGTTGCTGGAGTCCCGCGATCGGTCCCCGGAGCTGAAGAACGGGGAGAGCTGTGTGTGAACACGGCTTCCCCGTTCTTCACTGTGGAGCCGTGATCAATCGTGTGATCCCTTTTATAGGGATACACAATCGATGACTTCACACCTACAGTTAGAAACACAGATGTCATACATAACCCCTTCAGCGCCCCCTTGTGGTTAACTCCCAAACTGCAATTGTCATTTTCACAGTAAACCAGCCATTTTTTTTTTTGCTATGAAAATGGACCCAAAAATTGTCCGAAGTGTCCACCATATTGTCGCAGTGAAGGAAAAAATCACTAACGCTATTAACTTTGCGCAAACCAACCGATGAACGCTTATTGCGATTTTTTTTTTTTTTTTTTTTTTTTTACCAAAAATAGGTGGAAGAATACGCATCGGCCTAAACTGAGGAAAAAATATATTTTTATATATATTTTTTGGGGATATTTATTATAGTAGTAAAGTAAAAGTAAAAAATATTGCATGTTTTTCAAATTTGTCCTATTTTTGTTTAGAGCGCAAAAAATATAAACCGCAGAGGTGATCAAATACCACCAAAAGAAAGCTCTATTTGTGGGGAAAAAAAGGCCAAATTTGTTTGGGAGCCACGTCGCACGACCGCGCAATTGTAAAAGCGACAGTGCCAAATCGCAAAACCTGGCCGGGTCCTTTAGCTGCCTAAAGGTCCAGGTCTTAAGTGGTTAGAGTAAACACAGTTGATTGGTAATAAATGGCTTCAGCCAAACACTAACCATGAGTGAAAAGTTTTTTTTTGTGTTTTTTTTTTTTTTTTTTATCCATATTCTATGAAAAATGGCCAAGAAATCATAAATTCTGCCAGGGTGTGCGTGCGCGTGTGTAATGTATATCTTTTCATATGACAACACTGAAGAAATTACACTTTACTACACTGTGAAGTATGTGAGTGTACAGCTTGTATAACAGTGTAAATTTGCTTTCCCCTCAAAATAACTCAACACACAGCCATTAAAGCGGAGGTTCACCCTAAATCAACTATCTGCCATTAGATCCAGCATTCTGCTGACATGTGCAGTATGCTGTGTTTTTTTTTTTTCGTGTACTTATCGTTTTATCAGGGATTTTTATCCAGCTCCAAGCGGGTATTCCTGCGGAGGATTGGCGTTCCTAAGACAAGCGGAGTTGATTGAAGTGCTAGTAAAGCGTGTCACGCCTTCTGAAAATAGCCGAAGTGACACTCTGCAATTTACGGCGCCTGCACAGTCAGCTCTACACGGCAGGCGCCGAAACGGCTGAGTGTCACTTCGGCTATTTTCGGAAGGCGTGACACGCTTTACTAGCATGTCAATCAACTCCGTTTGTCTTAGGAACGCCTATTCCCCGAAGGAATCCCCGCTTGGAGCTGCATAAAAATCCCTGATAAAACGATAAGTACACGGGAAAAAAAAACACAGCATACTGCACATGTCGGCAGTATGCTGGATCTAATGGCAGATAGTTGATTTTCAGGGTGAACCTCCGCTTTAATGTCTAAACTGCAGGCAACAAAAGTAAGTACACCCCTAAATGAAAATGTCCAAATTGGGCCCAAAGTGTCAATATTTCTGGTGGCATAACCAAAACTGCAGAGGTGATCAAATGCCACTAAAAAAAAGCTCTATTTTTGGGGTGCGGGGAAAGGGACATTTTTGTTTGGGTACACATGCTCGGCGTCATAGCCAGAGGTTGTCTTTGTGAAATGGATGTATAATTGCTGCAGATGTTGACCAGGTGGGATGGGGTGTCAGCCTGTTGGTTCTCAAACCATCGTCGGTTGTATTTAAGACTTTCTCCCAGTATAACTGGATCATTGGGCAATGCCACCAAATACAGACATTTATTCCTTCACCTCCACACTCTCTCTAACACTCCATTGATTGCCATGGATTGATATTGTGTCGTTTTGGAAAAACCTAATGCCACCTAGTCAACCATTTATAATTCATTTTCTTTATCCTCGCATCTATTGAGGTGAAGTGTACATAATCTAGAACTTTACACTTTAGGGCTGCTGAGGTTGATTTTAGTTTGTGCTCCCATCAAGAATCCTTTGTCCCTCAATGGACTCCATGGAATGAATTGTACTGTGAGCACAGAAATTCTATTTTGCATAATCAAGAAAAGGAAATGGAGCTTCTATCTCCACTAATTGTTTTCTTATTTTTCTTTATTTTTTTTCTTTGTCAACTCCTCTGAAACCCACAGAACAATGTGGCAATGATTTTGGAAACTAACTACAAGGAGAGACTATTGAATGTCTACAATGAGGTGAAGAAACGTCTAGACTACCAGGTGGCTCTACAACATCTTCTGCGCCGCAAGGAACAGGAACACATGATTAACTGGGTGGAAAATAATGTGGTGAAAAGCATTACTCCACAGCAGGTAAAATTATGACTTGCCATAGCTGCGCAGTCTGTTGTATTAATATGCGGTTTTTTTCCCTGTTTTTATTTGAGTAGAATTAAGCCTTTTTAGCCACAGTGTGCGTACCCTCATTTGGTTTTGGGTTAGGCTTTTCTTGATTTAATGCTCTTTAGCTGATGCATGGTGTACATGGTGCGGGAAAGCCACGCTCTGTGCAGGTTCCCCACACCTCATTAAAAAAATGCTGGGTTGTGCAATCTGCTGCGGCTGTTGCTTTTTATATTTCTAACACCCTAAACGCAGATTGCAAATGCATTTGTCTGCACTGCATTGCATTGTACAGCAGTGCCTTATGACTTGGTGCAGTAAGTTTTTGAGAAGTAGAGCATGCACTATTTGTGCAGTCCACTGCAACTTCGGCCTATTCAAATGAGTCAGACGTGTGGTGATTGCTGGCCCATAGAGGTAGCATCCCCCAGAATAGATGGATGCCTTTCTAATATGAAACATGTATGAGCACCAGTCTTGAAATTTCATTTGAGCCAGAAATATGGAGCGGTATGCCAGGTCTTCAATAGTGCAATCAATTCTTCCTGAAGGACTGCTGTATTTTCTTTGTTGTAGGTCATTAATTGGTGTTTTTTTTTTTTTGACAAATGGTTGTAACCAAAAACATATTGAAACCTGCATTGGCAAAAAGCCAGAATTATTTATAATGTAAAAAATTCTTTGTTTTTGAAGTGTGTTTTTTTTTTTTTTGTTTCGTTTTTTTTTTTCTTACCAACTTGCAAACCTTAGGCATGTACGTAACCTAAAAAAAGAAAAATTGTATTTCCTCTACACCTGACACTTCTGCTATGTTCAGACGTGGTTCAGTAATACAAAGTAACATTGTTAAAGAGGAAGTAAACACCCCCAAAACACCCTGAAAGACAAAGGCATAAGGAGCTAGTATGCATAGCATATTCGCTCATTATGAAGTACTTGTCTGAGATTGAAGCACCCGCAGTGGTGCTTGTTGCCCTCCTCCATCGGCGCCATTTCTCCAGGAGTGACTTCTTCATATTGCGGCTCTGGCTTTGTGACTGGCCAACAAAGCCACGATGACTGGTCGAAGCGTGCAGGTGCTGCCACTAACAGCATGATCGGCATTAGAAGCGGCACGCTCGGGGCGCCTGCGCACCATTGTCTACAGCACATGCGCCGTAAACATAGGTGCCCTTCCTTTGCAAATATCTTCAAAACCGTGTAGGCTTAGGCGATATTTGTTGCACCTACAGGTAAGCCTTAATCTAGGCTTAGCTGTAGGTTAAGTGGTCTCTAAAGGGTTTACAACCACTTTAATGAAGAACAGAGGGGTGAACTTGTATTTGCATTTGATAATGCAATTTTACCCCCTTGGGGGATGGTGTAGGTGAGCATTGTAAGACGGTCGACTCACCAGGACTCCTAAGAAAGCATAGAATGTACACTAGTTTTGTGAATTCTGTAAAGAAACTGCCATTTGGTAAAAATATGTAAAAAAGGAAAAGCTCAACTGATACACCAGCCAGTTGCTTTGATCATTGCTCTGTTAAGTTATGGCAGCCTGAATAATCTCGGTATTTTGACACTTACGAAAGTGTCAGATGACCGCATCCACCATTGTAGTTCCTTCCACGTATCCCTATGTCACTACCTTGTCCTGTAGTCGCATAGCGTGGCGGTGAAAAGAACTACAAAACACCAAAGATCCAAGCAACGAGCAGTGGGACATGTGTAAAGTCATGTAATTATGTTCTGATCGCTGCAATGGATAGTTGTTATAGTTTACAGATTTGAGCCTGATGTATTCTAATGCAAGTCAAGTTAAACAGAACTCTTATAGCAGCTTCTATTGCATCTATTGTGTCTGGGCATCTATTTAACTAAACAAATCTGTTGTGTTTTTCAGCAAAAAGAAAGTATTGCTAAATGCATCAGTGACTTGAAACTTCTATCCAAGAGAGCGCAAGCAATAGCTTGAGTTTTTTAAAGCAGAAGATTTGTACAGCAGAGCTTCCAGCTGTTCAGACCTGCCCTGTACCATACCTTGTAACTCCTAAATAAATATTTCTACCTAAGTTTTGTCCCTTTGTGTACATTTTGATTTGTAGGTTTTTTTTTTTTCTTTAATTTTTGTTTATTTAGCAGAAGCTAAGTGTTTATAATATATTAGCCATTGATAAAAGCCGTTTGTATAGGGTTGGTGATGCTTTTTACTTGGGCCCCTTTCACATGAGGTGGATTGCGTTCTAATCAGAAGGGGATCGTTTCACAGAGTGGGAGATGACGCATTAGGGCTCTTTCACACGTCCGTTCAGTTTTTTAGATCATTTTTTTCCCCCTTCAGTTGATCCGTTTTTCCGTCCGTTTACATCCGTTTCAGTTCCGTTGACGTCCGTTTTTCATCAGTTTTTTTTCATCCGTTTTTTCATCCTTTTTATTTTTTATTTTTTTAGAACTTTTTTTTTTTACATATTTTGATGAAAAACTGACGTTAGCGGATCGGATGGTAAACGGATCATCCGCTAACGTCCGTTTTTCATCCGTTACATTTTTTTGACGGAAGAAAAATAGGGTTTTCTTCCGTTCAAAAAAACGGAGCTTACCGCAGACGGCTGTTAACGGACGTTAGCGGATGCTCATCCGCTAACGGACGCTAACCCATAGGGAAGCATTGAGGTCCGTTAACGGACGTCCAAAAAACGGACGACTGGAACGGACGTGTGAAAGGACCCTTACTGTCTGCTCTAGTTTCCACAGAGCAGACAGACTGGTTGCTGAGGATGCAGCATGTACACCCCGTTTCTTTAACAACTTTGACACTGGAAGAAAAATAACGTATACAGGAGTGGGAGAAATATGATAACCTTGGCCCCTCCCAACCTATATGCTCCAATCACACCTTGACAATTGTCATACACATAGATTTGTGAATAATGTAGGCAGACCGTGCTACCCAAACTCGGCATGCCCACCACACAAACATTGATGACATATATATTAGTGGTGTGTGTAGGTGTTAAAGTAGGTAATATAACATACAGTGGGTAAAATAAGTATCTAAAAACTGCGATGCTACAATTGGCACTCCCTTATAAGCACCACCCAGCGCCAAGTATGACTGAAAGGTATCCAGAGATAAAGGGACAGATGATAGTTACAATGTCTTATGTAATAATAAAAGAACTACACAAGATAAGCAATAGCAGCCGCTAAAAATGGGAATAATATGTATAAACAAGCAAAAAATAAAGGAATCACAAAAAAGAGTCCATATATAAACAAGGTAAAATAAGTATTGAACATGTCACCGTTTTTTCTATGTAAATATATTTCCTAGCACATCATGGCCGCATACAATAGTTGTGTGGCTCTGCCCCCTAAACATCATAGAACTGGTTAACTATGCTGTAAATCAAAGGCAGACCCAGCTAGCAGCATTCTCATTTTTTTTCCTCACCTGATTTAGGACTGAATCGCCAGGTGGAATGTGTGCATGTGAAAACGCACACGTAAATATCTCTCAAAGAGAAGGAAATGTCTTAAGCGTAGTTCCCCCAAAGGGACCTCACATGCACACACGTTATCACAGAAATCATGTTTTTTATCGCAGCAGGATATGGTAACACATATTTTTTAAGTTCCGAGGTCTTCATGAACTTTGTTTAGCGCTGTTAATATTTATGATTTATGGTACATCAGTATTTTTTATAGACATATATTTTTTTACATACATTCTTTATATATAATAGCTGCTTATACTGCCTCCCTCTATACGATATTTATGCAGGCATAATATCGTTTATTTTATCTTCCATTTGTGCGCTGGGTTCAGTATTAATAATCTGATCGACTGATCGGACGTTTCAATACTGAATTTTGGTAATCTTAAGCCCCACCTAATGCTCTACCTAGACAAAATAGTAATTAGCCATGGGGTGTCTTTCTCCTTCCACTTTAACCAGGAAGTCAATTTACCATCTTTCTTGGTGAAGTGGGAAAACCACCTACCCTAGATGTTGATCTAACTCTGGCATGCTTGGCAGCTACTTGTTCATTCAGGAAAGCTGAAATCTGTGCTTGGTTCAGCATGACTTAAGGCATGATCAGTCAACATCAACATGTACAGTCACCTTCTAGATTGTTGAGACAAAAGAGCCTAGTCTTCACAAGACATTTATGTTCCGGAGGACTTAAGAGCACATTCAACTAGGGCAATGCCAGCTCTGTAGACAGAACAGTGCAGAGTGTCTCCTGAGTCTATTTGCAAGTCTGCCATATGGTCCTCCCAGGACACCTTTAATTTGGTGAATCCGGCTCACGACCGTAAAATGTGGAAAGGAAAGGTAAGCATACATTTTTTGTTTTCCTGGCGCAGCATGCAATTGGAACTAACTCGCCATACAGGAGGGTGCAAAAAAGCGTAAGTATGCACTATGAATTTTCCACATTTTACTGTTGTGAGCTGGATTCACCTAATTAACCACTTGCTTACTGGGCACATAAACCCCCTTCGTGCCCAGGCGAAATTTCAGCTTCCGGCACTGCGTCGCTTTAACTGACAATTGCGTGGCCGTGCGACGTGGCACCCAAACAAAATTGGCGTCCTTTTTTTCCCCACAGATAGAGCTTTCTTTTGGTGGTATTTGATCGCCCGTGCGGTTTTTATTTTTTGCGTTATAATGAAAAAAAGAGCGACAATTTAAAAATATATATATATATATTTTTTACTTATTGCTATAATAAATATCCCATTTTTTTTTTTTTTATATTTTTTTTTCTCAGTTAAGGCCGATACGTATTCTTCTATGTATTTTTGTAAAAAAAAAAAAAAAAAATCACAATAAGTGACTGCTTTGCGCAAAAGTTATAGCACCTACAAAATAGGGGACATAATTATGATTTTTTTTTTTTAGATATTTTTTTTTTACTAGTAATGGCGGCGATCTGCGATTTTTATTGGGACTGCGATATTGCGACGGACACATCGGACACTTTTGACACATTTTTGGCGCCATTCACATTTATACAGCGACCAGTGCTATAAAAATGCACTAATTACTGTATAAATGTGACTGGCATTGAAGGGGTTAACACTAGGGGGTGAGGAAGGGGTTAAATGTATTGCCTGGGTGTGTTCTAACTGTATGGGGGGAGGGGGGTGACCGATGCTGTCTCCCTATGTACAAGAGAAACAGCATCTGTCATCTCACTGACAGGACGTGAAGCTCTGTGTTTACACTCAGAGCTCCACGTCCCTGCTCTCTCACCGACGATCGCGTGTACCTGACGGACATCGCGGCCGCCGGGTACACGCATCGGATCCTCGGTGATGCGTCGGGACTGTTTTTCCCCGCCGCGCGCCACCCTGTGGCGGCGCGCGCGGGGAATTACAAGCAAATTACGTCCAAAGACGTGACCCCGGTGCCTCAGGTCCGCGCTGTTCACGTATTTTGTTAATAGCGCGGACCTGAAGAGGTTAAAGGTGTCCTGCGAGGACCATATTGCAGACTTGCAAATAGCCTCAGGAGACACTCTGCACTGCTCTGTCTACAGACCTGGTACTGCCCTAGTTGAATGTGTTCTTAAGTCCTCCGGAACATAAATGTCTTGTACAGATTCTCACCCAAATGGTGAAAGTTAGAGAATTCTGCAAGCCCAGTCTGTCTTTGAATTATAGTTAACTTGCTGGATCAGTCAACGAATGACCTATAAAAAGGTGTCTCATTACCAAGGTGTCACTCAAACATCTCATTATGGGTAAAAGAAAAGGGTTGTTTTGAGACCTTCACAACCTTAATGTTGCAAAACTTACTGATGACATTGGTTACAGAAGGATTTCTAAACTTCTGAATTTACAGTGACAACTCTTACCATATCACAGTCCCAGCATGTTCCGGGTGGTCACCACCCGGAGCATGCTGGGACTGTGACATCATAAGAGGCCTATATAAATCATCGAGCACCCCACACCCCGCATTACAGCCGGAGGGAGCGTTGTGGCAACATGGGAAGAAGGCAGAAGGCGAGAGTGATTTTAACCACTTGACAACCGCCCACTGTAAATATACGTCCTATTTTTAAAGATGGATATCTCAGTAACAGCAGCAGCTGCTGCCACAACCGAGATATCCATCTCTTCAGTGGGCGGTCCTGTCAATGATAACGGTAGTCTCCGCGGCAAGTTCGCCGCGAGATCGCAGTTAGCGATGGCGGGAGAGGGCCCCCCCCCTCCCGCCGCTCTCCCGCACCCTCCGCCACTTACCGGAGCCGTCGGTAGCGGCGGTGGTGATCGGGTCCTTTGGCTGTCTGTGTGAGGATGTGAGTGAGGACAAAATAGCCCCCACCCGTCCCCATAGCTTTGCTGGGCGAAAGTGACGTCAAATTGTCAGTCCTGTCCATGCGTCTTAAAAAAAAACATTTGTTTTTTGTCATTTGAAAAAATCAGTTTCCATTTTTTTTTTTCTTTTTTTGCATTTAAGTCTAAATATGAGATCTGAGGTGCTTTTTTTTTTTATTACAAGGGTTGTTTATTCCTTGTAATAGGAATAAAAGATTATATATATATAAATATTATTTCAGTGTAAAAAAATTATAAAATAAATAAGAAAACACATTTTTTTTAAAGCGCCCCTGTCCCGACGAGCTCGCGCACAGAAGCGAATGCATACGCGAGTAGCGCCCGCATATGAAAACAGTGTTCAAACCACACAAGTGAGGTATCGCCGCGATCGTTGGAGCGAGAGCAATAATTCTAGCCCTAGACCTCCTCTGTAACTCAAAAAATGCTACCTATAGAATTTTTTAAACGTTGCCTATCGAGATTTTTAAGGGTAAAAGTTTGACGCCATGCCACGAGCGGGCGCAATTTTTAAGCGTGACATGTTGGGTATCATTTTACTCAGCGTAACATTATCTTTCACAATATGTAAAACAATTGGGCCAAATTTATTGTTGTCTTTTATGTTTTAATTCAAAAAGGTGTTTTTTTTCCCAAAAAAAAGTGCGCTTGTAAGACCGCTGCACAAATAAGGTGTGACAAAGTATTGTAATGACTGCCATTTTATTCTCTAGGGTGTTAGAAAAAATATATATAATGTTTGGGGGTTTTAAGTGATTTTCTAGCAAAAAAAAATGTAAACACAGAATCTGAAAAACAGGCTCGGTGATCAAGTAGTTAATAATGCTTAAAGTGCAACAATAATGAAATATTCCTTTAAATATTGTGCCTGGGGGGTTCCCTTAATCTGTCTGTAAAGTGGCGCATCAGTGTGATGTGTAGAACAGTATGGCAGCAACATTTCTAAAGTCAAACATTTTATGTAAACTTGCTGGCAGCTGTAATGTATTGCTGGCTCACGGCAATATAGATGAAAAATCTCTGAATTCACACCAGAATAAGAAAAACAGCGTGGGGTCCCCTCCTGGCATGGATTTTAAGGCTCCCAGATCCCGCTCCCCCTTATGCGAATGGATATTAAGTACATTGTACCCCTACCCATTCACCAAAAACGGCAAAAACCACAATAGACAGTTTTTGACAATTCCTTTATTAACCGCTTAAGGACTCCCAGTTTTTTTTCTTTCATAACTGCGACATTATGGCGGACACTTTTGACACATTTTTGGGACCATTGTCATTTTCACAGCTTATTTTGGATAATCTGTAACTTTAGATAAATTTGTATTCGTTACATTCACTAACGGCCACATTTTAAAGGAAATTTCAATACCTATAATTTTAAAAGGTATTATTTCGAATGTTATTGATTTTCTTTCTTCTTTCAGATTTTCAAAAATCTGAAAAAATTCTAAATAACTAACTAATAATAACGATTAAATTATAGGTATTGGAATTTAATTTCAAATTTGGCGGTTAGTAAATGTAGCAAGTACAAATGTATCTGAAGTTACAAATTATCTGACATAACGAATGCCGCATCTAAACAAATGGAACAAAATAATAAAACCTATTTATTATTAGATTGGAACTACATGCCAGAATTAAAAAGAAAAAACAGCGTGTGGTCCCCCCAAAATCCATACCAGGTCCTTTGGGTCTGGCATAGATTTTAAGGGGAGCTCCACATCAAAATGTAAAATAAATTTGTCTTGGGGTCCCCCCAAAATCCATACCAGACCCTTATCCGAGCCAGCAGCCTGGCAGGCCATGGAAGGGGGGCTGAGCGAGCGCCCCCCTGAACAATACCAGGCCACTTGCCCTCAACATGGGGAGGGTGCTTTGGGGTCAAGGGCCTCAGTCCCACAAACTTGGCTCTGCAGGTGGGGGGCCCGAGATCCCGTCCCCCCTTATGTGAATGGGTATTGAGTACATTGTACCCCTACCCATTCACCAAAAAAGTGTCACGCGAAAAACGAAAAAACTCTGCTTCCATAGGAGGCCTCCCGGCAACTGCTGTCTTTGGTCTGTTATGTTGTATGTTGTAGGTTTTTAGCTTTTTTTGAAAATTCAGAAAATTCGGAAGTTAGGAATTATCGAATTTTCTGATTTTCGAATTTTTCAGATTTTTCGAATTTAGAATCTTTGAATTTCCAATATCGATATATTTCAAATTTCCAAATTGTTCGTAATTTTGATATTTGGAAATTTCAAATTATTGAATTTCAGAAAATTTATAAAAATTTTCGAGATTTGAATGTTCGAATTTCCTAACTTTGAATGTTCGAATTTCCTAACTTTGAATGTTCGAATTTCCTAACTTTGAATGTTCGAATTTCCTAACTTTGAATGTTCGAATTTCCTAACTTTGAATGTTCGAATTTCCTAACTTTGAATGTTCGAATTTCCTAACTTTGAATGTTCGAATTTCCTAACTTTGAATGTTCGAATTTCCTAACTTTGAATGTTCGAATTTCCTAACTTTGAATGTTCGAATTTCCTAACTTTGAATGTTCGAATTTCCTAACTTTGAATGTTCGAATTTCCTAACTTTGAATGTTCGAATTTCCTAACTTTGAATGTTCGAATTTCCTAACTTTGAATGTTCGAATTTCCTAACTTTGAATGTTCGAATTTCCTAACTTTGAATGTTCGAATTTCCTAACTTTGAATGTTCGAATTTCCTAACTTTGAATGAATTCGAATTTCCTAACTTTGAATGTTCGAATTTCCTAACTTTGAATGTTCGATTTCCTAACTTTGTTCGAATTTCCTAACTTTGAATTTCGGATTTCTAACTTTGAATGTTCGGATTTCCTAACTTTGTTCGGATTTCCTAACTTTGAATGTTCGAATTTCCTAACTTTGAATGTTCGAATTTCCTAACTTTGAATGTTCGAATTTCCTAACTTTGAATGTTCGAATTTCCTAACTTTGAATGTTCGAATTTCCTAACTTTGAATGTTCGAATTTCCTAACTTTGAATGTTCGAATTTCCTAACTTTGAATGTTCGAATTTCCTAACTTTGAATGTTCGAATTTCCTAACTTTGAATGTTCGAATTTCCTAACTTTGAATGTTCGAATTTCCTAACTTTGAATGTTCGAATTTCCTAACTTTGAATGTTCGAATTTCCTAACTTTGAATGTTCGAATTTCCTAACTTTAAATGTTCGGATTTCCTAACTTTAAATGTTCGGATTTCCGAGTTTTGAAAATCTGAAAGAAGAAAGAAAATCAATAAATAGTAACTAACTTATAATACCTTTTAAATTATAGGTATTGGAATTTCCTTTAAAATGTGGCTGTTAGTGAATGTAACAAATACAAATTTATCTAAAGTTACGAATTATCCAAAATAATATCCACATCTAAACAAATGAAATGGAACAAATTAATAATAAAAAATAATAAAACGTTTTTATCATTATTAGTTTAGATGCGGCATTCGTTATTTTGGATAATTCGTAACTTTGGATACATTTGCATTTGTTACATTCACGAACAGCCAGATTTGAAAGGAAATTTCAATACCTATAATTTAAGAGTTGTAAAGACAAAATGATTTTCCTCTTAAATTAATGTCTGACAGTAGCTGATAAAGTAAAAAGTAATGTTTTGCATTATAACTAGTTTGATAGCTGTTGAAATTGAGCTATTTTATTCACCTCCGTCACTCATGAATCATTATTCTCACTGACTTCCTGGTTTGCGGTGTTTATTCATTCTTTCTACATCACGGCCCAATGGGAACTACAGTTCCCATTAGGCTTAGCCTCCATGCCTGTGAGCAAAATGAAAAGGAAAAAAGTTGCGCTGCTAGTATTAATTTGTGTAGCTGCCAGCACAAACAGTGAAACAATCTGTGAGTGAACAATAAAAGAAAAAAACAAGTGCGGCGCTAAAAAGGTATAACAAAGTGATAATCAATTTGCATAAATCACACCCAAATGGGTGGGACTATATAGTGATGAATGAACAAATTACAGTACATAAATCATGAAATCGTGCTAGGGATATTATACTCTTAATGTGCACATATCAAAGTGTTAAAGAGCATGTAGGAAGTCTTTCCAAAAAAGTGTATAAACACCAGAAAAATGAATCTTCTTAGAAAGCAAGACAGTCCTGCATCATTGAGAATTCAAATGTGGGATGGGATTACACCAAACAATCCGCCTTCAAAAGCATGCAATGTAGCCAACATGGTGAATTAAGAGAATGGATACTCTTACCGCATGAGATGGACACCTATGCCAGCGGCACCGTGTCAGATGGGCATGTGAGAGCTCTTAAGATGGATAGCTCAATCAGAAATGATGGTGAAGAAATGATGGGTCCTTCCCAGGAATCCAGGGATCGCAGGTGATGGATGGCTCCAGGGATCGCAGGTGATGGATGGCTCCAGGGATCGCAGGTGATGGATGGCTCCAGGGATCGCAGGTGATGGATGGCTCCAGGGATCGCAGGTGATGGATGGCTCCAAGCTGTTTAACTGGAACAATTTGCATGTATGGCCATAGAAAGGATAAAAAAAACTCCACATAGTATAGTTTGTTCAAAAAAGAGAGAGCCTTTATTAGGCTAATAAAATACAAGGAATTAAAAACAAAGAGAAATACCAGTACTATGGAAAGATCTGGCACACGTGATCACATGAATAAAAAAGCGTGGTAATTGGGTATGTAAAAAGAGCTATGTACCCGACATGTTTCGAGCTAAGGGCTCTTCAACTGGGGCATAGCTCTTTGACCCACTCCACGCCATATATATACTAGAATGACAATTCACTGTGTCTCAAAACAGCTGCAATCAATTCGTTTGGGAAAAGCAATTATGATGAAATCTTGATACCTCCGCCCACTGGTGTCTGCAAGGAACGACATAGTTCACATGTCTTAATACCTCCGCCCACTGGTGTCTGCAAGGAACGACATAGATCACATATGTCCCACCCTACGGACGAAAGATCACATAACTCCATTGGTCCAGGCAGGCATCACGAGATGTATATGCGTCTCCGCCCCGTCATGCATAACACAACAAGGGGACGTGATAAAAAACTAAACTTTAGTGTTCCTTTAAGTTATTATTTCAGATTTTCGGATTTTCATTCTTTCAAATTTTTAGATTTTACTTTTTTACTTTTTGAATTTCTGATTTTCAAATTTTGAATTTCCAAATTTTACATTTCTATATTCCTAAAATTAGAATTTCCTAACTTCGAAATTTCAAATTGTAATTTTTTTTTTTTTTCGAAATTTACAATTTTTTTTTCCGCTTTTCTAATTCTCACATTTTCAAATTTCCTGGAAATTCAAAATTTCTGAAATTTTGGAAATTTCGGAATTCACTAATTTGTCAGAATTTGTTAAACTAATTCAGAACTAAATGAATTGCATATTTATACAATGCATGCAGCGGTGACACGATCCTTCTTGTGTTTCTGCTGAAGCAGACTCTGCGTGTCATTATGGACAGGGCACTCGAGGCAGTGCAGCAGGAGGAAAAGTAGGGCTTCTCTCAAAGCCTGCTTTATACAGACATCATTCTTGCTATGCCACAGAACACACAAGAGGAGAAGGGAGGAGGATTTTGGCAGTTTTTGAGGCATAGAAGCAGAGGAGGACATACATAAAACCTAAAAAAAAAAAAAGTGTAAAAATAAAAAGTTAAATAAGAAAAATTTAAAGTGCCCCGTCACGACGAGCTAACGCGCAGAAGCGAATGCATACGTGAGCAGTTACTAAAGAAGTCACGCCTAGACGTAACACGTATAGGGGCGGAGGCACACATGTGATGTTATTCTGTGGCCATCTTGACCACAGCTATATGAGCTCTTTCATTTAGCACTGTGTCAGTGCAGGATTTTGTGAGTGGCATGTTACTCATTCGTAGCATTACATTTTAAGAAATGGAGAACACTATTGGTTTTCTTGCTTGGCTTCTATGTTCATATATTTCCATATGGAGTGTTTGTGAGATGAGCATCCAGTGAGGATCAACCCCTGAAGGGGACAGGCGCAGTTTGACTTACTGTTCACTCAGTGGTCCAATCGTAAAAGGTGAGCGCCATTTGGCTTCTGGTGGTGGAGGCATGAGTGACATTTCTTTTAAGTGTAATGGTTGAATATTTCACTGCAAGCACTTTTGGTACATTCAGTATATGGACTTTTTGCTTTTGATCTATAAATGGATGTGTATATATATCATTTTTGCTCATCATGAGCACATTATATTGGATAATTATTTGTTTAATAAAGTAGGCTGCTTTTAACAACTTCTCTCATATAAAACAATTTGGAAATGCCAACAGACTGTGCACAGTCCCGATAGCTGGAAGTTTGCATATTTTCTGCTGCATGAGAAAATGTGTCCAAAATAAATTCACCTACATTTTGAAATGTATTTGTAATAGATGCAAATGAAAAAAAAGAGAAGTGACCAGACAGTGAAAGAGCTGTAACCACGATGTGTGCTGTTTACAGCTAGACAGTGGCTTCATGTGACATATCCTCCTATGAAATTTCCATCTGCTCTTTTCAAACTATTGGGGTTATCTCCAGGAACAGTCTGAAACGCCAACTGTGGACTTAATGGTATGAAATTGCTTTCCTATCATTTAGTTATGCAAATTTACATACTACAAATTGTATTGTTAAAGGGAATTTAGGAATTAATTATACTAAACCTAACATATGCAGTTCTTGAATGCTGTTAAATGGATATTAGATAACATTGAAACCGCAATCTTTCACTAGTCCATAAGTAATGTTTTTTTTGTATTTTATGCTTGGCAAAGTGATTTGTGTGGCAGTATTTTTTTAGATATACAATAAAATATATGTAATCATGAACAGCTTAAAGGGCTTCTAAAGGGCATGGCAGTTTTAACCTTAACACATTCCTTGCATTAAGGTAAAACATGTCTAGGTAGCAGTATCACCACCTCCAGTGTAAAGGATTTTAGAGAACTGGAGAACATGCAGAAAAGGGCAACCAAAATGATAAGAGGCATGGAGGAGCTCAGCTATGAGGATAGATTAGAGTGGTGATTCTCAACCTCAATTCCCAAGTACCCCCAAGGGGCCATGTTTTGGGAACTTCTCTTAGATAAAATAGCTCTTTTCAGGTCATTACAGAGGACAATGAGAAACTTTGTCTGGAGGAAAATAAATTTAACCTTCACATACGGAAAGACTTTGTCACAGTAAGAGCTGTGAAAATGTGGAATAGACTCAAGAACTAGTTTTTTTCAGCTTATTAAATTGAGCTGGATGCATTCTAAGGCCGTGTATACACGATCGGTCAAACCGATGAGAATGGTCTGATGGAACAACATTCAGATTATATATGTTAGTTTGTTCCGAGCCAGACCATCACCCCGGTTGTTTACTTATTTATTTACTTGCTTTATATGTGTATACATTTCTTCTTTTTTTTCCCCGATTTACAGTTTGTGCATTTCAACTACTGTAAGATAGTTACTTGCAATTTTATATCGCAATAAGTACATGATACAGCAAAAATTGTATGTACCCGATAAATAATAGACTCTGTACTTTTTATATATTCTCCCTCCCTTTTCTTTTCTGTTGCCCTTATGAAATACTAATAAAAATATTTGACAAGAGAATGGTCTGATGGACCGCTTTCATCGGTCCAAACCGATCGTGTGTGGGCGCCATCGGTTAGTTAACCTTCGGTCAAAAAAATATGAACTTTTTTTAAAATTTAACAGATGGACGCCTAACGATAGGTCAAAACCGATCGTTGGTAGGCCCGACCATCGGTTAAAAATACACGCATGCTTGGAAGTCGACGCATGCTTCGAAGCATTGAACTTTTATTTTTTTCAGAATGTTATTGTGTTAAAACACGTAAACGTCACCGCCTTCTAACACTATTGTTTTTTTTGTAACCAATGGTGTGTAGGCATATCAGACCATCAGTCAGCTTCATCGGTTAACCAATGAGAATGGTCCTTTGGACCGTTCTCATCGGATGGACTGATCGTGCGTACGCAGCCTTAAATGCAGAAAATATAAGTAGATACTAATATATAGAGTGTCATCCAAGGGGTAGTTGATCCTGGGAATGTCCGATTGCCTCCTGGGCTATCAGAAATACATTTTTCCCCCACTGAAGCATATTGGATCATGTGTTTTTTTGTTTTTTTTTGCCTTCCTCTGGATCAACTTTCAATATAGGATTGTATATACAGTTAGGGCGGTCACTATTGCCTTTTTTTCTGGTTAAAGTAAATGGACTAGTGTAATTTTTCAACCTAAATTCAGTATGTAACTATCTTTAACTGGAGGCACGTCATTTGCCTTCATACCTTGCAGTAAAAGGTGTCCTGCTTTCTCATCTCGGAAAGTTGGGAGATACAGTATGTTGCAAGAATATCACAAAGATATAATAATCATATGCTCAAAATACATACAGTGCTCCCCTTTTTCATATATAACATTCCCTTAATCAATGCAATGCCAAATAGTGCATACAAATAAATATAAATCCCTATAGCTAAGAAAAAATGATCTTGCTTCTCAAGTGCGAAAAAGGTGCACATAAATATAAAATCCAAGTTCTCAATGATACAATATACGATTCAACCTATCAGTGAAGTGCATACTGATACTGTATACACATTGAATTGGGTGTATTTCAGTGTGCATGCATAAATATGCCTGTGTGTGTGCAGAATTTAAAGGGACCCTGTCATCAACTGAAAAAATTACCAGTAAAAACACATTGCAGTGTGCATTTAAATTTGAATGAACGGAGAGTCAATTCTCTAGCAAACCCCCTCCCTCCTTGCAAGTCGTATGAGAAGATTTTGTTCAAAGAGGCATATGCTGTCTTTTTTTTTTGTAAAATGCTGTGCTGAAGGATACATAGAGCACAAATCAGCACTATTTCAATGTTACGTCTTTACAGCAAACAAATGTATGCCGTGGACAGTGCTCAGGGCGAAGATGCCAAACTGTGCCTGCCCCCTTGTCCCCAAAATGTATGTGCATTATGTGTCAGCAAACCTTCCCCCCTCAAAAAAAAAGGACTCTCTGTTGACCCCTAAACGCCAACATTTTCTCCAAACAAAAATTCCCCTCCTGACGCTCATATTTGCCCCCAGTTCAAATGCTCACACTAAACGCCCCCCTCCTAGTATTAATATCCTCCCCATTCATCCCTATTAGCACAAATTCCCCACCCAAAACAATTCCTCCTAGCACAAAGCTCTTGCTCGCTCCCAAATTACCCCTTCTAGCACAACCCCCTAATCCCCCCTTCTAGATCAAATCCTCTTTCCCCTATCCTCCAGCACATGCCCCCCCAATTTACCATCCTAGAACAATTCTTACTCCGTGCTGCCCTCGAAATTCCCCCTCCCAGCACAAATTCCCTTCTCCCAATCAACCCTAGCATTAATCCCCCTCCTATCACAATCAATTTTCCCCCTCCCAGCACAAACCCCCCAATCACCCTTCCTAGTATAAAACTATTGTCACCCCCAAATTCCCTTACTCAGAAAAACTCCCCCTCCTAGAACAAATCTTCTGGGACCCCCCAATCCCCCCTCCCAGGACAAACCCCCCAAAACTTTTTATCCTTCTAGAACAAATCTTACCCCTGTAACCCCCCAGATTTCCCTCTTTCAGGACAATTCCCCCCCACCTAGAACAAATCCTTTTCTTCTCCCCCCCCCCCTACTAGCACACTCTCATCCCCATCAAAAATGTTTTTTTACTCTGCCCATCCCCCAGGTCCCCAGTAAAATCCTCTCCTTCCTTCAACACATAGACCTCAGATGCAGGTCTGCCTCTCGGGCTCCTCATCTTGCAGGTTGCCTCCTGACTCTTCTTCTTGCAGGGCTGCCTTCCAGTCTTCTCCTCATCTTGACAGGCCACAGTTGGGGAGGAGGTTAGGAGAAACGGCATTGAAATACTTTTTACAGACCTGGGATCCTCGACCGACTTCACCAGACTTGTTGAATCACTTGTCACGTGACTTCAAGGGATGCCTTGAAGAAGTCACATGACGAGTGACACAACACGTCAGGTGGAGCCAATGATGTCACGTCCAGTGCCTCGTACACTCTGAGTTAGTGGTGAGGAGCTTGTAATTTGGAGATCGTACTTGCAATAATTATCAGATGTGGAAAATGTGCACACTTCACTTTATTTTAAATGGTATTGCGCAATAAATTTTCTCTATATATCCTGAGCATTAGCAAGAATCGATCTTCATAGATCTATACACAAGGCTTGAATAGACCTTAAGGCTCTCCCCCTAAGGTGAGCGGCCAATGCACTAATTTTGGCACGGATTGAATTTTATTGTTTTTGAGTGAGAGGGTTATTTACTCATCCTAAATTCATCAGAGATTTGGACTTTCAATTGACCATTAGACTTTTTCCACTATTGCACTTCACGATTGTTCATTGTTTAAGTGTGGCGATGCACTGATCGTGATTTATATGTTTGATTCATTTTATGCAAAGGTTTTAGTGCTGAATAAGCACACTGTTATTTTGTATATATTGTCTCTGCGTGTATTTAGAACAAGGAAGCAGGCAGTTGTCACCTAGCTAAACAGGAAAGCAGAAGCTATACACTGACCGAACAAGGAAACAGGTATTTTTACCCTGGTTAAAATGAAAACGTTTATTAGAGGACAATTAAAGGACAATCATAAAACCTCCTTAATTTTCACCCTTCTCGCCAGTAAAAAAAAAAGTTAAAATCAATGTAATCAAATGTAATTTTTTGTGGACTCTTAAATGGTCAATCCACAGTTCTCTATCTTCAGGTTGAACTGCTGGGCTGACCTATACTGACTTATAGTGGGCTGACCTATTCTCTGCTATTACAACCTATATTCAAGAATCCAGCCACATAATTTTCCTTCCAAGTTATCACCTTTTACTGTTACTACCATGAAGTCTCACGCCTTTTACTGCTATCTTTACTGTTAAATGAAAAGTCTGATACATACAGTATAAAATTGGAAATAAAGACCTGCAAAATGCTCTAAGCTGAGTAATACATGATTTACTAAAAATACAAAAAAATAAAATACATACATAACTTTTAGGTATACAGTGCTTCCAGAAAGTATTCCCAGCGCTTCACTTTTTCCACATGTTATATTGCAGCCTTATTCCAAAATACATTAAAAAAAATTTCCCGACAATATCATGACAAAGTCTATGAATACTTACAGTGGGGATCGAAAGTTTGGGCACCCCAGGTAAAAATTTGTATTAATGTGCATAACGAAGCCAAGGAAAGATGGAAAAATCTCCAAAAGGCATCAAGTTACAGATTAGACATTCTTATAATATGTCAAAAAAGTTAAATTTTATTTCCATCATTTACACTTTCAAAATTACAGAAAACAAAAAAATGGCGTCTGCAAACGTTTTGGCACCCTGCAGAGTTAATATCTCGTACTGCCCCCTTTGGCAAGTATCGCATCTTGTGAAAGCTTTTTGTAGCCTGCCAAAAGTCTTTCAATTTTTGTTTGAGGTATCTTTGCCCATTCTTACTTACAAAAGTCTTCCAGTTCTTTGAGATCTCTGGGCTGTCTGTCACGCACTGCTCTTTTAAGGTCTATCCATAGATTTTTATTATCTTGAGGTCAGGAGATTGTGAAGGCCATGGCAAAACCTTCAGTTTATGCCTCTTGATGTAATCCCCCGTTGATTTTAAAGTGTGTTTAGGATCATTATCCATTTGTAAAAGCCGTCCTCTCTTTAACTTCAGCTTTTTCACAGATGGCATCAAGTTAGCATCCAAAATTTGCTAAAATGTTATTGAATCCATTTTTCCTTCTACTCATGAAATGTTCCCTGTGCCACTGGCTGCAATACAACCCCAAAGCATGATTGATCCACCCCATGCTTAACAGTTGGACAAAGGTTATTTTCATTAAATTCTGTGCCCTTTCTTCTCCAAACATACCTTTGCTCATTCCGGCCAAAAAGTTCTATTTTAACCTCATCAATCCACAGAACTTGTTTCCAAAATGCATCAGGCTTGTCTTATATGTTCATTTGCAAAGTTCAAACCCTGATTTTTGTGGTGAGGATGTAGAAGAGGTTTTCTTCTGATGACTCTTTCATGAAGACCATATTTGTACAAGTATCTCTTTATAGTGGAATAGTGTACCACAACTCCAGTGTCTGCCAGATCTTTCTGGAGGGATCGTGCAGTCAAACGTGGGTTTTGAATTGCTTTTCTCACAATCCTGCGAGCTGTTCTGTCTGATATTTTTCTTGGTCTTCCAGATCTTGCTTTAACTTCCACTGTTCCTGATGACTGTCATTTCCTAATTACATTCCGAACAGAGGATATTGACATCTGAAAACGCTTTGCTTTCTTCTTAAAGCCTTCTCCAGCTTTGTGAGCGTCAACTATTTTCAGTTTGTTTTCTAGACAACTGCTTAGAAGAACCCATGGTGCTGATTGTTGGGACAAGGTCAGATGAGTCTGGGCATTTAAAACCTTTGAGATTGACACCTGGTCTTCCCAGACGATCATTGAGAACAATCCATGACACTGGCAGGTCTCAGCTTTGAAAAGGGGGCAGTGCATGCTATAAATTCTGCAGTGTGCCCAAACTATTGCAAACACCATTTTCTTTATCGTACATCACGGGACACAGAGCGCATAGCCATTACACTTGGGTTATATGGGTACCTTCAGGTGTGGACACTGGTGTAATCAATTTCACAGGAAGTTTCCTCCCTATATAACCCCCTCCCACTGGGAGTGCTTCAGTTTTTTCGCCAGTGTCTTAGGTGTTGGTCACGTCTAGCTGTCCCTCGGAGGTCTCGGGACCCAGGATAGCTAGCCGGATCCGTCCGAAGTGCTTCAAAGCCAAGGTGTACGGTACCCGGGCCCTGCTGGAGTGGGGTTTTGCCTATAATGCCTCTCCTTGGAGGGCTGGATTCTGGGCTCCAGTGCCTTAGTCTCTTCCAAGAACTAAACGCTACTGATGCCAGGATGCTATATAGGTCCAGGGGTGTGGGTTCCTTAACACAGGACCCCGGTCCCTGAAGGTCCAAGACAATACCCACGGAGATGGGGGAAGGCTGGGCCTCTTGCATTTTGCAATACCCTGCGGCGTGGAGCAGGTAAGAGGGAACCTGCGGGACTTGGTTCGACAGTAGGTATCCCCCTGGGGGTTCTGGGTTGGCTAATGGTATGCTTGTGCATCAGCCACTATCTCCACTATGTCTTTTGAGGCAGGATGGGATGTACTAATGTTTACCCAGATAACATGTAGATATATATATGCTTTTAAAGATATGTATTTTGCTACTCCCCCCAGATTTGCCTGTTAGCATGATACTGCAGCCCCACGTGTATAGAGAGGAAGTGCTGACAAAACTCCTGTTTCCTAGGAAGCCTAGGGGGACAGCTTCCTCTATGTGTGCACTACAAAGATTAGTGGCTTACCGGGTGTCTGTTGGGTTAGCGCTGGTCCAGGCTTCTCCTCTGCTCTCTGCTTCCTCCATGTTGGTTTCAGCGTGGGGGGGGCGGGGGCGCGCGCGCGCGTGCGCGCGCCTTTTACAGCGTCAGCGTGCGTGGGGGGGACGGGCCAGCAGCGTCAGGTCTCAGATAAAGCAAAAAAGCATTTCCTGGCTGGTCATTCCCTCCTGAGAGCAGTGGAGAGTAAGGACACAGAGCGCGCAGCTGAGCCATTTCTGGCTAACAGTGACACCCAGTGGTGGTTTGTGGATCTTCAGGTCTGGACTTAGTCCACACTGACCAGAAAAAAAAAAAAAAAAAATTTTTTTTAAAGGGACTCAGCCTTAGATCTGGCAGTGTCTGAGTCGGTGCAACCTTGGACTCCAGCTAACGGGCATTGGTGTGGCAATACTCACAGGACTTTCCTCGGTATTGCCGCCTTCTCAGGCATATGAAAATTTAAAATTTTTTTTTTTTTTTTTTTACCATAGCCTGTCCTTATTAATGTTTCACTTCTAGCTACAACAGTTGGGTGTTGGCTGTAGGGGTGTCTCAAGGTTGTGCAATGGCTCCCAAGGGATCAGGACCAGCTAAGGCTGAAAAAGGTGCCAAAAAAGTAAAGGGGTCTCCATCGGGGTCAGAGGATTTGGGTCAGGCTCCAGTGGTCCCACCCTCACCAGATAGACCACCGAACAGCATCGTGCAGGAGCCATTGAGGGTGCTAGGGGCAGAGGCGGCCCCCAATCAACCCATTCCCGTTTATGTTACGGAAGAAATGCTAGAATCCACCCTGGGTGGGCTAGAGAAAAGGTTAACTGCTTTAATTGCCCGCTCTTTGCCGGGTGGCAAACGGGCTAGATCCCCGTCACCTAGAACGGTGTGTTCGGATGCAGAGGTCCTCTCTTCGGAGGAATTGGACCCACAGGGGGATCAAGCGGACCTGAGTCCTGACGGGTCAGACATTGAAGATTCCACTATAGATGAAATTTTTTCGGCTTCTCAAGCAGAGAGTCTGTGGATCCAGTCTCTGACGGATATGGTTCGCACTGCTTTTAAACTTCCAGTGTCAGAACAATTAGCCCCCGCGGTATCCTCTTTAGGTTCCTTGAAGGCACCATTGAGTGGTGCGTCTTTCCCGGTTCACCCCCTTCTGGAGAGCGTAATTTTTCAGGATTGGGCTCGACCTGATAGGATTTTTATCCCTCCTAAAAGGTTCACCATTCTCTATCCTATGGAAGAAGAATTTGCAAAGAAATGGGCACTCCCTACCGTGGACGCAGCCATTTCCTGCGTAAATAAATCCCTGACCTGTCCGGTGGAAAATGTCCAGGTGTTTAAAGATCCAGTCGACAAAAAATTGGAGACCCTACTGAAGGCTTCTTTTACCACAGTAGGTGCCGTGGTTCAGCCAGCAGTGGCAGCCATTGGCGTTTGTCAGGCTTTAAAGGATCAGACTAAACAGATATTAAGGGACATACCGGCTCAGCAAGCTCGTGAATTGGCTGACCTCCCAAGAGCTCTCTGCTTTGCAGTAGATGCTATTAAGGACTCCGTTCAACAGGCGTCCCGTTTATCTCTGCTGTTGGTTCATATGCGTCGCCTTTTGTGGCTAAAAAACTGGTCAGCAGAGGCACCCTGCACCCTGCAAAAAAGCTTTTAGCAGGATTTCCCTTTCATGGTGGGAGACTATTCGGCGAATATCCAGACCATATCAAGTGGTAAAAGTTCTTTCTTGCCTATCAAGAAAAGATCGCGTGGGCCCGCATTTAAGCGACAGGCCTTCGCAGGCTCGGCCCCTTCAACTTCCCGTCAGTATCGACGGCCTCCCGGGCGTTCAGCATTTAATAGCCGCCCACAAGGACAAGCCACGACAGGCAAGAGGCCATGGTCTCGCAAGCCAGTTAAACCAGTCCTCAAGTCAGATTCATGAAGGGGCGCCCCCACTCTCTTGGGTGGGGGGAAGGCTTCGGTTTTTCTCCAAAGTGTGGAAGGCCAGAATTCCCGACTCTTGGGTAAGATCCGTGGTAACCACGGGCTACAAGCTAGAGTTTCGGGAAGTCCCCCCTCCTCATTTTCAGGTGTCAAGTCTTCCAAGCGACCCATTAAAGAGGGCCTCTCTTGTAAAAGCATTGGATCGTCACTTGCTCCAAGGAGTAATTGTAGAGGTACCAACCCAGGAATGGGGTCTGGGATTCTACTCCAACCTTTTCATAATACCAAAGCCCAATGGCGACGTCAGGCCTATCTTAGACCTCAAACGCCTAAATCGCTTTCTAAACATTCAGACCTTTCGTATGGAGTCCATAAGTTCGGTGGCAGCCAGCCTACATCAAGACGACTTTCTAGCATCTATAGACATAAAAGATGCGTATCTGCACGTGCCGATCTACCCGGCACATCACAGGTTTCTTCGTTTTATGATAGATCACCGTCATTACCAGTTCGTAGCCCTCCCTTTCGGGTTGGCAACAGCCCCGCGGGTATTCACAAAGGGTTAGCCCCGGTGCTAGCCGTCCTAAGGACAGAAGGCATTTTAGTATTGGCATACTTGGACGATCTTCTGGTTATCGACAGCTTAGCTTCCAAACTTAATCAGGCAGTAGGTCGCACAGTTCAGCATCTAGAGGAATTCGGGTGGATTGTAAACCTAGAAAAATCGGTATTGAAACCCACAAAGCAGTTGGAATATCTAGGCCTTCGGCTAGATACAGACTGCCAGAGGATAATTTTACCTCAAGCAAAGATCAGATCAATAGCTCAAGCAGTTCAAGTGATCTTAGGCAAGAAGAGGCCGACTATTCGCCTATGTATGCGACTGCTGGGGAAGATGGTGGCCGCCTTCGAGGCTGTACCCTACGCCCAGATCCATACCAGATATCTTCAGGCAGCCATTCTCTCTGCTTGGAACAAGTCCATTCAGGCGTTGGATCGTCCGTTAGTGCTCTCCCCGAAGGTCCGGCGCAGCCTGTCTTGGTGGCTGGTCTCTCAAAATTTGTCAAAAGGGAAATCCTTTTGCCCCATCACGTGGAAGATAGTATCCACGGATGCCAGCCTGTCAGGTTGGGGGGCAGTTCTAGAAGGACAGACCCAGCAAGGGCAGTGGTCGGAGGCAGAAAAACTGCTTCCCATCAATATCTTGGAGATCAGAGCTGCTCGGCTGGCCCTGATCGCCTGGACTCTCCCCCTTCAGGGTCTGCCAGTAAGGATACAGTCCGACAACGCCACTGCGGTGGCATACATAAACCACCAGGGGGGCACGAAGAGCCCAGCAGCCCAAAGAGAAGTAAATCTGATTTTCTCATGGGCCGAAGCCCATGTACCCTGCATCTCGGCGGTGTTCATCCCAGGGATAGACAATTCTCAAGCAGATTTTTTGAGTCGTCAACAGTTGCTCCCAGGGGAGTGGTCTCTTCACCCCCAGGTATTCCAAGAGATTTGCCAAAGATTCGGAGTCCCAGATGTGGACATTATGACAACGAGATCCAACAAAAAGTTGGACAAATTCATATCCCGAGCCAGGGATCCCTCGGCCTACGGGACCGATGCCTTGGTATGCCCTTGGCACCAGTTTTCTCTTCTGTATGCGTTCCCTCCACTGCAGATGATTCCCCGCCTTCTACGGAGGATCCGGGTGGAGCGCAGGCCTGTGATCCTGGTGGCCCCAGCCTGGCCCAGGAGGGCTTGGTACGCACTCATCGTGAAGATGTCAGTCGGGGCGCCGTTGCCGCTCCCCCTGCGCCCAGATCTGCTGTCTCGGGGCCCAATCTGCCATCCTGCTTCACAGCAGCTAAATTTGACGGCTTGGCGGCTGAATCCCTAATTCTTAAGGGCAGAGGCCTCTCAGATCAGGTCATATCTACGTTGATTCAGGCTAGGAAACCAGTCTCTAGAAATATTTATTACAGAGTCTGGAGAACCTATGTGGAGTGGTGCGAGTCTCAAAAATGGCATCCTCGAAAGTTTTTTATTGACAGGATCTTGCGATTCCTCCAGGTTGGCGTTGACAAAGGGTTGGCTCTTAGTACTCTAAAGGGGCAGGTGTCGGCTTTATCAATATGGTTTCAAAGACCCTTGGCCACCCATTCGCTTATGAAAACCTTCTTGCAGGGGGTCTTGCATGTGAATCCCCCTATTAGAGCTCCCCTCTGCCCCTGGAATTTAAATCTGGTCTTGTCAGCTTTACAAAGGCAGCCGTTTGAACCTCTGACAGAAATCCCTCTTGTGCTACTAACCCGAAAGTTGGTTTTCTTGGTGGCTATGGCTTCAGCCAGAAGGGTTTCCGAGCTGGCAGCCTTGTCATACAGGGAGCCATACCTTATTCTGCATAAGGACAGAGTGGTTCTGCGGCCTCAACCTTCTTTCCTTCCTAAGGTCATATCCAGTTTTCACTTGAATCAGGACCTAGTCCTACCATCCTTCTTTCCTACTCCCCAGTCCAGAGAGGAAAGACTGCTTCATACTTTGGACGTGGTTCGAGCCATGAGGGTCTATCTCAAGGCTACAGAGAAGATTCGGAAAACAGATGTGCTTTTTGTTCTTCCGGATGGCCCCAAGAAGGGTCAGCCGGCTGCCAAGTCTTCCTTGGCTAGGTGGATTAAGCAGCTGATTTTTCAGGCATATGGTCTGAAGCGCGTTCCACCTCCCTTATCAGTTAAAGCCCATTCTACGAGGGCCATGAGTGCCTCCTGGGCGGCACACCATCAGATCTCTATGGCACAGGTTTGCAAGGCGGCAACCTGGTCTTCCGTATATACGTTTACTAAATTTTATAAGTTGGACGTTGCAAAGGGTACGGACGCAGCTTTTGGGCAGGCGGTCCTACGGGCAGCAGTATAGAATCCTCTGGCCCGGTTCACGCCCCCTTGTTTTTCTGTTGGTGGAGCTATTTTTTCTCCTGACAATGTTTTTATTTGGCTATTCTTGGCCTTACGGTCTCCCTCCCTTCATAGAGCATTGCTTTAGGACATCCCAAGTGTAATGGCTATGCGCTCTGTGTCCCGTGATGTACGATAAAGAAAGAAGGATTTTTAATAAACAGCTTACCTGTAAAATCCTTTTCTTGAAGTACATCACGGGACACAGAGCTCCCACCCCTCTTTTGGGGAACATTGTGTAACCTCGGGAGAATTGCTTGCTACAAAACTGAAGCACTCCCAGTGGGAGGGGGTTATATAGGGAGGAAACTTCCTGTGAAATTGATTACACCAGTGTCCACACCTGAAGGTACCCATATAACCCAAGTGTAATGGCTATGCGCTCTGTGTCCCGTGATGTACTTCAAGAAAAGGATTTTACAGGTAAGCTGTTTATTAAAAATCCTTCTTTTTTGTTTTCTGTAATTTTGAAAGTGTAAATGATGGAAATAAAATCTTTTTTTTTTTTTACATTAATACAAATTTTTACCTGGGGTGCCCAAACTTTTGATCCCCACTGTATGTACATTTTTTTTCCATTTTTTATTTTTTATACATTTTCAAAAATTCAAACAAACTTCTTTCACGTTGTCATTCTGGATGGGGGTATTGTTTGTAGAATTTTAAGGAAAATAATGAATTTAATCCATGTTGGAATAAGGCTGTAAGATAACAAAATGTGCAAAAAGTGAAGTGCTGTGAATACTTTCCAGATTCACTGTATACAGTAGATTTACCTATTTTGTCAGTTATATGGCAGTTAACACAATTTACTTTATTTACCCATAGATACTTAGCAAGAACAATGGGCAGAGGATCTTCCAAATCTACACGTAAGTACCAAAAGTGTATCTAAAAATCAATCACTAGATTCTCATATAACATAAACATGCAGTATTTATGTAATTTCAAAAGTTTTTTTTTTTTTTTTTTAAATCTTCATCTTAAATTAAAATAATAACTTTTGATCTAACCATGAGGATTTTTGGTTAGAAATATTCTGTTATGAGGTGGCAACTTGTGTGTCCCAGTTGTATACATAAGTCAATCTGTCAATTTAGAAGGCTAAAAAGGGTATGCGAGCCAGACAAGGTTCAAGGAGGTTCTGTGAACCCTGTATCCTCAAATCTTGCTTTTTGTGGCCTTTTCTCAAAACAAATTTGCAAGCTTTTGTAAAAAAAAAAGAAAAAAAAAAAAGAATATGGTAGTTGTGAACTGGTATGCATGTACCAATGCAATTTTTTTTTAAGTGTAGCTGAGTGCTGCAGCCAGCTTCGCTCTGCAGCTGATAAGAGGGATCTGTGTGAAATCCCCCTTGCTCCCCCCATCCTGGCAAAGAGCTTGAGACAATTAGTAATCAGTGGAGCTTCAGCCAATCAAGGAGAAAGAGAGTCTGAGCCAGTTGAGCATGAGAAAGAAAACTTGCTGGGATGCAGAGCCTCATGAGAATTTATTTTCTTAAAGAAGCACTGAATCATCCTTGTTTCTAGAGACTTATGGCTATTGGACTTCAGTTCCCACAAACCCTTGCTGCTAGAGGAGGAGTGTTACACAGCCTTTTTTTGAATAAACTGATCGAGATCTGAGCAGTCCCGGGAGAGAGAGCAATGGAGACAGATCTACAGCCAGGGTCTGTGTCCCACAGCCTATGGACTGGAGCCATTAAAGGGGAGCTAACAGGCCTGTTTCTGTACCTGTTCACCCGTGTCAGATAGAGGGGATGTATTTGCGTCTAAGACTACCATGGAGCTACCATCAGAGACTGAATTGAGAGGGAGAATCGCTGCAGCTTCAGGGTTTGGGCAGAAAGACTGTGGCCTGTTTGACAATCCAGGACCTGACTGTTGGGAGCTGCTGATCATCAAGACATTGGGATCGATTTGGCAGCCTGCCAGGAATCGGTGAACTGAACTACATGTCCTAAACACCCTCCACAGTTTGTTCGCCAAAATGGAGATTGCTCCCTCTGAGCAACGTAGCCTCTGTTATCCACCAACATTCTCAAGGGCCTCACCAAAAGCCGACCAACATTACTTACAAAGCGCCAAGTGCTTCTATCACCTCCAGGGGCACTCCATATTAGGAATGATTACCCCCACTTGTTATTGGGGTTGTATGCTCAAGGTTCGCAACAGGACTCTTTCTATTGCTTTGAACTTGTTGATTTTGTTTAGTGACTTTGGTAATGCAGTTTAAGATTCAGGTTAACACTACTATGGTTTCTGTAAGGGCAAGCTAGTGATTTTTTGTTCATTTGGCTATTATAGTACTCTTTTGACTGTGCGTTCATCCATTTGTTAATTTGTACCAAATTGCCGGAAAAAAAAAGAGACCTTATTGTATCAGACTTTACTGGTACCAGAGAGGAACAGCCACACATTTAGTTAATTAAAATCACAATGTTTATAACAAAAAATACTGTATATATTTTTAACAAATATTTATAAAATCATGAAAATATGCTCAAATTATATCACATTAGCCATATAATAGAACACAGAAATTAGTCTTTGTTAAATGTTCTAGGAGGTTGACATGTTTTACATCTAACCGCTTCCTCAGGCCCTTATTGTTTTGGCAACAAAAAAAGTTGGCCTATCCAAGAGAAAAATTAAAGTATTCCATACATTTGCATGTGGCAGAGAGTCATAATCTAAATAACACACTGTGCTTGCTGCGTCAAATTACATATCACCCTATAAGCATGACATGAGGATGGTGGTATAGTGTGCAGTGCAAACCTAATATATTGGATGATATGGCAAATTTAAGTGTATGACAATACACATACAATCCTTTATGAGAACAGGGATAAATAAACAACTAATCGACAGATACACAACCCTTTTAAACATCATTAGGATACCTCTCTGATCATAAAACGTACTTAGTTGTGAGCCAACTGGGAGAACAAGTCAGGTATAAAGAGATGTTATATCATGTTCCAAAGTTGTTGTCTCCACAAGGACCCAACAGTCTGCAATGTAATTTGTATAGATTTAGGGACCATCTGATATGTGCCAAATATAAATGGGTGGCTAGCTCATAGTTAAAACACCATTAACTGCGTTTGTAAAGTGTCATTGAGAAATTCCTCAAAGGACCACAGCCATCAATCCCACTATATATTCATGAAACGATATATTCATCCAATGCATGCATGTGTGTTAGTGGGGATCGAGCAGTTTTGAGAGTACCGGTAGAACAGAGGCAGCTTCTGCAGGAGTAAACACTACAAAAGATACTGTGTTTGGGGGGTGCCTTGATGCTACAAGTGATCATGTTGACCCTTTAAACGTGAAAAGAAAAGTGCTACCTTCGAAAAATGAGAGGTCATAGTCCAGTTGGTGTTTGTAAACAAACTGCCTTGGGATCCTGGGTGATGTCTTTGCCTAAATTTAGTCATGAGTATGTTTGGTCAATGGCATCACCCCGCGTTACAAACATCAGCCGGTCAGGGATCTGTCATTATGTAACAGTCATGCAACAGGACGTGATAGCCAGATGGAAAGTTGTTATGGCAGCAGATCATCATGATTGATGCTGGATCTGCATAATTGGACAACATGATTGAAGATGAATCTTCATTGGGGGACATTGCTTACAGCTTTTCTTAATGGAATTTTTTAATAAACCGACCACAAAACACATGCATGTGGCATCCAGGAAGTAGACTTTATTCCTGGGATATATAGTTTTCTGTGTTTGTGCTGGGACCATGCTCAATTGCTTGCTCCCAGCACTGAAAACAAGCGGCTGGTGATGATTGGGAACCAAAAGAACCGACTCTCAATCACATGATCATGGTGATAGTCTGTGATTGGCTATCACTGTGATCATTCACTATATAGCTTAGCCCTGTGTCTTTCCTCTTCTGTGAAGAGGAAAAGATACATTGTATATTTCGCCTCACTAGAGAAGTCTATACAAAAAAGGTCTGTTAAAAAAAAATATATATATTAGGGCTTGATCTAGTTTACTGAGTGTTACTTTCAGTGTAAGTGGTAAATAGTGGCAATGTATCAGTATTGTGGTTAGTCAGTGGCAGTGTAAATGTGTGTTGATGTCAGTAGTCAGTATTCGTGGCAGTGTTATGATCAGTTAGTGGCAGTGTAGGCTCAGTGTGTTTTAATAAAAAAAGGCTTTATATTTAGTGTCAGTGTGAGTGTTAAAGTGTTACTAAACCCACAACATGATATAACTGATATGAGACTAGCATGCAACAAAAAGTTATAAAAAATAAACGATCATTTGTGCAATATCCTGTGTACTAGGTTTAAAGTGTTACTAAACCCACAACCGTAAAATCAGTGCTCTGTATATGCAGTAAAGCATGCTTTATACTCACTGTGGAACCTAAGGCGGCGTACACACGATCGGATATATCCGATGAAAACGGTCCGCGGACCATTTCCATCGGATATGTCCGATCGGGAGTTTGATCCGATGGCGTGTACACACCATCGGATCAAATTCCCCGCCGCCGGACGGCGCGGTGACGTAGTGGTGACGCGGCGGTGACGTTGACGCCGCCGCGTCACCGCCACGTCACCGCACCAGGAAGTAAAACACTTCCGCGCATGCGCCGAATCCATTTGGCAGCGGCGCGGCGGCGGTGGGAGCCGACATGTCTGCTGGTAAGTGTACTAACCAGCAGACATGTCGGGCGGACAGATTCCCACCGGATAGATTTCAAAGCATGCTTTGAAATCTGTCGGGTGGAGAAATCTGTCCGCTAGCCCATACACACGAGCGGAGATGTCTGCTGAAACGGTCCATCGTGTGTACGCGGCCTAAGGGTTAATCCTCTCTGAGGGTTAGTCTTCTCTGATCACCCCCCTCCTTCCACTGTTCCTTATTTCCTTATTACTGCTGATGAGAAAAGGTATTTAGCCATTTATATTTACTAAAATAAATGCATTTCCATGTTCTGTGTACTGTGGAAATCGTATATAGTGAATGCAGGGTCTGGGTTTAGTAACACTTTAACCACTTGCCAACCAGCCGCTGTTGTTATACAGCAGCAGGTCTGCTCTCCTGCGCAAATCGCCGTAGCTACAAGGTGGCTCGCGCAGTCGCGTGTCGCGCCTTTGTAAACAAGGCGATTCCCTGTTTTGACAGGGGACATGTCGGAGATCTACAGTTCCCAGTGATCAGGAACAGTGTATCTCTGTCATGTCCCTGGCATCCCATCCCCCTACACTTAAAGCACACCTAGGGAACACAGTTAACAGCTTGATCGTCCCCTAGTGTCAACATCTTCTTTGCCAATGTCATTTTACATTGACCAGTGAATTTTTATAGCACTGATCAATGTAATAATGTCATTGGTCCCAAAAAAGTATCATTTGGGGTCAGGTTTGTTGGCCACAATGTTGCAGTCCTACTAAAAAATCGCAGATCGCAGCCATTACCAGTAAAAACAATAGCAAAAAGTAAAAAAATAAAAAATAAACGTAGAGGTGATCAAATACCACCAAAAGAAACATCTATTTGTGGGGGAAAAAATTATGTAAATTCTGTTTGGGTACAATGTCACACGACAGAGCAATTGTCAGTTAAAATGATGCTGTGCTGTATTGCAAAAAAATGGCCTGGTCATTAAGGGCGCAAATTCTTCTGAGGCTGAAGTGGCTAATGTCAGTGTGTTAAGGTAGGACAAAAATAAAAAATAAATCTTGGCCCTACTACAGGTACATAGAACAAATAATGCATATTAATGTAGTATCACTGTGATCAGTTAGTGGCAGTGTAGGCTCAAGTAGGCGACTATATTTTGTATTTTTTTTTTTGGTGGGCGGATCATGTTATTTGCAAAAAAATTTACAGCTAAATTGCAAAAACTTACATATTTTTTTACCATTTTGGCCCAGCTTTCCTTTTTATAATAAAGCAAAATAAGATGATATCCATTAACTTTACCACCAAATGAAAGCCAAAACTGTCCTGACAGAAATTAAGTATAATTCATGATGTACAGTTAATTCAATGATGTACAGTTATACTAACACATGTCAAAGTTGCAAATTTGGGTTTGGACATTATGATTTGTTTGCATATGTTTATTTAAAAATTCAATATGTCTGTTTACACTATATTACTGCACTACAATACCCTGCATGCAGCATACTAGAGATCTGACTTCTGCAAAATATCCTCTTTTCAAAATAGTTATTACAGCTCATGTCTGTTCTGAAAATGAAAGAAAGGTCTTCCAGTTACCTCACTGTCTACTTCCTGAAATTTGTCGCAATATCATCTACTTAGTTTGTGGACAGTATAAACCTATATAATAGATAAAAGGCATATGTTATTGGTTGCAGTTACAAAACACTTTTAGTTCCCTTTCAAGGAAATGATGCCAGAATGAGTAAATTGACTGGAAACAGAAAAGAACATTAAAATTGTGACACCTTGATTCATGGTTGAAACACAATTTGAAATGTAAAATTAAAATAAAATAAAAAAAGGTATAATATATGACATGTTCTGTCTCAATTTGGTTTGTTGCAGGTGTATTTAGATTATCTTAGATACATATCCATATCCACTTTTTTTCTTATTTTCACATATTGTAAAGTTGTAGATGTTAAAATCTGGGTTGTATCTGCTTACATTCACTGTCTGTTTCATATTGGTTTAGTTAGGATTGGTAACATAGAAACTTACCTTTCACGGTATTTGGTTTTCTTTAAATAACCTAAGATACATATCCTTGTCCACTTTTCTTCTTAAAAATTATATTTTTATATATTGTGAAGTTTTACATGGTAATATCTGGGTTGATTTAACCAGTTGTGTATGTCCATTCCAATATGCAACATTTACACATGAGGCTCTGCCTCGTGTGGGCTGCCTGACAATGTCCCAGGCTAAATACCTTGCCTAACCACTAGGGGATTAATCATATGGGTTGCTAAGAACGTTCTGCTTGGACAAGCTGTACCCAAGTCTATGTTAATTAGATCCAGTTACCAGCGAGCACTGTTGCCCGGCTGCATACCTGGCTGTAATTGTTTTACTTTTTAGCACTGCATTGTGCCTTTCCATAACAACATGTTCGACTTTTAGGCATCCTAGAAACGTGTTATCTAAAGGATTTGTGTTGTTTCATTGTTGCCCTTTAGACCACATGAAAAGAATCTTTTCTGCTAAACTGTATTTTTTTTTTTTTTTTGTATTGACACATGTCAAGCGTTGTGGCATTGTGGTTCTCAGCTACACACGCCCTTGTTTTTAAACAATATATTGCCTATTAGCTTTGAAAGGCCAAAAATAACTAGTTTCTATGCTATAGACTTGAATAGGGTTCAGCATTAAGTTTGGGCTTCAAATACATGCCACTTGATTCTGCAAACCCAAATTGGAGCAAACCAACCACTTTCACATTCCTGGTGAAAACTGTCTAAGAAGGGAACTCTCCTCACTTTGGGAAGAGTAACTCTCGCTTTCTGCTGAATCTCCAGGACAGGAATTTAAGGGTAATATCCCCAACGGACACAAACAGAAAACTGTTTAACCCTTCACTATATCCCAAACTAAAAAAAAAAAAAAATTGGGCTATACAGTTTAACTCCTTGAAATCCACACTACATTTTTCTATACCTGATATAAAAAAATGTCAGGTACAGAAATCTCCTTCAAAAACGATTCTCGCCAGATTGTCATGGCTAAAACTAAAAGATTTTTTTATTTCATTCTTTGCTTCTTTAAGAACATACTTTCAGTTTGCACTCTGTAAGCTAGTTTTTATTTGTGGTTTTAATTTTTACTAAATTGATAATTACCGGTAGTTAATTTCTAGTTACTTCACATTTTACATCCTGTTGTCCTATGAAAAATAGAGTCTCTATACTGAGAACAATTTCAAGAATGATGAAACCATGGTATGTGTTGCAGTAGTATGTTCCACTGCCCAGTAATATGTATGGTATCTAAGGTCACATCCTATACAAATCTTGAATTAAACAATGAATATGTTGTTTTTGCAACTAAACTTAGGTATTTTAATCATTTCAAACATTTTCTTCTAATGAATGAATGAATGAATGAGAAACTTATATAGCGCGGCACATGCGAACCAAATCGCCTCTGGGCGCTCTAGGTAAAAAAAATTGCTACTATATATTTTGCAAGCTTTGATTTGTCATGCTTCATTAGCTTTTTGTCAGAGGCAGATAAACTGTATACAGTATGTACAGGTCTTTTTTTATAAAGAAGCCACGTTAAAATTGTATACTACAATTTCCTTGTATGCCACTTTAGAGAGTCTGTAAACTATTTGATTCGTGCAACTTTTAATTTGACATGCATGGCTAACCGGCATACTAAAAAATGGTTAACTAGTCAACATTTTTCAAAGAAAATTTTGTACACTGAGAAAAAATGTTCTATATATTGGAGGAAAAGGTGCAGTATTTTTACATACCCATTGAAAAAGAATACATTAGCCCACTTAGAAGAAGAAGATACTGAATTACAGTCATTATATTCAACCTCAACAGAGTGCCATGCCAAGCATGCAGGGCATCGCTCACTTCTTCTACTTAATAATTTCCCTTTGGAATTAATAAAGCATTCTGAATCTGAATAAATTATTCTGAATCTGAACTAATAAATGTGGTATATTTAAATAAAGTACAGCAAAAATGTCTAAAATGACTGGAAGCAGTTAAGGACGATATGGAAAATTTTCTAGGTGAAAAAAAAAAGTAAAAAAACCCTATCCAAGAACGATGGCACATACAGCTAGTCAACCCTTTAAGAAATAGTCTATGCTGTGTGTATATAAATGGTACCCCTGTTCACAAACTTAATTTGTGAAACCGAATTGGTTGTGAAACGAGACAAATTTTCCTATAGGGTTCTGTTCTGAACTTACATTTTTTTTTTTTATGTATACACAGTAAAATTATGAAATGTATGTACAAAAAAGGATTTTAATCATATATTACATATGGCCTTTTACATTTAGCTGACCTCTTTCATGTGTACATCTAAAAAAAAACAAAAAACAAAACTATAGCTCTACTTTAACCACCTCCATACAGGGCACTTAAACCCCCTTCCTGCCCAAGCCATTTTTCAGCTTTCGCACTGTCGCACTTTGAATGACAATTGCGTGGCCATGCAACACTGTACCCAAAATAAGAGTGACAAGTTTAAAAAATAAAAAAACACAATTATTCTTTTTGCTATCCCATTTAAAAATAAATAAATATACACACACACACACACACACACAGTGCCTTGCGAAAGTATTTGGCCCCCTTGAACTTTGCGACCTTTTGCCACATTTCCACATTTCAGGCTTCAAACATAAAGATATAAAACTGTAATTTTTTGTGAAGAATCAATAACAAGTGGGACACAATCATGAAGTGGAACGAAATTTATTAGATATTTCAAACTTTTTTTCACAAATAAAAAACTGAAAAATTGGGCGTGCAAAATTATTCAGCCCCTTTACTTTCAGTGCAGCAAACTCTCTCCAGAAGTTCAGCGAGGATCTCTGAATGATCCAATGTTGACCTAAATGAATAATGATGATAAATAGAATCCACCTGTGTGTAATCAAGTCTCCGTATAAATGCACCTGCACTGTGATAGTCTCAGAGGTCTGTTTAAAGCGCAGAGAGCATCATGAAGAACAAGGAACACACCAGGCAGGTCCGAGATACTGTTGTGGAGAAGTTTAAAGCCGGATTTGGATACAAAAAGATTTCCCAAGCTTTAAACATCCCAAGGAGCACTGTGCAAGCGATAATAATGAAATGGAAGGAGTATCAGACCACTGCAAATCTACAAAGACCCTTCTAAACTTTCAGCTCATAAAAGGAGAAGATCAGAGATGCAGCCAAGAGGCCCATGATCACTCTGGATGAACTGCAGAGATCTACAGCTGAGGTGGGAGACTCTGTCTATAGGACAACAATCAGTCATATACTGCACAAATCTGGCCTTTATGGAAGTGTGGCAAGAAGAAAGCCATTTCTTAAAGATATCCATAAAAAGTGTCATTTAAAGTTTGCCACAAGCCACCTGGGAGACACACCAAACATGTGGAAGAAGGTGCTCTGGTCAGATGAAACCAAAATCGATTTTTTTGGCAACAATGCAAAACGTTATGTTTGGCGTAAAAGCAACACAGCTCATCACCCTGAACACACCATCCCCACTGTCAAACATGGTGGTGGCAGCATCATGGTTTAGGCCTGCTTTTCTTCAGCAGGGACAGAGAAGATGGTTAAAATTGATGGGAAGATCGATGGAGCCAAATACAGGACCATTCTGGAAGAAAACCTGATGGAGTCTGCAAAAGACCTGAGACTGGGACGTTTATTTGTCTTCCAACAAGACAATGATCCAAAACAAAAAGCAAAATTTACAATGGAATGGTTCACAAATAAACATATCCAGGTGTTAGAATGGCCAAGTCAAAGTCCAGACCTGAATCCAATCGAGAATCTGTGGAAAGAACTGAAAACTGCTGTTCACAAACGCTCTCTATCCAACCTCAGTGAGCTTGATCTGTTTTGCAAGGAGGAATGGGCAAAAATGTCAGTCTCTCAATGTGCAAAACTGATAGAGACATACCCCAGCTGTAATTGCAGCAAAAGGTGGCGCTACAAAGTATTAACTTAAGGGGGCTGAATAATTTTGCACGCCCAATTTTTCAGTTTTTTATTTGTTAAAGTTTGAAATATCCAATAAATTTGGCTCCACTTCATGATTGTGTCCCACTTGTTGATTCTTCGGAAAAAAATATAGTTTTATATCTTTGTTTGAAGCCTGAAATGTGGCAAAAGGTCGCAAAGTTCAAGGGGGCCGAATACTTTCGCAAGGCACTGTGTGTGTGTGTGTGTGTGTATATCTATGTATGTGTGTGTGTGTGTGTGATATATATATATATATATATAATTTTTTTTTCCTCAGTTTAGTCTGATATGTATACTTTTACATATTTTTGGTAATATCAATAAAGCGTATATTGATTGGTTTGCAAAAAGGTATATCATCTACAAAATAGGGGATAGAATTATGGCATTTTTTTTTTTACTAGTAATGGTGATGATCTGCGATTTTTATCAAGACTGCGATACTGCGGCAGACATATCAGACACTTTTGACACTCTTTTGGGACCATTCACATTTATACAGCAATCAGTGCTATAAACATGCATTGATTACTGTGTAAATGTGACTGTCAGGGAAGGGGTTAACACTTGGGAGCAATCAAGGGGTTAAATGTGTGTCCTAGGGAGTGATTCTAACTGTAGGGGAGGAGACCGATCGGTTTTCCCCTGTACTAGGAATGCACCATCGGTCTCCTCTCCTCTGACAGGACGTGGATCTGTGTGTTTACACACACAGATCCACGTCCTTGGCTGTGTCACCGGAGCAGAGCAGAGAAGATGGCCGTGGCTTGTGTTCGTGAACCAAAGCAAATTTTTGTGAACTTGTCAAGTTCTGTTGTTTGTCAACAGAAGCACTCTTGAACCAAGGTATCACTGTATATGAGTTTATACATCTTTTAATGTATTAAAATACCAACAATTTACTTTTATAGTTATCTAGATATTGTAATGTTATAGTATCCTTTGGATTTAATACGTAAAGCTATATTACTTTATTCTAGAATCAAGCACTACTACTACTACAACTGTTGCTTACACAGCCACTCAATCTACAGCAATCAAATCTGATTCCACTGAACACCTTCTGGGAAACTGCAGGTACATGTAGCACTTGAACAGGATAAGTTGATATAGCAAATGCGCAAAAAATACTTTTTATATATATTTTTTTCACATTCAAATCTTTATTAAAAGCAGAGAAGAATATAACATTGTACAGTACATATATAACTGGTATATTGTACATTTTCAATAATCATAGAAACTCTGTGTATGAGGGTTTTATTTCTAAAGTTTGCTCCAGTCTATACTGGGGGTTATTTACGAAAGGCAAGTGCACTTGGAAGTGTAGTCGCTGTAGATCTGAGGGGGATATGCAATGAAAATAAAAAAACGCATTTTAGCTTGCACATGATTGGATGATAAAATCAGCAGAGATTCCCCTTATTTCAGAGCTTCCCCTCAGATCTACAGCTATTGCACTTTAAAGTGCACTTGTAGTGCAAAGTGGATTTGCCTTTCGTAAATAACCACCAGTGTTTCAACTGTTCTCATAAGGACTTGTAGTATTATCAAAGCTAGGCAAACCTAATTTTGTCATATCCCTGGGTCTGCTGTATGTCATTGTCCAATGCCAATAGATTTTATTCACTATAAATGTATGTTTCAAATAGGGATGCACCGATATATTGTCCGACTTAAAATAAACAACCAAAAATAGGGTTTTAATTGAAAGTTGACTTTAATTGGAGTTGGCTCTAAGTTGTTTCTCACTTAAATTCCATTTAAAAGATACCACCCTATTTAGGATTATCCTACCACAATGTTATCACCCTGTTAAAAGAAGGGGAAACATAATGAATCTACTGGCAGGATCACCATGTAATAAAACTATGGTAGTCAGAAAAAACTTGGTACCTTGATAATGTGACGGTAACAGAATTCATTTTTATATATATATATATATATCATTTTTTTTTCTTTCTCGTACATCACGGGACACAGAGCAGCATATTCATTACTATATGGGTTATATGGAGTACCTTCAGGTGTGGACACTGGCAATCTCAAACAGGAAGTCCCCTCCCTATATAACCCCCTCCCCTAGAGGGAGTCCCTCAGTTTTTTCGCCAGTGTCTTAGGTGTTGGTCACGGAATAGCTTTGCCTCCACATCCTTGGGATTAAGGCGGGCTAACCGGATCTGTCCAAGGAGCCTCAGTGCCAAAGTGGACAGTACCCGGGCCCCAAACCGTGGGGTTTTGCCTATAATGCTCCTCTCTAGAGGGCTGGACCCTGGGCCCAGGACTTTTTCTAAACCAAAAGATCCTGTTTGCCAGGGTGCTGTATAGGTCCAGGACAGCGGTTCCTTCCAGGACCCCAGTGCCTGAAGGTCTACTACGCTACCCACGGAGATGGGAGAAGATTGGATCGTTTTGCAAACGTCCTGCGGCATGGAGCAGGTAAGAGGGGAGCCTGCGGGACTTGGTTCGACAGCAGGCTCTCCAGGGGAGATCTTAGGGGGGTAGCCTGAGTATGCTCTGCATTGGCACCATGGTCACTATGTCTGATGGACAGGATGCCCTGAAATGTCCCCCCCCCATCACTTGATCCCCCTACCTATCTATGTATGTTTGCTAGCTACCTGCTGCTCGCTGGTTGAAGATCTTTTAAAAAACAAAAAAAAAAAAAAACAGATCTGTCTCTAGGCTAAATGGACTCCTTAGGGGCCTGTTTTTAGCCTTACCTTGCCGGGATTCAAATCTGCCGCCTGATGCGTCCTCCAGCCTGCATTCCTGGGCTCCAGAGTGCGTCTCCTCCTGGGCTCTCCTCCCCCGACAGTCGCGCGCGCGTGCACGCGCGCATGCATATAGAAAATTTTTGCGCCGTTTGGGAGGGGGGGGGGGGCGGGGAGCGTGACTGCAGTGTAGAGTGGGCGTGCCTTCAATTGCTGTTATACACAGCAGGCGCGTTCTTAGCTCAGTTCAAAGCTGAGCTGGAGAGAGAGGACGTAGAGCTGGCAGCACAGTGACTCCCGGTGGCGAGAAGGGGTACTACATGCTGGAGTCAGCTCCAATACTTTTTGTTAAGCCAAAAATCCCCTTGGCAACAGGTTGAATGCTGGCAAACATGTTGGGGGTGGGGCTGTATGTTGTGAATAATATTATAAAGGAAAACATACTGAGCCCCACCGTTTTTGGGCATTAGTGATCCTACTGTCCCCTAAACCTTATTTTTTTGTACTCCTGGCTATAACAGTCTGTTGTTGTAGGCGGAGTCCCTCGGTTTTGTATTATGGCTTCCAAGGGTTCAGGATCAAAACACAAAAAAAAAAAGAAAAGGCAAAGACAAAGGGGTTCCTCCTCTGGTTCTGATGATATGCCAATACTTTCCCCACAGGTTATTCCTATAGGGGTCACCTTGGATAAGCCATTAAGGGGGTCTGGTGCTGAGGCTGGCCCAGGTCGGCCCAACCCTGTGTTATCACAGAGGAGATGCTAGCCGTCACCCTAGGGGGGCTAGAGAAAAAAGTTAACAGCTATGATCGCTGGCTCTTTTTCTGGCAAGAAGCGGACTAGATCCCCATCGCCAAAAGGTGTATCCTCGGATGCTGAGATTCTCTCTCTGGAGGAATTAGAATTTCAGGAGGATCGGTTGGACAGAACCTAGAGGAAGGATCTACCACTGAAGAATCGTTTTCAGCCTCCCAGACGGAGAGTCGGTGGGTCCAGTCTTTGACAGACATGGTCCGCTCGGCATTTAATTTGCCATTTCCAGAGCCTCAGGTTCCTGCGGTATCCTCTTTGGGTTCTTTTAAAAGCGCCTTTAAGCAACGCAGCTTTTCCGGTCCATCCTCTGTTAGAGGAATTGGTTTTTCCAGGATTGGGACAACCGGACAGAACTTTTTCTGCCGCCTAAAGCTGACGATAGGGTAGTCTTTATGCACGTCTGCCAGGAAATATTTGTGCTTGCAGGCACTCTTTCCCCTGACCAATTGCTCTTTAAAAGGGGCCCGGATGGCTCAGTCGGTAGAGCATCGGACTTTCGGTTTGAGGGTCCAGGGTTCAAGTCCCGGTTCGGGCACTGCTTTTCAACTACCCGTGAGGTTCTTGAGGCCACATCACCCGGAAAGCGCCCGATCTCGTCTGATCTCGGAGGCTAAGCAGGGTCGGCCTGGTTAGTGCCTGGATGGGAGACCACCTGGAAGGTTTCTGTTATTTACCCTATGGAAAAGACATTTTTCTAAGAAAGGGGCGCTCCCAACTGTGGACGCAGCCATCTCATGGGTGAATAAATCATTAACTGGCCTGAGGAAAACATACAAATGTTTAAGATCCCGGTCGATAAACGTTTAGAGACACTTTTTCCAGCATCCTTGGCTACAGCCAGCAGTGGCTGCAATTGGAGTTTTGTCAGGCGTTAAAGAACCAGACAAAACAGATGCTTAAAGACATCCCTGCCCAATAGGCAGATGAGTTATTGGATATTCCCAGAGCTCTGTGCTTTGCGGTAGAGGTTATAAAAAGACTCCATCCAGCAGGCGTCTCGTTTGTCACTATTTTTAGTGCATATGAGAAGGCTCTTATGGTTGAAGAACTGGGCGGCCGAGCCCCATGTAAAAGACTACTGGCAGGTTTGCCCTTCCATGGAAAGATCTGGATAAATACATTCAGACTGTTTCAAGTGGCAAAAGTACCCTTTTACCAGTCAAAAGAAGTTCCGGGGTCCTGCGTTTAAAAGGCAGCTCCCCCCTGTTCCGGGGCCCTCAAATTCCAGGCAGTACGGACCTCCTGCGCGATCAAACTTTTAACAATGGATCGCAAGGACAGGCCTCTGGGGGCAAGGGGCCATGGTATCGATCCCCGACAGAGGGGGTCCGATCATCTGTGGCCACAGGCTACAGATTAGAATTTCTAAAATTTCCTCCACAAGGAAGGCCTCAATGCGGGCGGCATTGGATCATCTGCTTTACCAGGGCATAATGGTAGAGGTACCAGCCCAAGAACAGGGGCTAGGTTTCTATTCCAATCTGTTTGTCATACCAAGGCCCATCGGCGATGTCAGACCAATTTTGGACCTAAAAGGTTTAAATGCTTACCTAAGGGTTCGCTCTTTCCGGATAGAATCCGTTCGGTCAGCAGCCGCCACACTCCAGAAGGATCTGGCTTCTATAGACATAAAGGATGGTTACCTTCATGTACCAATTCTTTCAGCCACATCAAATATTTTTGTTTTTACGCTTCGCAGTGATACAGCGTCACTTCCAATTCGTGGCGCCCCCCTTCGGGCTGGCTACGGCCCCCGGGTATTCACGAAGGTCCTAGCTCCAATTCTAGTCAGTCTAAAGGATCCAAGGGATCTCGGTCCTAGCATACCTGGACGACCTCTTAATCATAGATCACTCGCTTCCTTGGTGGAATGCGTAGTAGCCCTCATGGTTCAGTACCTCGAGAGGTTCGGCTGGGTCCTAAACCGGGGAAAGATCAGCATTTCAACCTACAAAGCAGTTGGAATATCTCGGCATGAGATTAGACACAGAACAGAAGATGGGTGTTCCTGCCCCTGGTAAAGGTCGAGGCTATCAAAAGATTGATTCAGTTGGTTCTAAGCAAAAGAGAACCAACTATTCGCCTATGTATGCGATTACTAGGCAAACTAATGGCCATGTTCGAGGCGATACCACACGCTTCCACACTCGTGTCCTACAGACAGCAATTCTAGCAGCTTGGTTTTGCCCAGTGGTCTGGAAGGCTGGAGAGCGGTCTTGAACGGGTTCACTCGCCAAGGAACTTGGGCAGAGGCGGAGAGGCAGCTGCCCATAAAGGTCTGGGAGATCAGAGCGGCTCGGCTAGCCCTCCTGGCATAGACATCCAGATTACAGGAGTCCTCGGTGAGAAGTCATTCAGACAATGCCACAGCGGTGGCATATATGTGAACCACCAAGGGGGAACCAAGAGTCAAGCCACTCAGAGTGAGAGGAGCTTGGTTTTTCGGTGGGCAGAGGTTTATGTACCCTGCATATCGGCGACATTAATTCCCGAGGTGGACAACGTGCAGGCGTACTTCCTAAGTCGCCAAACCCTGTCGCCGGGGGAGTGGTCTCTGCATCCACAAGTTTTTCAGACAATCTGCCAGAAGTGGGGAGTGCCAGACGTGGATGTCATGGCATCAGGATTCAACAAGAAGCTAGACAGATTCATGTCTCGAACGAGGGACCCTATGGCCTGCGGAGCCAATGTGTTGGTTTGCCCGTGGCATCAATCATAACTTCTATATGCATTTCCCCCGCTGCAGTTACTACCCCGCCTGTGGCGCAGGATCATAGCACAGGCCGGTTATCCTGGTAGCCCCAGCTTGGTACCGGAGGGCATGGTACTCACTAGTCCTGAAATTGGCAGCGGGAGGCCCTTGGACTCTTCCTCTATGGCCAGACCTACTCTCACAAGGCCCGATCCTCCACCCTGCATTATGGCGTCTAAATTTGACGGCCTGGCGGCTGAATCCCTGATTCTCAGGGGTAGAGGTCTGTCTAGGCAGGTAATCCCTTCCCTCATTAAGGCTAGAAAGCCGGCCTCCAGGGTAATTTTGTTACAGGGTTTGGAGGGCCTACGTAGGCTGGTGTGAGGCTAAGAGATGGGTTTCCCGCAAGTATACCATTGATAGAGTATTAAGTTTTCTCCAGCTAGGAGTGGATAAAGGCCTGGCATTAAGCACGATCTAGGGACAGATTTCAGCCTTATCAGTGTGATTTCAGAGGCCGCTGGCCGCCAACTCGCTGGTTAAGATCTTCGTACAGGGAGTCTTACGTGTTAATCCTCCGGTCAAATCACCACTTTGTCCATGGGACTTAAATCTTGTTCTGTCAACTCTACAGAAACAACCCCTTGAGCCGTTGGCTGAGGTACCTTTGGTTTTACTGACTAGAAAGTCGGTATTTCTGATCGCCATAGTTTCGGCCAGGAGAGTATCGGAATTGGCAGCCTTATCTTGTAAGGAACCATATCTCATTTTACATAAGGATAGGGCGGGTTTCCGTCCTCATCCTTCCTTTCTACCAAAGGTTATATCCAGTTTCCACCTGAACCAGGATGTGGTACTTCCATCCTTCTTCCAAAACCCACCTCTAGAAAGGAGGGGTTGCTGCATACGTTGGATATTGTCAGGGCCATAAGGGCCTATCTTAAAGCTACAGAGAAGGTTCGGAAAATAGATGTGGTGTTCGTTTTACCGGAAGGGCCCAAGATGGGTCAGGCAGCTGCTTGATCCACCATCGCAAGATGGATTAAACAATTAATCGTTCAGGCCTGCGGTTTGAAGAGGTTGCCTCCTCCTTTGTCGGTAAAGGCCCATTCTACCAGGGCCATGGGCACCTCCTGGGCAGCACATCATCAGATCTCTATGGCTCGAATATGCAAGGCAGCAACGTGGTCGTCAGTCCACTTGTTTACAAAATGTTATCAATTGGACGTAAGAAGGAATGCGGATACAGCCTTTGGGCAGTCAGTACTACAGGCCGCGATTCAAGCTCCTCAGGATCTGAGGGGGCTCCCTTGATTTAGATTTGAGATTTACATTTCTTGTTTAAATTGGATTTACTAGTATTTGAGTATACCTCTAAATTAAATCCTTTTTTGGAAGATGTCTCCCTCCCCTCATTAAAGCATTGCTTTCGGACATCCCATATAGTAATGAATATGCTGCTCTGTGTCCCGTGATGTACGAGAAAGAAAAAGAGATGTTTAATACAGCTTACCTGTAAAATCTTTTTCTTGGAGTACATCACGGGACACAGAGCTCCCACCCCTCTTTTGGAGAACATTTTTGGGAGGCATACTGCTTGCTACAAAACTGAGGGACTCCCTCTAGGGGAGGGGGTTATATAGGGAGGGGACTTCCTGTTTGAGATTGCCAGTGTCCACACCTGAAGGTACTCCATATAACCCATATAGTAATGAATATGCTGCTCTGTGTCCCGTGATGTACTCCAAGAAAAAGATTTTACAGGTAAGCTGTATTAAAAATCTCTTTTTTTTTTTTTTTGTTAATAATATCAACACTTTGTTGCATTCTACTTCCAATAACAATGCTTGTAATACATATTGTATTTACAGTGCAGAAAATAAGTATTTGAACACCCTGCTATTTTGCAAGTTCTCCCACTTGGAAATCATGGAGGGGTCTGAAATTGTTATCGTAGGTGCATGTCCACTGTGAGAGACATAATCAAAAAAAAATTCCAGAAATCACAATGTATGATTTTTTTAACTATTTATTTGTATGATACAGCTGCAAAGAAGTATTTGAACACCTGAGAAAATCAATGTTAATATTTGGTACAGTAGCCTTTGTTTGCAATTACAGAGGTCAAATGTTTCTTGTAGTTTTTCACCAGGTTTGCACACACTGGAGGAGGGATTTTGGCCCACTCCTCCACACAGATCTTCTCTAGATCAGTCAGGTTTCTGGGCTGTCGCTGAGAAACACAGAGTTTGAGCTCCCTCCAAAGATTCTCTATTGGGTTTAGGTCTGGAGACTGGCTAGGCCACGCCAGAACCTTGATATTCTTCTTACAGAGCCACTCCTTGGTTATCCTGGCTGTGTGCTTCGGGTCATTGTCATGTTGGAAGACCCAGCCTCGACCCATCTTCAAAGCTCTAACTGAGGGAAGGAGGTTGTTGCCCAAAATCTCGCAATACATGGCCCCGGTCATCCTCTCCTTAATACAGTGCAGTCGCCCTGTCCCATGTGCAGAAAAACACCCCCAAAGCATGATGCTACCACCCCCATGCTTCACAGTAGGGATGGTGTTCTTGGGATGGTACTCATCATTCTTCTTCCTCCAAACACGGTTAGTGGAATTATGACCAAAAAGTTCTATTTTGGTCTCATCTGACCACATGACTTTCTCCCATGACTCCTCTGGATCATCCAAATGGTCATTGGGAAACTTAAGACGGGCCTTGACATGTGCTGGTTTAAGCAGGGGAACCTTTCCGTGCCATGCATGATTTCAAACCATGACGTCTTAGTGTATTACCAACAGTAACCTTGGAAACGGTGGTCCCAGCTCTTTTCAGGTCATTGACCAGCTCCTCCCGTGTAGTCCTGGGCTGATTTCTCACCTTTCTTAGGATCATTGAGACCCCACGAGGTGAGATTTTGCATGGAGCCCCAGTCCGAGGGAGATTGACAGTCATGTTTAGCTTCTTCCATTTTCTAATGATTGCTCCAACAGTGGACCTTTTTTCACCAAGCTGCTTGGCAATTTGCCCGTAGCCCTTTCCAGCCTTGTGGAGGTGTACAATTTTGTCTCTAGTGTCTTTGGACAGCTTTTTGGTCTTGGCCATGTTAGTAGTTGGATTCTTACTGATTGTATGGGGTGGACAGGTGACTTTATGCAGCTAATGACCTCAAACAGGTGCATCTAATTTAGGATAATAAATGGAGTGGAGGTGGACATTTTAAAGGCAGACTAACAGGTCTTTGAGGGTCAGAATTCTAGCTGATAGACAGGTGTTCAAATACTTCTTTGCAGCTGTATCATACAAATAAATGGTTAAAAAAATCATACATTGTGATTTCTGGAATTTTTTTTTTGATTATGTCTCTCACAGTGGACATGCACCTACGGTAACAATTTCAGACCCCTTCATGATTTATAAGTGAGAGAACTTGCAAAATAGCAGGGTGTTCAAATACTTATTTTCTGCACTGTACTTATGAATTTTTGTTACAGAAATTAGTTAGGTGATTGGCTCATAAATACATCAATAACTGTAATGTTTTTTCTTTTATTATGTACCAGTATGAGGAGCCAGAGATGATGAAGTTGGCCTCTTGCAAAATTCCCATCTGAACACCCCTGGAAGTTGAAATTGAAAACTGATATTTGGGAGTGCTAATATCAGACAAGCAGAAATACAGTGGGTAGAGCACCCTGCAGTGGTGGCTGTCCATATGGGGCATGGGGGGGCCTCACTAATCCATGCGTCCGGCCCCTAATCTACATGCAGTGCGCCAGACTCATGCATTGCAATGGGCTCCTTCCTCATCTGCTTTGCAGAGTGCAGGCAGAGGTGATTCCAATGATCCTAATTGCTCCAGATTGACCTCGGCGTCCTTGGTACGCCGATCTAGTGCGTCTAGTAGCAGATGTCTCTTGGCAGCTAGAGCTGAGAGAGGACCTGCTGTCACAAGGTTCCATACTTCATCCTGCTTTACAGTCACTGGCTGTAACGGCATGGATATTGAAAGCCAGGTACTAAGAGACCACGGCCTATCGGATTCTGTGATTCCTACCAAGAGGAAGGCCAGGAAGTTATACTTTAGGAGGATTTACAATCGCACTTGGAAGGCTTACTTAGCCTTTTGCGAGAAAATTAGGTGGAATACGCAGACTTATTTGGCTTCCAGAGTCCTGATGTTCTTACAGCGCAGGGTGGACCAAAAGCTTGCTTTAAGTACAATTAAGTGGCAAATATCTGCCCTGGCTGTTTTTTTTTTGGGACCCCTGGTGGCTAACTCTCTCTAGTGAGAACATTTATACAAGGGGTTCGGCATGTGGCCCCTCCGGTCCGTCCTCTGCTACCTCCATGGGACTTGAATCTGGTCCTCTCGGTGCTTCAGAAACCACGGTTTGAAGAGATTAGGGAGATTCCCTTGTTGACATTTTCTCAGAAGGTGGTCTTTTTGGTGGCTGTTACATCGGTTAGACAAGTTTCTGAGCTGGCAGCCTTGTCATGCAAGGCTCCTTATATGATCTTTTACAAGGATTAGGTGGTGCTGCGTCCGCAGCCTTCCTTTCTATCTAAGGTTGTTCCAGCCTTCCATCTTAATGAGGACATTGTACTTCCATCCTTGTGCCCTCATCCGTCGCATCCTAAAGAGGCAGCGTTGCATTCCTTGGACATTGTCCGAGCTCTGAGAGTGTACCTATCCGCTACTGCTCCGTTCCGGAGGTCAGACTCACTGTTTGTTTCGGTGGCTGGTCCCAAGAAGGGCCTAGCGGTCTTGTCGGCCACCATATCAAGGTGGATCCGATCGATAGTGATTCAGGCTTATGCCATAAAAGGTTGGGTGCCCCCTTTCCTCTCAGGACGCATTTTACCAGAGAAATAGATGCCTCTTGGGCTTACCGACATCAAGCGTCTGTTTCCCAGGTGTGTAAGGTGGCGACCTGGTCGTCCGTTAACACTTTCACTAAATTCTACAAGGTTGATGTGAGTGCATCTTCGAATGCTTATTTCAGCCGCAAAGTTTTGCAGGCGGCTGTTTAGAGTTGCAACTCCTCAGCTGAGGAGCTCTGTTTTGTTTTGGGGTGAAGTTTATTTTTATGCTGTTCCCACCCCTCGTTTTTTGACACTGCTTGGGAATGTCCCACTTTGTCAAGATTACGGCTGTGTCAGACCATGAATGAAAGAGAAAATAGGATTTTATACTCACCGTAAAATCCTTTTCTCTGAGTTCATGGACAGACACAGCACCCACCCCTCTTATTTAAGTTTGTACTGCTTTTGACGAACTGAGCTGCTTAGTGCAGGCTGAGGGGATATAGCCAGTAGCACCGCCCCCTGGGCGGGGCTGATCAGCTTTGAAGTTGTTAACACTTTCTGCCTAGTCACTCCTAAAGTAAGGCTAATACCCACTTTGTCAAGATTAAGGCTGTGTCCGTCCATGAACTCAGAGAAAAGGATTTTACGGTGAGTATAAAATCCTATTTTTCAGGCTTCTCTAGTGTGGTCACGTTATCCCTTGTGTGAGCCAGTGATGTATGTAGGGGAGAGATGGGAGCGCCAACAATTAGGACATAGGAACCTATGGATGATGTTAACGCTGCAGGCATTACCAGACATTGTCAAGCGCTCTTCCCTCTCCCCTGCAGCCAACGCTGACTATCACAGGTGATCATGTGACCAGACCGGAGAGAGCTGAGAATAATTAAGTTCATGTGTTAGGGGGCGCAAATTCCCTGCCTTCCCCCAGCGCTGACAACCCACGCTATGCCCTTGTGATTGAATATGCTTTTGCTCTATTAGAAGGGATTCTATTTATGTAAAGTTTGTTAATATATACTGTAGGAGATTAGAAATATTGTTGGGTATACAAGAGTGGCACTTCATTTGATTATATTTGTTGGGTTATAAGAGCTGAGGAGGGCTAACGACCGTTTGAGCAGCTATACGTGTCAGATGGAACAAAGAGGGGGATCTCCAGGATCTATAAGGTCCTGGTGAGACTGGAGGGACTAGAAATACCGCCTTTGATAACAAAGTGTGAACAGGAACTGGGGAAGGAAGAGAAAGATCAGGATTGCAGGAAAATCTTTAAGATGACACACTCTAAGGCAATGGACAGTAACACTATCAAAATGAATTATAAATGTCTAGCACGCTGGTACATAACAACGGATAAGGCAAACAAATATCAAAAAAGTTTCACGATTATCCTAGTGGGAGTGTGGGAAGGTGGGAACGATGGCCCACATACGGTGGACGTGCCCAATAATTAAAAATTACTGGAGAGAGGTGATGCAGGTTAAAGAGATTACTAACATAGAGATTCTGGAAGATCCATGGGGGTGTTTGTTCCATGGGGTAAGAATGGCAACCAAAAATTATTTGAGAACATTGGTTCCCAATTTAATAAACGCAGCCAAAAGTTTAATACCCCAAAAATGGCAAGAGAATGAAAGGTCTAAGATGGGAAGCTAGTGTAGAAAAGTGGGCAAGATTTACAATCTTGAATATATCGGGGTCTGCGAAGAGGAAGGAATAGATATAAATAATGATTTTATATATATATATATGGAGTCGCGCTATAAATGACATGTGGTGTATCACTAAAATGAATAAAATGGTGTCATTAGCGCCAAATTGTGCAGAGATATCACATAAAAAAACATTTAGTGAACACAATAATAGTGAACAGTGAACATAAATTATTTGAAGTCCATGTGGTGATCATACAGTCCATCAAGGAGAATTCTTAGGTAAACAAAAAGTTCCCAGTGTAGATAAATCCACGGACAGGTGTGAGTAATGACAAACAAAGACCTCCACCGCACAGAAAACACTGACCCTTACCAGAGTCTCTGATCTCACTGAGATCAATAACAGCAAATAGTAGGATCCACAATCGGCAAGGAGCAAAGGGAACATCCATTCATTACAGCCAGTTGATGTATTCAGCTCAAAAACGATCATATGTCAACCAGTGGTCCCATATAGAAATCAAAAGAAATCCACATAGTGTAAAACCATACATTTATTGGGTAAAAAGAAGATTGTGTGAACTTACATCAATCCAAAGTAAAACAGCATATAAAACAAGTAAGCCGGCCGGCGTATGGAGCGTGTACCCGTCTTCCGGGTCCTCACACGTGATGCGGTGACGTCAGAGCGTCGCCTCCAGACGCTTCGTCTCAATAGGGACTTGATCACGGGATGAGGCGGCGCTCTGAGTCACCGCATATAAATGAGCAAAAAAGGTGGAGCTATCCCCAAGATGGATCCCGGGTGATCATACTTCCGCCATCTTTACTATTGGAAACACAGCAAGTATACCAATAGGTCTTAATCTAACAACTAAGGGCAAACCAAAAACGGCAGCCCAATTACAAACAGTGCACCATATTGTCATATATAATGACAAACGGTGTGTTTACACAATAAAGTCCTAAAGATTATTATTATAATATAGGTGTGTAGTGAGGCCGGAGGCAACCAAACCACACACATACACTTAACAAACCATGTTCGCATATTACAATCTAATACATTCCAACATCCATATTGAAACATATATATAAAAAAAAATGATGCATAAAAAAACAACATATAAAACAATCTTAAACTATAATACTCTCACAAGAGTTGAGGATATGTTATGCAGCGGGAATTGAACGACCGTACATTCACCCTCCTGGTTGATGGAATAGTCAACAAGATATATCTTTTCCAATTAAGGGTAAAGAGGTGATAATAAGAATATTATCACCTATGTATGTCTAAACATAACATCGCTCGCATTGAACGTGATATCACTTTCTCCATATGATTAGAGAAGGAAAGAATTGGGCGGCGCTAGCACTAGCGTGTTCAGTGTCAGTCACCCCCCAATCTGGCACCCCAAAACACCCTCCCAATGTTGAGGGCATGTGGCCTGGTGCGGTTCAGGAGAGGGGGGGGGCCGCGCTCTGTCCCCCCCTCTTTTCTGCGGCCGGCCAGGTCAACGTGCTCGGATAAGGGGTCTGGTGTGGATTTTAGGGGGGACTCCACGCCATTTTTTTTAAATTTGGGGTGGAGTTCCCCTTAAATTCCACACCAGACCTGAAGGGTCTGGTTATGGATATTTGGGGGGAACCCCACGTCATTTTTTTTTTAAATTGACGGCGGGGTTCCCCTTAATATCCATACCAGACCTAAAGGGTCTGGTTATTGAATTTGGGGGTACCCCCACGCTTTTTTTTTCGTTTTTTTTATGAATGAATTCTCCTGCAATTGCCGGGAGCCGACAATTCATTATTGCCGCGAGTCAGTTTTAAACGACTTTTTTGCTTTGGAAAATGTCATTTTGTGCAGAGACAGTTCTAACCACGGGAAAAGGGCGCCTTTTCACATGCTGACATCCCCCCCCCCATGCTACGAGATTTAAAAGAATGGTTCAAATGACGTGGGGTTCCCCCCAAATTCCATTACAGGCCCTTCAGGTCTGATATAAATATTAAGGGGAACCCCGCCGTCATTTTTTGGGAAAAAAATGACGTGGGGTCCCCCCCAAATATCCATAACCAGACCCTTCAGGTCTGGTGTGGAATTTAAGGGGAACTCCACCCCAAATTAAAAAAAAATGGCGTGGAGTTCCCCCTAAAATCCACACCAGACCCCTTATCCGAGCATGTTGACCTGGCCGGCCGCAGAAAAGAGAGGGGGACAGAGCGCGGCCCCCCCCCTCTCCTGAACCGCACCAGGCCACATGCCCTCAACATTGGGAGGGTATTTTGGGGTGCCCCCCAAAGCACCTTGTCCCCATGTTGATGAGAACAAGGGTCTCTTCCCCACAACCCTTGCCCGGTGGTTGTGGGGGTCTGCGGGCAGGAGGCTTATCGAAATCTAGAAGACCCCTTTAACAAAGGGGCCCCCCAGATCCCGGCCCCCCCCTGTGTGAAATGGTAATGGGGTACCTTGTACCTCTACCATTTCACCAAAAAAAAAGTGTCAAGTGTAAAAAACGACAAGAGACGGTTTTTGACAAGTCCTTTATTATCTTCCTTCTTCTTCTTTCCTTCTTTCCTTCGGGTTTCTTCCTCCATCTTCTTCTTCTTCCTCTGCTTCTGTCTTGGGTCTTCTATTCCCGCATCTTGCCCGGAATGTTCTTCCATCTTCTTCTCCTCCCGCTGTCCTTCTCGTCCGCATCTTCTTCTTGTTCTTCTTCGCCGGAGCCGCCGCTTCCAATTGAAATCCCCGCTGTCTGCCGGACCACGCCCCCCTCTGACGCCACGGGCAAGCTCTTAGGAAAGTCTGTGTGCTGCATGCGCGTCAGAGGGGGGCGTGGTCACATGTTCCAGAAAGCGGGCAATTCAATTGAAAGCGGCGACTCTGGCAAAGAAGAAGCCGCGCACAAGCTTCCAATTGAATTGCCCGCCCTCTGACATGTGACCACGCCCCCCTCTGACGCACTTGCAGCACACTCCTAAGAGCTTGCCCGTAGCGTCAGAGGGGGGCGTGGTCCGGCAGACAGCGGGGATTTCAATTGGAAGCGGCGGCTCCGGCGAAGAAGAAGATGCAGACGAGAAGGACAGCGGAAGGAGAAGAAGATGGAAGAACATTCCGGGCAAGATGCGGGAATAGAAGACCCAAGACAGAAGCAGAGGAAGAAGAAGAAGATGGAGGAAGAAACCCGAAGGAAAGAAGATAATAAAGGACTTGTCAAAAACCGGCTCTTGTCGTTTTTTACACTTGACACTTTTTTTTTTTGGTGAAATGGTAGAGGTACAAGGTACCCCATTACCATTTCACACAGGGGGGGGCCGGGATCTGGGGGGCCCCTTTGTTAAAGGGGTCTTCCAGATTTCGATAAGCCTCCTGCCCGCAGACCCCCACAACCACCGGGCAAGGGTTGTGGGGAAGAGACCCTTGTCCTCATCAACATGGGGACAAGGTGTTTTGGGGGGTACCCCAAAACACCCTCCCAATGTTGAGGGCATGTGGCCTGGTGTGGTTCAGGAGAGGGGGGGGGCCGCGCTCTGTCCCCCCCTCTTTTCTGCGGCCGGCCAGGTCAACGTGCTTTGATAAGGGGTCTGGTGTGGATTTTAGGGAGGACTCCACGCCATTTTTTTTTTATTTGGGGTGGAGTTCCCCTTAAATTCCACACCAGACCTGAAGGGTCTGGTTAGGGATATTTGGGGGGAACCCCACGTCATTTTTTTTAGAAAATTGACGGCGGGGTTCCCCTTAATATCCATACTAGACCTAAAGGGTCTGGTTATTGAATTTGGGGGGACCCCCACGCTTTTTTTTTGGTGTTTTTCATGAATGAATTCTCCTGCAATTGCCGGGAGCCGACAATTCATTATTGCCGCGAGTCAGTTTTAAATGGCTTTTTTGCTTTGAAAAATGTCATTTTGTGCAGAGACAGTTCTAACCACGGGAAACATGCGCTTTTTCACATGCTGACATTAGAGCCCCCCATGGTACGAAATTTAAAGAAAAATTACACTTTTATTGTTGCACTTTTAGCATTATTAAAATCACTGCTCCCGAAAAAACGGCCGTTTTAAAAAATAAAAAAAACATTGATACATGTCCCCTGGGGCAGGACTGAGGTCCCCAAACACTTTTTAGGACAAAACTTGCAGATTAGCCTTTAAAATTAACAAATAAGATTTCCCCCATAGACTTTAACAGGGAGTTCGGCGGCGGCTTTACTTATCAATTGCATCGCGCTGCTGCTGCGGCCGGTTCATGCGCCTAATTAAGGCTTCATCCAGCGCACTAATTAAGGCATGTACCGGCGCAGTGCAGCTTTAATAGTAAATCACCCCCAATGTTTTGTAAAAAAAAAATTTTGGTCATTATTCAATCACTTGGGGCAAAAAAAATATATATTCCGTGGACTCAACATGCCTCTCAGCAAATAGTTTGGGGTGTCTTATTTCCAAAATGGGGTCAACTCCACATATAACCATGGCATGTGTGCGCAATACATCATTTAGTGACAACTTTTTGTAATTTTTTTTTTTCATTATTCAATCACTTTGGACAAAAAAAAATAAAAAATTGAATGGACTCAACATGCCTCTAAGCAGTTTCCTTGGGGTGTCTACTTTCCAAAATGTGGTCATTTGGTGGGTTTTTGTGCTGTTTTGGCATTTTATGGCCTTCGAAACTGTGATAGGTAGTGAGGAGTGAAATAAAAAATGTACACCCTTAGAAAGCCTGAAGGCGGTGATTGGTTTTTGGGGTCCCATACGCGGCTAGGCTCCCAAAAAGTCTTACACATGTGGTATCCCCGTACTCAGGAGAAGCAGCAGAGTTATGGCAGGTACACACGGTCGGACTTTTCTATGCCGCTTACACACGGTCGGACTTTTCTATGCCGCGTACACACGGTCGGACTTTTCTATGCCGCGTACACACGGTTGGACTTTTCTATGCCGCGTACACACGGTCGGACTTTTCTATGCCGCGTACACACGGTCGGACTTTTCTATGCCGCGTACACACGGTCGGACTTTTCTATGCCGCGTACACACGGTCAGACTTTTCTACGGAAAAGCCTCCATAGGAATGTCAACTGTATGTACACGGCACCGGGAGCAAAATCGCTCCTCCGCCCCTAATGAAATCACCTCCTACAGCATTGGAATCGCAGCTTTATATATATCGTGGGAGCAAACACTGTTGCTGTCACGCTAAATAAATCAATGCTGCAACTGAATGGCGTACCTGCTAAGCAAATGGTTAACATTAAAAAAAAGTAACATTACAGTATAACAGTAAGATCATACCATACCTGCAAAGCAAATACCAATAAAAAAAACATAGTAAAAAAATAAAACACTTTTTAACGCAACCTGTGCCTAAAATATATATGCCGAAGCATGGGGGCATCCTCCCGCAAAAAAGTTATGCCGCGTACACACGGTCGGACTTTTTTATGCCTTGTACACATGGTCAGACTTTTCCACGGGAAAGCCTCTGTAGGAATGTAAACCGTATGTATGCGGCATTAGGAGCAAAATTGCTCCTCCACCCCTAATGCCCCCATGCTTTGGCATATATGCTCCTTTTTTTTTTTTCTTTTTTTTTTTTTCATTGCTCCGAGGGTCTGCGTCATGAGTCCCCAGTCTACCCTGTCAAACGCTTTTTCTGCGTCAACTGACAGGAATAGACCCGGGGACCCATCCTGTCTTAGCTTCTGAAGCAGGAGAAGTGCTCTAATGCTATTGTCCTTTCCCTCTCTATTAGGGACAAACCCCACCTGGTCCGGGTGGACCAAGAGATGTATCACTCTTTTCAGGCATTGCGCTAAAATTTTAGCAAACAACTTTATATCTGTATTCAGGAGGGATATCGGTCTATATGCTAAACAAAGTGCACTATCCTTCCCATCTTTTAAAATAATAGCCACCGAGGCAGCAAGCGCTTCTCCACTAGTCTCAAATTCTGCTCCCAGACCATTAAAATATTTGCACAATTTCGGTATAAGAATATCACTAAATTTCTTATAATAGAAAACTGAGAATCCATCGGGACCGGGGCTTTTTCCCCCTGCTGTATTTTCTATGGCTTTTTTTATTTCAATTTCTGTTATGGGCTGGTCCAATTGTGATCTTTCTGACTCGTCAATTCTGGGTAAACCTGCTTTCTCTAGGAACTCATGAGTTTTAGCCTCCTTTTCTCCTACCTGCCACCTAGTCTGGTCGATCGTATACAGTTCCTCATAATAATTTTGAAAAGTTTCTGCAATTTCTACCGTTGAATAGACCAGGTCACCATTTTTTTTTTAATTTTCTCAATATAGTTCCTAGTCTTCTTTTTATAGGACATTTTGGCCAGGCGTCTACTGGGTTTATTTCCCCACAAATTATCTCTCTAGCTATATTCGAGAATTTTTTTTTGCATCTTGTTCCATGATCTCCTTGAGCTCCTCTGTTTTTAAAGTCAACTTGTGGAAGGTCTATTTTAGTCTAAGCTCTTTGTTTGCTTTCCAGTGTCATTATTTCCTTGGTCAAAGTATCCAACTTCATATTTTTTTCTCTTTTTTTTCCTTGCCCCTTCTGATATTAGAATCCCTCTAATATACGCTTTATGCGATTTCCAGAGAGTGGCACTTGAGATCCCTTCTGTATCATTTAACAACATTTTTTTTTTGAGTTCCTCTTCTACCCTTCCTGCCCCTGAATCGTTGCGAATCAAATTATTATTTAAATGCCAAACCGTTTGTTGGTTCTTTTGAATCTGAGATTTAATTTTCATAGTTACTGGGGCATGGTCCGACAAAGTCATGATTCCAATGTCCGTCTCGGTAACCCACTCCAACAGTCTGTGATCCACCAGTATATAATCTATCCTTGTATACGTTCCATGTGGGGGAGAGAAAAACGTATAATTACGCTTATGAGGGTGGAATGCCCTCCAAACATCAACAAGTTGGGTTTCATGTAACTTGTGTTTTATTTTTTGAATTTTTGCGTTGGTTGTCTCCCTCACATGGGTCGTACTATCTACCCTAGGATTCATGGCAAAATTTAAGTCTCCCATCAGGACTACATATCCCTCTGTAAAACTGTGCAATTTGCCAAGAATTCGGCTTAGATATTGGATTGGGAGGACATTATATTCGCCAAAGTATATTCAGTACTCCCTAACAGTCCTTTCAAAAATAAAAATCGCCCTTCAGGATCTGTCAACCTTGCCTTAAGGGTAAACTCAACTCCTCTTGCAAACCCAATAGCCACCCCCCCTGGCATGATTGGAAATAGAATCCCCATAGTACCAAGTTGGGTATGAAGTTGAATAGAGCTTAACATTTGAATCCAGAGCCAGATGAGATTCTTGGATAAAAACTATATCCGCTCTCCAGAATCTTAAAATCTTTTACTAGCAGCATTCAGACCCTTGACGTTATAAGATAAAAATGTTATCTCTGCCATATCACTCGACTACTTCCTTTCTATCCTAATCCTACAGAGTCCCAGGGAGCCACATTCTTCCCCCCCTCTACCCCCTTCCCTCCCCCCAGCCTCCCCCCACCCCCCTACCACCCACTATAGGCCAATTCCTCGCCTCTGAACCAAGGGGCTTCGGTCGCCCCATTGCCTCACTTGGTTCCCGATACATGAGGTGTCGCTTCCCAACGCCCCTTCCTCTCCTATGCCCCCATGATAGTAAGCGTGAGGGCCCTGTTCTACCGGGAGAGGAACTAGTGGCCTGGCCCTGGAGACCCCCCTGTCATCCCCCCGCCCAACCCCCCCCACCCCGGCCTCTCTTAGTCAACCCATTCTGGTAGGTCTGGGACCTGCATATCTAATTTTCGGCAAAACCTGGCCAGATCCTCGGGGAATGTCAATTTAGCCTTTTTGTCCTATTAGACATGCAGGGAACCCCCACTGGTAATTAATGTCCTGCTGTCGCATCTGCTCCAATAAAGGTTTAAGGAGCCTCCTTCGAGCGAGGGTTTGCCATGCGAGATCGGGAAATATCTGTAACTCTACTCCCCTTTCTTAGTTTTAACCAAATTTCGGCCTTGTCTTCGTAATATCGGAACCTAACAATTATGTCTCTAGGCCTTTCGCTCTCTCGATCATTTCTCCTACCTATTCGGTGTATCCTCTCTATTTTAAGGGGTTCTTCCACTCCCATATCCAAGAGGGGGAGGAACAGACTATTCGCGATTTGTCTCAGATCTTCGCCTCACTCTTCTTTAATAGCTCTTATTCTCAAGTTTTGCCTTCTATTACGATTCTCTTGGTCCTCCAGTCTATACTGTAGTAGCCGCTGGTGCCGTTTCATGGTTAGAAATTGATCTTTTAGTTGGGTCATTTCGAAGTCCTGTTTTTCTATTTTTGTTTCAACCTCCTCCACCTGTGATAAAATACTATTAATGTCAATTCTTAAAACATTTAACTCTTCTTTGATCGCATTTTCAAGTCTCCACAGCATACCTTCCATTTCGGCCTTCGTTGGAATGTGGGTTTCCGATCTGGACTCCTCTAAAACACTAATTTCTTGGTCGCCTTCCATTATCATACCCGTAGTTATTAGCCCTGTTCCGCCCCCCCTTTTTTTGTGGTCCCCGCTTTTTCTGATCTTTTCACATTAGCAGGGCTTTTGGGATTCCCATCCGGTGTCATATATTGCCTAATGGTACTAGTTGTTGGGTTCTCCTTCGGAATTTTCAGGGAGAAGCCCCTTGTTATCTTGCTCATGTTGTATATTTTTTTTTTCTGGGTCTGATACGCTTCCCCAGTTTAAGGCGTGGAGTGCTAATTTATTATTTAGGCAACATTATTTATGCTAGACAAAGTCGCTTATCAGCGACCTTTATCTTACACGAGTAGTCTGCGAAGTAGAGCAAGGAGGGACGATAAACATATAACTGGGACCCCACTCAAGCAACCAAGGTCCGAGTTTATTGATGCTTATCAAAGAGTCAGAGTATCAAGTCCACCTGATAGAATATTCAGCAAAATATAGGCCTTCAAACTCGTAAAAATTGTAGCACTCACATTCCCACTAGGTCTCAAAATATATGCCCTGATTCACGGGGGCCAAATATATAGAGGGCCCGGATAGCTAGACTGAGAAAGAGGCTCTCAAAAATGATCCATACAAAATATTGTCAGGCATAAATACCCACGGCACCCCCCTTTAAACTGGTGTCCTACGAAAAGCAGCAAGCCAAGGATGATGGGTGGGTACTCTCTCCAAGCCCTCCAGCCTGAGCGCTCGGCACCGCGTCACCCACAACCCTACCAACCCCGTAGGGGTCAGTTAGGGTATCTTAAGATTAGCGTCGCGTCACAACAAGTGCGGCTGACCTTTTAGCCCACTCAGACTCGCACTTTAAGACTCGGAGATGTCACTGGGACACGGGGATCGCCTCCAGCCCCTAAACAAGGCACCAAGATCGAGACACAGAGTGCAACCCGATATTATTAATGTTATTAATCCTTCCATGTACAGGTTGCCGGGTTATACTTTCACATTATCAAATTTAAACATTGTTTGCTAAAAGATTCCCTTCAAAGGTCTATTGTCGTAAGCGGGCAGAGGTTATTGTAAAACATTGGAAAACAATACTAAAGTATTCGAATGGAAAATGCTAATAAGCAATAGATGGAAAGTTCTTACCAGTCACTCCATTTATCATATGCCCGGGACAAGATGAGATCTGAGCTTCAATACAGCTTCCAACAGCATGCAGGTCAAATATCTAAATATTACCTGAGCGGAGGAGGTATAGAGACCCAGCCGAGGTAGCCGCAGCCTCTGTAAAAAACAAACTTAAAGACCTCTGTTGGAGGCGTCCAGCGGGACCCGATCCAGGCTCTTGTTCCAAGAGATCCGACTGCTCATGGTCCGTCTACATTTGCCGGGGGAAGGGAGGGGGAGGGGGCGCGAGCCTGGAAACTCCATACGGCGGCGGGGGAGAGCACGTGTAAGGGTTGTCCTCTTTGCGGACTAGCAGTCCGGCAGTAGCGTACACTGCACTGCTGCCACGTCCACCAAAGCGCCCTCCGATCGAGTATGCTCTTTTTTTTTTAAACTGTGGTGGTGAAATCACCTCCTACAGCACTGGAGTCATGGCAAACGCTGTTGCTGTCAAGATAAATAAGTCTGCGCAACAGCTGAATGGCGTACCTGAAAACAGTAAAGTAAATTACATACCTGAAAAGCAAGCATGAAAAAACATAACAACAATAAAACTTTGCAGAATAGAATACAGTAAAAAAGAGCAGAACAATAGCGAGAGAATAGAGAAGGAGAGAACAATAAAACGACAACTATTTTTTTTTATTATTTAATATATTTTTTGTGTTTTTTTTTTTATTTTTAACTTTTTTTTTAACACTTTTTTTGTAACTGTAACTGTAACTGTTCAACTTTTCGGTTCCAGGTTTGGGTCTCTCAAAATGCAATGGTATCTTGGGAGACCCTGTTTAAGTGTGCCTAGCCTGTGAAATGTTTTACCCTATGCTAATACTTCACTCGTGTGTGGAAGCATTCAAAACATTCACCAATACAAAGACCAGGATCGGCAGGACATTGGGGACAAAAATAACGGGTGTCATGCCTAAATCCGCGCTTGCTACAGACACAACATTTTCTTTGGGGAGCTCGTTGGGTAGGGGTACTCTCAAGGGCATACGAAAAATGCCTCTCATGCAGTCCGCTTACTGCATTTGGTAGGGGATGGTGAGGTGCAGAACCACCTGGATACAGGAGTTCTGTGACGATCTCTTCCTGGAATTGAAGGAAGGTTCTATTCTGTCCTGAAGTTTTTTGTATAAGACAAAAGAATTCAGTAAAGTCAATTGAAATAAATATAGAGACACTTTTTTGTACCAGCATCTCGCCCTACGGGCAATATGATATGGCGCCATCAACTGGTCGTTGAGTTCCACCCCTCCCATATTTTGGTTATATTCGTGGACACAGAGGGGTTTCTCCACAACACCAGTCGCCGTATGAATTTGTACTGTCGTGTCTGCGTGAAGGGTGGTAAGAACGAAAACATTCTTATTGTCCCGCCACTTCACAGCGAGCAAATTATTACATCTGCAGCAGGCTCTCGCCCCCAGCCTAGTACGGGCATCTACAAGCCACTGGGGAAAGCCCCGGCGATTAGGTCGCACGGTGCCACATGCTCCAATCTGATGATCAAACAAGTGACAAAAAAGTGGCACGCTGCTGTAATAATTGTCCACATACAAGTGGTACCCCTTTCCGAATAAGGATCTTGCCAGCGCTCCCCATGTAATCTGGGCATTCTTCCGGCTCTACCTGACTATCTTTGCCCTCATAAACCCTAAAGCTCCATGTGTAGCCTGTTGCCCTGTCACAAAGCTTAAAGAGCTTGACTCCGTATCTGGCAAGCTTGCTGGGAAGGAACTGCTTGAAAGACAAGCGGCCAGAAAATTTAATCAGGGACTCATCAACGCATACAACTTGCTGGGAATTAAACAAGGCTGCATAATGTTTGTTAAAATGGTTTATGAGGGACCCAATTTTGTAGAGCCGGTCAAATTCAGAGTCTCCAAGTGGATGACAAAGTGCTTTGTCACTGAAATGCAGGACCGCAGGATCACCTCGTATCGATTCCTGGCCATGTGAGCAGAGAATATGGGCATATTGTGAATTGGATCTGTGGACCAATACATCCGCAACTGAGGAAATTGGTGTATGCCCATGTTGAGGGTAAGGCCCAGAAAGGTCTTAAATTCGGAAACCTCAAGAGGTTTCCATTCTTTGGCAAGGAAGGACTGGGGATTAGCGGCGATGTATTAACCAGCTTATAAATTAGTTTGGTCCACAATAGATCTATAGCGATCATCTGTGAAATACAGCAAATACAAATCAAGTGGCATAAAATTCGCTGTCTCCACCTGAATACCGGGTTGGCCAGTGAATGGGGGAGGTACGGGTGCTGCAAAAGTGGTGGGGACCCAATCAGGATAGGCGAATTCTGCAGGAAAGGCACTATGGGCACGACGGGCCTGTCTTTGTCTTCTTCTTCTTGGTGGCAGCGGGACACTACATTTTTTTGCCATCTCGCCAGCTTGAACTGCACTTATGGGACTCGCCACGTCACCACGTGATACTGCAGTGCTGGGTGAATGACCAGGGTGTACTAGGTCGCTGGTGCTTGCCAATCCACCAGAAGGAATAGCGGCGCTAGTACTTCTCTGCTCCATACAAGGGTCCTGCGGTTCTTGCTGCTCAACAACATCAGAACAGGGTCGGGTACGCCTGGCCTTAGCAGGGACCACAACTTCGTCGTCAGCGCTATATGACTAAGTGTGTGATCGCCACGCAATGCGTCAGAGAGGAAGAAGAGCTGTCGGTGACGTCACCTCCGCTCGCGGCCGAGAGCGGAGGTATCCTTACAATACGGACGTTTTTATTTTGCTGTTATTGCACTGATCGCATGTGAGTGTAAAACCTTTTATTTTATTAACACTAGCTGCTATTGGTTGCACTATGAGTTTTCCCTGTCTTATTTATTGAGAGGCACTGGGTGCTGGATTTGTGGGACCTCGTTGCATGAGCGGGCTGGCCACGGGACGCGGACCCGCAGTGGTGTTGAATATTGCCATATATATCAGCAGGTTTGCTATCAGGCTCACTTAAGCCTCTTAAAGGTGAGAGGCTTGCATTAATTCACACTGGTGTGTGTTCCTTTCTGCACAAGCTACACTGATTTGGAGCGGTGGACTGCAGACATTTATTTAGCACTTTTGCACTTTGGATTCTTTGGATGCAATATTATTATTGGATTTCTATTAAGCACCTTGCACATTGGAACTTTTTTGAAGCACTTTATTTTTTCATATTTTATTCACTTAATATTGGACTTATTTTTACCACTCATTGGATGTTATATGAAGCACTTGCACTTTGTATTAATATTGTTCATTATTGGCACATCATTGTTTATTAGTTTTACCTATTTATTTGTTCTCTATTAATTATCACTTTCCACTCCCCTCATCATTGATGTTGATGTTTGGTGGGACGGTGCGTTTTAATGTTTAATGTTTTTAATGTTTTAATGAGTGAGACCTTTTTCACTTTATTGTTACTTTGTTACATTATTGGCAAGCGCCACCATCCCCCTTATTTAATATCCGACATTGAGCCGCTGTCGTAAATAGGATCGTATTCTGCCAGAATCTGACAGATGCGTGACCTCACTATCTGACATGCTCAGGATCCTAAAAGCCTCTTCACCAGTGTACATACGCTTTGCCATTTTGACCTCTAAATTTAGTTGTAGACTGATGATGATTTACAGGTAATAAAAAGCACCTGACTATAGAAAAGCAAATGTAGAAAACACTTCCAAAAAAACCTGTTAGCGATCGCAGGGATCAAGCCTGTCTTTGCGAACGCTGCAGTTGTGTGTGTTGTGTTTTTGAAGTGATTGTGATTTTAAACAAAAATGCTAAATTAATAAGGGCTTTCTTTAGATCTTCAAATGATTGTGTACAAGTTATCTCTTTTTATTAAAGAAAGACACGCCCTATAAGTAAGCCTTTATAGTTCACTAAAATTCACTCAGGCAGATATTTTTGTTTTCAAAAATCTCAATGAACTCTCAAGAAAAGTTATTTAGGCTCAAAAATGTTTTTAAACCATTACTCTAGAAAGCCACATGTTCTCTGGTTTCAACACTAACATTTAGTGTGTCAGGCTGTGTAACCTGATCTCTTTGCTAAGAGCTCATTTCCTTAATGATGTCATGAGAAAAACATCTACTAGCTACTGCTAGAACAGATCTCCCAAATATGTATACCATACACTGCAAGATCTGCTAACAATCGAATTTTATAGTTTTTCAAATTTGTAACCTTTTTAAAACAATTTTAAACATATTTGGTTTGTACATCTGCCAAAAAGCATGTACATTACATTATAATATGACGTTTCTTGACTACAGTAGCAACAAAAAAATCATTTCGAGGACAAACTTGTGAAATTCACAGACTAGCTCCAGCCTAATGAACTGTGAAATTCCTCTTCCCAACCAGAGCCTCCACTCTCATCAGAAACATCAAATTACAAAAACTTGTAACACTTTTTTAGATTGAACATAACTTTCATATTTTAATATTTTTCCTGGGGAACCTTAAGTAAATTAAAACAATCTACTACCTTAACCACTTAAGACCCGGACCTTTAGGCAGCTAAAGGACCTAGCCAGTTTTTGCGATTCAACACTGCATCGCTTTAACTGACAATTGCGCGGTCGTGCGACGTGGTTTCCAAACAAAATTGTCGTCCTTTTTTTTCCCACAAATAGAGCTTTCTTTTGGTGGTATTTGATCACCTCTGCGGTTTTTATTTTTTGCGCTATAAACAAAAATAGAGCGACAATTTTGAAACAAATTCAATATTTTTTACTTTTTGCTATAATAAATATCCCCCCAAAAAAAAATATATATATATATATATAATATTTTTTGTCAGTTTAGGTCGATACGTATTCTTCTACCAATCTTTGGTAAAAACAATCGCAATAAGCGTTTATCGATTGGTTTGCGCAAAATTTATAGCGTTTACAAAATAGGGGATAGTTTTATTGCATTTTTATTATTATTTTTTTTTTTTTTTTTACTACTAATGGCGGCGAAAAAAAAAATGTTTTCATGACTGCGACATTATGGTGGACATTTCGCACAATTTTGACACATTTTTGGGACCATTGTCATTTTCGCAGCAAAAAATGCATTAAAAATGCATTGTTTACTGTGAAAATGACAATTGCAGTTTTGGAGTTAACCCCTTCAGCGCCCCCTTGTGGTTAAGTGTGACCTCATCTGTGTTTCTAACTGTGGGGGGGGGGGGGGGGGTGGCTGTAGGTATGATGTTATTGATTGTGTTTCCCTATATAAGGGAACACATGATCAATGATTGCGGGACTCCAGAAGCGATCGGGTCTGCGGGTCCCACGGCCGCGGACATGGAGCTTCGGACCCACGGCTGGGCACTTAAAGAGGACGTACCTGTACGTGCTTGTGCCCAGCCATGTCATTCTGCCGACGTATATGTGCAGGAGGTGGTCCTTAAGTGGTTAATTTAACAACCAAACCCTAGTTTACAATCTTCTGTAAACATTACTCAATCCTCAACTTATTACCGTATTTATCGCGGTATAACGCGCTCCCGCCTATACCGCGCACCCCTAAAGTGACCCCCAATCCTGTGGAAAAAAAGTTATTTTTGTACTTAGTTTTGGTGTCTTGCGCGGCGTCCATCGGCGGCCTTGTCGGGTCCGGCGTCCTTCTGCGGCTTCGGGTGTCCTCTGCGGCGGGTCCGGCGTCCTTCTGCGGCGGGTCCGCCGTCCTTCTGCGGCGGGTCCGGCGTCCTTCTGCGGCGGGTCCGGTGTCCTCTTCGGCGGGTCCGGTGTCCTCGCGTCCTCCCCACTCGTTTCCCGCGCCGAGTTTTGAATACTGCGCCAGCATATACCCAGCGCAGTACACTCGGGCAGGCTCGGCAACTGTCGCGCTCACGTCCTGTACGTCCAGGACGTGACCGCGGAAGAAGCCGAGACTGGCCGAATATACCCGAGTGTACTGCACTGGGTATATGTCGGCGCAGTATTCAAAACTCGGCGCGGGTATCGGCATATATCGCGCACCCACGATTTTGCCCTGATTTTTAGGGCAAAAAAGTGCGCGATATACGCCGATAAATACAGTAATTCTTGCAACCAAATCTGTAGGATTTTCTGTTAAATACTAAATACCATGTTGTTTACCATTATCCGAATTTTAAACAGCTCTTTACACAATCTTAATCAATAATTTTCTCTTAAACTTTGTTTTGATCCCATGTTCATGCTTTTGAATGACCACATGTAATAACAACATATTTTCCTGTTCAGGGATAAAATATTCATAAACATTTACATGCAGTATTAAACTTAATTTCCTCATTAAATAACTTCTTTACACTTCTTTGACATTAATTAACCAATTACCCTATAAAATATATCAAAGTGATTATGGGACTCAGGGACTCGAAAACCTGCAGTTACTTGGTCTCTTGCTTTAAACATAGACGGGACCCCCCCCCCCCCCTTGGGACCCCTATGGCATCTATATCAAAGCCTATATTCCAACCCACAGATTCCCAGTGGTCACAATCGCACATATATATATGGTTCCTGAACATATTACCCTGCCAGTCTAATTGAGGGAAGGAGATTAAAGTACAGTAATCAAATATAAGAAAAAAATATATATTTTCATTCTGATGCAGGTGGCACAGTCCATCATATCTCATCTCCAGAGAATGTGTTCGAAGGAACTTCTTAACCATCACCCAATCACCATGGTGAATACCTGTACCTAAACCGGGATCTGAAATGCAGGAAAATACTTGTACATGGATATTAGTTAATTATTTTTCAAGACGCTCACATAATTTCTCAAAGTATCAGACTGTAGCTGCAACTGTCATGGGTAAATAAACTAATCTAGGAGCTGTTTCAAACAAGATTTCAAAAGGGGATAATGAATGCTTCCCCCTTGGGGCCACTTTCCCACTCCGCTGAGGGTAGTAAGGTGTGTGAAACGTTAATGTGGTACCCAGGACCTTCCATATTTCTTTTGTAACTGTAGCAGTGAACGCAGGGCCTTGATCACTCTCTATCACCTCAATTACCCCATATCTGAATCTGGAGCAATCAACATACAAGGTAAGTTAAGGCATTGAGGTCGGGGCACACATGACAGAGGGTAGATGAGCGGATTCCACCTTCATGAGTTCAGAGCAGTCATGTTCATCCAGGGTAGGAGCAGGTAGGTCTGCATCATTCTCTTCTTTCTGTGTTGTCCAAAGACATGGCATAAAACCCCCCTTGGACAAAACGAAGGAGAGAAGAAGGGTTGGCGGGTTACAGAACCCGGAATGGGCGGTGGGCAGAATAGGATGCCATCTGCGTTCACAGGGGATAGAGGGGGTAGTGCAATACTGAGCACATGGGGTTAGGACAGGATGGGTCAAGGTGGAGCAAGCACTGTTTGCAGGGGGATTGACCTCCAGCACAGAACAGCATTCGGGCAGAGCCCATGTTTCCACAAGAGCAGTGGTGTTGCTGAGCATACACACAGCAGTTTAAACCTTGACCAGATCACCACTCGGTACAACAGTCGGTGTTCGATAGGTAATACCAACAGTGTAGCAGTAGGAGCACCAGTCCATAAACTGAACATCAGGCATGGTCTTGAAGGCGCAATAGCCGCAGTAACAGCCCATGGGCACCATATTAACACAGTATAACAGGCAACAAGCCATATATTTATCATGTTGTGGGTCACAGTTCACCATCAGGGTAGGTAGCTCATGTGAGGCTTTCACAACTGAGATGGCTGGGGCATAGGAAGAGTGGCATGTGGGAAGGTTGGTCTGAAACTCAGTGATAACCACAGAAAAGGCTCCATAGATTACACAATATTACTGATAAAACAATAAAAATCTGTGTAGGCTGGCTATCATGTAATATCTATATTAAGCTCAGCGTAAGAAAATAAGCTTCAAAGATAAGCATTGTGAGTTACTAATACTCCTTCTTATGCATCAACATTACCAGTTGCTATGACATGACATGCTATGACATGAAACAGTTAAAACTCATATACATGTCTAACAAAGAGACAGTTGCAATACACCAGTCTTTTAAAAACCTTTCCCCTGTTTTTTTTTTTGTTTGGCTTGGCGTCTAACAGCCAGCAGACAAATGGTTAATCATTCACACAGCAGCCGGAGAGGGTGGGAGGGAGGGAGGGATAGATGATAGATGTAAAAAAGAAAAAAAAACAGGCTGCAACGTGTGCATGTCTCCCATTCCGGGCTGCTTGTGCTTATGACACGAACAAACAGTAAACAACACACACACACACACACACACACAGAATATGACTATTTCAGCAATAATTTTTGACACGGGTGACAAGGCATCTGTGACTCTTTTTACAATCTCTAAGTCCCTCTGTGCCCCTTTTATATATATAATATATATATATATATATATAATTTTTTTTTTTTCACACACAGAGGTAGCCAGGCATCTGTGACTCTCACGGGTCCCCCTCTTACGCCACTCTGCTGCCAGACAAGGTAACTTGTGTCAACTCCTTCTCATACAACCGCTGAAATAGCCTCATTCAAGTTAACACAGGACACAACAGAACAAGAATAACAGCAGGCAGAATAGAACGACGGGTTCTCTTTAAAAAAAGACTGTGTTCAAGAAATGACCCATCTTTGCTTAAGCAGAAACAGCAGGGAGAAAAAAAAAGTGAATGAGAGAGCGAGAGAGCCTGTATACGACAGAACACGGTGAAAGAGTATAAGAAACTTCTCTTACCGTGTGTTTAGTTCAATCTCCTTTGTCCAAACAGGTCACTCTATTCACATCTCGATCCACTGTATCTGGTTAATAAAACAAAGCCTCACGTTGGGCAACAAAATGATAAGGATTGATTAACCCCTGACACAACTTCAGGGCATAACCCATTCTGTTTGCTGGCCCAAATCACGAGAGCCTGCAGAGAGCGAAGAACAGACTAGTTCTTCTTGTGTTCCAGCGTCAAAGAGAAAGGATTTTATTGCCAGCATAGATTTATAGACAAAATGACATCATTCACAATATAAGAATATAAAAGAAAATAGAAGAATATAAGGAAAGAAAGGCAACATTTCAGTGGTTCTAATAAAAAGTAGCATAGAATAAAATATTCATTTTTTTTTTTACCTCCATCACAGTGGATGCCCCTATTGTGTCACTTGCCACGTCACCTGCCACCAAATGCAGCTTGTCACTTGCCACACATTGCAGATTGTCACTTGCCACGTCGCCTGCCACATGTTGTGGATTGTCACAAGTTGTGGATTGTCACTTGCCATGTCACCTGCCACACGTTGCGAATGGTCACTTGCCACACGTTGCGGATAGTCACTTGCCACGTCGCCTGCCACAAGTTGCGGATTGTCGCTTGCCACACGTTGCGGATTGTCGCTTGCCACACGTTGCGGATTGTCGCTTGCCACACGTTGCGGATTGTCGCTTGCCACACGTTGCGGATTGTCGCTTGCCACACGTTGCGGATTGTCACTTGCCACACGTTGCGGATTGTCGATTGCCACACGCTGCGGATTGTCACTTGCCATGTCACCTACCACATGTTGTGGATTGTCACGTCGCCTACCACACATTGAAGATTGTCACTTGCCACGTCACCTGCCACACGTTGAAGCTTGTTACCTGCCACATTACCTGCCACATGTTGCGGAATGTCAACTGCTTGCCACCAGATGCAGATTGTCACTTAACACATCACCTGCCACAAGTTGTGGATTGTCATATGCCACATGTTGTGGCATGTCACTTGCCTGCCACTAGATCTAGATTGTTACTTGCCATCTCACGTGCCACACCTTGTTGATTGTCACTTGTTAAGGTGGTGTTTTGCTTGTCAGAGTCAGGCAGCAGAGAGATGATTTAATCTCTCTGCTGCCTGCACAGTGAGGGCGTAAGTTACTGTAGGGATGCAGGGCAGGCCACCCGCCCGCTCCCGCCGGGCCACCCCCTCAGACTCTCAGGCGCTGCAAGTTCTGCAACTACCACTAAATTCTTGGGGGTGGAAATTTCCCCATTTCCCCCTGGGTGGAAGGGTAACAGGTTCAAGCACACAACTTCTGTCTGGAAACACTCCTGCTTCCAGCGACACAGGTTTTGTCGCCACTCTAGCCAGAGTGGGTAATTGCGCACCTGGATAGGCCTCTCTCATTAGCCTAGCAGCCAGGACGGCGCACGGAAATTTGGGTAAAGTCTCTGCCACAGACCTTCTCAAAATCGAGATATGTTTGGTTCAAAATCCTCTCAACACAGGATTCAGCACCCGGATCTCTCCCAATCAACTTCTTGTGAACTTAAAACTGACACATGACCATCATTCAGCCTTTCAGTAATGGTGCTTCCTTCGAAGAAGTTCAAGGCCTCTCCTGAGATACCAGTCTCTTGCTCGGTGATCTCCAAGATAGGTTCTTCATCGAGTGGCTTCCTCCCTCCAGGATGGACAGCACAGGACCACTCTGCAAATGTAGACCCAGTCTGACTACCAGGCCTACATAGTAGATCACAACCCCGGACCAATGTGGTCCCGGAGCCAGGAACACTTGAACACGCACCCCTGTCCAGGAGGGCCACACACACGGGGGGGGGGGGGGTGGATCGATGACCCCGGACCAATGGTATCTGTCAAAGGGGTTGTCAAGGTTCGTTATTTATTTTCTAAATAGGTTACTTTAAGCTAGTGCATTGTTGGTTCACTTGCCTTTTCTTTCAATTTCCCTTCTAAATGTTTTTTTTCTTTGTTTTCTTTGTCTGAGTTTCTCACTTCCTGTTCCCCCTCAGTAAGGCGTTGATTAAGCTGTTCTCAATGACTTTCCACCGCTCGGATGATGGTGGAAAGCTTACTGAGGAGAAACAGGAAGTGAGATATTCAAACAAAGAATAACAAAAAAAACATTTAGAAGAGAAATCAAAGTGAACCAACAATGCACCAGCTTAAAGGGAACCTATTTAGAAAATAAAAGATAAACCTTTACAATCCCTTTAAGTACTCCTCCCCAGCATGCACAGCGGGTCGATCAACCCCCACTGATTGGCTGCCAAAGGGGAACACCCAAAACACCTTGACCTGACTGCTGCCACCCTTGGCCTGGGGTGGTAATGACACCCCAGACAATAGTGGTCACTCGCAGTGCAGCCATGGCTGGAACAGATGCCCAAATTTGGTGAAAAATCATACAGTCTGAGTCAACTCTCAGACTACCCTCTAAATTGAAAGCAGCGCTGGCTAAAAAGTAGCAGGCCGCTACATCTCTCTCTCTCCTATCTATCTATCTATCTATCTATCTATATATATATATATATATATATATATAGATATAGATATAGATATATTGTGACAGAATGAGGCTCTGTCCCTATGAAATTGGAGGTAAAAGGGGCACAGGGTTTGCATATATGCGGACCGCAAGACTACAGAGTGTAGAGTTTAAATGGAGAAAACTGCTCTGTCAGTTTTCTCCAGGTTTTGCTAGTTTAGACTGGGCCTCTGTAGTTTGGAGATACCTCAGAGACTTGGGTGGGATTGGATCTCCAACCCTGTGTCCAGGTCTTATCAATAGCCAGCAGGTTGTGTTCCCAGGTGCACACAGCCCATATAACAAGAGGCTAGTGAGAGCAGAGTGTGTGCAGCTTGTCACTGCTGCTGTATTATGACAGTCCTGTGTGTGGGAAGCTGTCTGCCTTGTGTGAGACTACATCCCTGGTGAGGGGGGACTTTGTGCCTGACGAACTGGGGGGCTGGTAGAGCTGAGGCGACTAGCAAGTCCAAGGGGAGCTAAAGGAAGTCCTGAAGTCTGGAAGACGGTGAGCTAGCCCAGGGGCTGGAGAATCCTGTTGAGACCAGGAGTGAGCCAGTTAGCAGGTAACTGCAAGGCAAAGTAAGCCTAGGAGCCAGGAGGTTTGGCATTTTTTGTTATGTAAACTTTACTGGAGAAGAACCCCTGTGTGGGAAACTCAATGTATGAACTTTTGCTTTTTTTTTTTTCCTTTTAATAAAAATGGGCTGCCATGCCCTCAAACCTGATAACTGACTGCTGTGGACTCTCTGGAAAAACAGTTACCACTTGAGCTAAACACCCCCATTTCACAATATCTATCTATCTATCTATCTATCTATCTATCTATCTATATTGGACGGGCTGGAAATCTGTTTTAACTAATTTGCTAAAGTACTCTTTATGCAATCCAAAGGCTTTCAGATTTGGCTGGATAGATTTTTACAGAGCCTTTGGTGACATGATTCTATGTTTTACAATCTATATGGCTTGGACAATATGAGGCAGGGTCAGGAATACCTATAGTGCATGGGTCTTCAAACTACGGCCCTCCAGTTGTTCAGGAACTACAATTCCCATCATGCCTAGTCATGTCTGTGAATGTCAGAGTTTTACAATGCCTCATGGGATGTGTAGTTCCGCAACAGCTGGAGGGCCGTAGTTTGAGGATCCCTGCTATAGTGCATTCCATGCTATGAAAATGACCCCTGGGAGTTGAATGTTCTACTGTAATGGGGTCATTGAAATCTTTATGTTCACATTTGATTTTATTGGCTTTATTGTATTACTGTTGCCTATCAAAATCTACTGTAGACTGTAGGCACCTAAAAAACATATTTTTTCTTTGCAGCGTTAATGCGGTTATATTAGCATTTTTCTCAGGCGCAATGGTGACACTGCTCATCTTTGCATTGATCTTCTGCGCTATTAAGGTCAAACAAAAAGGTACACAATAGAATTTTTTGAAGTCTGCTTCTTTCTTATTTTTTAAGCTTTGCTTTTAATGTATAGTAATGTTATATGCGCTTTCTTTCTTTCATTATTTCTTTAGGCTCTAAAGGGACTTTTGGGACTAACAATCTGTTTATAATGGGTATTTGGTACAAATATATATATATATATATATATATATATATATATATATTAGAGCTGAAACGATTAATCGATATTATCGATAATATTCGATAATGAAAATCGTTGTCAACGATTTTCATTATCGATTAATCGGTCCGCCCTTCCGCCCATTCAAAGCCGCGGCCTCAATTACCGTTTGCCGCGGGCCCGACGCGATCGAGCAGCGGGGGAGGTGGGGGAGCACGGAGGCACAGGATCCTGTGTCTCCGTGCGCCCCCACCACCTCCGCCGCGCGATCGCCGCGGGTCCGCGGCAAACGCTAATTGAGGCCGCGGCTTTGCGGCCTTGTGAAGTCCCAAGCTCTTCCTTCTGTGAGCTGGCGCCATCTGGTGGTGGCCGTTTGACATTACAAGTTAAACAGCAACTGTAATGTTATTTTTTACTGCCATCTCCTTCCCTATAATTAGAACCCCCAAACATTATATATATTTTTTATTCTAACACCCTAGAGAATAAAATGGTGATCGTTGCAATACTTTGTGTCACGCCGTATTTGCGCAGCGGTCTTACAAGCGCACTTTTTTTGGATTTTTTATTTTTTTTAATTAAAAAATAAAACAGTAAAGTTATCCCAATTTTTTTTAGATTGTGAAAGATATTGTTACGCCGAGTAAATTGATACCCAACATGTCACGCTTCACAATTGCGCCCGCTCGTGGAATGGCGTCAAACTTTTACCCTTTAAAATCTCCATAGGCGACGTTTAAAAAAAAATACAAGTTGCATGTTTTGAGTTACAGAGGAGGTCTAGAGCTAGAATTATTGCTCTCGCTCCAACAATCGCGGTGATACCTCACGCGTATGTGTTCGCTTCTGCGCGTAAGCTCGTCGGGACGGGGCGCATTTTCTGGCTCCTAACTTTTTTAGCTGGCTCCTAGATTCCAAGCAAATTTGTTAAGCCCTGCCGTGAGGGATAGTGCCCCAGCATTGGTGTTCCCGGGAGGAATAGTGCCCCAGCATTGGTGTTCCCGGGAGGAATAGTGCCCCAGCATTGGTGTTCCCGGGTAGGAATAGTACTGCTGCAAAGTTGTGTAATGTTAATGTTAAACGTTTTTTAATCTGCCGTTTGAGTATAACATGTTTTTTCATTATTACTGTTAAATAAACGAAAAAAATTCCACATTACGTTTTTTTTAATGATTTTATCCGATTAATCGATTAATCGAAAAAATAATCGGCCAATTAATCGATTATGAAAATAATCGTTAGTTGCAGCTCTAATATATATATATATATATATATATATATATATATAGTTTTTAGACCCCCGGTACCCTTTGGCACTTTTTGTGCAATTCTTTGGACCCTTGCAGACACTAATCTGTCTTTCCATATAGCCCTGGTATAGCAGTGATGTTTATCAGTATAATGTGTTTCCAGTCTATTACCCTCTTGAAGCATGCTCCCAGTCTCCAACAACTCCTATAGCATATTCACAGTTTCTGACAGTCTTCCACAGCTTGCCCACAGTCACTAACCATATCTTGTATCTTGCTGTACTCTCTGACCATCTCTTGTATCATGCCCACAGTCTCTGACCATCTCTTGTATTGTGTCAACAGTCACTAACCATATCTTGTATCTTGCTGTACTCTCTGACCATCTCTTATATCATGCCCACAGTCTCTGACCACCACTTGTGTCATGCCCAGAGACTCTGGTTATCGCTTGTGTCATGTGTGCAGTTTCTGAATAGCTCTTGTATCATGTCTGCAGTCTCTGACGATCTTTTGTATCATACCCATAGTCTTTGAATATATCATGTTGCGTGTGTAACACCCTCTAGTGCGCTACTAGTGTCAGAGTAGGTAAAATCATATTCTGACTCATGTTTAAACCCTGTGAGTCTGTAATTGGGTCAGGTTTACTAGAGTCCATGGCAGCATAACTTGTATAGACAGCTTTCTCTAGTGACCCCCCCCCCTCCCAGTTCTGGAATGTTGGAGAATGTTCTGGAAGCTAGAGGGCAGAGACTAGGAGGGTTGTCCTGCATATTCAGGGGCCCTTAGCCAATCCCTAGGAAGTGGGCCTGGCAGGGGACTAAATGAGCCCTTAAATAGATATGAGTCATGCTTGCAGGGGAGTCAGGTGGAAGATGGAGATGCATTGCTGAGGAGGCTGTGGGTGGCCCTTGAGGCGAACCTTCTAGTCTGTGAGGGGGGCTCTGCCTCGGGTCGGGGCTTGGGTGCTGGCTTGGAAGGATCTTACCACAGGAGGCATTGTAAGGAGGCTTTCCTGAGAGGCAGTGGGAGCAGGAAGGGCAGTGTGAGTACTACAGCACAGTGCAGGGACCTACAAGGGGAGAGTCTGCCCCACGTAGCAGGTCTATCTTGAAGACAGAGGTGTGCTTAAGTCTTCTAGCCTTCCCCTGGTAAATCTCCAGAGTCAGTCGGGTAGACTGGTGAAGAGGCAGCCAGGTGGGCTAGCATTTCCTGTAGAGCTAGAGCTGGGATCATTGTATACAAGGGAGTAGAGGAGCTCCAATATGCAATTCACACCACATGGCACTTCTTACTAAAGAGATCCTAGCCTTTAAGGGGCTGTTGCTAAATCTAACATTGGCTGTTAGTCTGTGCAAAAGAATCAGTTGAAGCTAAAGAAAATAATATAAATAATGGTAACAAAGATGTATCCACCCTTTCTGTGTTCCCACCACTGTGCTTATGAACAAATAGTGATAATCAAATTTGCAAACGAGTGAAGCAGCTACTTTAGAATAAAAATAAAACTGTGAAAAACATATTCTAAAACCCTAAAATAAGTGTGATAAAATATAAGCAGCGCTGTAAGATTAAATATCCGTTTGCACAGGTATTCAAAAATAATGCTAATGTCCATAAACATCACGATTCAACCAAGAGAATATATGCACAATTTCCCAAAAATATATAAATGTGTTTAACCACTTCTGGCCCGGTCAATAGTAAATTGACATCCGGGAATTGGTTCTGTTATCCTGACTGGACGTCTATTGACTTCTAGCAGAATAACATGCCGGCGCGGCGATCAGTGATACGGGGTGTCAGTCTGATACCCTGCATCTCCGATCTCTGACAGACATGAGTAGAGGAGAGCCGATCGGTGGCTCTCCTGACAGGGGGGGTATACGCTGATCGTTTATCAGCGTAGCCCCCCTGCGGATGCCCACACTGGACCACCAGGGAAGGGGGGCAACATCTGGATGGCCAGGTATGTACACCATGGCCATCCACATGTTAAAATAGATGCCAATCAGTGCCCACAAATGGGCACTGACTGGCAACATGGCCACGAACTGTAAAAATGTAAAACAAGTGATGCCCAGCAATGCCACCATCAGTATCATTAGTGCCACCCATCAGTGCCCGCCTATCTGTGCCACTCATAAGTACCCATCAGTGCCGCTTATGAGTGCCCATCAATGCTGCATACCAGTGCCCCCTATCAGTTTCCAACAGTGCCACCTCATCGGTGCCCATCAGTGCAGCCATATCAGTGCCCGTAATTGAATTACCAAAAAATTCACAGAAAAAAATAAAAACTTTAAAAAAAAATGGTCTTTTTTTTTTGTTGTTGCGCAAAAAATAAAAATCGCAGAGGGGATCAAATACCACCAAAAGAAAGCTCTATTTGTGGGAACAAAATGATAAAAAAAATTAGGTACAGTGTAGCATGACCGCGCAATTGTCATTCAAATTGCAACAGCGCTGAAAGCTGAAAATTGGCTTGGGCAGGAAGGTGCGTAAGTGCCTGGTATTGAAGTGGTTAAATATTAAAATATAAGTCCATATATCGCATCAAGTAGGTTTGTGAAAAAATTATAATAGCTTCCAATCTTCCACCACACCCAGTGTCGGTGAATCCTCTCCTTGTCAGATGCAAAACTCACCAACTCAAATTGCCTTAGGCCCCGTACACACGGCCGAGGTTCTCGCTGAAAATCAGCGAGAACCTCGCTGGAATGCACATTCCAGCGAGGACCTCGGCCGTGTGTACGGTCTCAGCGAGCTTCCCGTCGGGAAGCCCGTCGAGCCGAAATAGAGAGCACGCTCTCTATTTCCTCGACGGCCCGCCTGGAAGAATGGCTGGTTGCCATTCCCGACGGGCGGGTCGCCGAATCCGACGGCCGGGAGAGAACCTCGACGGGCGGAACGATGTGTTCTGCCCGTCGAGGTTCTGGGTCGTGTGTACGCCGCCTTACACTCTCGTGTTCGGCGTGTAAACGTGCACAAAGAGACCTCACTGGTAGGTATAGCAGATAATCCCAGTTCCAACCAATTCACTGCCAGAAAGCTCTGCATGTAAATAAAAGAAGTGCTCAAAATAGCGCGATACCATAAAATCTGTTTAATAACACACTTAAATCTTCAAATATAGCACTCACATGAATCTAAAAAATTAGAGCAATGCACTGTACAGCAAACACTCGTTCAGAGATAAACCGAAAACCGAGTATATTGGTCGCGGCGGACCCAAGGTGTCCACTGATTGCTCACCACCTCCCAGCTGTTCCTTCCTGGATCTCTGCTTCCTTGATCGGCCTTGATACGTCACATGTTCACTTCAGACGGTTGCCACACAGCCACGCCCCGACATGTTGATTCTTCTGTACAGCTATAATTTATTATTTTCTTTATAAGCAGCGCTGTAAACAAAATATGCCACGCCCCGACATGTTTCGTCATAAAAGACTTAGTTATGGGATTGATGCCATCAAGTATTTTAAGGTGACGAAACATGTCGGGCGTGGCATATTTTGTTTACAGCGCTGCTTATTAAGAAAATAATGAATTGAAGCTGTACAGAAGAATCAATTGGAGTTGTCCCTGTATTTTTTTTTGTCACTTTCAAGTTGGGCATCCCATACTTCCTATGTCCATCCAAGTTATTAACCCTCAATAAAACAAAAACAAAGGTCAAGGACTGATCCCTGTGTTTGGATGAATGCTGAAAATGTTGTGTGCCGGGCTGTGCAGCAGTGGGGAACCCTGTCATCTGCAGCCCCTCCGGGGTTAGTGCTACATGTGTCTGCTGATTTCAAAACTGAATATTCACTTGATTTTTTTGTGGCCCCTTGGTGATGTTGGGGGCCACACTTGAGGTCCCTCATATTAAGAAAGTTGTCCAGTGTTTAGATGATCTGTGCGTGTCCCACCTCTCCAAAAGCTGCCTGTCTTCTCCTAGATCTGCTTTCTGAGTACAACAGGCCGATGGAGGGAGGGGGAAATTAATCAATTCTTTGCTCACTCTTTTCTTTATGTATATTGAAGCTTGAGTTATTGATCTCTACAAATAACAGGATTTTTTTCAGCAAAGTAAATACGATTGGTCTATTACATTTAATGTTCTACCTGCAGGCTCTGTATCAAGAATATAGTGTAAATATAAGTTAAAATAAATGGGCTGCAAACCAATGATGTCCTGGAACTCTAGTTGGGTTTATTATGCAGGCAAGGGTAACATAGAGCCACTTCATTAATGCATTGAGAGGGCTTAGTCATAGGGATAGCTAAGCCTTGTAGAGACTATTTAGTTTGCTGAAAAATTTATAGTGATCAAGCTACAGTTTACACAGAGAACAGAACATAATGAGCAGAAGATTGACCAACTCCCCCCTCCCTACCCCTGTTGGCCTGTTGTACTCAAACAGGACCATAGGGGGTTTCAATCTAAACAACATAAATATACTATGTTCTACGCTGGTGGGAGTCAGACTGTGGGCGATAGCCATTTGGCTGACTCTTTACTGCTGTATACCTATGATTGTTCCCTAAGGCCGCGTACACACGAGGGGATATGTCCGCTGAAAACGGTCCGATGGACCGTTTCAGCAGACATCTCCGCTCGTGTGTATGGGTACACTTACCAGCAGACATGTCGGCCCCCACCGCCGCCGCGCCGCTGCCGAATGGATTCGGCGCATGCGCGGAAGTGTTTTACTTCCTGGTGCGGTGACGCGGCGGCGTCAACGTCACCGCCGCGTCACCGCCACGTCACCGCGCCGTCCGGCGGCGGGGAATTTGATCCGATGGTGTGTACACGCCATCGGATCAAACTCCCGATCGGACATATCCGATGGAAATGGTCCGCGGACCGTTTTCATCGGATATGTCCGATCGTGTGTATGGGGCCTTACTGTGACACCTCATACTGTTCTTGTTTATTATGTTAAAATACCAATAAACATATTTTCAACTCTAAACAACAAAAATAAAATCTCCTGCTGTGCTCTCTTTAAAAACATACAAAAACACACACAAACATAAATCCTTTTACCTGTCACAAATGTACTTGTAAATAAGTTTAAAAAAGGGAGGAACGAATACGCACTAATAATCTAAAACATAAAATAAATGGCAGTAGCCACCTAAAAATGTTTCCACATAGATAACAATATTAAAAAGAAGAAGGTAGGGGACGCTCACTGACTAAATAACTATGTAACTAAATGGGTAAACAGTAGGACAATTGATAAAATAAAAACTGATCAATTAATAAAATGTCAAAACAAGCGATTCCAGTGCAAAAGTAAACCAAGTGGACAAGTGAATAAAAGAGGTGAAATAGGCAATCAGTAACCCATATAAGACATGTGCAACTGACAACAATCAATGTACATAAAAGTGGAAAATTCTGGTACACAATAAAATCTTCAAAAAAGTTCACATTTCATACTGATGTGCAATAAACTCCAAAAGTGCTGCAAACAAGCAATCTTGGATCAGGATCACAGTGATTATAAAAGTGCAGGTGGTGGTTCTTCCAGTGCAGGTGCTAAAAACGGTTTCCCCCAGCCTCTCACCTTAATAGGCTAAAATAAAAACTTTGCTGCAATATCTCTTTAGGACTGATTACTGCTCTCTTCTCATTGCCGTCCCAGCTCCTGACTTCACATGCACAGCAGGCTTACACACACACAAGTTCCTGATGTGATCCAATAACCCACAGATCCACACCTCCAAACAGGGCCAGCCTCCTCACATCAGCTCACAATAACATAGAGGAGAGAAAGGAGCGCTTTATAGTGCAGTAGGTTAAAAAAGGGAGATTTATTAAACAAAAAAAAAATCACACTTACAATAAAGCAGAGAATCGTCAGCATTGTAAACATATGAACTTCCGGTCTCGGCCATGAGCGGGAGTGCGTCAGCACGACTTCCAAGTCCTTCACGCGTATCGTGACAGACTTCTTCACTTTCTCAAAAGGATGGAAGGCCGTGGAGGTGTTGGTGATTTAAATAGTACAGCGTTGCTATGGTGACCAGCAGCACGACATGCCCAAAAAATTAATGACTATTCACAATGTATAATCACATCTGGATTCTTAAATAAAATTGCATCCGTATTAAAAAAAACTGACTGAATATAGAACTATTTAAATGAGACATAAAAACGGTCTCCATCTGGTGGAACAAACCAGGAATTGCAAGAAGAATAAAATCAATAATACATCCAAACTAGTGTGACATCTAGTGGTTAAAAGAGATATGACGACTGATAATCAGCAAACAATTATCCAAAGACAGTAAATTGCCTAAAAAAGAGAGAGGAGTGGACTTTAAAAATTCAATTAAAGGGTCACTAAACGAAAAACATTTTTTAGCTAAATAGCTTCCCTTACCTTACTGCAGTACTGGTTTCATGTCCTTATTGTTTGTTTTTGCTTTGAAGTTGCTGTAATCCTGCTCTGTTCTCCACACTTCCTGCTTGTCTGTTTCCTTATAAGCACCATACTGGGAGCTTTCTCACGATGGTTTAAGCTGTCATTACTGTGTGTCTAAAACTTCCCAGAACCAATCAGATTAATTTTAAAAACAAAACACTGCCCTGGATTTGTTTGTTTTTGTTCTGTGTTTCTATTTCTACTTTGCAGAAACATGAAGCCAGTTCAAAAGTGAAACTAACATGCATGCACATTATATGATTGATTTGTATCTATTTTTAATCATTTTGAAAAGGAATCAGTTAACTTTTATGTCTCTATACCCTGTAAACAGTCATTTCAGCAAAAAAAAAAATTTCCTTTAGTGACCCTTTAAGCAGTATGCTGTAATAAAATTAAATAAAGGCTAGATGGATTAAAAAAAAAAACTTAGGGATCCTAATGTAAGACTCAACAAATCCTAATGTAAACAATAATTAGAAATAAAGCAATTAACATCAAAGTCAATATTATGGCCCAACAGTGCTAAAGTGAGTATCTCATCCAACGGGACTCAGATTGGCTGAGCTTAATAACCTTACTTGTGCAATTCCTTCTTAGTCTGATTAACTGTCCTTTAGGTATGTTATCAAGCCAAGGACTGAAATGACAACGGGAGGTAACTATTTCTGTCATTTCAGTCATTGGCTTGATAACATACCTAAAGGACAGTTAATCAGACTAAGGCCGTGTACACACGACCAAATACATCTGTTAAAATCGGTCTGGCAGACCGATTTAAACAGATTTGTCTGCTGGGCTGTTTTGGTTTGATCCCTGTACACACAATCAAACCAAAATCCCCGCTGGCAGACACTTCCGCGCATGCGTCAAATCCATTCGACGCATGTGCGGGCAGATATGTCTGCTGGTTAGCGTACTAACCAGCAGACATGTCGGACGGACGGATTCCCAGCAGACAGATTTTAAAGCATGCTTTAAAATCTGTCGGCTGGCAAAATCTGTCTGTCCGCCCGTACACACGATCGAATCTGTTTGCTGAAACGGTCTGTCAGACCGTTTCCAGCAGATAGATTTGATCGTGTGTACGCGGCCTAAGAAGGAATTGCACCACTAAGGACGTTTTTAAAACAAGCACATTTTATTGGAGAGAGATTCATCCAGAAGGGCTATAAAAAAGTTGTATTGAAAATAAGATAAAAGACTCTGAAAAAAACAAAAAAAAACAATTAATAGAGTGCCATTTGTCATTGACTACAGTGTACAATTTAAACAAATAGAAAAAATATGTACGAAACATTGGAACATTCTAAAAGCAGATCGACACCTGGGTGGGTTACTATTAGATAAACCCCAGTTTGTCTATCGGAGGGCACCCACTTTGTGTGTCCTCATTGCTAAAAATGTCCTAGACCCTCCTGCCCAAAGAAAATTTACATTGTTCAATGGAAAGGGTTACTATACAGATAAAACTTGTTAAACCTGCAGTCACTCCAAGGAAAGTTAAAAACAAAAAAATGCTCCTTTAAATCTGCAGTTACTGGAAAGGAATATCAGATAGAAGATTTTATTTCCCGTAGGCCAGAAGGAGCTGTATATTTATTGGAATGCCCATGCCATATCCAGTATATTGGGAGAACTAAGAGGGAATTGTGGAAAAGGTTGCGTGAACATGTGCAGAACATCAAAAATGGATTCCCTAAGCATAGCCTATCCAGGCATTTTGATCAGGTTCATAATCAGAATCCCTCTTCATTACTTGTATGGGGGATTGACAAATACAAACCCCATTGGAGAGGTGATAATAAGGTTATTAAGCTCAGCCAATCTGAGTCCCGTTGGATCCATGAGATACGCACTTTAGCACTGTTGGGCCATAATATTGACTTTGCTCTTAATTGCTTTATTTCTAATTATTGAGTTGTTTACATTAGGATTTGTTGAGTCTTACATTAGGATCCCTAAGTTTTTTTTATTTGAGTCTATCTAGCCTTTATTTGATTTTATTACAGCATACTGTTTAATTGAAATTTTAAAGTCCACTTCTCTCTCTTTTTTACCTATTTAGGCAATTTACTGTCTGGATATTTGTTTGCTGATTATCAGTCATCATATCACTTTTAACCACTAGATGTCACACTAGTTTGGATGTATTATTGATTTTATTCTTGTTCTATGTCTTGCAATTCCTGGTTTGTTCCACCAAATGGAGCCTGTTTTTATGTCTCATTTAAATAGTTCTAAATTCAGTCCGTTTTTTATTTTTTTTATTTATATTACTCAATTTTGTTACGGATGCAATTTTATTTAAGAATACAGATGCGATTATACATTATGAATTGTCATTACTTTTTTGGGCATGTCGTGCTGCTGGTCATCATAGCAACGATGTGCTATTTAAAGGATCACTAAAGGACATTTTTTTTTTTAGCTAAATAGTTTACCTTAATGCAGTGCTGTTTTCATGTTCTCATTGTTCGTTTTTTGCTTTGAAGTAGCTGTAATACTTCTCTGATCCCCACACTTCCTGGTTGTCTGGCTCCTTATGAAAAAACTCATGGCAGATTTTCACTGTGGTCTAAGCTGTGTGTCTAAAACTCCTCAGAACCATCAGATTCATTTTAAAAACAAAACACTGCCCTGGATTTGTTTGTTTTTGTTCTGTGTGTCTTTTCTACTTCTAAGAAACATGAAACCATTTTAAAAACGAAAGTGAAACTAGAGGCACATTATATGATTGATTTTTATATATTTTCAATCATTTTTAAAAGGAATCGGTTAACTTTTATGTCTCTATACCCTGTAAACAGTCATTTCAGCAAAAAAATGTTTTTCCCTTAGTGACCCTTTAAGTCACCAACACCTCCACGGCATTCCATCCTTTTGAGAAAGTGAAGAAGTCCGTCACGATACGTGTGAAGGACTTGGAAGCCGTGGCTTTATTGTAAGTGTGATTTTTATTTTTAATAAATCCCCCCTTTTTAACCTACTGCGCTATGGAGTGCTTTTTTCTCTCCGTTATTGTGAGCTGATGTAAGGAGGCTGGCCATGTTTGGAGCTGTGGATCTGTGGGTTATTGGATCACATCAGGAACTTAAGTAAAAAATAGCAGGTAATGGCGCCTACTAGAAATAAAGTGCATAAAGGAATGTGCAAATATAAATATAAAATGTGTCTGTCCAAAAAAGTGCTGGTCCTTGTAGTGATGTCAAAGTATTGTTATAACATATATATAACAAAATAAATTAAATATTAATTAATAATTAAGTGATTGAATTAATATAAATATAAAAATATTAAGGATAATAATCCATAAAAATCCAATTCCTAGTGATAAATATTTCCAAAATAAGTGTTGCAAAATTAAATGATAATAATAATAATAATAATCCAAAAAAAAAAAGTCCAGTTTTATAAAAAATATATTTTCAAGATTGCATCCGAAAAATAATGATATAAGGTGATATGTGCTTCATGCAGGTATAGCCGTCAGTGGATCACTCAGTGCTCTCCCCCAATGGTCCCGCACTCACCGGATCCAACTACCCCTGCAGGTAGAAACGAAAATGCCCAATAGCGTGATACCGTTTTGTAACAAGTAAAATTTATTCTTGATAAACAATGGGTACTCACAATTTACATGTAGTTAAAAAGCCTTTAGAGAATGTGTGCTGTAGCTCTGAGGAACGTTCGCTCTAACGACGAAACCGGTAGAGCGAACGTTCCTCAGAGCTACAGCACACATTCTCTAAAGGCTTTTTAACTACATGTAAATTGTGAGTACCCATTGTTTATCAAGAATAAATTTTACTTGTTACAAAACGGTATCACGCTATTGGGCATTTTCGTTTCATCTTATCTTCTCTATGAGCGGCTGAATGGTTGGATAGACCCCATGTGAGGAAACCAGGCAGTTTTTATTGAAGTGTGGATACTTATTGAGAAAGCCTATTACCCCTGCAGGGGTAGTTGGATCCGGTGAGTGCGGGACCATTGGGGGAGAGCACTGAGTGATCCACTGACGGCTATACCTGCATGAAGCACATATCACCTTATATCATTATTTTTCGGATGCAATCTTGAAAATATATTTTTTATAAAACTGGACTTTTTTTTTTTGGATTATTATTATTATTATCATTTAATTTTGCAACACTTATTTTGGAAATATTTATCACTAGGAATTGGATTATTATCCTTAATATTTTTATATTTATATTAATTCAATCACTTAATTATTAATTAATATTTAATTTATTTCGTTATATATATGTTATAACAATACTTTGACATCACTACAAGGACCAGCACTTTTTTGGACAGACACATTTTATATTTATATTTGCACATTCCTTTATGCACTTTATTTCTAGTAGGCGCCATTACCTGCTATTTTTTACTTAATATCTACTCCCACCTAGGTGGGTTTTTTATGTAGGGGCAGCCACTTCAAAACTTAATCACATTTTATTTTTATTACACCACTTCACCAGTTCATTTTATTTAAGTTGTCTGTGGCGCAGATTCATCTCTTTTTACCTCACATCAGGAACTTGTGTGTGTAAGCCTGCTGTGCATGTTAAATCAGGAGCTGGGATGGCAATGAGAAGAGGTCAGTAATTAGTCCTAAAGAGATATTGCAGCAAGGTTTTTATTTTAGCCTATTAAGGTGAGAGGCTGGGGGAAACTGTTTTTAGCACCTACACTGGAAGAAAAACAGCACCTGCACTTTTGTAATCACCATGATCCTGTAAAGATTGCTTGTTTGCAATTTTGGAGTTTATTGCACATCAGTATGAAACATTAACTTATTTTAAGATTTTATTTTGTACCAGACTTTTCTTCCACTTTTGCACCTTTATGCACATTGATTGTTGTCAGTTGCACATTTATTTATTTACTGGATTTGTATCCACCTATCTTATATGGGTTGCTGATTGCCTATTTCACCTCTTTTTTTTTTTTTTTTTACTTGTCCACTGTTTTTACTTTTGCACTGGAATTGCATGTTTTGGATTTGTTTGGACATTTTATTAATTGATTTGTTTTTATTTTATTAATTATCCTACTGTTCACAAATTTAGTTACATAGCTATTCAGTCAGTGAGCACCCCCTACCTTCTTCTTTTTAATACTTGTAAATAAGGATTTTAGGTAAATAGCAAACAAATAAGTACTTGTATGCTTAAAGAAGACCTCTATTCCTCCCCCTCCACCCCAAAAAAAATAAAAATAATTGAAGGTCAGCAGCTACAAATACTGTAGCTGCTGACTTTTAATATTATGGCACTTACCTGTCCAGGCATCTGGCAGTGTCCTCACTCGAGCTGATCCTTCAATCGGCTGTCAGCTGCTGGCGCCACCATCTTGACCAAAGATACTGGCAGTGTAGTCTTGCAGCTTCCTACTGAGCATGCGCGAAGCATGGTGCGCTTTGTGAATAGGCTTCAGTCTTCTGGGACCTGTGACGTGTCTCAGAAGGCTGCAGGCAAAGAAGGGGAAAACTTCCAGCTCAGTTTGTCAGGGCGGGTCAAAACCAGGTAACAACTCCACCCTAAAAAGGTGCCAAATATGACAGAGGAGCTTCCCCTTTTGGGTGGTGCTCTCCTTAAAAAGGTTTAAAGTGAAATTAACTTTAAAAAATAAATGATAGCTACCTTTTAAAGTGGATGTAAACGCAATTCATGAGATTTGAGCTGGGCACATAGATCTGCAGTGTTTTCTTGTCTCTCTCCAAAGCCCCGTGTCTAGTAGCTGTCTCTTGCTGCATTCCTCTGTTATTAGCCTGACAAGTTTCCATCACATTATTATAAGAGCAGCCTGAGTTTGGAGACGGGGGGAGGGGGGTTGCTGGGAGTCTCTACCAATGTGTAGTGGGGGTGTGTGTATCTTTTCTCCAATCAGCTGTCTTGGTTCCATTGATCCCTAGGGTTCCTCCAGAGGTTACTAGGGGTTCCTTGAGCAATGAGCAAATTCTGCCTAAGTTTCCTCTGGCACCATTGATCTTTTTAGAGATCTGTAAGGTAATTCCTCTCAATGACCACAAGTGTAAGGAGCAGTCTTCCCACAGACCACCACACCAATGTATCATTAGTTGTAGATATAGTAATTTTTATCAGGGGTTCCCTAAGACCGAAAATGTATTTCAAGGGTTCCTCTGTGTTACAGTAGATTACATCCATATCTACTATATCTAAAGCTGAAGACAGCGGATATGGATGTAAAACTTATATAGGGAGAGTTGTTTCATCCCTGTGTATCATCTGAGGCTGTTCACTTCACTGGGTATATGTGAAGGTTTACATCCACTTTAAGTATTTATTATTTAATTTGTATGTAATAATTTTTACATCTTGTGATATTTGCAGGTGAAATATTAACTTTTTTTGTTAGATAAAATAGCCTTACCAGGGTTTAGTTCTTTCCAGCCGAGCTTACGCATATATGCGTCCTTGGGTTTAGGGGGTTATACATGGATGATGCCCGCAGCTGCAGGCTGGATGTCTCCTGAATGTAAACACGGAAGCAACGTCACTTCCGGTTTACTCGGCTGCGAATAGCACCATTTTCAGCGATCTGAATACTTTGAAGTGCAAAAAAGGGAATGGAAGTTTTTATCCCTCTATAAAGAGTACTTGTCACCACCTATTACTGTCACAAAGGATGTTTACATTCATTGTGACAGCAATAAAAGTAATAACATTTTTTTTTAAACACAATTTAATAATATAAAAATAAATAAGAACATTTTTAAAAGTGCCCCGTCCCCGTGAGCTTGCTCAGCAAAGAAAAGGCATACGGAAGTCGCTCCTGCATATGTAAACAGTATTCAAATCACACATGTGAGGTATCGCCGTGATCCTCAGATTGAGAGCAATAATTGTAGCACCAGATCCCCTCTGTAACTCTAACCTGGTAACCGTAAAAAAAAAAACGTTGCCTATGGAGATTTTTAGGTACCGTAGTTTGTCGCCATTCCAAAAGTGCATGCAATAATAAAGCATGACATGTTTGGTATCTATTTACTCATGTAACATCATCTTTCACATTATACAAAAAAATTGGGCTAACTTTACTGTTCCGTTTTTTATAAATTCCCTTTTCCCAAAAAGTTGCGTTTAAAACACAGCTGCACAAATACCCTGTGACATTAAATATTGCAACAATCGCCATTTTATTCTTTCGATTCTCTGCTAAAAATATACATAATGTTTGGGGTTCTAAGTAATTTTCTAGCAAAAAAATACGGATTTTATCTTGTAAACACCAAATGTCAGAAATAGGCTTAGTCGTGAATGGGTTAACTATATTACTAATGATTATATGTTATAACCTAGCAATAATTTATTTTTATTTTTGTAAGTGAAACCTACCGTGTCACCAGACAGAAGTAACAACGTTTCCTCTACCACTGGTCTCCACATGGTAAATAATCATTTGATATCTAATAAACCAAAAATCACAGTTAGTCTTCGTAAGAATTTATAATGCCACTGCATAACTAGTAATCTATGTAGTATCATATGCATCATTTCCCAAGTACATGCCTGTTTAGGTTCTACTTTTAGTTTTAAAACCACTTCTTCTTTATGTTACTTTTCTGATTTAAAGTGTTGCCAGACTGTTACTTTCAACAAAAGTTTTACCAAAGGACTATACAGTATATAAAGGAAGGTTGTTTGTATGGCTAATAGGTTTGAGTGGGGATGCTTGTGCTTATTGATTACTGCCATACACAACTGTTGAAAGGCAATCCCCCCCCTCGCATTGTAACCGGCAATTTTAGAACCACTAGAGAGACCCCACAAAAATCCCACATTAATGGAGTCAATGAGTCTGACCAGTGGGTCCGTGTACAGTAGTCGCACCCAGGAAATTAAAACGGGTCCAAAACCATAGGATTCTAAGAAGCAAAACAAGTATGCTCACCCCACAGAGTCAAATGCCTTTTTTGTATCTAAGGACGCCACTCTTCTAGTCCAAGATTTAGTTATAGTATAGTATAGTCTGTAGGTTCACAAAAGGTCTCCTAATGTTCATCTGTGCACATCGTCCCTGTATAAATCCTGTCTGATCCGCATCTACCAAATTCAGGATAACTGTTTGTAATCTCCCTGCCAGTATTTTGGCCAAAATCTTGGTATCAGCATTCATCAGCGAAATCAAATGATAGAAGTCTCACTCCCGATGGTCCTCCCCCCCCCCCTTAGGGAGCAGAACGACCAACTCTTCCCCCATGGAGGGAGACAATCTTCCCTCCGACCTAGCTGCACTGAACCCTCTTAACAGGTGAGGTGCCAAACCATACCTAAATGTGCGGTACCACTCCGAGGGGAGGCCATCCAGACCCTGAGACTTCCAAGGAGCAAAGGAGGCAATCGCCTCCTCCACTTCCTCAACAGTAATATCTGCATCCAGAGCAATACTGTCATCATCTGTCAGCCTAGGTAGGTCTCCAATGCCTCTCCCCCTGTAGCAGCACAGAACCCATAATGTTCCTCATAAAATTTAACAAACATTCTTAAAATGTCAGCTGAATCACAAACCTCAGCTCTCTGACTGTCATATACGGTCTTAATATACACCAAGACAAATTCTGGTCATGCCAAGTACGCCAAGAGTCTGCCATTCTTGTCACCAAATTCAAAGACGCATCTGCGCTGTGCAAGGCTAAGCTTTGTGGTTCGGTCAGTCAGAACAGTCTGGTAGTCCTGGGTTCTTGCCCGCAGTGTCAACGGTCTCTAACTAGTGGGGTCCCTAACATGCCTCCGCTAGTGATACTCATGCTTCCTTATCCTGTACTGTGGAGGCTAACTGTTTTTTAAACCCATGCACCTCCGCTATAAACACCCCTCTCAGAGTGGCTTTAAAGGCCTTCCATTGGAGAAGAGGCAATCCTGCATCTCTGTTTTCAGCCCAGAAATGCTCAATAGCCTCTGTACATTTAATCTTCACATCTTGGAGCCAACTAGCCTCCATCCTCTAATGACGTATACCCGGTTTCGGTCCCAAATTAAGTTCCAGCAACATGGGAGAATGATCAGAAAGGGCTCTAAGTAGATAAAAAAAATCCCAGTCCAGCTCCATACCCCCCCCCCCCCCCCCCAGCCAACACAGTATCTATTCTGGAGAGTGTCTTATGCATTTCTGAATAACAGGAGTACTCCTTAGTGTCAGGTTGGTGAAAGTGCCAGACATCCCTAAACCCATGTGTAGACAGCCATCCCGCCAAGGGTGCTGGAGTTCCAGATGACGCACCCAGCCTATCCAAGGACGGGTCTGCCACTGTATTAAAATCACCTATAATGAAGACCCCCCCCCTCCTCCGCTACCTCATATGTGTCCTGTATCATGTCATTCAGATGAGATGGTGAAAAGGGAGAAGGCATGTATAAATCCACAAACGTCATAAACCTGTTCATCAACTGCACCACCAGTATGACATATATCCCTTTAGCATCAGTCTTAAAGCAGTGGTTCACCCTAAATATACTATGTCTCATGCGATCCAGCATACTGGCGTCAGCGCCAGTATGCTGTTTTTTTTTTTAATTGCTCCACTTACTGTGTAATCATTAATTTTCATTTATCTCCCCGCGGTGGATGGCGCCGCTATAGCCCGTCACGACTTCCGAAAATAGCCGATTTAGGACTCGGGTATTTCCGGCGCTATACGGCGCCTGCTCACAGACCTAGGAGCTGACTGCGCAGGCGCCGTATTTCTCGGAGTCCTATTTCGGCTTTTTTCGGAGGGCGTGACGCGCCATAGCCATAGGACTCGGGTGGACTCACTAGGGGAAATCACTGATCTTCTGTCCATACATTGTATGAACAGGAGATCAGCGTTTACACACATAGCTCCCGGTCCCCGCTCTGTAACGAACGAGCGCGCGTGCCCAGCGGCGATCGCGCCCGCCTGGTGCGCGCGCGGGACTCGGGGGGCGCGCGCGTGCCCCCTAGCGGCTGCAAAAGATAGGACGTAGAGCTACGTGCTCTCGCGTAGCAGTGCCGACCTGTCGCAGTAATATGACGGCGGCTGGTCGGCAAGTAGTTAAAGGGGAATGCACTGGTATGTCCTTTTGCCCAGGAGTGCCATTCTGTCAATATATAAGTGCGTGCGGTGGTCGGCAAGCAGTTAAGGACGGAGTGTGAATCACGGAGCACAAGCAGTTAATTATATATATATATATATATATATATATAATTATGTGTGTGTGTGTGTGTGTGTGTATATATATATATATATATATATATATATATATATATATATATATATATATATATATATATATATATATATATATACATATACACAGTACAGACCAAAAGTTTGGTCACACCTTCTTATTCCAAGAGTTTTCTTTATTTTCATGACTATTAAAATTGTAGATTCACACTGAAGGTATCAAAACTATGAATTAACACATGTGAAATTATATAAATAACAAAAAAGTGTGAAACAACTGAAAATATGTCATATTCTAGGTTCTTTAAAGTAGCCAGCTTTTGCTTTGATTACTGCTTTGCACACTCTTGGCATTCTCTTGATGAGCTTCAAGAGATAGTCACCTGAAATGGTCTTCAAACAGTCTTGAAGGAGTTCCCAGAGATGGCACTTGTTGGCTCTTTTGCCTTCACTGTGCGGTCCAGCTCACCCCAAACCATCTCGATTGGGTTCAGGTCCGGTGACTGTGGAGGCCAGGTCATCTAGCACAGCACCCCATTACTCTCCTTCTTGGTCAAATAGCCCTTACACAGCCAGCTTGGAGGTGTGTTTGGGGTCATTGTCCTGTTGAAAAATAAATGATGGTCCAACTAAACGCAAACCGGATGGAATAGCATGCCGCTGCATGATGCTGTGGTAGCCATGCTGGTTCAATATGCCTTAAATTTTGAATAAATCCCCAACAGTGTCACCAGCAAAGCACCCCCACACCATCAGACTTCCTCCTCCATGCTTCACGGTGGGAACCAGGGGTGTAGAGTCCATCCGTTCACCTTTTCTGTGTCGCACAAAGACACGGTGGTTGGAACCAAGGATCTCAAGTTTGGACTCCTCTTAACAGTTGTTCTAGAGATGTGTCTGCTGCAAAAGGTGGCTACTTTGAAGAACCTAGAATATGACATATATTTTCAGTTGTTTCACCCTTTTTTGTTATGTATATAATTCCACATGTGTTAATGCATAGTTTTGATGCCTTCAGTGTGACTCTACAATTTTCATAGTCATGAAAATAAAGAAAACTCTTGTAATCAGAAGGTGTGTCCAAACTTTTGGTCTGTACTGTGTGTGTGTGTGTGTGTGTGTATGTATGTGTGTGTATCTATATCTATATCTATATCTATATCTATATCTATATCTCTGATCATCACTTAAGGGTTGAATATTAGTAGCGCTTCACAGTGTGTTTATATATTGCAATTTAAGCCCTGAAAATGACCGCTAGTTTAAAGTGCTTGAAAAATTCTAGAATTCTCTCTATTACAGTAGTTTATAATGTACAATGTGTGTGTGTTTTTTCTGGAATCTAATTGTGCCAAATACAAGTACGGTACATCACTGCTCCACGCTCGGCTGATCTCCCGCTGCTCTCCCCCTCTTCTCCAGCTGTCAGCGGGGGATCTTGCACCTTTGGGGATATGAGTATCTAGTCTAAAGATCCAATAGACCTCCTATCTGCACAGAAGGGAGAAGCAATCACCATCGTGAGTTGGGCAATTAACCCTTTCAACTATTTGAACTGTAAAGGATTATACATTTTGATGATGAAATCAGTTGAAATGCCTTGCCAAGTTTGTGTTTTGTTCTGATGTCAGAAAAATTGTCTATCATTCTGTCACTTAGTCATCTGCTCATCCTTCCTACGTATTGTATGTTGCATGTGGTACAAGTGACCACATATATTACATATATAGTGTGACAGTTTACCAGCTGCTAACCTTGATGAATCACCTTTTGAAGGTGTTACCTCACCAGCTGTGAGGAGAGTTCTCAACTCCTAAAGTGGTCATAGGTTGTGGACCAGCCAACTCTGATAGCCTAGTCAGGACTAAGATTTGTGACCTTAGCCCATCATCCCAAACTAATGAATCCAAACGTCACATGACCACCATCTACATGCCCCATACAACAATCTTGTCAGTCCCTAGGGTGTTCTACAGGGCCAGAGCATACCATTTTGAATGCAAATGATCAATAGGGACAATTTCCATCTCTCTGTGCCTAATACTTTGGATTTTATTTGAGATGAACATATGATATTAAGAAAATGAGAAGTGGTTCCCAGACAATTGTAGTTGCATAGTCTGTGTAGATTATTTGTAGGTTAAGTATCTGCCTATCCCAAAAACCTGTCAGAAAGAAATTGGCAGCTAGATGTCAATTGAAGTCTGCAAGCCTATTGAGTTCCTAAACTATGAGCATTTATCAATTCGGAAGAATTAGGAATATACTGTATCTGTAATATCATACCCCTTTTCCTAACACTGGGTCCTAAATTTTGTAGATAATTCTAAGATTTTGGTAAGATTTGTCTAATTCTGTATTCTATTAACTTGCTTTTTTTTAAAGCATCATTGCTTTTGTTAAGCTTGTATATGCAATTAATCCAGTATACTTTTATCACTTTAGCACCAGGCATTAGATGAAGGCATCACATATGCTACCATAAGTTTTAAAGAAAGAAACTCCACGGTACATGGCAACAATCAAGCAAGACCCTCGTCTTCCTTAATATGAATATTTTCTCAACCTCCTGCATGATTTTTAATCCCATTCTACACCAATGTATAAAAAAAAGTGCCCACAATGATAAATTGTTAAAATGTATTTAGACAAGTATTAGATCTTCATTCAAAACATTCCAACAGATACAGTATAGGGGATATACTTGAATAAAAATGCAAGGAAAATTATTACTGTATTACCACTTCAGCCCCGGACCATATTGCTGCCCAATGACCAGAGCACTTTTTGTGATTCGGCACTGCGTTGTTTAACTAACAATTGCGCTGTCGTGCGATGTGGCTTCCAAACAAAATTGGCGTCCTTTTTTTCCCAGAAATAGAGCTTTCTTTTGGTGGTATTTGATCATCTCTGCGGTTTTTATTTTTTGCGCTATAAACAAAAATAGAGCGACTATTTTGAAAAAAATGCAATATTTTTTACATTTTGCTATAATAAATATCCCCCAAAAATATATAAAACATTTTTTTTCCCTCAGTTTAGGCCGATACGTATTCTTCTACATATTTTTCGTAAAAAAAATCTCAATTAGCATTAATTGATTGGTTTGCGTTTACAAAATAGGTGTTCGTTTGGCATTTTTATTAATATTTTTTTTTTAACTAGTAATGGCGGCGATCAGCGTTTTTTTTTTCAGTACTGCGACATTATGGCGGACACATCGGACAATTTTGACAAATTTTTGGGACCATTGGCATTTTTATAGCAATCAGTGCTCTAAAAATGAATTGGATTACTATAAAAATGCCATTGGCAGTGAAGGGGTTAACACTAGGGGGCGGGGAAGGGGTTAAGTATGTTCCTGGGTGTGTTCTAACTGTATGGGGGGGTGGCCTCACTAGGGGAAATCACTGATCTTCCGTTCATACATTGTATGAACAGAAGATCAGCGTTTCTCTCCCTGACAGGACCGGGAGCTTTGTGTTTACACACATAGCTCCCGGTCCCTGCTCTGTAACGAGCAATCGCGAGCTCCACCCAGCGGGCGGAAAAAGATTGCAGCGTAGATCCGAAGGCGCACGAAGACGTCGTATCATGGTTTGAGGATTCAAACTAATGATACGACGCGGGTAATTTAAAAGTACGTCGGCGTATCGGGAGATACACCGGCGTACTGGCTCTGTGGATCTGGCCCATAATAGTTAACTGATTCCTTTTAAAAACGATTAAAAATAGATAAAAAACAATCATATAATGTACCTGTAGGGCCAGATTCACGTACATTGGCGCATATTTTGACCGGAGTAGCGCACCTCTTTTACGTTAGACCGGCGCAATGTAGAGGCGCAATTACCGTAACCTCGTAGTATTTGCACAGAAATTTGCGCCGGTGCAACGTAATTTCTGAGGCGTAAGGCGGTGTAATTCAAATTGGGAAGGACATGGGCGTGTTCCATTTAAATGAGCCGTGACCCCATGCAAATGAAGGGCCGGCCGGATTGCGCATGGGCACATGAAGCAGACCATGGTCAGCACCTCTCTGCGCATGCTCACAACTCGGCACGGCGCAATCAGTGAAATTGGAACTAGGCCCAGTCAACTTAGTGAGCTACGTAGAGAGCTTAACCACTTCCCTACGGCCGTACGACTATATACGGCCGCAGGGTGGCTCTAAATCTCCGGGCTGCCGTGTTTTTACGGCAGCCCCTTTCTTTGTTCCCAGCACGCGCTCCAGAGCGCGCAGCGGGGAACTTGTGTACTGGCCATGTCCCTTGGACACAGCCAATCACAGATCGCCGCGAACGGCCAATCAGAGTGGCCGTTTGCGATGCGATCTGTGCAGCGAATGAGAGATGATCTCATATGTAAACATATGAGATCATTTCTCATTGCCGGCTCTCACAATGACAGCGTCCTGTCAGGGAGAGAGCAGACCAATCTGTGTTCCTTGTACACAGGGACACAGATCGGTCACCCCCCCTCCCCCCACAGTTAGAACACAATGCAAGATACACATTAACCCCTTCCTCACCCCCTAGTGTTAACCTCTTCCCTGCCAGTCACATTTATACAGTAATTAGTGCATATTTATAACACTGATTGCAGTATAAATGTGAATGGTGCCAAAAATGTGTCAAAAGTGTCCGATGTGTCCGCCATGATGTCGCAGTCGCAATAAAAATCGCAGATCGCCGCCATTACTAGTAAAAAAATAAATAATAAAAAATAATAATTCTGTCCCTTATTTTGTAGGCGCTATAACTTTTGCGCAAACCAGTCGCTTATTGCGATTTTGGTAAAAAAAAAAAAAAAAAAAAAAATATGTAGAAGAATACGTATCGGCCTAAACTGAATTTTTTTTTTAAATTGGGCTATTTTTTATAGCAACAAGTGAAAAATATTGTATTTTTTTTCAAAATTGTCGTCCTTTTTTGTTTATAGCGCAAAAAATAAAAACCGCAGAGGTGACCAAATACCACCAAAAGAAAGCTCTATTTGTGGGGAAAAAAGGACGCCAATTTTGTTTGGGAGCCATATCGCACGACCGCGCAATTGTCAGTTAAAGCGACGCAGTGCCACAAGCTGAAATTTCACCTGGTCAGGAAGGGGGTATACATGCCCAGTAAGGAAGTGGTTAAATAGACAGAGACAAACGCCCTTCCTTTGCAAAAGTACACCATTTGTATCCCTCCCTATACAGCAAGATGCTTTTGTTCTGTTGTTTGTTAGCGTTTGTTGGTTTGTGACATGTCTTTGAGATATTTGGTGACTGTTTTGGAGAGAGATTTTTGTCTTTTCTGTGTTTACTTTGCTGTGTTTTTTTTTTTTTTTTTTATATTTTTGCTGGTCATTTTTTTTTTTTTTTGCTGGGCAGTTTTTTTTTCTGTTTGTGAATGATTTTGGAATGTGGGGGTGACATTCCTGCCGGAAAAGGGGCGTCACCCTCATTTGTGGTGGAGAAGTGATCCCCAGGTCCGTGTGAATGGTGTATGAATGTACAGTGACATAATTGGAGCCGTGGCGTGGCCTTGCTGCTCACAAGTCCTGCATGGTGGGCTTGAGCTAATCCAATTTGATGAGGATGTGGTGTGTGTGATATAGGGACCACAGTGGTGTGCATGCATGCATTCTCATTGTGCCATGATTAATGTGTTTAACGTGCAAAGATGCCTAATGTGAGCTGTCTTCTGGCTGCTCTTCCCTCAGAAGACGGGGTAGCCTCGGTTAGGGGGGGATTGTCTGGTTCGGGGGTCAGGTCATCACGTATGTCAATCTGCAGGCCCTTTCTCACTGTGAAGTTGTGCAGCATGCAACATGCACCGATGATCTGGCATACAAAGTTTGGGGAATACAACAGGGTACCATGGGTGGTTCCGCATAGAAGTCATGAGATGGGGTCCCTGTGCATATGCAGAGTCACCTTGAAGGAAAAAGACAGGAGGATGTTAGTAGTGCATGTGCCCCTTGTGATTTCTGCATCATGGGGGGGGGGGGGACAGTCATGCCTGCCACCCATGTCACTCACCAACCAGCCAGCTGTCCCCATACATGTTCTGTTCGAATTCCATTGGGATGGGTCTATGATTGTATATGTAGCTGTCATGGGTGTCATGGGTGGTGTCATGTGTTGGGCTGGTGATGTCCTCCTGCAGGGTTGTGGTTAATTCCATGATGGCATGATGGGTGAATCTGAAAATGCGATACACCTCAGAATCACTCATGCCAAAGATGTCTATGCGTGTGCGGTATATCCTCTCCCGTGCCCTCCTCCGTGCCCTCCTCCTTCTGCGCTCATCTAAAGTCAGTAGTATAGCTATGAGCAAGGATGCCCCTGGCATGTTGGCATACAGATTGTTGTCCTGCAAGTGTGGCTGCTCAGCTCGTCCCTAACAGTGCTGCTTTAGCTGACATGTAGACGGATTGTCTAATTTTAAGTAAGCTTTTATATTGCCTAATTTTAGACAGGACGTGCAGCTGATGCGCACAGCGCGTAGCCTGCGCTGCACAAACTTACTTTTGTGGATCGCCGTAACTCCTTCATTTGCATATTTGCCTAGCAAATCAATGGTGTATCTAGCGCATTTTTTGCGCACACGTTGCGCCGGTCTAACGAAATTACGTTGGTCGAAAAAGTCTAGATTTCTGGCGTATAACGTTTTGAGGATACGGCGCATAGAGACGATGGCGCATATTTCCAATTACGCAGGCGCATCCTCCTGATACTCCAGCGTAAGTGCTTTGTGAATCTGGCCCGTAGTTTCTAGTTTCATTTTTGCATCTAGTTTTGTTTTTGCATGCTATTTCCTGCCTCTGTGCTATACAGAGCCATAGAGCAGTGATGGTTTGGAAAACGAAACTAGAAACTAGACACACAGTAATCGCACCTCATTGAAGTTAGTGACCACAAAAAGAAAGCTCCCAGTACTGTGGTCATCAGTAAACAGACAACCAGGAAGTGTGGAGATCAGAGAAGGATTACAGCAACTTGAGTGCAAAAACAAACAATGAGGACATGAAAACAGCACTGCATTAATGTAAAGGAAGCTATTAAGATATAAAAAAATAAAAAAAAGTCCTCATGCACAGCTATCCTAAACGCCTCCTGGCAGCAGCGCTTTGGCAGAAAAATAAAAAACACTTTATGCATATAAGCACATGTAATAGTTTATTCTGGTCAAGTGATTGACACACCTAGCATGTTTAAGTTAGTTAAGCATTTTTTTCTGCCAAAATGCTGCTGTTCCTGGACATCCTGGCAATGTGTGAATAGACACATAGGCCAACATGAAGGGGGGGGGGGGGGGGGGGGGTTTAGAGGCAGAAAAAAAAAGAGCGAGGGAGGGAGATCAGGGCCTGGCAATAAAAACGTTAAATAAGACCTGTTCACCCAGCATACTCCCTAAAGTGGTTATATCATTGACACCTTATCTGGAACACTTGATTGAAATTTCAAAGATTCAGGGGGGAATGTAGACATGTACTCTACCTTTTCAATTAGATAAATGTGCTTTTTTCGTCATTTAGACTTGTACACACTATAAAGCCATGTACACACGATCAGTTTGTTTGATGAAAACGGACCAATTTAATCAGACAAACCGATCATGTGTGGGCCCCATCGGTTTGTTTTCCATCGGTGAAAAAAAATAGAACATGGTGTAAAATGTTCCTATGGTTAAAAAAACGATGGGAAAACAAAAGATCGTCTGTGTGGAAGTCCATCGGTCAAAAATCCACGCATGCTCAGAATCAAGTCGACGCATGCTCGGAAGCATTGAACTTAATTCTTCTCAGCACGTCGTAGTGTTTTACGTCACTGTATTTGGACACAGTTGGATTTTTGACCAATGGTGTGTAGGCAAGACTGATGAAAGTCAGCTTCATCGGATATCCGATTAAAAAATCCATCGGATTAGATTCCATCAGATATCCGATCGTGTGTACTGGGCTTTAGAGTTTCTGCAGATATTTGTCTTCAGATTTACCAAACCATGTAGTGCAAGGGCCTGCCTGATTGCATACAAATTGAAACTCTTAAGCCTCGTACACACGATCAGTCCATCAAATAAAAATGGTCCGAAGGACCGTTGTCATTGGTTAACCGATGAAGCTGACTGATGGTCTGATGTGCCTACACACCATCAGTTAAAAAAACGATTGTGTTAGAACGTGGTGACGTAAAACACAACGACGTGCTGAAAGAAAAGTTCAATGCTTCCAAGCATGCGTCGACTTGATTCTGAGCATGCGTGGATTTTTAACCGATGGTCGTGCCTACTAACGATCGTTTTTGACCTACTAACGATCGTTTTTGACCTATCGTTGGGTATCCATCAGTTAAATTTTAAAGCAAGTTGGCTTTTTTTTTAACCGAAGGTTAGTAACCTTTGGGGCCCACACACGAACGATTTTGACCGATGAAAACGGTCCATTAGACCGTTGTCCTTTGGCTAACCTATCGTGTGTACGAGGCCTTAAGGTTTGACCTCAAATTATATGGTTTTGGTAAATATAAAGACAAAAATCTGCAGAAAATCTGTGTATGGGGTTTTAGGCTTGGTTCACACCTAAACCGACCGCAAATTGCACAGGAACGCTGTGCGTCCCTGTTCGCCATTTCAGGGATGAATCTTTGCCTGAATTCGGCCCTGAAAGTCAGACAAAGATGCACAGCATTTCTGTGCAGTGTGCTCCGCAGCCACCCCTGGAGATATGTTAATAGAGAGCCTGTCACATTCTCATGCTATGCAAATTGGATGCGGGGAAAGTTGCATCCAGTTCGCAATGGTGTGAACCCAGCCACAAGGTTTGACCTCATATTATATTATTTTGGTAAATCTAAGGACAGAAATCTGCAGAAAATCTAATAGTGTGTATGGGGCTTTAGATTACGAGAATTATTTACGTCAACTGCATATGCTATTTGTTCAAGTATATCCCCTTTATCTGTAGGCACTGTTTGATGAATGTTAGCCTGCTCAAATATCAACAACTGTCACAGGGTTTACTTATTCACATAACTGTATATTAAATACATTTTCATTGTAGTCTATTTATTCTGCAAAATGATTACTAGAAAGTACATTTTGAAAGTGATTGTCTGGTTATTCTCATCTTACAGTATATGCATAGTAAGAAATTTGACTACCATATCCGTTATTTATTAGAATGGAATTTTAACTAAAGTGTATTAGAAAAATTGAGAAGGGCAAAAACTTCTCAGAGGCTTCGATTGCTGCTCATGAATTCACCAGGGAAATTTCTCCTTGTATTCTGCTTTAATGTGAATAAACAGTTAAAAATGTACATTAGCATCATGTTTTCTTCTCCCTTATTTGTTGATTTTGTTTCCTTTTGCAACTTAAGTTGGCTTAGATTGGTGTTTTTTTATTCTGTTATATGCAGTGGATATACAATCTTTTGAAATCCCTTACTAGATATTAGGGATGAGCTTCGAGTTCGACTCGAACATCGGCTGTTTGATCGTTCAACGAAGATCGAACTTTATGCGTCATTGCAGTGCATTGCTGGCTGATGATTGGCCAAGTATGCACTATGACCCACATTCGTTGGCCAATCACAGCGCCATCAGCACAGAGAGCGCCGGGAAGTGTTCTACCTATTCCCTCTGACTGTGGCTCCCCCTTTTTTGTGCACTCTTCTCTACATATCTTTTTTTCTTCTCTGGCCGACATGGACGCCTTACTTTTTCTAAGCAATAGGAATTTAGATATAGATACTATTTTTACTGTAAATGAACAAACTACTGCACAGGTTAACTATAATTCAATTATGACCGCTCTGGGGAACACCCTAGAAAAACAAGTGAGAACTTGGTGGGATATATGTACCCTTGAACAGTATCAAAAAGAGCGGATCATTATTAGAAGCTTAAGATGGGACGTAGTTCCCCAGGACGGTCTTGATGACCCAGACTCTGCGAAGGAATGGTTAGAATTCTTTAATGGAGTGGGGTTTAAATTACAGGACCTAGTCCTAAAAAGGAAGAAGAGGAAGATGTTACTTTTAGAAGGTAAAATCAAGGAGTCTCAGCTATTACTAGATCCTATTAAGGAAACACAACAAGTTACTGATTTTAATATAGGTATTAAGAAAAGGTTGGAGAAAATTGATAAAGAAACCCAGAAAAATAAAATTAAGAAATTTCATCGTGATGTGGGAGACTTTAGAACAAATTCTATATACTTGTGGCAGCAGACAAATACACCTGCCACAAGAGAAAATGATACTAACGCCATGGATACTCATCAAGAGGTTACTGACTCTAGATCCCAAATAGTCAGTAATACTATGTCTCTCCCAATTAACAGAAGAGAGACAGGTACACAACAAGCCCCAGTGAATCATTCAACACCTATGCGGCATGAATCAAATCACAATAGGGGAAGATCAAGGAATGGAGGTACCACGAATGCCAACCAACGTCCTGCACCCCCTGGGGGCTACTATAATGTACCAGTATACAATAGCTATGAACCTTTATGGGAAGAGAATAATACGCCCAGGTACCAGTCACCCCGTCCTTTTTTAGGGAAAGGCCGGGGTTGGCAGAAGAGGGGCAGAGGGTCTTCTACCCAGAGGGGGAGAGTACCCACATACCCACAACAAACATCACAGTACAGGGACCCCCATGTCGACCAAAGACACAGAGATCCCCAATGGAAAGACAACACTTACTGGGATCGAGAGAGATTACCCCAATTGGGGGAAGGGAGAGAAGAAAGAGGGGATGCCGGGCAGGGAGAAGGACCCAGCAACAGAAAAAGAAGAAGGAAGGAACACGAGTAGGTGGTATTTTTAATCTAAGCAATACGATTTTAACAACTAAAGAGACTAATATTCTTAATCTAGGTCTTAAATGTGGCCTCAATCGTCCAATAAATAAATTTAATATCTTCATAGACGTACATAAGTACGTAAGAAAGCTGAACATGAAGAAATATTTTCTAAATAAAAACTCCAATCCATCATCAGGAATATCGGCAGTACCCACAGATAGTGGTCTTCGGAACAAGTCTCTATTCAATCCCATGATGGGTACTAACCAACCACTAGAGGTTTTTAAAGGTCTAGTATTACGGGATCTGGAGCACATAAAACCGAAGAGAAACGTGAACCCAAGACACATCAAAGAAGGGATACAATCTTTGGAAGAGCAAAATGAGATTGTTATCAGACCAGCTGATAAGGGAGGAGGCGTGGTCATCTTATCAAAAGATTTTTACCATACACAAATGATGGATATGCTAATGAATGGATCCACCTATAAGAGATTAACAAGAGACCCTACCCCACAATATGAAGAACAGCTAAAATATTTGGTAGAAGCGGGGTACCGAAATCGAGCTCTTTCGGTTAAAGAGCGTAAAGTAGTAGGATCCCAACGATCTACACTCTGCCTAAAATCCATAAGGACTTGAACTTTCCTCCAGGCAGACCAATCGTGAACAGTATTGAATCTCTTTCTTCACGTTTGGGGCAATTCTTAGATCACTTTCTACAAAAAAGTGTGGTCCAGACTAAGGCCTATCTAAAGGATACAAAGGACTTGCTTATACTGCTGCAAAGCATAGATCTGTCAGGAAAAGGTGACGATGTGTTTTTAGTCACAGCTGATGTATCCTCCCTATATACTGTGATCCAGCATGATGATGCTCTACTGGCCCTGAATTGGGCACTGTCGAAGAGAGGCGACCTATCCCATAATTTAAAAATGATTTTACGCAATTCATTGGACTTCTGTCTCGGTCATAATTACTTTTGGTATGATGGACAATTTTATTTGCAAAAAACAGGCGTTGCCATGGGAGCAAAGTTTGCTCCGAGTGTAGCAAACCTTTTTATGGCAGAATGGGAGGATAAGACCATTTTTAACACCAAGAGAGATCAACTGATTGTATATAGGAGATATATCGATGACCTGTTTTTTATCTGGGTGGGATCCATTTTATCACTAGAAGAATTTTTAAAGGAACTTAATACCAATAAGTGCAATATTAGTCTGACAAGCGAATTTAACCAAGACAGTATTCACTTTTTAGACTTAAATATCTATCGTAATGGCGATAAATTGGGAGCCAAGGTTTATTTTAAACCCACAGATTCTAATAGTTATTTGCCCACTATAAGTGGCCACCACCCTATGTGGCTACGTAACATTCCAAAAGGACAGTTCTCAAGAGTTAGACGGAATTGCACTAATGACGATGACTTTATCTCTGTCATGTATATTAAAAAATAAATTCCTGGAAAAAGGATATAAAGATAAACAACTAACAAAAACTATAGAAGATCTTCTATTGGTACCAAGAACTGACTGTCTAAGAACAAAACCACCTTCCACCAATGGAAATATGCATGAATGGAGCTTTCTTTCTGGCTACCACTCCCAGTATAAAGAAGTGGAAACAATCTTTTCATCACATTGGCATGTCCTGTTCCTAGACAAAATACTAAGAACTGTCATCCCCATTAAACCCAGCTTTATTTATACAAAAGCACAGAATTTTGGGGATAAGGTCGTTAAAAAAAAATGTTGGACCCCCCAAAAAAACTCCCCACATTTTGGGATAAAGATGGATTCTTTGCATGTCGCAAATGTCTTCCTTGTAGAGAGGTTGAAAGACCAATGAGAGGTGTTGAAAGCATTACATCTACAACCAACAACATCACTTTCCCCTTTAAAAGAGTTCATCACGTGTAACACTTCGTATGTAGTCTATATTTTAGAGTGTCCCTGCAAGCTCATGTATATAGTCCGCACAAAGAGAGAATTGAAAGTTAGGGTAGCAGAACATATAGCTAACATTAAACTGGGGTACAAGGACCATAATGTCTCCCTACACTTCAAACTCTTTCACGATCAAAATCCAGTAGGCCTCAAATTCTGGGGTGTTCGCCATTTAAAACCATCCTGGAGGGGCTCTAACCGAGTGAGAGAATTATCCAAGCTTGAAACTGAATGGATATATTCTGTTGATACTCTGGTACCCAAAGGGTTAAACGTGGAACTAGATATCAACTGTTTCATCAGTGACCACTAACGTTGCATGGATATATTCTAGCCCTCCCTCTCTCTCTCACTGTGTATATATATATATATATATATATATATATATATATATATATATATATATACATCCATTTTCTTTATTTTATTGTATTTTACTTTAGAATAATTTTTGAAAATATATTTTTTAATATATATATATATATATATATATATATATATAATTTTTTTTTTAATATATATAATTTTTAATATTTTATATATATTTTTGATAACTTTCTCCAACCTTAGATGAATTTATAATGAATTTAATGAATTTTAAGTAATTTGTTTAATTTTAAATATTCTATCCCACACAGAACCCCTAACTTGTAGCGGTTCCTTAATCTTTTTAATTTTTATGTGGTTCGATGAGGTTTATATATGAATTGAAAACGAGGTTCAAGGTACACAAACCATAGGATGGACTATGGGTGACCTAGAGTATTACAGTGCCGCGTCCTAGAGTAGCTAGAGAAATTTATGGTTTAGAAAAGAAAGTGGACTTTATAGGCACTAATCATAAACGTAATATAAATGTTTTATTGATACAATACCAAAAGAATTCTGGCATTGCATTCAAAATTACAATATAAAGTTATAAAAATACATTTAAAAAGACACATATGATTGATCACACAGTAAAAATAGTGAACAAAGAAAATAAATGGTCGTTGTAAAGGAATGATCCGGTGTAGAAATCAATATAGATTGATAGCTACTGTAGATATAGATATACATAAACATAAACTCTACATGTTTCGCATTTGTTGCTTCGTCAGGAGTTATGATTTTTCTAGAGAAAAAGGAAGGGACCGTCATTAATATACAGACATACATTTAAATAAAATATACAGACATTCGTGCGTAACATTAAATTATATCATTTGTGCGTCAAAGCGCTATAGAGAGGATGCATAGAAGACCGAAGTTGCCATGGTGTCACAGAGGGAAGGGCGCACCCATGGGGGTCCATAAGAGGGGGCATGCAGGGATACACCAGGAAAAAGAGTTGTTAGGAAAGGATACCCCTATGTATAGTAGTTTTTTGTGGGAACATTTAGGATAGTATGTTCGCACATTATAACCAGTGTGGAATGGTAATATTTAGGTGAGCTATGTTAGGGGTGGAATTAGATACAGTGAATGCCCAGCAGAGATATATAAAAGCAGGATAATCTATGTGTGATGAACACTGAGTGTGATAGTAGAGTACTTATATCGAATGGCTGCCTACCGTTCCCACTGTTGGGTATCATAGAGAGGATTTTTGACAGTGTAGATGAGTATTGTCTGGAACTTGGGAGATTCCAGATGATTGAAAAATGATCCGAATAGAACTAAAGCGGTGTGGCTTATTCTGGTAAGGAAAAAATATATATATAATATGACAAAAAATAAGAAAATGTATAATGGTATTGAACAACAGGTTTTCTGTTATTCAGGTATGGGTATGAAAAAAAGAAAAAAGAAAAATAAATATTTTTTGTTCAGAATACATACCCAAATATGTATACCGCAGAATGTTGGTGGAGAGGGCTGAACAACTGCTTTGGTTATTATGCTTGAACAGCTAAATCAATAACAAAGAGGGGGTGAACCCCTAGTGTTGAAGCCTGAATTCCAATTGGTAGGTAGACCAACAATAGTAGAAGGCTGCGGTGTATTCAGAAGTGTATCTAAACAGGGAGATATAGTATAATAGATGATGCTTTAAAAAAAGCCACCTACTTAGAAAGATGCTATAGAGGTCTGCAGCTAGGCAGAGTGTAACATTCAGTTTCCAAACATCAACATCAACCACCTTTCATCATCCCCCAACCCCCTTTGCACCCCTGGGAGCACGTCCCGCGATGAATGCAGGAACTAGGAAAAGAGGACACAATGGCAACCATATGGCTACACCACATCCCAAAAAACGCCCTGATATGAACATGACCCATGCTACACGCCTAGATCAATCACAACAAGCTAACCTACATAATACTACACAAGGAACCAATGTGGGTTTGGGAGAACAGCCCAACTACTTGGGCCCAACTGCATCCCAAGCATTACAACTACTGCTTCCTACCGAACGCAGAGATGTTACATTACAGACCACTAAAGGCAACCTAACTAACATGGGACAACCATCAGGGCGTGGAATACCAGATGTGTCACTCTCATCACCTAGTCTCCTTAATGCAGGCAATACCACTACTAGACAAAGCACCCTTGACCCTCATTTAACTCTTACAGGACCTTCTCAGTCCAATTTTCCATTGGCTCTGATTCACGCCCCTCAAACGTAAACAACAATAGTATTATTAACTTGACTCCTTATGTGTTTTCCAGCGAAGAGATAGAGGTACTACAATTTGGACTTAGTTTTTGCCCAACATCGCAAATTGACAAATATGATACTATTAAGGACCTCTACCTCTTTGCTAGAAAACTAACATACAAATATCTATTCGATCAAGATCGTTTGCGATCCAAAAGAGACAAAGAGCTAGCAGAAAGCATGAAAAACTTTACGATGGCCGAATTCCGTGCCTTTAGAGATTTAGTCTTACTATTGGAGGAAAATGAGTCAGGTGGGCTTCCACCTGATACACCCGACTCTAATGTACCCACAATTCCAACTTTGGTAATACCCCACCGGAAATTTAGACCCAAATCGACTAAGTTTCCGGATTTGACCACTAATTCCTACATTTGGGCCTTCCTATTGGCTACTATCAGTGATATCAAATTATTGGACATAAATCCTACACAATCTAATCTCACTAAACAACAAACCAAATCCATTGCTAAACTTAAAAAGCATATGGATCTGATAATCAAACCCTCTGACAAAGGGGGAAATATTGTGTTATTAACGAACATACAATATGTTAAAATGTGTATGGATATCCTATCAAATATATCATGGTATCGCAGAATTGTTGCCACTTCAGTCTTACAATATACAAATGACTATAAAAGCCTGATAGGCGAGGCCTATACTAAAGGCATAATAGATCAAGAAACCTATGACTATCTTAATGTAAAATTTCCACGGGCACCTACATTTTATGCCCTACCCAAAGTACACAAAAATAGCAAAATACCCCCTGGCAGACCTATTGTCTCTGGCATTGGGTCTCTCACGGAAAACGCTAGTAGACTGATCGACTTCTTTTTGACACCCCATGTTATACGATTACCATCTTTTGTCAAGGACACATTGGACCTTCTCCAACAAATTGAGGGGAGGCCCGTCCCTCCCGACGCCCTGCTCGTGACATTGGATGTGGAGGCCCTTTACTCCAGCATCCCTCACGAGCAGGGCGTCGGAATGGCGCGTACCTTCCTAATGGAACAAGATCACCACTCCTGGCCCTTTAATGAATTTATTCTGAAATTGCTGCAGTATATCCTGACTCGTAATTGGTTTACTTTCAACGGCTCCCACTACCTCCAGGTACAGGGCGTGGCCATGGGCACCTGTTGTGCCCCGGCCTACGCAAACCTGTACCTGGGGGGGTGGGAGCGTGACATCTTCTCAGATGAACGATTGGCTGACCTCGCCAACCAGGCGTTGGTGTGGTTACGCTATATCGATGATATATTCATAGTTTGGACAGGGACTCAGCTTGCCCTGACTGCGTTTGTTGATAAACTCAACATTAACAAGTACAACTTGAAATTCACGGTAAATAGCAACCCCCGTAAGATCTCCTTCCTCGATGTTGAAATCTTTATAGATGGTGACAATTGCTTGGCAACTACTCTATACCGTAAAGAAACGGCAGGAAATACTATCCTACACTCAGCCAGTGCACATGCCATCCCATTAAAACGTAGCATACCTTATGCACAATACCTCAGATTGAGACGTAACTGTACACACGACATGGACTTTAAACACCATGCTAACTTACTAAGGGATCGCCTGCTGGCAAGAGGGTATTCTAAATCCCTCCTACGAAAGGCCTATAATAAAACCATTCAACAATCTAGGAGCTCACTCCTGCATAAAACCAAAACACAGCAGGACCCCTATGGTTCAGTCAAAATTATAACAAAACATTCTGACCAACAAGACCAGCTCAGACAGGTACTTACCAAACATTGGCATATTCTGCGGGAGGATTCTATCCTAAGCAAATATGTTGGCGAACGCCCAACAATAGTTTTCAAACGTTCAACATCCTTGAGGGACCAACTTACTTGTAGTCATTATGTCCCGGCCAGACAAGACCCTCCATCTGGGAAGGGTATGTTTAAATGTGGGCATTGCGAATTCTGCCGTTATATCACCACAGGTAGTAAATTTATTCTACCTAATGGCGAATTATTACAACCCAAATTTAAAGCTGATTGCGGCACCATGGGTGTTGTTTACCTCATGACTTGTTCATGTGGGATCTACTACGTTGGGAAAACAATTCGCCCATTTCGACAACGAATTAGAGACCACATTTACTATTCGTCCAATGGAAAAATTCTGACACCTGTCAGTCGACATTTGGACCTCTACCACCGTTTTAATACATCATCTGCCTCCTTCTTTGCTCTCGCTGTTATTCAGCGGGACCCGAGAGGAGGCGACTGGGATAAAAAAATCCTGCAAAATGAGACCAAATGGATTGAAAGATTAAACGCTACCCAACCTCCAGGTATCAATGAGCTTCAGACATATAAATCTTTTTTATAATGCATTGTTACGTTGGTTATGCTTTAGTGGCACTATTGGTATATACTAATATATTAATTAACTGCTTTAGTTAAATAATCCAATTTTTTCTATAGCTCTGCTCCCCCTCTCCGCTGTGTCCCTATTAACAAATATCTAGTAATGCATTAACGTCTGTATTTTCAATCATGAAACGACTTTTGTGAACTGGGACACCCAGTCACAATATAGAACTATTTTGCTTATATTCAACCAACTGTATATTAGTGCACTTTGTTTATTTGTAGCACTAATGTTGTACTATCAACTGTCTTACTATTTTAACTGATGTTTAGGACCTGTTGCCTGAGTGCCCCTTGGGGACTGTTGTGGTATCCTGTGGGGATCCTTTGTTAGGACATGCACGGCCAGGTAACCGCATCACAACTTGTTTGTGCTGTGGAAACTTAGGATGTGATGGTGGCTTTGTCTGTGTGTTCTTGCGGCGTTGGTTTATACCATAGCCTCCTGCCACGGACCTCTACACGCCCCGCCGACTCTCATTGGTGGAGCGTGTGCCTCCATCCCTCCTTCCTATGACGTTCCTTCCCCAGGCTCACGCCAATGCTGGATTATCTATCTATACGCGCTGGGGTTACCATCGCAACGGGCCGTGTTTGCAAAACACGCCCCGCCCCACCCTATTGGTGGAGTGCTTCCATGCCTCCTCCCCTCAATGTTTAACTCCATACCCACCCCATTGGTGCAGCGTTGATTGACGCTGCCAAGTCTGCTGCTTAGGGATTGGTTAGTCATGACCTGGCCGGGTCACATGATGCGGAAGTCTCAACCGCACATGTGATCGGGATACACATTTATAAGGGGTGGATAAAACTAGCTATAGAGTCTGCCATTTCCAAGCAGGGAATTCAACTAAACGACCTGAGTGGTGAGTAAAAATGATGTTTGGAAACTGAATGTTACACTCTGCCTAGCTGCAGACCTCTATAGCATCTTTCTAAGTAGGTGGCTTTTTTTAAAGCATCATCTATTATACTATATCTCCCTGTTTAGATACACTTCTGAATACACCGCAGCCTTCTACTATTGTTGGTCTACCTACCAATTGGAATTCAGGCTTCAACACTAGGGGTTCACCCCCTCTTTGTTATTGATTTAGCTGTTCAAGCATAATAACCAAAGCAGTTGTTCAGCCCTCTCCACCAACATTCTGCGGTATACATATTTGGGTATGTATTCTGAACAAAAAATATTTATTTTTCTTTTTTCTTTTTTTCATACCCATACCTGAATAACAGAAAACCTGTTGTTCAATACCATTATACATTTTCTTATTTTTTGTCATATTATATATATATTTTTTCCTTACCAGAATAAGCCACACCGCTTTAGTTCTATTCGGATCATTTTTCAATCATCTGGAATCTCCCAAGTTCCAGACAATACTCATCTACACTGTCAAAAATCCTCTCTATGATACCCAACAGTGGGAACGGTAGGCAGCCATTCGATATAAGTACTCTACTATCACACTCAGTGTTCATCACACATAGATTATCCTGCTTTTATATATCTCTGCTGGGCATTCACTGTATCTAATTCCACCCCTAACATAGCTCACCTAAATATTACCATTCCACACTGGTTATAATGTGCGAACATACTATCCTAAATGTTCCCACAAAAAACTACTATACATAGGGGTATCCTTTCCTAACAACTCTTTTTCCTGGTGTATCCCTGCATGCCCCCTCTTATGGACCCCCATGGGTGCGCCCTTCCCTCTGTGACACCATGGCAACTTCGGTCTTCTATGCATCCTCTCTATAGCGCTTTGACGCACAAATGATATAATTTAATGTTACGCACGAATGTCTGTATATTTTATTTAAATGTATGTCTGTATATTAATGACGGTCCCTTCCTTTTTCTCTAGAAAAATCATAACTCCTGACGAAGCAACAAATGCGAAACATGTAGAGTTTATGTTTATGTATATCTATATCTACAGTAGCTATCAATCTATATTGATTTCTACACCGGATCATTCCTTTACAACGACCATTTATTTTCTTTGTTCACTATTTTTACTGTGTGATCAATCATATGTGTCTTTTTAAATGTATTTTTATAACTTTATATTGTAATTTTGAATGCAATGCCAGAATTCTTTTGGTATTGTATCAATAAAACATTTATATTACGTTTATGATTAGTGCCTATAAAGTCCACTTTCTTTTCTAAACCATAAATTTCTCGAGGTTTATATATGAGTGTATAAATTTAAACATGTACCGCTATATAATATAATTTCTATTGACCCGAAAGCGTTAATGGATGTTCTGACATTTAAATGGTCAATCACAGTCAAGTCCATGACTGTTTTGTTTTTTGACCTATTTGCTACAATGTCACGGAGATCTTTTGGTATAATTTCTTTTTGTACCAGCCGCCTACGGGTTAAACACAGTTTCTCTGTTGATGCAGTGACACTTGTGTTACACGAATGGAGGCGTGTTTTAAAATGTAATCCTCCATTCGGTATATAATCTTGCGGTAAAAGATCAATAAGATTTGCCATTCTATTATGTATTTTGTGCAGTATTAAGTTATTTCATCCTATGCATTCACGTCTGGTGGTGTTGTCCCGGCGATCAGACACGACTTACGTCCGCTACTTGTTCCGCTCCCTGATGCACCAATGGGAGCGGGAGAGTGCGGAGGAGATATCCAATGGCCGTCGTTGGGGGACTTCATATGGACATGATGTACGCCGAGTAGCCACGCCCTCTGTTGAAGTCGGATGTAACGAAATGCGTCAGGGCGTGGCTACGACGGCGTATCCAGGAAATACTAGGAGTGCGTTCCACCGCTGCATCATCGCTACCAGGATAGGAGTCTTTAGCAGCGTGCATTGCGGCACAAGCGCGACCCCCTGTGTGCGGAGGAGAGCGGTGAATTACACTCTTTATGTTCATTGTTCATTTTCTAGTGTTTTTAATGTACGTAGATAGGAAGCGGGGTTTCGTTATACGGGAGTGTCTTTTATTTATTAAAAGCAATATTACACTATTTTGGTGCTTTTTGCTTTTTTCTATGATCCATATATTGGAGTTTGACCCATTAACCCTTGCTGCTTCTGGAATGGTGTTGGAGGTTTGATCAGGACGTTTTATACTTAAGGCCTGTTTCTTTGAGTTTCTGGTGAGTTTGAACCCCTGCGGGGAAGTGTGCCTCACGTTTGGTGGAGATTGGAAACCGGTGAAGGGTGTGCTACTATTCCATGAAGCTTTCCTCAAGTCACTTTGAACTTTGCCTAAATATACTGATCTATGGACTTTCTTCCAACATCTTTATCTATATTGGACTTTTTATGTTATGCGCTGTTTTATCATTTTTAACCAGAAAACAGTTTTGGCTAATTTTTCTGATACTTTGTTTCATACCTTGAATAGATGAATTTACTTCTTTTATTTTTAAACAGCTGCTCATATATATATATATTGCTTAATTGCTCTCAGTGTAATTAATATTTTATTTAATTTAATTCTGAGATTTTAAATATATATTATTTTATTTAATCTATCTAATCCTCTGAAGTAACCTTTGTCCTTGGCGCCGGGAAGTGTACAACCTATTCCCTCTGACTGTGGCTCCCCCTTTTTTGTGCACTCTTCTCTAAATACCCTGCGATCCCCAAAAATGCACGAACCTGTTTCTTGTTGGTGGGACGTGGCAAATCCTGGATAGCCTCAACTTTGTTTATTTGGGGCTTGATTAGACCTCTTCCAATGGTATACCCTAGATTCTTTGCCTCTTCTAGCCCAAGGGTACATTTTTTTTTGGATTGGCTGTAAACCCGGCTTTCTAGATGGAATCCAACATAGTCTGAACTTTTGGTAAGTGTGAGTCCCAATCCTCACTGTGGATGACAACGTCATTGCGGTATGCAGCAGCATAGGCTCGGTGAGGCCGAAGGGTCTTTCACAATCGGGAACACTTGCGCAATTCTATCTTGCATTTGGGCCACATGTTCAATCACACTTCAATGCGGGGAACTCTCACTCTCCCATGTTTCCCTGGCAATGTCCAGTAGGCCCCGGGGGTGCCTCCCATACAGTGGCTCAAACGGAGAGAGAACCCTGTGGACGATTGGGGAACCTCTCTTATGGCAAACATCAGATAAGGGAGCAGATAATCCCAATTCTTTCCATCTTTATTCACCACCGTCCTCAACATTTGTTTTAAGGTTTTATTAAACCTTTCTACTAACCCGTCTGTTTGAGGGTGATATACTGATGTACGTAATTGGGTCACTTTCAGGAGTTTACAAAGTTCTTTGGTCACCCTAGACATAAACGGGGTGCCCTGGTCAGTTAGGACTTCCTTAGGAAGACCCACACGGCTGAAAACCTGAAATAACTCTTTGGCAATGGTTTTATCAGAGGTGTTTCGGAGAGGAATTGCTTCTGGGTAACGGGTGGCATAGTCCATTATTACCAAGATGTGCTGGTGCCCTCTAGTGGACTTCAGTAAGGGGCCAACCAAGTTCATGGCGATCCTTTCAAAAGGGACCTCGATAATGGGCAGGGGTACCAACGAACTGCAGAAATGTGGCATGGGTGCAGTAATCTGACACACTGGACAGGAAGAGCAATACAATTCCACTTCCTTAGTGATCCCAGGCCAATAAAACCTCTGGGTGATCCTCTCCCAGGTATTTTCTGCTCCCAAATGTCCCCCAAGAATGTGCCCATGGGCCAGTTCCAAAACCATCTTGCCGTACGGTTTAGGCACTACCAGTTGCTCAATGGTGTCCTCTATCCTCTGTGACACTCGATATAACAGGTCCATTTCAATAATGAAGTAAGGGAGGGTAACCCTCTCATCAGGGTTAACTAACTCCCCATCTATATTTACTACATTCTCCTGGGCTCTTAGCAATGTGGGATGCCTCAATTACTCAGTGCACCTTGAGGTCATCAAACCCTATCGGCCACTGTTCCTCTTCTGAGGTAGCAGGCTCTTCCCTAGGGACTGGTGTTTCCCCTGCTAAGACTGAGAATGGAAACTCAGGAGAATCCTCAGTTAGAGGTTTCTGGAGTAGATGTTTCAGGCTCAGAAGAACCACCTACTGGGGGATCTGGGCAGTCCCAGAGTTCCCAGAACTTTGGGAAATCCCTTCCCACAATGGCGTCATGTGGCAGTTTGGGAACTAAACCCAACTGGTGACACAAGTTACCAAGGGAGGTTTTAAAGGAAACCGTAGTCACCGGATATTCTCGAGTATCCCCATGTACCCAAACTACAGCCATTTTCCTAGGATGTAAGGTTTTTCCCACCACTAGATCACTTTTCACTAAGGTGACCAGGCTACCTGAATCCAACAATACCACAACATCTTTACCATCTAAGCACATTCTACATAAAGGTTTCTAATTTCCCTTTACTGCAGTGCATGTGGTTGCAAAAAGGGACTGTCGTCTCTCTGTCAGAAAGTCACACTGCATGGGTTCATCACCCGCTGGGCAAACCGCTGCTACGTGTCACTCTTCCCGGCAACGGTAACAAATCAATCTTCTGGTCCTCTCCTGTGGGATGGGTCTTCCAGGCCGCTCTCACCAAACATTAGCAGTAGTCCCGATAATACCTCTAGTTGCTCTTTGGTCCCTCTCTCCACCCCATCTCTTGATGCAGTCTTACCTATAGGTGGGGAGGGTCTGGTCTTGGGGTGGAAAGTCTGTGCGTCTCTGGTGGAAGAGGACAAATTCTCTGTTGTTGGGTACCTTTCGACAAGGTCTACAAGTTTGTCTGTGGTTTCCGGACCACCATGGTTCACCCATTTCTGCAGGGTGTTAGGAAGAGACCTAAGAAATTTGTCCATGACTACTCACTCCAAAATTTTTGGTCTGGACAGAGTTTCTGGCTGCAGCCATTTCTTAGCCAACTGGATGAGGTCATACATATGCGACCGAGGTGGCTTCCTCAGCTGATAACTCCAATTGTGGACCCGCTGAGCACAGACATCCAGGGTTACACCAAAACGTGCCAATATTTCCTCTTTTAACCGATCATAATTTTTTGCGTCTGCAAGCTTCAAATCAAAATATGCCTTTTGGGCTTCTCCAGATAATAGGGGGGGCACTAGTCCAGCCCACTGTTCTTTAGGCCAACTCTCTTTTTCCGCTGTTCTCTCAAACGTGGTCAGAAACATTTTAGGGTCATCATCTGCAGTCATCTTTGGCAATAAGTGTCTTACCCGAAAAGTCGGTATGTTAATGGCTTGACTCCCAGCCTCGGTCTGCTGTCTCTGAAGCTGTTTCACAATGGCCTCCATTTACTGCTGGTGTCTCTGTTCCAAGCCTACAATGCTCTCTCGGTGAGCTGCAAGGCTCTCTTGGTGAGCCTGTTGTTGAGCTGCAATGCTCTCTTGGTAAACCTGTTGTTGAGCTGCCATGCTCCCTTGGTGAGCTGTAAGGCTCTCTTGGTGAGCCTGTTGTTGAGCTGCGTGAGCCTGTTGAGCTGCAAGGCTCCGCTGCAAACCTGCATTTGTCTGCTGTTGATTTGCATTTGCTATAGCCAGCTGTTTTAGTATCTCCTCCATTTTGGGTTTACTTTAACTGCCCGCATTCTCCACCATGTGTAAGGGGTTAGCTCGGTAGCGGGGGTGTGTGACCCCCTGGATCGGTTCACTACACACTGAACTATACAGAGAGGCAGCCGAAGACGGTTGAAAACAAAGAGTTTGGTTTATTCTTCCATATTGCTGGAAAAAAGTGCAAGCATCCAAACAGCATAAACAAAACAAAAAATAAACCCTGGCCACTTGGGGCGTCTACCTTCACCACACAGGAACCTATCTATGGAGTCTGGCACAGCCTACTGCTGGGCAGACACTGCTGGTCATACAGCAGAGAAACAATAGTCTTTTTGATTTTTATCACACAGAAAAATCAACAACCACCTCACCTCTTTAAAAGTCTTTCTCACTGCTCTCCTTAACTCAAAAAGCCTTAGGATGCAGCAATCAGTAGTCATCCTCTGGATTATTTATAGAGGCCTTAATTGCTTTATTCTGAACAGCTGATATATATATAATATACACACACACACACTGGCCCAGATTCAGGTACATCTGTGCATTATTGGACCGGCGTAGCGCACCGCCTTTACGTTAGACTTGCGCAATTTTGTCGCGTAATCACCCTATTCTCGTAGCTTTTGCGCAGAAAATTGCGCATGCGTAACGTTTTTTTCATAGGCGTAAGGTGGAGTAATACAAATTGGGAAGGACATGGGCGTGTTACATTGAAATGAGCCGTGACCCCATGCAAATGAAGGGCCGGCCGGCGCAATCAGTGAAATTGGAAATGGACTAGGGCAACGTTGTGAACTACGCAAACAGCATAAATAGACACACACAAACGCACTTGCATTGCAAAAGTACATCCCTTTGTCCCTTCCCATTTAACCAAGTGCTTTTGTAGTGTTGTTCGTTGCGGTGTGTTTTGTAGTTGTCAGATTAGTGTTCTGTGTAATCAAGTGTTTGTTAGTAGATCTTTGAAAGTGTTTGAGAGACTGTTTGTTTGATTGATATATTTCTGTTCGTTTGTTTTCTTGCATTTTTTTTGCTGTTTGTTTTTGTGACTGTTTCTTGCTGAGTGCTAGTGTGATTTTTTTGGGTGTTAGTTTTGTCTTTGTGTGTGTTCTTGCTTGAGTGGTTGTGCTTGTTTTTGTGAGTGATTTTTGTTGACTGGGAGTGAGTTTTTTTGGAAGTATGACAGAGAGAAAACAAAAGCTCAATTTTACTGTGGGGGAAAAACGAATTCTTGCCCGGGCCATTAGCGATTATGGGCGTTTCCTCCACGGCCCGGACAGTGCCAACACCACCCCGGCCAGGAGGAGGGAGATTTTGGATATGATCACTGAGCAGGTCAATTCAGCGGGGGAGGGGGAGACACGGACCCGGTCTGGGATTGACAAAAAAATCAATGACCTCCGGCGTCTGGTCAAACAGAAGCTGGCCAGAATGCATGCCCATGCCAGGGGCACAGGAGGGGGCCCACCATGCCGTATTAGGCTGACAGCGGAGGAGTGTGCGGTGGCCCTGACCTTTCATCGGCATGAAGTTGAGGGCCGGCCCAGCTTTGACTCAAGTCCGGAGCCCGTGGTGCCAGGTAAGTATTTTTTTTTTTTAATATCAGATGTGTAGCATGTGTGGGGGAGGGGGTGAAAGGGAATATGTGGCAAGTGTGTGGATCCTCCAACCTGTGAATGTTTTGTGTAATCCACAGATGTGCAGGAGGGTGCAGGGCCATCTGGCCTGACCGCACCATCCCCAGGACAGCAGCCTAATGAGGCCCCCCCAACAAGGCCGGAATCCGCGGAGGAGGTTCAAGAGGAGGAGGAGAATCATGAGGAGGAGGAGAATCATGAGGAGGAGGAGAATCATGAGGAGGAGGAGTCCATGTCAGGCACTGGACGTTTGGTTTTTGAGGACTCTTCCCCTCTGGCTGGCAGCAGGCAGCCCTCCCTAAGGGGGAGCCCCCCCCCCCCTCCTCCCCCAACATGGCTCCCCTCCCAAGGGCCTCCCCTTCTCCCCGGCCACAAGCATCAGCTGGAGGCAGGATTTCATCCCAGAACACCAGGGGGGTGGCCGATATCCTGCCCGCCACTCTGAGAAGGGACCAGTTCCTCCAGACCCGCCATCTGGGACAGGTCAGCCAGACATTGGTGCGGATGGAGGAGAGCCTGTCCTCCATCAAGGATATGCAGGGGAACCTGGACTCCCACTCCCGGGCTTTCACAACCTGCCTAAACGAACTGCAGACGACATCAGCAGGCGTTGGGCAGGATGTGAGGGCCCTTACCCAGGCTATCCAGGCCAACACGGCAACACTTGGCGCTGCCCTGGACAGAATAGCCGTGGCCTTGGAGGGCAGGCCGCCAGGTGGGCAGAGATCAGGGGCCGCTCCTCTTTCCCCGGTTTTCCCCGTCCCCCATGAGTCTCCCCTGAGGAGCCGTGGCCGGGGGCGCCCCAGGCGTGGCTCACGTCAAGGGCAATAATTTTTTTTTTTCCCTTTTTTTTTTTTTTTGCTGGAATTTTTTTGATTTTGCTGGTAATTATTATTTTTTTTGGGTTGTGAATGCTGTTTGAATGTGGGGGTGACATTCCTGCCGAAAAAGGGGTGTCACACTCAATTTTGGTGGAGAAGGGTTCCCCAGGACCAGGGAGAAGTGATCCCCAGGTCCGTGTGAATGGTGTATGAATGTACAGTGACATAATTGGAGCCTTGGCGTGGCGTTGCTGCTCACAAGTCCAGCATGGTGGACTGGTGCCAATCCAATTTGATGAGGATGTGATGTGTCTGTGCTAGGGACCACAGTGGTGTGCATGCATGCATTCTCATTGTGCCATGATTAATGTGTGTGTTTAACGTGCAAAGATGCCCAATGTGAGCTGTCTCCTGGCTGCTCTTCCCTCAGAAGATGGGGTATCCTCGGTTAGGGGGGGATTGTCTGGTTCAGGGGTCAGGTCATCACGTAGGTCAATCTGCAGGCCCTTTCTCACTGCGAAGTTGTGCAGAATGCAACATGCACCAATGATCTGGCACACAAAGTTGGGGGAATACAACAGGGTCCCCCCAGACTTATCCAGGCATCGGAAACATGACTTTAGTAGGCCAAAGTTGCGCTCCACCACTGCTCGTGTTTGGGCATGTGCTTGATTGTATCTTTCCTCTCCTGGGGTTTGGGGGTTCCGGATAGGAGTCATGAGATGGGGTCCCAGTGGATATGCAGAGTCACCTGTAAGGGAAAAGACAGGAGGATGTTAGTCATGCATGTGCCCCTTGTGATGTGTGCATCATGGGAGGGGATAGTCATGCCTGACTCCCATGTCACTCACCAACCAGCCAGGTGTCCCCATACACGTTCTGATCGAATTCCATTCGGATGTGGCATTGATTGTATATGTAGCTGTCATGGCTGGTCCCTGGGTGTTTGGCACGGACGTGCCATATGAGGCCTTGGGCATCGACTATCACCTGTATGTTGATGGAATGCCAATGCTTCCGATTGCGGTACATGTGCTCTGTCTCATGGGGGGGCTGGAGTGCCACATGTGTGCAATCAAAGGCCCCCACAGTGCGTGGGAATCTGGCAATTCTGTAGAAATCTGTCATTGCCTTCAGCCGCAGCTCCTCAGTGGTGGGTTTGATGATTTGGTTGGCCATGCGTCTGAGGATTGCAGGGACAACCTGGTGCACACATCTGCTCATGGAGGATTGTGACATCCCAGCCACCACTCCACTTGTTCTTTGAAAAGAGCCACTGGCAAGGAGTGTTGCCATGACCTTGACCAGTGGCTGCACTGCATGTGAGCGGTGTGTTGGGCTGGTGATGTCCTCCTGCAGGGTTGTGGTTAATTCCAGGATGACATGAGGGGTGAATCTGAAGATGCGAAACACCTCAGAATCACTCATGCCAAACAGGTCTATGCGGGTGCGGTATATCCTCTCCCGTGCCATCCTCCGTGCCATCCTCCGTGCCCTCATCCTTCTTTGTTCATCTAAAGTCAGTAGTATAGCTATGTGCGACGATGCCCCTGGCATGTTGGCATACAGATTGTTGTGCAACACGTGTGACTGCTGAGCTCCTCACTAACAGTGTTGCTTTATCTAAGAAGTAGACTTTTTTTCTCTTTTTAGACCAGCTTTTATATGCTCTAATTTTAGACAGGACATTTTGCTGTTGCGCACACTGCGTCGCCTGCGCTGCCCCAACGTTCTTTTGTGGATCCCCGTAAGTCCCTCATTAGCATATTTGACTAGCAAATCAATGGTCTGTCTAGCGCACTTTTGCGCGGACGGATGCGCCAGTCTAACAAAATTACGCGGGACAAAAAAAAGTAGATTTTTTGCGTATCTCGTTCTGGGGATGCCGTGCATCAAAACGCACGCGCACATTTCGACTTACGCACGCGCATCTCCTGTTGCGCAGGCGTAATCGCTCTGTGAATCTGGGCCACTGTATATAGTTATATTCTCTTCCTAATAATACTACAGGCAGACAGTTGATTCATCTAGCTGCAGTATATTAAAGGGGTTGTAAAGGTTTGTCTTTTATTTTCTAAATAGGTTCCTTTAACCACTTGACCACTGGGCACTTAAACACCCTTAATAACCAGACCAATTTTCAGCTTTCGGTGCTCTCACATTTTGAATGATAATAACTCAGTCATACAACACTGTAACTGTATTTTTTACTATTTGCTGTAATAAATATCCCCCAAAAATATATAAAAAACATTTTTTTTCCTCAGTTTAGGCCGATACGTATTCTTCTTCTACATATTTTTCGTAAAAAAAAATCGCAATAAGCGTTTATTGATTGGTTTGCGCAAAAGTTATAGCAATTACAAAATAGGGGGTCGTTTTATGGCATTTTTATTAATATTTTTTTTTTTACCAGTAATGGCGGCGATCAGCATTTTTTTTCAGTACTGCGACATTATGGCGGGTGCTATAAAAATGCATTGGATTACTATAAAAATGCCATTGGCAGTGAAGGGGTTAACACTGGGGGCGGGGAAGGGGTTAAGTGTGTTCCTGGGTGTGTTCTAACTGTATGGGGGGTGGCCTCACTAGGGGAAATCACTGATGTTCTGTTGACACACATAGCTCCTGGTTACCCGCTCTGTAACGAGCGATCGCGTGTGCCCGGCGGCGATCGTAACCGCCGGGCACGCGCACGGGACTCGGGGGTGAGCGGGGACGCGCGCCCCCTAGCGGCCGCTTTAGAGCGGACGTATAGCTACGGGCCTTTGCCCAGCAGTGCCGACTTCCCGCAGTAATATGACGGCGGGCGGTCGGCAACAAGTTAAAAATCCCCATAGGCGACGTTTTAAATGTTTTTACTGGTTACATCTTTTTAGTTGGAGAAGAGGTCTAGGGCCAAAATGATTGCTCTCGCTCTATCGTTCGCAGCAGTACCTCACATGTGTGGTTTGAACACCGTTTTCATATGTGGGCGGGACTTGAGTTTTTTTGTTTTTTTTTATTGTTAATTTTACTTTATTTTAGTTTGACACGTTTTTCCCCAAAAATAAATGTTTTGATTACTTTTATTCCTATTACAAGGAATGTAAACATCCCTTGTAATAGGAATATAGCATGACAGGTCCTCTTTACAGTGAGATATGGGGTCAACAAGACCCCACATCTCACCTCTAGGCTGGGAAGCCTGGAAAAAAAAATAATCCTGGCTTCGATCGTAGCCGTGAGTCGGAAGAAGCACCAGAGGGCGAAGGGAGTGGGGACGTCCCCTTTTGCCTCCCGTAAGAACGATCAAGAGGTGGAACAGCCGCCATGATCATTCTTATGGTTTAGAGAATCGCCGGCTGAAAAAAATGATATCTGAATGATGCCTGTAGCTGCAGGCATCATTTAGAAACCCCTGCACAAAGTCAAGGACGTCATATGACATGGGCGGGAAGTGGCTAAAACGCATTTTTTCCCCAGAGTATTTTCTGGATATTGCAGAGTATTGGCCGGGGTATTGCAAAGTATTGTGCGGGGGGTATTGCAGAGTATTGTGCGGGGGGTATTGCAGAGTATTGTGCGGGGGGTATTGCAGAGTATTGTGCGGGGGGTATTGCAGAGTATTGTGCGGGGGGTATTGCAGAGTATTGTGCGGGGGGTATTGCAGAGTATTGTGCGGGGGTATTGCAGAGTATTGTGTGGGAGTATTGTGCGGGGGGTATTGCAGAGTATTGTGCGGGGGGTATTGCAGAGTATTGTGCGGGGGGTATTGCAGAGTATTGTGCGGGGGGTATTGCAGAGTATTGCGCGGGGGTATTGCAGAGTATTGCGCGGGGGTATTGCAGAGTATTGCGCGTTTGTTTACATGTGATCGCTCCATCATTGGACGGAGCGATCACTTGGTAAACGGCCGCTATCACCAGCAATTTACCGCGATCCGTGATCCGCCGGGTCCTCCCAGAGTTAAGCAACCACCTTGTCGACGTTATTTGACGGCGGCTGGTGGTTAAGTGGTTAAGCTAGTGCATTGTTTGTTGACTAACCTTTTCCTTCAATTTCCCTTCTAAAAAAAATATTTTTCCTTGTTTTCTTTGTCTGAATTTCTCACTTCCTGTTCCTCCTCAGTAAGCTGTTCTAAATGACTTTTCTCCGCTCGGAAGATGGTGGAAAGCTTACTGAGGAGAAGCAGGAAGTGAGAAATTCAAACAAAGAAAACTAATTTTAGAAGGGAAATCAAAGGAAAAGATAAGTGAACCAGCAATGCACTAGCTTAAAGGAACCTATTTAGAAAATAAAAGATGAACCTTTACAACCCCTTTAAGTCAGTGTACTGTATACTGGACAAAACTCACTGCAGACAATTCCTGTTGTTCTCTTCCTAATAATACTACAGGCAGGCAGTTGATTCAGCTGGCTGCAGTATATTAATTCAGTGTACTGTATACTGGGCACAGTGTGCAACTATACTTCACTGCAGACAATTCCTGTTGTTCTCTTGCTATTAATACTAAAGGCAGGCAGTTGATTCAGTTAGCTGCAGTATAATCAGTATATATATATATATATATATATATATATAGGGCTCAGAATTTCAAGTCCTGAGCTACTAGCCAGGCCTCAAGTGTTACTCGCCACCAGTTGCCCCACCTAATTCATACACTGCCCTGCGCCTAATTGCACCCGTAAACACGCCCTCGTAGATTATCTCATAGAATGGAAAGGGGGCATTAGTTAGTGCCCACATCATGGGATTGTGGCCGGCTGACCTATAGCAATTAGTCTAGGGTAACTATATTTAAAAAAAAAAAAAAAAAGGGGTCAGGTCAGTAGGCATAAATCAGCTGGAAAACGTAACGCTCAGTGTGAATGAGTCATCACTGATGCAGGTGTAAGTCACATGTTTCCCGGGTTTTTGGCATGTTTTTTGAAATCACATGTTTCCCGGGCATAATACAGGTGTTCTGATTCACCTGTTTCCCGGTCTTTTTCACGTGCAGGGGGCTATTTAAGCCCCACTGCTCTGAGGCTCAGTCAGCAGTGCAATTGCGAAAGAGTGTGCTCCCCCCCCCTCTCTCTCTCTCTCTTACCAGCAGCTATGAAGGACCTTGTCAGGCGAATCCTGGAGCGGGCATCGGAAGAGGGCGGCGAAGACTGGCTGAAGAAATGCCTGGCCGAATTTGAGTCGGACCCGCCTTTGGTCGCGGAAGAAGACGAGGCCGTTGCAGGAGCGTCGGGGGTCTTCCCGGACCCACATCTCCCTCTTCCTCCATCTCTCCCCCACAGGTACCCCCGGAGCCAGCCGCCCGAGCGCCCCTCCACATCCCTCACCGCACGAGAGGAGGAAGAGTCCATACGGGGAAGAGCTCCCAACGTCACCCCGCAGCGCACCAGCCTCCGGATCCAGAAGAAGAAAAGGTCAGCCTCTCCCTCTCCAGTGCGCGTCACTGGGGGAGGGGTAAGGGCCGTCAATCACCACCCAGGGGAAGAAAAGATTTTCTATCTTCACAGGTTCGCATGGATATCGAAGAAAACCCAGCATCACCTGTTGCTAGGCAGACACAGCTGGTTGATGCGACGGCGTGTCGAAGGCTGGAATCTCCTTCCAGGCCATCCAGCATTCCATGCAAAGCAAAAAAGAATGTCAGCTCAGCGGCCCAGGCTGGAGCGAGTCCTTCCACCAGTGGTGAGTCTAATAACCAGCAAATGTTAAGGCAGTTACTGGATTCTGTTAGCAAGTTGCAGGATGCTGTTTTTTATCAGAGGCATTTATCCCCAGCAGATGTTTGGTCTGCACAATCATTACCTGCCATTTCTCAGCCTGACAATGCAGTTAATGTCATTCCTATGCAGGAGCCTGCCGCTACTCCTCAAATCCCAGAGATTTGTTTTAAAGAGCCTTTACCTTGTGAAATCTCCCCTTTGGGTTTTCACTTAACTTCTAATATAAAGGAAAAAATCTGGAAAGGAGAGTTTATTGAAATTTTAACTTTACTCCCTGGCAAGGAATTTTCTGGGAAAAATGACAGGAGGTCAGACGAATTATTGGATGATCGGCGTCGCTCTGCGCCCAAATCTTTTTATAATTGGTTACAATCCTTTTGCATTTATTCTGCTATCATGGGCGAAAAGTTTCCCGAAAAATGTAGTGGTTTATTTCAGCATCTGGAAAATATTCTGGAAGCTTACAGAAATTTTGGTGGCTTTGGGTGGTACAATTACGATGAGTCATTCAGACAAAAAATTTCGGTTTATCCAAATTTAAGATGGGGTATGAAGGATGTTGGTTTGTGGTTAAACCTTATCCTTCCGCAAAAACCGGCCTTTTCAAAACAACCACCCCCCCAAAATGCGATATCTGTTTACAAAAAAGGCTTTTGCTATGCGTACAATGAATCTCAGTGCAAGTGGTCAACGTCGTGTCGCTACAAGCACGAGTGTTCCTTTTGTTTCGGGACTCACCCCGTCGCAAAATGTTTCAAAAGGAACTTTCCTGCTACCCAGGGTAGAGAAAAATCCAAAAGCTTGCACTCCGGTGAAGCTGGAAAAGATGTACCCTTGGCTAATGCTATACCCAGACAGGGAGAAAGCGGAGGTTTTAGTTAAAGGTTTTTCTTCAGGTTTCTCCTTACCAATATTTTCTGGTATCGGTTGCAGTACAGTGAGCAACTTAAAGTCAGTAATAACACATCAGGAGGTTGTAAGAGAAAAATTAATTAAAGAGATCACAGCAGGGAGGGTCGCGGGTCCTTTTAATGCCCCTCCTTTCAAGAATTTTCGGATTTCTCCTTTGGGTATTGTCCCCAAGAAGGAGCCAAATTCTTTTCGTTTAATCCATCACTTATCTTACCCAGTGGGTGATTCATTGAACGATGAAATTGATGACTCTTTAGCTTCCGTATCCTACGCAAGTTTCGATGATGCAGTCCAACTTATAAAAAAGTTCGGTAAGGGTGCCTTGTTGGCAAAAGCTGACATTAAGTCAGCCTTTAGGTTATTACCTATCACCCCTGAATGTTTTAATTCTTTAGGTTTTTGTTTTGAGGATAATTTTTTTTACGATATGTGTTTGCCAATGGGGTGCTCCTTATCGTGCCGGTATTTTGAAACGTTTGCTACTTTTTTACAATGGGTGATCTGCCACGAATCAGGTTGCGAAGGAATCATCCACTATTTGGATGATTTTCTTTTCATAGGCCCTCCTGACTCCCCCATTTGTCTTTTATTGCTAAAATTATTCTTGTGTATTTCTCAGTTTTTTGGCATTCCTATTGCCAATGAAAAAACAGTTTTTCCAGTTACCACCTTGGAATTCCTGGGTATCAGCATTGATACTACCCTATGTCAATTTCAGCTACCTTCAGTTAAAATTTCCAAAATTCAATATTCAATTTTTTCCTTTTTGCGTCGAAAGAAAATACTATTAAAAGAGCTCCAGTCCTTTTTGGGGTTATTGGCTTTCGCCACCAGGGTTATGCCAATAGGCAGAATCTTTTCTAGACGTCTGGCTTTGGCCATGTCCGGCCTTTTTCCCACATCCGCCTTACTTCAGATTTAAAGGACGATCTTTTGGTCTGGTCTCAATTTTTATCTGATTATAATGGCCGTACTTTCTTTCAAGAAGACTTTATTTTTTCAGACCACTTAGATCTCTATACAGATTCAGCAGGTTCGTTTGGTTTTTCAGCCATTTGGGGCACCCACTGGTGTTGTGGTTCTTGGCCCCCATTCTGGATTACCAACAAGGCTACTAAGAATATAGTATTACTAGAATTATTTCCCATTATAGTCGCTCTGGAATTATGGGGCGAATACTTTGCAAACAAAAGAATTCTGGTGCATTCTGACAATAAAGGTGTCATATATGCGTTAAACTGTCTATCTTCCAGATCAATAATGGTTATAAAATTGTTAAGATATTTTGTTTTATTGTGTTTAAGGTTGAACATTTGGGTTAAAGCAAAACATGTCCCTGGGAAAAGTAATCTGATAGCTGACAGCCTGTCTCGTTTTCAGATGGCACGTTTCAGGCAGCTTTTCCCGGAAGCAGACCAGTTCGGTTACACATGTCCGAGTCATTTATGGGATCTGATCTAGCTCCTGTTATATCATCTATCAGGAGTTCGATTGCCCCAAAAACATGGATCGAGTACTCGGTTGCATGGAAGAAGTGGCTCTTGTTTGTTGAAGAATTGGGTTTCCCTGATTCTCCACACATCGAGCAACCGGTTCTTGCCTTTCTTTGTTCACTTATGCAACAGAAGTTATCTTTCAGTCATATTAGCAAAAGCCTAGCGGGTATCTCCTTTTTCCTAAAATTACATAATCTTCCGGCATGTAACAGTTTTTTCTCAGTACGCCAAGCTTTAAAAGGTTATCGGAGACAGACTTTCACGCCTGATACACGTAGGCCCATTACAATAGATCTCTTAAAAAGAATTTGTTTAAGTACACCTCGAGTATGTAGTTCGGATTACGAAGCGTCACTTTTTCATGCAGCTTTTGTACTTACCTTCTTTGCAGCACTAAGAATTTCTGAACTAGTTCCAAATAATAAAAAAAGTATTTCTGGTTTAAAATTCAGGGAAGTTTGTATTACACAAGGTAAGGTACAGGTTTTTGTCAGTAAATCAAAAACAGATTGGGCTGGCAGGGGTCATTGGCTCACGCTGCATGCATGTGGCGACCATATTATTTGTCCTTATTTAATCCTGTCCAATTATATTTCGTTAAGACCTTCTTGTGCGGGTAATTTTTTGGTCCATCTAGACGCTAGTATTACAGCGCTGTTTGATTTCATTAAATCTCGGTCATTTAAAATTTTCATCCCACTCGTTCCGTATTGGAGCAGCTACAGAAGCTGCCAGGATGGGCCTGAGCGAGGCAGTAATTATGAGCTTGGGTAGATGGGAATCTAAAAGGTTTAGTTTATATGTCTGCCCTAACCTTTCTCTCTGATTCCAGGTTCAATATTGGCCGTCTGGATCATTGGGCATTCATTTGTCCACTGGGCGCACAGACGGGCTTGCCAACGCTGTTACTCCAGCAATCTGTCTTTTTCTCCTGATTCTGTTAAAATTTCATGGAAAGGTATTCGTGGTCTTCGATGGGACAATCTTTTTTATCACATTTCTTTATTGTCTAATAGTTTGCCTTACCCTGATATTTTAATTCTCCACCTTGGTGGTAATGACATAGGTAGATGTTCAACATTAGAGTTAATTTGCAAATTGAAGCACGATCTGCAGCACATTCAGTTGTCCTTTCCAAATACTAAAATAATTTTTTCTGAAATGATTCCTCGTCTGGTCTGGCTATCCTATCCAGAGAATAAATCTCTGGAGAAGATTCGGAGGCGTGTCAATCATTCAATTCAAAAATTTATGCCTATGCTAAATAGTTTCTCATATAGGCACACGGAGTTGGAAGGAGGTTTCCCCGGCCTCTATAGGCAAGATGGGGTACACCTGTCCGACATAGGACTAGACATTTTTAATGTAGATCTTCAAAACATGGTTGAAATGGCCTCGGTGTTGGGGTAGGCCGTTTTTTGTTAGCAGACAAAAACCGGCTGGTGGGGACTTTGTATTTATTATTATTTATGCTATTCGCTCGAGTTATATGACTGAGCGAGATCTTAAGAGATGATTTGAAGTTTGAAAGTTTTATATTAAGAATTTAAATATTGAAATTTGTATTTCATTAAATTTAAATAATATTGATAGAATATTTATGATTATTTGATTTATTATACCAATAAAGGTGCCGCGGCCATTTCTAGTACCATTAAATTATAAAATTATTTATTTAATAAAGATATTTGAATTGTTTTCCAGTGTACGGCCTATTTATTATTTAGTGTTAAGATTGGGCCTGTCCGGCCTACACTCCCATGGAAAGGGGGCATTAGTTAGTGCCCACATCATGGGATTGTGGCCGGCTGACCTATAGCAATTACAGGGAGTGCAGAATTATTAGGCAAGTTGTATTTTTGAGGATTAATTTTATTATTGAACAACAACCATGTTCTCAATGAACCCAAAAAACTCATTTATATCAAAGCTGAATATTTTTGGAAGTAGTTTTTAGTTTGTTTTTAGTTTTAGCTATTTTAGGGGGATATCTGTGTGTGCAGGTGACTATTACTGTGCATAATTATTAGGCAACTTAACAAAAAACAAATATATACCCATTTCAATTATTTATTTTTACCAGTGAAACCAATATAACATCTCAACCTTCACAAATATACATTTCTGACATTCAAAAACAAACCAAAAACAAATCAGTGACCAATATAGCCACCTTTCTTTGCAAGGACACTCAAAAGCCTGCCATCCATGGATTCTGTCAGTGTTTTGATCTGTTCACCATCAACATTGCGTGCAGCAACAACCACAGCCTCCCAGACACTGTTCAGAGAGGTGTACTGTTTTCCCTCCTTGTAAATCTCACAGTTGATGATGGACCACAGGTACTCAATGGGGTTCAGATCAGGTGAACAAGGAGGCCATGTCATTAGTTTTTCTTCTTTTATACCCTTTCTTGCCAGCCACGCTGTGGATTACTTGGACACGTGTGATGGAGCATTGTCCTGCATGAAAATCATGTTTTTCTTGAAGGATGCAAACTTCTTCCTGTACCACTGCTTGAAGAAGGTGTCTTCCAGAAACTGGCAGTAGGACTGGGAGTTGAGCTTGACTCCATCCTCAACCCGAAAAGGCCCCACAAGCTCATCTTTGATGATACCAGCCCAAACCAGTACTCCACCTCCACCTTGCTGGCGTCTGAGTCGGACTGGAGCTCTCTGCCCTTTACCAATCCAGCCACGGGCCCATTCATCTGGCCCATCAAGACTCACTCTCATTTCATCAGTCCATAAAACCTTAGAAAAATCAGTCTTGAGATATTTCTTGGCCCAGTCTTGACGTTTCAGCTTGTGTGTCTTGTTCAGTGGTGGTCGTCTTTTAGCCTTTCTTACCTTGGCCATGTCTCTGAGTATTGCACACCTTGTGCTTTTGGGCACTCCAGTAAAGTTGCAGCTCTGAAATATGGCCAAACTGGTGGCAAGTGGCATCTTGGCAGCTGCACGCTTGACTTTTCTCAGTTCATGGGCAGTTATTTTGCGCCTTGGTTTTTCCACACGCTTCTTGCGACCCTGTTGACTATTTTGAATGAAACGCTTGATTGTTCGATGATCACGCTTCAGAAGCTTTGCAATTTTAAGAGTGCTGCATCCCTCTGCAAGATATCTCACTATTTTTGACTTTTCTGAGCCTGTCAAGTCCTTCTTTTGACCCATTTTGCCAAAGGAAAGGAAGTTGCCCAATAATTATGCACACCTGATATAGGGTGTTGATGTCATTAGACCACACCCCTTCTCATTACAGAGATGTACATCACCTAATATGCTTAATTGGTAGTAGGCTTTCGAGCCTATACAGCTTGGAGTAAGACAACATGCATAAAGAGGATGATGTGGTCAAAATACTAATTTGCCTAATAATTCTGCACTCCCTGTAGTCTAGGGTAACTATATTTAAAAAAAAAAAAAAAAAAAAGGGGGTCAGGTCAGTAGGCATAAATCAGCTGGAAAAAGTGACGCTCAGTGTGAATGAGTCATCACTGATGCAGGTGTAAGTCACATGTTTCCCGGGTTTTTGGCATGTTTTTTGAAATCACATGTTTCCCGGGCATAATACAGGTGTTCTGATTCACCTGTTTCCCGGTCTTTTTCACGTGCAGGGGGCTATTTAAGCCCCACTGCTCTGAGGCTCAGTCAGCAGTGCAATTGCGAAAGAGTGTGCTCCCCCTTCCCCCCCACCCTGTCGCACGCACCTTTTATGTGGTTTGTCACCCTTGAATCAAGGGGGGACTTTGTATTTATTATTATTTATGCTATTCGCTCGAGTTATATGACTGAGCGAGATCTTAAGAGATGATTTGAAGTTTGAAAGTTTTATATTAAGAATTTAAATATTGAAATTTGTATTTCATTAAATTTAAATAATATTGATAGAATATTTATGATTATTTGATTTATTATACCAATAAAGGTGCCGCGGCCATTTCTAGTACCATTAAATTATAAAATTATTTATTTAATAAAGATATTTGAATTGTTTTCCAGTGTACGGCCTATTTATTATTTAGTGTTAAGATTGGGCCTGTCCGGCCTACACTCCCATGACACTGTTAAATGTTTTATGCAGAATCAAGTTACAAAATTAAATATTACCAACAACAACTTTAACAAATTGGGGTATGGCACTGGGGGCAGACCAGAGGGACAGGGCACTAGAACTGGGTCTCTTCCCCATTCTCTTGCTGTCTCCTCTGCAACTCCCATCCATCTTCTCTCTCTCCCTCTCCTATTCATCTCATCATCAGGAGCCTGTGTGTGCGGCTCCACGCTTGCATGTCCCCACTTCCCCTTTTATTCAGGCTGGCAGTGAGGAGAGATGCTGCAGCACAGCGGGAGGGAGTACAATCCAGCGCTGAGATCCACACAACTGCACAGCCATTGACACCATAGCACAGCGCACACTGACACTGCACAGCACACATTGAGACCAGTCTGTTCAGTGCTCAGGCTGAACTGTTGGACACTTACAGAGCACAAGGAGAAGAAAACTGTACAAACTGAAAGGCTGCCACTCTCATGTCAGGGCAACTTTCAGTGAGCGCTGCACCGGAGTGGTAATTTTCGCAATCCTTCACCTCACTCATTACTTTCTGCTCTCCAGCTACATTGGTCGGGGGGAGGGGGCAGGCTCAGAGTGGTCATACTGTTAGGTCCCATGGCTTAATGAGAATTGTAAGGAGAGCTCCTGTGTACTGCTCTGCCTGTGCACGGCTCACCATACTACTTTTCCTGAGTAGTGATGAGCGGAATACACCATATTCGATTTCGCGAATATTTCGAAGAATATTCGCGAAAATTCGTTAATATCGAATATTCGTGATATTCGAAATAGCGTATATTCGCCGCGATATTCGAGTTATTCGCGAATACTCGAATATGCAATATTCGTAGCGAATATTCGCAATGCGAATATTCGTGAGCAACACTATTCCTGAGCATGCACCTTTCCTCTTCGGCCGCCAATCTCATCGGGACTTTAAGTGTAGGCACAGATTGCAGGGAGATTGGTCATGCAGCCCTGTCATCACTCTCCCCCAGCTTAAATCCACTCGCCAAATGCTAGTAGGAGAGTGGAAATTTTGAGGGATGTGTATATATATATATATATATGTATATATACATCCCAGCTTTGTGCAGCTACATCTCACTGCAGGCAATTCCTTGTGTACCCAGGGCTGTCTTAATGAGAGGGCACACCTGGGCACTGCCCAGGGACCCCAGCTTCATGGGGGGCCCTGCACTTTCCCCAAAGCAGCTGGTCCTTGAGCCCACACTGCCCTGAAGTTGTGGGCCCCATGATGGCACTGAGAGTGATAGATGCCAAGGGGAGGCAGTATGCCTCCTACCTACTTAATGTCTGTTTACCTAAACTGTCATCATTGTAGGGGCCCTAGAGCATTACTTTGCCCAGGGGCCATGATGCTATTAAGATGGCCCTGTGTGTACCTATTCCAATACATCAAATACAGTATGTCTGGAAGGCCAACAAGGAGAGGCAGACACTCACAAGCCAATAAAAGAGGGCAAGCAGGCTCTGTGTCTAGAGGCAACAGTGCTGGTCGTGGACACAGTGCATCCTCACCAGCACGTGGCTGTGGGGCATGTCTTTTTGTTTCGGCAGCTGGCCGTGTTGAGCCACAACATGGAGAAGAGTTGGTAGAGTGGATGATTAAAGGAAGATGATTACCCCGCGCTGCCAATTTTGGTTAAATGGTAGCTGCTAACACGGCTCATATGAGAGAAGCAAAAAGAATTAAATGTGTAGGAAATGTGTAGCGCTTTAAAGTGACTGTCTGTTAATGACAGTCAGAAGCACAAAAAAAGAATAAACAAATTTTGTGTAGAGTAAAACAAATAAAGGACCCTGGAAAATCCAGGGACAAGCACTGTATAACTCGTGCGTGATGAACAGTGTGACAATAATCTATTAGTGAGATGACACCCGTTGTTGGATACAATTAATCACATATAGAAACATATATGCATTGAAAAACAACAGTGATTGTTCATTTCTTTAGAAAGACATGTGTAAATTATTGGCCACTGACTGCCAAGTGCAATAATGTCCCGTGAAAGGAAAATAAAACAAATCCTGATGTAAATAAGTAATAGTCAATCTGATGATTGGTGAATAACAAATAGTGACTTCTCCACTGTGTTGTTCCCACCACCGAAAGCAATGCAGGCTTACCAGAACCAGTTGACTTCAGATGGCTTACGCCACTGAAAGTCAAATTAGGCTTGTAGTGGCTGATATCACAATGGGCTCCTTGGCAAGGCAATACTTTGAATGGTCAGCAGAACCTCCGTGGGATGGATGGATGAAGCCCAGCTGGGAGTGCGATCCCCAAGTGGATATTCTCATAGAAAATGGTTTGTATAAGAGAAAGAAGTGGCCACATAGCGTAATCCTGTTTAAGTAGAAAAATAAAATATTTATTTACAGCTATCAAACTTACATTTTAGCTGAATAAAAAATGCTTGTATACAAGTAGGGGGGCAGTGGAGTCCCCCCGACGCGTTTCGTGGACAGAGCACTTCGTCTGGGGTGTCTCTCCACTGTAGCCCACTCCAATTTATATAAAAACAGTGAATTACAGTCCAATCAGTGAAGATCTGACTCACCATGCACCTGCAGCAATGAAAAGCAGCACTTCCGTCTATCCAAGATGGCGCTGCGGCTTGCTATCCAAGCCTCAATGTGAGTTTGGCCTCATTAGCATAGCATTGCTATCCAAGCCTCAATGTGAGTTTGGCCTCATTAGCATAAGCAGGAAGTGAGCAACATATTGTGTGAAAATACGAGAATATCGTTAGATCTAGATGTTATGGGATATGATTGCTAAATGTGGAACTGTAATAGTATTTTTTGAAGTAATTAACTAAAAATATAAAAGTTTAAAATAAGAACGATGACTGTGACACAGAACGAGGCGTTCCTTATGCCTAGTTCTTACAGCCAATGGCTAATGAGCCAGTAACAGCTAAGGTGTATATGAGTTAGCCAATGGCGGATAGGGTGCAAGTATACTAACCACGCCTTTCGGTGGATGTGTTTGGCTGTGCCCCAGAATGAATTAGAATAAGCGCTTGCGCACATATGAGGCAACGGCGCTGTGGAACGCATATGCGTTCCAGCTGGAAAAAGCAAGCGTCGCACAAAGCGACCAAAGGGGCGGGTGGAAATAATCCAAAAACGGCGCATGCGCGCTCGCATGGACCTCGCTATGGAACGCACGTGCGTTCCAACTGACGTGCGCTCCGGTTATGTAGGTTTCTGATTAATATTAATCTGGCTGGCCATACTCCATGTGGAACACACCTAGGTTGCAGCTAATGTGCGCTCCTACTACATGGAGTGGGATCTAACCATATAGCTCTTTAATTAAAATCAATCCAAATAACCATGCCTGGTTGACAGCACAAAATTGCATTCTGGCAAACAGGAAAGAAACCAATCCATGTTATGACTGCCGAAAATACAAATTACTTCATGGCACAATGTGGATGATTGCAGCAGCTCAAAGTAATGAAGCCACTACATGTTATAAAATGTATATTGAACAATGGCACCATCTATAAAGCAATTCAATCATATATACTAATGTCAATGATGGTGGTATGCTTTTATTAATGAAAAAACTACCGCTTCATGTGTTTTGTGAGTCAGATCTCCACGTACATATGAATATACATAACTGTGAAAAATGGTCACAGAATAAATTGCAAATGATGAACATATTGTATGTTCCAATATAATGAGAAAAAAACAGAAAAAATATAGAAAAAATATACTACAAAAATTACCAAATACCCGGAATGTGATATTATGACATATTGATAAAGGAATTAATGTCCCATTCGACATTCATTCCTAATAGGATATAAGTCTGGAGTTCATATATCCAAAAAGTTTCGAGGCGGGATACCCCACGGGTCATAGCTCCACCTCTCCAGGGCGGGGTGTACTTGTCGATAACGGCAAACTGAGTACCCTTGGGGTCCCTATGATGATGTTTCCTATAGTGTCGTGGTACGGGTGTTTTGTGTCCCCACCTATTATTAATGCAATATGTTCGCTGACCCTGATGGAAAAGCAACGAATAGTGCGACCAACATATTGCATGCCTCAAGGGCACGTGAGTAAATATACAATATATTTAGTCGCACAGGTGCAGAACGTTTTGATTTTGTATTGTTTCTTGGTGACTGATGAAAACTCTGAAATTTTTCGTGTAGTGAGAGCATTGTGATGACACACTTTGCATCTCCTGCAAGGATAAAAACCAACTAAATCATGGAAGAACGAACTCTTTACGGGAGGGTTGATTATATTTGGAGCAATCTTGCTCTGTAGTGAAGGAACTCCCTTGAACACTATCTTTGCCTGTTCAGGCAATAAAGGACCCAATATCTTGTCTCCTCTAAGGATATTCCAATGTTTATTGAAAATGGTCTTAATTTGCTTATACTGAGTAGAATAAGTAGTCAGCATAGCGAACTTGAAACCATCGTCCGTAGGACGTTTAGGTTTGACAGATATTAGTGACCTCCTATCCAATGAAAGGACTCTTTGTAACTCGAGATCTATATCACTAGCCGAATATCCCTTATCTACAAACCTCGATTTCAAAATCTCGGCCTGTACAAGATAGGTGTGATCATCTGTACAGTTTCTGCGTATTCTAAGGAATTGACTACGCGGAACCGAACGGAGCCACGAGGGATGGTGACAGCTCCCCATGGGAATGTAATTGTTACGGTCCGTCGGTTTAAAATAGGTCTGGAAGTTGAATTTACCATTCACTATAGTTATCTCTAAGTCCAGAAAATGGATCTTGGTGGGGCTAAACTCATATGTCAAAGAAATGCCCATAACATCTAGATCTAACGATATTCTCGTATTTTCACACAATATGTTGCTCACTTCCTGCTTATGCTAATGAGGCCAAACTCACATTGAGGCTTGGATAGCAATGCTATGCTAATGAGGCCAAACTCACATTGAGGCTTGGATAGCAAGCCGCAGCGCCATCTTGGATAGACGGAAGTGCTGCTTTTCATTGCTGCAGGTGCATGGTGAGTCAGATCTTCACTGATTGGACTGTAATTCACTGTTTTTATATAAATTGGAGTGGGCTACAGTGAAGAGACACCCCAGACGAAGTGCTCTGTCCACTAAACGCGTCGGGGGGACTCCACTGCCGCCCTACTTGTATACAAGCATTTTTTATTCAGCTAAAATGTAAGTTTGATAGCTGTAAATAAATATTTTATTTTTCTACTTAAACAGGATTACGCTATGTGGCCACTTCTTTCTCTTATACAAACCATTTTCTATGAGAATATCCACTTGGGGATCGCACTCCCAGCTGGGCTTCATCCATCCATCCCACGGAGGTTCTGCTGACCATTCAAAGTATTGCCTTGCCAAGGAGCCCATTGTGATATCAGCCACTACAAGCCTAATTTGACTTTCAGTGGCGTAAGCCATCTGAAGTCAACTGGTTCTGGTAAGCCTGCATTGCTTTCGGTGGTGGGAACAACACAGTGGAGAAGTCATTATTTGTTATTCACCAATCACCAGATTGACTATTACTTATTTACATCAGGATTTGTTTTATTTTCCTTTCACGGGACATTATTGCACTTGGCAGTCAGTGGCCAATAATTTACACATGTCTTTCTAAAGAAATGAACAATCACTGTTGTTTTTCAATGTATATATGTTTCTATATGTGATTAATTGTATCCAACAACGGGTGTCATCTCACTAATAGATTATTTTCACACTGTTCATCACGCACGAGTTATACAGTGCTTATCCCTGGATTTTCCAGGGTCCTTTATTTGTTTTACTCTACACAAAATTTGTTTATTCTTTTTTTGTGCTTCTGACTGTCACTAACAGACAGTCACTTTAAAGCGCTACACATTTCCTACACATTTAGAGTGGATGATTAAGCCGTCCTCATTCTCCTCATCCTCTGTGTAACAGGCGCTCCGTGCGCCTGTTACTTTCACTAATACAGGTGCATCAGCGCCGTAATGCATTCCATGCTGGAACACATAAGGCACTTGCGCAATGACCACCATCCTGTGCCTAACTGCTGTCATCACCCAGGCACACCTACCTCACTGTGCTCCCGAGCTTGCTGTCCCTACTCCAGCGGCTCCTGAGCCAGGTCTGTAAGAGAGGCCTCCCCCTGCAAACTAGGCTCTGACTACCAGGTATGTTCTAGTACATAACAAAGGCACTGAACACTGCATCTGTATTCTGCAAGCAGGACACAGTAGGCATAGTCGCTCAGTCCCTGCTCTAACCAGTAGACATGTGCAATTAATTTAGTTTCAAATTAGTTTTTTAAGTCATTTTAACAAATTGGTTAATTCCGAAATTTCCAAAGTTTTCTATTTCCGAATTTTCGGATTTCCGAAATTTCGAAGTCCGGATTTTCGAATTTCAGAAATTTCAATTTTTTTAAAAAATTCGGAATTTTGGAAATTTGAAAATCTGGCAATTCAAGATTCGAATGACATAATAAATGGCGTATGTAAACTAATGGAACGTCTTATAATAATAATAATAACTTTTTATTATTTTTATTATTTGTTCTATTCCATTTGTTTAGATGCAGCAATCGTTATTTTGGATAATTCATAACTTCAGATACATTTGTATTCATTACATTCACCAACAGACAAATTTGAAAGGAAATACCTATAATTTAATAGTTATTATTAGTTAGTTATTATTTAGAATTTTACAGATTTATTTATTTTTTCCAGATTTTCAAATTTTCAAATATTTAGAAATTCAGAAAAGCGGAATTTAGAAAAATGGAAATTCGAAAGTCGAAAATTCAAACAATCTGAGATTTGGAAAGCGGAAATTTGCAAAGTGGAAATTCCAAAATTTCATAATTTCATGCTCGGCTGAGTGAGTTTGAGGTGGAGGAACTTGACTGGCATGCATAGAGTCCTGACCTCAATCCGATAGAACACCTTTTCTGTGGAGACTGAGCCGGGCCTTCTCGTCCACACAAATGTTCTTCTGGAAGAATGGTCAAACATTCCCATAGACACACTCCTAAACCTTGTGGACAACCTTCCCCGAAAAGTTGAAGCTGTTAAAGCTTCACCAACTCAATATGGAATCCTACGAACTAAGACTGGGATGCCATTAACGTTAATGTGCCTGTAAAAGCTGGTGTCCCAATACTTTTGGTAATATAGTGTATCCCACTGTAGTTAGCAGGTTTAGGACAGTCCTTAACATAAGCCATGATTCGGCAACTGACAGACCCACCCTGTAGGCACCCACTGGCTTACCTCGATCATCATGGGCAACAGACATTTCTGTGCACACTTTACTGTTCCTACCAGGATATTGAAGCATAAAGCCATTTTTCCCAGCCATAAGCAGACCGCTAAGCATATTTGTAATCCATGGGCACGATCGTCTGTTGTGTTTGCCATGGGTGAAAGCACATGGCACAGTTTACTAAATCACAGGTTTAACAAGTGTTCTTCCCAGCCACAATTGGGGCAACTGGGTATTAGGGATGAGCAGGGCCGCCATCAGGGGGGTACAGGCAGTACACCTGTAAGGGGCCCGGGGGTCCCCAGGGCCCCAGATGGCAACCCCCCTCTTTTTTATTTATTTTTTTATTTAAAAAAATATATTTTTTTATATTTTTTTAATTTAATTTTTTATTAAAGGGACAATTTTTTTTCTTTTACTTTTTTTTTTAGCAGTTTGGAGGTCCCCGGGGGCCCAGAGGCCCCCAGGGCCCTGGATGGCAACCCCCCTTTTTTTATTTATTTTTTATAAAAAAATATATTTAATATTTTTATTTGATTTTTTTTATTAAAGGGACAATTTATTTTTTAGGGGTCCGGAGGTCCCCAAGGGCCTGAAGATCCCCAGGGCCTCAGATGACAACCCCCTTTTTTTATATATTTTATTTCTTTTATATATATAATATAATATTATTATTATTAAAAGGCCCAGAGGTCCCCAGGGCCCTAGGTGACAACCTTTTTTCTTATAAAAAGGTTTTAATTTTTTTATATTATTTTATTTCTTTTTTTTATATATAGATATATTTTTATTAAACGGCTCAGAGGTCCCCGGGGCCCCATGTTATTTTTGTTTATATATATATATATATTTTTATTTTTTTATTAAAGGGCCCTGGAAGGCAACCCCCTTGTTTTTTTTTATAAATGTTTATTTCATTTTTATATATATATTTTTTTATTTCTTTTTTATTAAAGGGCCCAGAGGTTTCTTTTTATTAAAGGGCCCAGAGGTCCCGGATGGAAACCTCCCTTTTTTGTAATTTATTTTTATACATTTTTTTAATTAAAGGGCCCAGAGGTCCCAGGGCCCCCCCGCTTCTCAATTCGTGGCAGCCCCCCCGGCTTCTGGTCTGGCAGCACCACCCCCCCGGTTCTCTGCTCCAGGGGGCCCATGCCTGAAGCTGTGTAAGGGGCCCCATAATTGCTGATGGCGGCCCTGGGGATGAGCTTTGAGTTCGAGTAGAACTCATGTTCGACTTGAACATTGCCTGTTCGCCGAACAGCGAACTATTTGGGGTGTTCGCGGCAAGTTTGTGTGAACTTTAGAACCCTGTTAAAGACTATGGGACTCGACCGTTTGAAATCTAAAGTGCTAATTTTAAAGGCTAATATGCAAGTTATTGTAATAAAAAGTTTTTGGGGACCCGGGTCTGCCCCAGGGGACATGTATCAATGCAAAAAAAAGTTTTAAAAACTGCAGTTTTTTTGGCAGCAGTGATTTTAATAATTCCTTTAAGTGAAACAATAAAAGTGAAATATTCCTTTAAATTTTGTACCTAGGGGGGGGGGGGTGTATAGTATGCCTGTAAAGTAGTGCTTGTTTCCCATGCTTAAAACTGTCCCTGCACAAAGTGTAATTTCTGAAGGAAAAAAAGTAATGAATTGTTGGCTCCCGGCAATACAGAGAAAAGTCATTCATAAAAAAAAAAATGTGTAGGGGTCCACGGCATTTTTTTTTTAAATTTGGGGTGGAGTTCCCCTTAAAATCCATACCAGACCTGAAGGGTCTGGAATGGATTCTTGGGGGAAACCCCCACATATTTTTTTTTTAATTTGACACATGGTTCCCCTTAATATCCATAGCAGACCCTAAGGTGTGTGATTTTAAATGACTTTTTCCTTCAGAAATTAAATTTTGTGCAGGGACAGTTCTAAGCACAGGAAACAAGCCCTAGTTTACAGGCATACTATACACCCCCCTAGGTACGAAATTTAAAGGAATATTTCAATTTTATTGTTTCACTTTAAGCATTATTAAAATCACTGCTCCTGAAAAAATGGCCGTTTTTTAAAACTTTTTTTGCATTAATACATGTCCCCTGGGGCAGGACCCCGGTCCCCAAACACTTTTTAGGACAATAACTTGCATATTCGCCTTTAAAATTAGTACTTTAGATTTCAAACGTTCGAGTCCCATAGACTTTAACAGGGTTCTAAAGTTCACACAAACTTTTGGTCTGTTCGCAGGTTCTGGTGCGAACCGAACCCAGGGGTGTTCGGCTCATCCCTACTGGGTATGCAGGGCCTCAATGATTCCGGAAGCAGCTCCCACTGGTTACTAAGGGCATTGGCACTTGGTTGTAGCAACAGTCACAGATAGGCAGAGCACATAAGTCAGTTTTTTTGAATTTTTTAACAACTGGTGATCCATGAACAAAGTGCAGTGCTATGGCTTGCTGAAAACTCTGGTTGCAGGTTATTGCGGGTGGATATCCAGGATGTGCCCCCAAATGTAGCGCACCTAGGGTCACCACATTTCCAAACTGCCATTCAGGGACACGCCCCCCCCCCCAAAAAAAAAGATGATTTTTGAATGATTTTGAGTGCCTGAATATGTTGTACATGGTGACTGGGTTATGTATAACTTAGCAACGTTGTCTTTTTTAATTGTGTAACCACTCTATCTGCCATTATTTTTTAAAGTTTTTTGCTCTGTGTTGTTTTCTACTTAATACAATTCATTGTACTCTTCAGAGTGTTCTGCCTTTGGTCTTCTTTGAGAGAACTTTATTCTCATATTTTTTTGTTATATGTGCTTGACCATCAGAACTGCATTCCACATATCTTTATGTGGATAAGGTTGGAATTTGTACAGTGAATTGTTGACAGACACACTACTATTATTATTCTTCACGTAAGATATCCGGTTGATCCAGGCTATACCCACATTTTTTGCAGGTAAATGCAGAACCAATACTGTAAGTGATGAAATCTTCATCACTTAAGGCCTCAGTTTTCATAGAGGAGAGGGAGAAACTGATGTTCCTCCTTCTACTTTGTGCGTTGCCAATCCGACCAGATGGAATGGGAGAACAGGAGAGGGCTGTGGCTGAACGCAGCAGAGATAGTGCTGCCATTGTCCATTAGCAAAGGTGCTGAAAAGGAGATCCTGCCTATGCTCGGGAGGAGGGAAGAAGAGATCCTAAGATCCTTGCTGCCCAGCCACTCAACAGCGCCCCCTTCATATGGAGCCCATGGCACTTGCCATGGCTGCCATACACTAGATACGCCACTGCAGTCAGTGCTTTGCATGTTACTTGCCTTACTACCTCTCTCTTCATATGTACACTGCAGTCTGTTTCAGAGGTTTCTTCTGCATGCCGCTGCCTGGCTGGACTCCAAAACATACATGAGGAGGTGGGTGGAGCTAAACAGAAGTCACGGAGGAGGAAGTTAAATTTCCTCCGCTGTGATAGGTGTCTGCCTCTCTTCTGCTCTGACGTCACTGGTTGCTACACGCCAAGCGGGCGGCAGGTAGCAACCAGTTTGGGCACTAAGCCAGCACGGTAGTGAATAAAGTAAAAAAGCCAGCTCTCACTCTCTGCCAGCTAGGGGTCCACCACAGGCTGAGACAGAGATGATGCAAAGGCTATTTTAGGAAGCATTCAAACGGCCCAGGGCAATTCCGGGACTCTGCATTGTCCCGTAATGAGGGTGCCCGGGACACAGGACACAAGTATTAATTAAGGGACAATCCCGGGCAATCCAGGATACGTGGTCACCCTAAGCGCACCCCATGTAAGAGCCGCTGGTGAATAGGGATCCCCACCCTGCACAGCCAGGCACACTGAATTCCACAGGCCCGCTTGAGTCAGGAAACAATCCAGCAGCTTTTTTTTATTAGGGGTATTAAACTTGGAAGGGGTTTGGAATATTATGGGATGCCCACTTGATTAGTACAAAAGTCTCTTCAGGGACACTTCAACTATATACACTCTCTATATACACGCCTCTTCCTCCAGCACATCACTTGCTTGCAGAACACTCAGATCCAGCTGGAACACTGTTAGTTATTCTGACAAAAAGCAACAGTCAGATGCAGCAAAAACCCTTTTAGAGGCAGGGACCGCGGGTGTGTAGAAAAAGTACCAGTGTCCAGCTACATTCCTATGGCCACTGATCCCAGCACCACCTCCTCAGGCACTGCCAGCCCACCAGGCTGCAACTGCCCCCCCACCAGCCCTCCAGGCTAACTTCTCCCCACAGTCCTCCAGATTGCCACACCCACCTGGCTGTCTTCTCCCTGGAGATCTCCCAGATGTGCCTGTCGGCTCCTGCTGTCCCTTGGACAGGACTCCCCCTGTGTTTTCAGAGCATCTCTCCAGCACCCTTCAGGGCCTCCAACAGCCTCCTCAGCACTCCATCTCCAGCTTCCTCCCCAACTCCACACTGCCCCTGCTGGGCTGACTCAGTAAGTGGTGCCCTCCCTCTGCCAGCCCATGTGGCTGGGGATTGGTTGGTCCCCTATCAATACTCCAGGCAGCTCCTCCTGACCTCCCTCCCATTCCTTTGGAAATTTCTCTAAAGTTCAAGCAAGTAGGGGGAGGTACCAGAAGTACTGCCCGATGAGTCATCCAGACTCCCTGGATCACTCACCCTGACCCAGATTCAAAACACAGGCTAAGCATAAATGTATCTACACCACAAGGGCCTATGTACACTAACTATCACTTTACACTAGAGGATCATACACTATTGATTTGCACATTTCTAGTAAGGATACCAGTAGGATAGTAATATAATTACTATTTCCTAAAGTCTGGTTTAGAAGATGGTTTTAATGCCTTCTAAGGGCGTCACCCGGGGGATCACTCAGGACTCGGTGCGCATTACCGGAAGCCCCGATGTCTGCCGGGCACCAGCGATTGCCTGTGATCACGGCAGAACCGTGGATCTGTGTGTTTAAACACAGATCCACATCCTGTCAGAGGTGAGGAGACGGACGTGTGTTCTCAGCACAGAGGAACACAGATCTGTCTCCTCCCCTTGTGATTTCCCTCCCCCTACAGTTAGAATCACTCCCTAGGACACCCCTTCCCTGACAGTCACATGTACACAGTAATCAGTGCAGTTTTATAGCATTAATCGCTGTATAAATGTGAATGGTCCCAAAAATTTGTCAAAAGTGTCCGAAATGTCCGTCGCAATGTCACGGTCACAATAGAAATCGCAGATCACCGCCATTACCAGTAAAAAAATAAAATAAATAAAAATGCCATAAATCTATCCCCTATATTGTAGACACCATGGGCCAGATTCACGTACATTGGCGCATATACTGACCGGCGTAGCGCACCTCCTTTACGTTAGACCGGCGCAATGTAGAGGCGCAAGTACCGTATCCTTGTAGTATTTGCGCAGAAATTTGCGCCGGTGTAACGCAATTTCCGAAGCGTAAGGCGATGTAATTCAAATTGGGAAGGACGTGGGCGTGTTCCATTGAAATGAGCCGTGACCCCATGCAAATGAAGGGCCGGCCGGATTGCGCATGCGCACATGAAGCAGACTATGGTCAGCACCTCTCTGCGCATGCTCACAACTCGGCATGGCGCAATCGGTGAGATTAGAACTAGGCCCGGTCAACTTAGTGAGCTCCGCACAGTGCTTAAATAGACAGAGAGAAACGCCCTTCCTTTGCAAAAGTACATCCAATTGTTCCCCTTCCTACAACAAGGTGCTTTTGTTCTGTTGTTTGTTTGTGTTAGTTGGTTTGTGACTTGTCTTGGAGATATTTGGTGACTGTTTTGTATAGTGTTTTGGATAGTGTTTTTCAGAGTGTTTTTTGGTGACTGTTTTTGAGACTTTTTTGGTGAGTGATTTTTGGTGAGTGATTTTTGGTGATTGTTTTGGAGAGAGTTTGTGAGAACATGACTGAGAGGAAGGGAAAATTAAATTTTTCAGTGCGGGAGAAGGCAATTCTTGCCAGGGCCATTACCCTATATGGCCGATTCCTGCACGGCCCGGAGAGTGCCAACACCACCCCGGCCAGGAAGGCTCAGATATTGCAGGACATCGCCAAAGAGGTAAACTCGTTGGGGGGGGGGGGAGACCCGGTCACGCCAGGGGATCCAAAAGAAGATTAATGATCTCCGGCGTGTGGTCCGTGGGAAGCTGGGCAAGATTGCAGCCCATGCCAGGGGCACTGGAGGGGAGCCCTGTTAGGCTGACTGAGGAGGAGCGTGCGGTGGCCCAGACCTTCGACAGGCAGCAAGTGGAGGGGCTGCCTGGCTTTGACTCCATTGAGGAGGCCATGAGGACAGGTAAGTTTTTTTTTTCCTATCTGGTGTGTAGCATGTGTGGGGGGGGAGGGAATATGTGGCAAGTGTGTGGATCCTCCAACCTATGAATGTTTTGTGTCATCCACAGATGTGCAGGAGGGTGCTGGGCCATCTGGCCTGTCCGCACCATCCCTGGGACAACAGTCGGAGGAAGACCCCCAGACAAGGCCGGAGTCCTCTGAGGATGTTGAGGAGGAGGAGTTTGAGTTGGAGGAGGAGGTCATGTCAGGGAATGACTTGTTAATTTTGGAGAAGTCTTCCCCTATGGCTGGCAGCAACCAGGCCTCCATCGGGGTAGCCCCTCCCACTCCTCCCCCAACAGGGCTCCCCTCCCAAGGGGCTCCCCTTCTCAACGACCATAAGCCTCATCTGGAGGCAGGAAGGCAACCCACAAGACTAGGGGGTGGCCGAGGTTCTGCCTGCCAACCTGAGAAGGGACCAGGCCCTTCAGACCCGCCATCTGGGACAGGTCAGCCAGACTTTGGGGCGGATGGAGGAGAGCCTGTCCTCCATAAAGGATACAGTTGGGGACATGGCCTGCAACTCCCTGGCTCTGATCAATTGCCAAAATGAACAGCAGGCTACCACAGCAGGCATTGGTCAGGATTTGCGGGCCCTCGGTCAGGATGTGCGGGCCCTCACTGAGGCTATCCAGGCCAATACGGAAACAATCAATGCTGGCCTGACTCGCATTGCCGTGACCTTGGAGGGCAGGTGGGCAGAGACCAGGGGATGCTCCTCCTTCCCCGGATTCCCCCCCCATGAGTCTCCCCTGAGGAGCCTGGGCCGTGGCCGCCCCAGGCGTGGGTCACGCCAGCGGCGGTAGTTTTTTTTTTTCTCTTCTGATTTTTTATTTTTTTTGCTGGGCATTTTTTTTTGGTGCTGGCCAATTTTTTAGGGTTTGTGAATTACTTTTGAATGTGGGGGTGACATTCCTGCCGGAAAAGGGGTATCACCCTCATTTGTGGTGGAGAAGGGTTCCCCAGGACCAGGGAGAAGTGATCCCCAGGTCCGTGTGAATGGTGTATGAATGTACAGTGACATAATTGGAGCCGTGGCGTGGCGTTGCTGCTCACAAGTCCTGCATGGTGGGCTTGTGCTAATCCAATGTGATGAGGATGTGGTGTGTGTGATCTAGGGACCACAGTGGTGTGCATGCATGCATTCTCATTGAGCCATGATTAATGTGTGTGTTTAACGTGCAAAGATGCCTAATGTGAGCTGTCTCCTTGCTGCTCTTCCCTCAGAAGACGGGGTAGCCTCGGTTAGGGGGGGATTGTCTGGTTCGGGGGTCAGGTCATCACGTATGTCAATCTCCAGGCCCTTTCTCAATGCGAAGCTGTGCAGCATGCAACATGCACCGATGATCTGGCATACAAAGTTTGGGGAAAACAACAGGGTACCCCCAGACTTTTCCAGGCATCGGAAACGTGACTTCAGGAGGCCAAAACAACTGCACGAGTTTTGGCGTGTGCTTCATTGTATCTTTCCTTTCCTGGGGTTTGGGGGTTCTGGATAGGAGTCATGAGATGGGGTCCCAGTGCATATGCAGAGTCACCTGGAAGGGAAAAGACAGGAGGATGTTAGTCATGCATGTGCCCCTTGTGATTTCTGCATCATGGGGGGGGGCAGTCATGCCTGACACCCATGTCACTCACCAACCAGCCAGCTGTCCCCATACATGTTCTGTTCGGATTCCATTGGGATGGGGCTATGATTGTATATGTAGCTGTCATGGCTGGATCCGGGGTGTTTGGCACGGACGTGCCATATGAGGCATTTGGCATCGGCTATCACCTGTACGTTGATGGAATGCCAATGCTTCCGATTGCGATATATGTGCTCTGTCTCACGGGGGGCTGGAGTGCCATATGTGTGCAATCAATGGCCCTTACGGTGCGTGGGAATCTGGCAATTCTGTAGAAATCTGTCATTGCCTTCTGCCGCAGGTCATCCTGGGTGGGTCTGATGATTTGGTTGGCCATGCGTCTGAGAATTCCAGGGATAACCTGGTGCACACATCTGCTCATGGAGGATTGTGACATCCCAGCCACCACTCCACTTGTTCTTTGAAAAGAGCCACTGGCAAGGAAATGGAGTGTTGCCAGGACCTTGACCAGTGGCTGCACTGCATGTGAGCGGTGTGTTGGGCTGGTGATGTCCTCCTGCAGGGTTGTGGTTAATTCCAGGATGGCATGAGGGGTGAATCTGAAGATGCGATACACCTCAGAATCACTCATGCCAAAGAGGTCTATGGGTGTGCGGTATATCCTCTCCCGTGCCCTCCTCCGTGCCCTCCTCCTTCTGCGCTCATCTAAAGTCAGTAGTATAGCTATGAGCAAGGATGCCCCTGGCATGTTGGCATACAGATTGTTGTCCTGCAAGTGTGGCTGCTCAGCTCGTCCCTAACGGTGTTGCTTTACCTGACATGTAGACGGATTGTCTAATTTTAAACCTGCTTTTATATGGACTAATTTTAGACAGGACGTGCAGCTGATGCACACAGCGCGTAGCCTGCGCCGCACAAGCTTACTTTTGTGGATCGCCGTATCTCCCTCATTTGCATATTTGCCTAGCAAAAAAATCAATGGTGTGTCTAGCGCATTTTTTGCACGCACGATACGCCGGTCTATCGAAATTACGTCGGCTGAAAATTTCTAGATTTCTGCCGTATATCGTTTTGGGGATACGGCGCATAGATAGGCAGGCGTATATTTACAATTACGCAGGCGCATCTCCTGAAAGCCGGCTTAAGTGCTTTGTGAATCTGGCCCTGTGTTTTTTTCTAAATTGTCGCTTTTCTTTTGTTTATAGCGCAAAAAATAAAAACCGCAGAGGTGATAAAATAGCAAACTAAAAGTTATTTGTGTGGAAAAAGGACGTCAATTATGTTTGGGAGCCACGTCGCACGACTGCGCAATTGTCATTTAAAGTGCGACAGCGCTGAAAACTAAAAATTGGCCTGGGCAGGAAGGGGGTGAAAATGCCCTGTATTGAAGTGGTTAATATCTGAGAGAAATTGCAATTTTTATTTAATTTTTTTACAGTAGACTGGTATGTGGTTAGATTTATTGATCCCTGCTTTCTTATTCACAGGAAACCTTTAAGATTTTAAGACAACTTAACAGTCTGAAGCCCCATACACACTATCAGTTTTCCTGATGGTTTTCTCTTCAGGTTTACCAAAACCATCTAATATGAGGTCAAACCTCAAGAGTTTCAATTTGTATGCAATCAGGCAGGCCCTTGTACTACACGGTTTTGGTAAACCTGAAGAGAAAACCATCAGGAAAACTGATAGTGTGTATAGGGCTTGAGAGGTAATGGAGGGTATGTAGCGTTCACAGAGACCAAACATTGTACAAACATGTGAACTCAGTGGCTCTCCAAGGAGGAAAAGTAAAGTTGGATGATAGGCCTTGTAGTATTTTCCTGTGAGGTTATGTGTGAAAATGTTTATGTTTTGATGTATTGGAATATATATATATATATATATATATATATATATATATATATATATATATATATATATATATATATATATATATACACACACACATTCATTTACTATCAATAAACTAAGATTGTAGTTCTTGTAGATAGTAGTCGGTTCTAAATGTTTTTTTTTTTATTATTAAACAGTTTTTGCCTTAATGTTAAACTCTTTCTCAACTTGCTTTGTTCTCCAGAATATTACAAAAATTTTTAATTTCTCAAGTTTGTGTTTAGTGAAGGACAACAACCTTATCAGCGATTTGATCACTATTTCTTCTGACACCTATGCTTACCACAATCTTATAAGTATGTACAGAAAAACCTTTATTTTAGCAATCTTATTTTAAAATCAGTTTGCAAAGTATCCACTTACCTATGAATGTAGCAGCGTAGTTAAAGCTGTAGTAAAGTTAACCTAAAAAGAAAAAGGGTACGGGCATTCCATTGCTGAGGACACTGGCTGCTGCTCGCTGGAATATCCCCAAAATGGTGCACAATTAGGATATATTAATTTTACCTTTATTATAAGGTTACCTGTAGGTAAAAATTGCACAAAAGGGTTTACTATCACTTTAAATAACTAAAATGTTTGCATTCATAGCAATCGTGTACTTTCTCACTTTACTAAATAGTCACAAGCACATAAAACAGGAAAAAATATTGAAAATAAGGTGATAGAAATAAATTGTGCTTTTGAAAACACATTCAACCCTTTCTAATGTATTGCTGCCACCAGGGTCGTCTTAATGAGCGGGCACACCTGGGCACGGCCCAGGGGCCCCAGCTCCCCAGGGGCACTTCACTTTCCTGTCCCCTTGTAAACATGTACTACTACTTCTTATTGCTTAGGGGGTGAATTTATATATCCCAGAAGGTGGGAGCTGAGGGACTATTTTTTTCATTTTCGGGTGGATGGACACTAGTCAGTGCACAGCTGCATGTTCTAGATTTCCTGCCTGCAACAGCTTCAGCTCCAAGCCCCTCCCTCAATATAGGTCCATGGCTGTGTGCAGTTTTGGAGGAAGAGAAGAGGAGCCCTCCGTGCACATGGAGAAGTGCCAGCCGCTGCAGCCAAGTCCTGAATATGCCTGTCACAGGATCTCTTCCCCTCACACAGATCCTCTTGGTGTCTGAGAGCTGTAGGCAGATGTCTGGGGGAGGGGGGCTGATCTGTCATCCGATCCTGCAGGAGCCCGGGAGGAAGGAAATCTGCTATGCTGGGAGGAGGGACATCTGCCATGCTGTTGGGAACAGATGAGGTTAGTAAACTTATTTGGGAGAGAGGATTGTGTAGAAAATGACCTGGGTGGGTGTAATGATTGTGCTAGGGGAGAGACTGCTGCTTAACCCATCCATGTAATGTGCTCTCTTGTGCACTGAAGTCAAGCCATCAGACAGTTCTAAATCAGTGGTCATGCTATCAGACAGGTTTTTTTGCTTGTATACACAACACAGGAAAACTAGATATAACATAATATATAATGTAATGATTACACAGAGTTGTTACACATACACACCCCCCCCCCTCTCTGTAATATTTACAATATAATATAATGTTACTGTGGAAATTTAAAGGTACAGAGCCCCAAATATCTGCCCATTGGTTACATAGGGACATTTTTGTAACACTTCAAAATGGGTTTAAAAAAAATTCCCCCATTGGACCAATACGTTTACCATGCAGATGTGTCATACACACCCCCCTCTATCATATCTTACAATACAGTGTAATTTTACTGTGGAAATTTAAAGGTACAGAGCCCCAAATATCAGCCCATTGGTTACATAGGGCCTTTTTTTTTCAATATTTCAAAATGGGTTTAAAACAAATTCCCCCATTGGACCAATACGTTTACAATGCAGTTGTGTCATACACACCCCCCTCTATGATATCTTACAATAAGGTGTAATTTTACTGTAGAAATATAAAGATACAGAGCCCCAAATATCAGCCCATTGGTTACATAGGGACATTTTTGTAACTCTTCAAAGTGGGTTTAAAAAAAATTCCCCCATTGGACCAATACGTTTACAATGCAGATGTGTCATACACACCCCCTCTATGATATCTTACAATACGGTGTAATTTTACTGTGGAAATTTAAAGGTACAGAGCGCCAAATATCAGCCCATTGGTTACATAGTGACATTTTTTCCAATACTTCAAAATGGGTTTAAAAACAATCCCCTATTGGACCAATACGTTTACAATGCAGATGTGTCATACCCCCCCCCCCCCTCTATCATATCTTACAATACGGTGTAGAAAAATACGTATCGACCTAAACTGAGAAAAAAATAGCCCATTTAAAAAAATATATATATATATATTTATTATAGCAACAAGTAAAAAATATTGCCTTTTTTTTTCAAAATTGTCACTCTATTTTTGTTTATAACGCAAAAAATAAAAATCGCAGGGGTGATCAAATACCACCAAAAATAAAGCTCTATTTGTGGGGAAAAAAGGATGTCAATTTTGTTTTGGAGCCACGTCGCTCGACCGCGCAATTGTCAGTTAAAGCGACGCAGTGCCGAAAGCTGAAATTTCACCTGGTCAGGAAGGGGGTTTATGTGGCAAGTAAGCAAGTGGTTAACATCTATTTATTCACAAGTAGACTGTTGTGTTCCCTCCCCCAGATGAATTTCAATATTTTTCATAATTCTACATGGATTTTGCCATGGATTTTTTTAAATATGAAAGCAACCTTTAAAATACATTTGTATTAATTGTGTATTTTGAGTCTTAAATGATCAATGAGAAACATTTGTTAATCCTTCACAATGAGAATTAAATGGATTTAAGATTAATCAACGAGAGATCATTTTTACGCATCAACAGTGACCATGCTGGTGTTGTATATGAATATGTTTTATTGTTACAATATGTAAATTCTTAGATTTAATATAAGATGTTTTTCATAATATATAATTATGAAAACATAAATTTTCGATGAATGGGCTAATATTTAGTTACATAGTTAGTCAGGTTGACAAAAGACACAAGTCCATCTAGTTCAACCATAAAAAAATAATAATAATAATATCCTACAATCCCATATGCCCAACTCCATACCCACAGTTGATCCAGAGGAAGACAAAAAACCCCAGAAGAGCAATGATCCAATTTGCTACATCAGGGGAAAAAATTCCCTCCTGATCCCCTGAGGGGCAATCAGATATTCCCCGGATCAACTTTACCTACAAATCTTAGTACTCAGTTACATTTAGGAAAGAATCCAGGCCTTTCTTATAGCAATCCACTGATCTGGGAGTCTGAGGGAGTCTGTTCCACATTATCTTGGCTCTTACTGTGAAGAAACCTTTCCGTATTTGGAGGTGAAATCTCTTTTCCTCAACGTAAAGAGTGCCCCCTTGTCCTCTGTGTTAACCGTAAAGTGAATAACTCAACACCAAGTTCACTATATGGACCTCTTATATATTTGTTCATGTTGATCATATCCCCCCTTATTCTCCCCTTCGCAAGAGTGAATAAATTCAGTCCCTCTAATCTTTCCTCATAGCTGAGCTCCTCCATGCCTCTTATCAGTTTGGTTGCCCTTCTCTGCACTTTCTCCAGTTCTCCGATATCCTTTTTGAGAACTGGTGCCCAAAACTGAACTGCATATTCCAGATGAGGTCTTACTAATGATTTGTACAGATTATGTCTCTCTCCCTGGAGTAGGACTTTAATCACTTTGGAAACCGCAGCTTGGCATTGCATGCCATTGAGTATATGATCAACTGAAACCCCCAGATCCTTCTCCACTACGGATCCCCACAGTTATACTCCCCTAGCATGTATGATGCATGCATATTCTTAGCCCCTAAGTGCAGAACTTTACATTTATCAACATTAAACCTCATCTGCCACATAGTCGCCCAATTAGACAGAGCATTGAGGTTGGCTTGTAAATTGGAGACATCCTGTAAGGACGTTATTCCACTGCATAGCTTGGTGTCATCTGCAAAAACAGAAATGTTACTTTTGATCTCAGACCCAATATCATTTATAAAGATATTAAAAAGTAAGAGTCCCAGCACTGAACCTTGGGTACACCACTGATAACCTTAGACCGTTCAGAGTATGAATCATTAACCACAGCTCTCTGAATTCTGTCTTTCAGTCAGTTATTTATCCATTCATCCATTGGGTCATATATTTATTGTAATTAGCCAATGGGCTGATATTTGGGGCTCTCTAACTTTAAGTTTTGACCCATCGGTCAGGCGTCCATTGGTCAAAGTTCTCTCATTTTTGACCGAAGGATAACTGACCGATGGGGCCCACACACGATCGGTTTGGACCGATGAAACGGTCCTTCAGTCTGTTTTAATCGGTTTTGACCGATCGTGTGTACGTGGCCTAACTGAAGAAACCTTTCCGTATTTTCAGGTGAAATCTCTTTTCCTCTTGTCCTCAGTGTTGACCGTAAAGTGAATAACGCAAACACCAAGGTCACTATATGGAGCTTGTAATGGTCAGGGGTTAACGCCGTTTACAATATTCCATTTCACCAACCCACAACAGCTTATTGACACTCCACAATCCAGCAGACGAACACGGCCTATATGGATTCCCCAGAAACGAAACACAGCTCTGTTCTCTGGTTCAAAACGGATACATCCTTTAACCACTTAAGGACCGGACCAATATGCTGCTAAATGACCCAAGGTGTTTTTACAATTCAGCACTGCATTGTTTTAACTGACAATTGCGCGGTCGTGCGACGTGGCTCCCAAACAAATTTTGCGTCCTTTTCTTCCCACAAATAGAGCTTTCTTTTGGTGGTATTTGATCGCCTCTGCGATTTTTATTTTTTGCCCTATATACAAAAATAGAGCGTCATTTTTGAAAAAAAACAATATTTTTAACTTTTTGTTATAAGAAAAATGTAGTGTTGGTGCGACTTACTGTGTCAGTCTTCTGTCCTATCAGCGGTTTGAAAATACCGCCGAGGGAGAGAAGACATCACTTCCTCTGCCTGTGTTTACATTACACAGGAAGAGGAAGTGACAAGCGGCGAGGGAGCCGATTCGCTGGGATCGATCCGGAAGGGGCGGACAGAATCGAGCAGCCGCCCCCTCAAGATGGATCCCAGGACAAGGTAAGAGGACCGCCGCATGCAGTGGAGGGGGTCCCGATCGGACCCCCGACCCGCAACAAGGCAGGGAAGTACCAGTACGCCCATGTGCCTGTACGTGCCATTCTGTGGACGTACATCTGCGTGCAGCGGTCCTTAAGCGGTTAATGGTAAATTCAGGCTTCTTATATACAGTTTACATATTGTAACAATAAAACATATTCATATACAACACCAGCATGGTCACTGTTGATGCGTAAAAATGATCTCTCGTTGATTAATCTTAAATCCATTTAATTCTCATTGTGAAGGATTAACAAATGTTTCTCATTGATCATTTAAGACTCAAAATACACAATTAATACAAATGTATTTTAAAGGTTGCTTTCATATTTAAAAAAATCCATGGCAAAATCCATGTAGAATTATGAAAAATATTGAAATTCATCCGGGGGAGGGAACACAACAGTCTACTTGTGAATAAATAGATGTTAACCACTTGCTTACTTGCCACATAAACCCCCTTCCTGACCAGGTGAAATTTCAGCTTTCGGCACTGCGTCGCTTTAACTGACAATTGCGCGGTCGAGCGACGTGGCTCCAAAACAAAATTGACATCCTTTTTTCCCCACAAATAGAGCTTTCTTTTTGGTGGTATTTGATCACCTCTGCGATATTTATTTTTTGCGTTATAAACAAAAATAGAGTGACAATTTTGAAAAAAAGGCAATATTTTTTACTTGTTGCTATAATAAATATATATATATATATTTTTTTTTAAATGGGCTATTTTTTTCTCAGTTTAGGTCAATACGTATTTTTCTACACCGTATTGTAAGATATGATAGAGGGGGGGGGGGGGGGGTATGACACATCTGCATTGTAAACGTATTGGTCCAATAGGGGATTGTTTTTAAACCCATTTTGAAGTATTGGAAAAAATTTCACTATGTAACCAATGGGCTGATATTTGGCGCTCTGTACCTTTAAATTTCCACAGTAAAATTACACCGTATTGTAAGATATGATAGAGGGGGGTGTATATGACACATCTGCATTGTAAACGTATTGGTCCAATGGGGGAATTTGTTTTAACCACTTAGCAAGCACCTGCCAAAAAATAACGGCGGCAAGGTGGTTGCTTAACTCTGGGATCACGTTATATAACGTGATTCCAGAGTCGCGCCCCCTGGGGCGCGCACACGGGAATGTCCGTGACTGATAGCGGCGGTTTACCACGTGATCGCGCCGTCCAATGACGGCGCGATCAGATGTAAACAGACCGGCGTCATTTGATGACGCCGGTTCCTCCCTCCTCTCTCTGTACCGATCGGTACAGTGTGAGAGGAGAGGAGAGGGATCGGATGGCAGCGCCAGTGCTGCGGGCTGGATCTGTGACAAATGTAGTCACAGATCCATCCATCCATCCCTCCCTGCTCAGCCATCCCTGCTGCACATACTCTGCAATGCTGGGCAATACTCTGGGGGGGCAACACCCTGGGGGGGCAACACTCTGCAATACTCTGGGCATACTCTGGGCATACTCTGGGGGGCAATACTGGGCATACTCTGGGCATACTCTGGGGGGCAATACTGGGCATACTCTGGGGGGCATACTCTGGGGGGCAATACTGGGCATACTCTGGGCATACTCTGGGCATACTCCGCACTCCGCAATACTCTGGGCATACTCCGCACTCCGCAATACTCTGGGCATACTCCGCACTCCGCAATACTCTGGGCATACTCCGCAATACTCTGGGCATACTCCGCAATACTCTGGGCATACTCCGCAATACTCTGGGCATACTCCGCAATACTCTGGGCATACTCCGCAATACTCTGGGCATACTCTGCAATACTCTGGGCATACAGCGCCCCTGTCCCCGTGAGCTCGCATGCAGAAGCGAACGCATACGCAAGTCCCGCCCACATATGAAAACGGTGTTCAAACCACACATGTGAGGTATCGCTGCGAACGTTAGAGCGAGAGCAATCATTTTGGCCCTAGACCTCTTCTCCAACTAAAATGATGTAACCAGTAAAAATATTTAAAGCGTCACCTATGGGGATTTTTAAGTCGCAAAGTTTGGCGCCATTCCATGTGGCCACGCTGTGTCAAAAAGTCCCACACATGGGGTATCGCCATACTCGGGAGGAATAGCAGAATGTGTTTTGGGGTGTAATTTGTGGTATGCATATGCTGTGTGTGAAAAATAACCCGCTAATATGAAAATTTTGTGGAAAGAAAATAAAAATGAAAAAAATCTTGATTTTGCAAAGAATTGTGGGAAAAATTACAACTTCAAAAAACTCACAATGCCTCTTTCTAAATACCTTGGAATGTCTTCTTTCCAAAAAGGGGTCATTTGGGGGGTATTTGTACTTTTCTGGCATGTTAGGGTCTCAAGAAATGAGAGAGGATTTCAGTACATCAGATGTGATCAAATTGATCAATTTTCAGTAATTGGTACCATAGCTTTTAGACCCTATAACTTTCACCCAGACTAAATAATATCTAAATTTTTTTTGTTTTGTTACCAAAGATATGTAGCAGTATACATTTTAGGCCAAGTTTATGAAGAAAAATTACTTTTTGCAAAATGTTATAATAGAAATGAAGAAAAATTCATTTTTTTACAAAATTTTCGTTCTTTTTTCATTTATAGTGAAAAAAATAAAAACCGCAGAGGTGATAAAATACCACCAAAAGAAAGCTCTATTTGTGGGAAAAAAAGGACAAAAATGTAATTTGGTTATAGTGTTGTATGACTGAGTTATTGTCATTCAAAATGTGAGAGCACCGAAAGCTGAAAATTGGTCTGGTTATTAAGTGGGTTTAAGTGCCCAGTAGTCAAGTGGTTAAACCCATTTTGAAATGTTGAAAAAAAAGGCCCTATGTAACCAATGGGCAAATATTTGGGGCTCTGTATCTTTAAATTTCCACAGTAAAATGACACCTTATTGTAAGATATGATAGAGGGGGGTGTGTATGACACATCTGCATTGTAAACGTATTGGTCCAATGGGGGAATTTGTTTTTAAACCCATTTTGAAGTATTGGAAAAAATGTCACTATGTAACCAATGGGCTGATATTTGGGGCTCTGTACCTTTAAATTTCCACAGTAAAATTACACCGTATTGTACGATATGATAGAGGGGGGTGTGTATGACACATCTGCATTGTAAACGTATTGGTCCAATGGGAGAATTTGTTTTAAACCCATATAACCAATAGGTTGGTATTTGGGGCTATGTATCTTTAAATTTCCACAGTAAAATTACACCGTATTGTAAGATATCATAGAGGGGGGGGGGGGGGTGTGTATGACACATTTGCATTGTAAACGTATTGGTCCAATGGGAGAATTTGTTTTAAACCCATATAACCAATAGGTTGGTATTTGGGGCTATGTATCTTTAAATTTCCACAGTAAAATTACACCTTATTGTAAGATATGATAGAGGGGGGTGTGTATGACACATCTGCATTGTAAACGTATTGGTCCAATGGGGGAATTTGTTTTAAACCCATTTTGAAGAGTTACAAAAATGTCCCTATGTAACCAATGGGCTGATATTTGGGGCTCTGTACCTTTAAATTTCCACAGTAAAATTACACCGTATTGTACGATATGATAGAGGGGGGTGTGTATGACACATCTGCATTGTAAACGTATTGGTCCAATGGGGGAATTTGTTTTAAACCCATTTTGAAGTATTGGAAAAAAATGTCACTATGTAACCAATGTGCTGATATTTGGGGCTCTGTACCTTTAAATTTCCACAGTAAAATTACACCGTATTGTAAGATATGATAGAGGGGGGTGTGTATGACACATCTGCATTGTAAACGTATTGGTCCAATGGGGGAATTTTTTATAAACCCATTTTTAAATATTGAAAAAAAAAGGCCCTTTGTAACAAATGGGCAGATATTTGGGGCTCTGTATCTTTACATTTCCACAGTAAAATTACACCGTATTGTAAGATATGATAGAGGGGGGTGTGTATGACACATCTGCGTTGTAAACGTATTGGTCCAATGGGGGAATTTGTTTTAAACCCATTTTGAAGTATTGGAAAAAATGTCCCTTTGTAACCAATGGGCTGATATTTGGGGCTCTGTATCTTTAAATTTCCACAGTAAAATTATATTGTAAATATTACAGAGAGGGGGGGCGTGTATGTGTAACAACTCTGTGTAATCATTACTTTATATATTATATTATGTTATATTTAGTTTTCCTGTGTTGTGTATCCAACCAAAAAAACGTGTCTGATAGCATTACCACTGATTTAAAACTGTCTGATGGCTTGACTTCAGTCTCTTGTGCCCACTATGTCATGTGCTGTGCAGTTCCTACCATGTCCACAATGCCATGTGCTTTGCCCACCATGTAATGTGCTATGGCATGCAGTGCCCACCATGTAATGTGCTGTGTTGTGCCCACCATGTAATGTGCTGTCATGTGCTTTGCCCACTAATGTGCAGTTTCTACCATGTAATGTGCATTGCCCACAATGCCATGTGCTTTGCCACCATGTAATGTGCTATGCCATGCAGTGCCCACCATGTCGTGCAGTGCCCACTATGTAAATTGCTATGCAGTGCGCACCATGTCATGTGCTGCGCCATGCAGTGCCTAACATGTAATGTGCTGTGTCGTGCCCACCATGTAATGTGCTGTCATGCAGTGCCCGTGTCATGTGCAGTGCCCACCATGTAATGTGCAGTGCCCACTGTGTGCATGTGCTGTGTTGTGCCCACCACGTGATGTGCTGTATTGTGCAATGCCAACCATGCATTGTGCTGTTCCGTGCTCACCGTTGAATGTGTTATGCCCACCATGTAATGTGCTTTGCTATTACCCCTCCCCATGTAACATACTATGCTGTGCCCCCCACAGTCTCCCTCTCTCTCTTTCACCCTCTCTCTATTCCCCTTTTTCTCACTCCCTCTCTCTCTCTCTCTATTTAAATTTTTTATCAAAAAATAAGTGTTTTCATTTTATTTATTTTCATAAAAAGGCCCACCAAAATCCTCAGCACCAGACCCATAATGCTCTTAATCTGACCCTACTGACTGCTCTCTTCCTTCCCTGATGTCAGTGTTTGGCGGACTGATCTGTAAAGTGCTGCGGCTGCTCTGCTCTTTCAGGTGGCAGGACTGAAGTGGGAGAGCCGACAGAGGGAGCGGTAAAACGAATACGAGCGGAGCGGCGGTGGCGGCGGGTAGCGTGGCAGACACGGAGCAGCACACAGTGAGTAAGGTGTCACACCCGTTGTGATATCCTAAAAGAATCATCCAAAGTCCTCACAGTGCCTTTTAACATCTTATAGTTTTAGGATAATCCTCCACACAGGACAGTGGGTGCTCTGCGGCTTTGTCACTGTGTGTCACATGGCTGGCGCTGACTTTGCTGTGGATGTGATGTGGGGTACAATCTATAACACACAGTACAGCTATAAATGAACAAAGTCAGCACCCAACAGCCATGTGATACAATATGACAAATTCATAGACCCCCCGCTGTCCTGTGTGGATGATTATCCTAAAGCTATAAGACCCAATGCACTCAAATATTTACTACCCACATCTGCCACTATACCACCCTATACTACCCACACCTGCTACTATATTGCCCTATACTACCAAAACCTTCCACTATACCACCCATACTACCCAAAACTTCCACTATACCATCCTATACTACACAAACCTTCCATTCTACCACCCTATACTACCCAACCCTGTCACTATACCACCCATACCTTCCACTATACCACCCTATACTACCCAAACCTGCCACTATACCACCCTATACTACCCAAACCTGCCACTATACCACCCTATACTACCCAAACCTTCCACTATACCACCCATACTACCCAAACATGCCACTATACCACCCTATACTACCCAAACCTCCCACTTTACCACCTATACTACCCAAACCTGAAACTCTACCACCCTATACTACCTAAACCTGACACTATACATTACTACACCCTATACTGTATCGGCCTGACCTCGCCTTTACTGTGTCCCCTAACCCCTCTGTACTGTGCCTTCCTGCCCCCCCCCATACCGTGTAACGTCATACATAAATACAGGCCACTGATAGGCTGGGAGAGGCATTTATGACAGGCGGGCAGTATGTACAGGGAGGGGGATAGTTTCAAAAAGGAGTGGGAGCAGTGTGTACAGGGAAAAGAGTCAGTGTATACAGAGAGTCAGTGTATATGGGGTGGGAGGACAATGTGTATAGGGGGTGAATTTAATTTAAGATAATTCACTGTGTGTATTTTTTGTTTCTAATCAGACTCAGAAGCCACACCCAATATTTAGCATTATTTATCCACACTCTATCCTTGCCACCAGGCACATAGTGTTCCGCGGGTCACCATCTCCCTGGTAGGGGCCCTAGTGCATTACTTTGCCCAGGGGCCCATGATGTTATTAAGATGGCCCTGACTGCCACCACCATAGCTATTATAATTGGGCACTCATAAACAGAAAACAAGCTCATTTGTGAAGTGCGTGGGCGTTTGTGACCCACGCACAGTCAGTTGTAAAAACACCAGTTTGTGTCTTTATGCTGGCAAACTACAAAAATTAATTTAGTAGCAACCCACTATCTGGTCCAGACACTTACCTGGCTCCTCTGTGTCTGGGACCACTGTACAGGGGTTTGCAAGAAAGAGCAGTATGAGATAGGTCATTTTTTAACTTGGCTGTGTTTAGTTAATATGGTAACGCTCAGCTTTGGGAATCTTCTAGTATACAATCTTGGTCAGGGATTGGGTATCTGGGCCCTTCAAAGGAAATGACCTACTTACAGCGAATAGTGAGTGTGAATTACTGTAAGGGCAAATTGAAAATATTTAAATTTTTCCGGATATGGTTCGATGGTTCGATGGTGAAAGGCCTACCCAATCTACCGCGTCACCACGGTTTATTATATCATGATACTATAACACATTACAATGAGCTACAACAGCACATACTACTGGACCTTTCTCCTGCCTTTTATACAGTAGTCTCCTCCTCAAAAAACTTCACTACCTTGGCCTACATGACTCTGTTCTTTCCTGGTTCTCCGAGTTCAGTGTAGGCTTCTAGGTCAATTTAGTTCACTCCTCTGTAAACAGTAGATGAAGGGTTGTTTGCTTTGGGCTGTTCAGTGTCTTAAAGGCTGATGTTCTTCTACTTCGTCCTGTCTTCTAAAGATTTTTAAAAGTATAGTGGAAGGGAGAGCAGGACCGGGCAGCCTAAATTATTATGGGTCTACAGCCAATCCCTGGGGTGGTGTGCCCAGAAGGTGGAGGGATATATTCTGAAATATTCTGAGGCTTGGCACCCCAGTACAAAGTACCAGGACCCTGTCTTCTGCAGAAAACCCCTGTACTGGGGGTTCTGCACTTGGGGCAAAGACAGAGAGAAAGCTGAGTAGTCCTATGAGGGCATTGAGGTCCCAGCTAGGCTTAGCTGGGGGCCTACCAAAGAGCCTGGGTCAGCATCTGGATAAAGCCAGGAGAACAGGTGTGACAAAGCTCCACTATTCTTAGACTGAGTGAGTACCTGATCCTGCTGCACAGTGGAGAAGTGACTGTAGGGGATGTTTCACTTGTGATCCTGTGCAATGCAGCCTGGAGTTGTGCAAGTCCGTCAAAAGAGTGCCATACTGCTTAAGTGGGCCCAGTGCAGCAAGGAGCTGTGCAATATGGCCAGGAGTTGTACAAGTTAACCAAGGGACAGTACATTGCAGCCTCAGGTTGTGCAATACAGTCTGCATGTTTGTACAGAGCAGCCAGAAGCCTAGCAGTCCTTAACCACTTCCCTACGGCCGTACGACTATATACGGCCGCAGGGTGGTTCTAATTCTCCGGGGCGCCGTGTTTTCACGGCGGCCACTTTCTTCGTTCCCAGCGCGCGCTCCAGAGCGCGCAGCGGGGAACTTCTGTACTGGCCGTGTCCCTTGCACACAGCCAATCACAGATCGCCCGAACGGCCAATCAGAGTGGCCGTTTGCGATGCAATCTGTGCGGCGAATGAGAGATGATAACATATGTAAACATATGAGATAATTTCTCATTGCCGGCTCTCACAATGACAGCGTCCTGTCATAGAGAGAGGAGACCGATCTGTGTCCCTTGTACATAGGGACACAGATCGGTCACCCCCCAGTCACCCCCCCTCCCCCCACAGTTAGAACACAATGCAGGATACACACTTAACCCCTTCCTCACCCCCTAGTGTTAACCCCTTCCCTGCCAGTCACATTTATACAGTAATTAGTGCATATTTATAGCACTGATTGCAGTATAAATGTGAATGGTGCCAAAAATGTGTCAAAAGTGTCCGATGTGTCCACCATGATGTCGCAGTCACAATAAAAATCGCAGATCGCCGCCATTACTAGTAAAAAAATAAATAATAAAAAATAATAATTCTGTCCCTTATTTTGTAGGCGCTGTAACTTTTGCACAAACCAGTCGCTTATTGCGATTTTTTTTTATTTTTTTTTACCAAAAATATGTAGAAGAATACGTATCGGCCTAGACTGAATTTTTTTTTTTAAATTGGGCTATTTTTTATAGCAACAAGTAAAAAAATTGTCGTACTTTTTTGTTTATAGCGCAAAAAATAAAAACCGCAGAGGTGACCAAATACCACCAAAAGAAAGCTCTATTTGTGGGGAAAAAAGGACGCCAATTTTGTTTGGGAGCCATATCGCACGACCGCGCAATTGTCAGTTCAAGCGACGCAGTGCCGCAAGCTGAAATTTCACCTGGTCAGGAAGGGGGTATACATGCCCAGTAAGGAAGTGGTTAAAGTGTAAGTAAACCCCCCCTATAGTTTTCAGCCAAAGAAGCTGCCATCTTTGCCTCCGTTTAATCTACAACTGCCATGATGCTGCACATGTGATCAGTTATGACACCAGCTATTGGATGGTTTGACAATTTGGTTGAGAGCACAACCAATAGGAATGTTACTTGTTCCGGCACTACTCCCGCTTTAATGCCGCGTACACACGATCACTTTTTGTGATGAAAAAAAACTACGTTTTCTGTGAAGTAAAAAACAACGTTTTTGAAACGTCACTTTTCAAAGACGATGTTGCATACACACCATCGTTTTTTTCACAAAAAGCGAGGTTACGTTCACCACTCTTTTCCATTGAAGCTCGCTTCATAACTAGCTTCTGGGCATGCGCAGGTTGAAAAACGTCGTTTTAAACTACGTTTTTGCTACACACGGTGACTTTTTGTGAAACAAAAAACGACGTTTTGAAAAACGACACAAAAAATTCAAGCATGTTGGAATTTTTTTTTGGTTGTTCTTTTGAAGACAAAAAACAACGTTTTGCCCACACACGATCAATTTAAATGACGTTTTAAAAAACGATGTTTTTTTCATCGCAAAAAATGACCGTGTGTACGCGGCATTAGTTCTACAGTCCAGGGTATCTCATATTTCCCATCACTAACCTAGTTCCTGTTCATGTGAGGGGATGGAAATAGACCCAAATTACCAGAAGCTCCTGTGGGGGTAGAGCTATACAAGAACTTCTTCAATGTCACCTACAGTGCCTTGCAAAAGTATTCACCCCCTCTGCATTTTTCGTGTTTTGTTGCCTCACAAACAAACAAAATTAACATGGATTGTTTGAGGATTTGCATAATTTAATTTACAGAACATTCCCACAACTTTGAAGATGTTTTTTATTTTATTTTGATTGTGAAGCAAACAACAAATAGGACAAAATAACCGAAAAAGTTAATGTGCATAACTATCCACCCGCCTAAAGTCAATACTTTGTAGAGCCACCTTTTGCGGCTATGACAGCTCCAAGTCGCTTTGGATAAGTCTCTATAAGCTTGCCATATCTTACCACTGGGATTTTTGCCCATTCCTCCTTGTAAAACTGCTCCAGCTCCTTCAAGTTGGATGGTTTGCGCTTGTGAACAGCAATCTTTAAGGCCGCGTACACACGACCGGTTTTCTCGGCAGAATTCAGCAAGAAACTCGATGGGAGACGTATTCTGCCAAGAAAACCGGTCGTGTGTACACTTTTCGCCGAGAAAACTGTTGAGGAACTCGTCGAGCCAAAAAGAGAGCATGTTCTCTATTTCCTCGATGGGCAATGGGAAAATTTGCTCGATTAGTTTTTTGATAGCCGAACAAGGAACTCAACGGGGAAAACGATGTGTTTCGCCCATCGAGTTTCTCGGTCGTGTGTATGCGGCCCAAGTCTGACCAAAGATTTTCAATTGGATTGAGGCCTGTGCTTTGACTAGGCCATTCCAACACATTTACATGTTTCCCCTTAAACCACTCAAGTGTTGCTTTAGCAGTGTGTTTGGGGTCATTGTCCCGCTGGAAGGTGAAACTCTGTCCTAGCCTCAAATCACACAGAGTGGTACAGATTTTGCTCAAGAATATCCCTGTATTTAGCACCATCCATCTTTCCCTCAACTCTAACCAGTTTCCCAATCCCGACTGCTGAAAAAATCCCCACAGCATGATGCTGCCACCACCATGGGGATGGTTATCTTTTTTGGTGATGTTTTGGGTTTGCGCCAGACATCAAATTTTGGTCTCATCAGACCAGAGCACCTTCCTCCATACACTTTGGGAGTTTCCCCGCGTTTTTGCAAACTCAAAATGTGCCATTTTGTTTTTTGCTGAAAGTAATGGCTTTCTTCTGGCCACTCTGCCATAAAGCCCAACTCCATGGAGCGTACAGCTTATTGTCGTCCTATATACAGATTCTCCAGTCTTTGCTGTGGAACTCTGCAGCTTCTCCAGAGTTACCTTAGGTCTCTGTGCTGCATCTCTGATTAATGCCCTCCTTGCCTGGTCGATGAGTTTTGGTGTGTAGCTGTCTCTTGGCAGGTTTTCTGTTGTGCCATGTTCTTTCCATTTGGTTATGATAGATTTGACGGTGCTCCTAGGAATCATCAAAGATTTGGATATTTTATTTAAAACCTAACCCTGACTTGTTCTTCTCAACACCATTGTCCCTTTCTTGTTTGGAGAGTTCCTTGGTCTTCATGGCAGTGTTTGGTTATTGGTGCCTCTTGCTTAGGTGTTACAGCCTCTGGGGCCTTTCAAAAAAGTGTGTATATGTAATGACAGATCATGTGACAGTTAGATTGCACACAGGTGGACATCATTTCACTAATTATGTGACTTCTGAAGGTAATTGGTTGCACCAGAGCTTTTTATGGGCTTCAAAACAAAGGGGGTGAATACATACGCACGCACCTCTCTTGGCTTCTTCTCTACTCCTCAGCTTGTGAGCAGGGACTGCACGTGGGGTTGCCTTTCATGCTGAGTGCACTCATGAATGCCCAGGAACAAACAGAGATTGCAGTCATGTACAAAATCTAACATTAGGGCAACTTAGAAATGAGTCTTCACTTTGTGCAGTAATAAATGTGCAAAGTTCCTCTGAAAAGTGTCTTGCCCCATGTCACTACACACTTTAACTTGTACGTTGCATTTGGAAGGACATGCTGAGCATGCACCCACTGCACCAGTTCAGCGTACCTCTGTTACCTCCCCAGAAAAGAATGGGGTCCCATCATGCACCGTTTGCGGACCTCATGCATGCACTTTTTGAGGCTGGGTTCACATCTGTGTGGAGTAGCTCACAGCAGGGGTCTGGTGCATCCCTGTTCACCATTTCAGGTCCGATTTCTGTTCAAATATTTGGCTGAATTTGGACCTGAAATGGACAAGAAGACAACCAGGACTCCTGTGCAATTCACTCTGCAGCTGTCCTGGAGCTGTGTGAACAAGCTCCGTTGAGAGCTGGTCACAGGCTCCTGACATGCGAATTGGATGCGGTGAACCCCACATCCAACTTGCAATAGTGTGAACCCAGCCTAACTCTTTCCTTTCCATACCCCAAGACCAGGCCATAGATCTCTGTAAAGTGACATTGGATCTGGTTGCTATTTTATACTGACCGCTGGGGAGGGCTCCAGAACATTGACCCCTTCGCTACCAAAGGACCTGTCGCCTTACCAGGTACCACGCCTAATGACTGGTTGCTTGGTGTCTTGAACTTGTGTTTGGTTGCTCCTAGCAACTGCACTCCTCTCCCTTGCTAAGTTAACCCTTCTGTAGCAGTATTGCTTCATACTCCATAATGCTTTACAGACCCCCTGGTTCTTTAGATACCCCAGAACCAACATGCACCCCTTTGAATAACTTCAGACAAGGCTTAGAAAGGTTAATATCATTTTATTAAACAAGTGTGGCATAACACTCCAATATGAACAATGTCTTTCCCCAATCCTAACTACAGTAGTGTGGTTGCCCAGGCATACCTCTGTGAGTTCATTATGGCATTGTGGCATTAGATGGCTCCAAATGTCCCAGTGTCTTCAGTGGACTGCAAGGCACAGCCGTCCTGATACAACAAACAAAACCAACCGATTTGGATAGGGAGAGCCCTGGACCTCAGCCTGCCCCTTTTTTATAGCACATGTGGACTGGAAATTATCAAAAAGCCCAGGGACAGAGCATACAATAGTTAACAATTAACCCCAGTCTGGGCCATCTGCTAACTCAGTGTTTCTCAACCTTTTTGACCTCGGGGAACCCTTGGCAAAACATTTGAGATCTCGGGGAACCCCTGAAAAAAAAAATTCAAATCTAAAGCTCACGGATCATTGGATCTGATCAACGAGCCGTAGATACAACAGCAATAAAAAACAGTATCAAATAATAGAATAGATATTGTAAAAACACTTGCCCCCTTAATGTTAAACTTGGTCTTGCTTTTTTCTGCAAAGATGCTCAATTCTGGGTCGAACTTGATATAAGCAGCTTTACCAGTGACAAGACAAATGCAGCTATACCAGTGACAAACGCAGCCTTTCTGGAACTGAGGGGTAACAACCACTGACAGGAACAACTGCTGACAGAAACAGGCTTTTTTCAAATCCCACTATGCCATTACATTACATTACATGCCCACACTGTGCCATCAATTACCCCCACTGTGCCATCACTGTGTCACCACTGTGCCATCACTGTGCCACCACTTGCCCCCACTGTGCCATCACTTGCCCCCACTGTGCCATCACTTGCAACCACTGTGCCATCACTTGCAACCACTGTGCCATCACTTGCAACCACTGTGCCACCACTTGCAACCACTGTGCCGGATGAGATGACGTTCGTGATAGGCGGAACACTGAACAGAGGCCCTGCTGGGAAAATTTGTGTTCCGCCTATCACGGAACATTCTGAGGAGAAGGCGCGGTTTTTGAAGCGGCGGCGCGGCTTTTAAATCATCAGCCTGATGGAACTATCATCGGGACGGGAAAACACTAAAGATTTCCCGCGGAAACCCCTGGGGACTTCCCGCGGAACCCTGGTTCAGAAACACTGCACTAACTCATTAAAACCAGCACATTTCAACCTGCCTACAAGTTTGCGCCTTAATTCTTTTTGAGTATCACCAATTTACTGCCTGACATATTAGTATCCTAAAACTTCCAAAACTGAGCTCACAAAATCCCCCCCCCCCCCCAATAATATCAAGATAGATCAAAAACAAAACTATTAACCCCATGTCCAATCACTGACCAATTCATACCCCGGATTCAAACCAGGCCCTTGAGGTGTAATATGAATCCCATTAAAACAAAAAAAACAATAAAAGGCCCTTATCTTAATATTATGCAGCTTGGCTAGCCAAAAAAAGGAGGGGAGCCACATGCACTCAACATAGGGAGTACCTTGTTCCCAGGTTGATAAGGAAAGAGTCTTATCCACAACTCTGCCTGGTGGTAGCAAAAGTAGGCTGGTTTCCATTATAATTTTAGATCTCTGGATGGGGTTTATGGGGATCTCCCCCAGCATCGGCTACATATTACAAACAGTTTTCTTGTAATTGCTATAAACGAACACAACATTTCTATTTGCTCCCTTTTGCCCTTTTAAACATTGAAAATGTTTTATTATATCTCTTCAAAGTGACTGTTCATGCAGCCAGAAACGTTGTGCGTTGATAACTTTCCTTGCTTTCTGCCTCACTGTTAGCAGCATTGTTCCCTGCTATCTTTCTGGACTACAGAATACTTACCAGGTATTATGGAGAGGAAAGGGAGATGTCATTTAATAATAACAAAGTGTTATATAGTCCTAATATACTCTCTGTCCTAGGGTGACAACACTGTTTAGTATGGTTGTCACTCTAGGAAAGGAAGTTTACCAAAAGCAGGATTAATAGGCTAAAATAAAAGTGAAAAAGTGTAGAAAAATGAAAACAAATACAATCACAGCATTTAGGACCTTACTGTCTTTCTAGATGCAGTGAATGCATTTGTTTTTGTTTTATGTGTGTAGCGCCTATGCACTTTATGGTACTGGTGCTAGTTAAATTTAAGGGTAGACCAGAGTGTAGTTAAACTCTGATCCAAAATTGTTAGTTGTAAAATAGGGTTTCTGTCTCGGCTTGACTGTGCTGTGGACCCATTATGTTGTATTGGGGTGTTCTTCCAGCCCCGGTGCTGGAGGTGACATCAGTGGAGTCAAGGTTTGGGTGCTCTTTCCCAGCAGCCAATCAGGAGGGTTTGATCTCGCTGTGCATGCTGGGAGGGGAATTTATGAGACAGACGCCATTGGTTCTGGGTCTTCTTCGTCCAGGGTGGCACCTACCTTTAGGGTGGCCACACCACGGCGCCCTGGCGTTATGGCCTACCTGGCCGGGGCGTGCGTGCCACGTGGTGTTCCTGGTTCTGGAGCCACTCTGGCCCGGAGCATCTGAACAGCGACGGGGACCCAGTGAGTGACTGGGTTCCTACCTTCGAAGATCCCAAGCTGTACTGCTGTTCAGTGGGGAGTCAGTCTGAGGAGCGCCATTGAGAGGCTGGCGGTCCAAAAGGGCCTGGACAAGCCACCGGGGATCGAGGTAACCGGACACTGAGAAAAAAAAAAGACAATTGCAGCCTCACTGTGCCATGCCATCAATTGTCACCACTGTGCCATGCCATCAATTGTCACCACTGTGCCATGCCATCAATTGTCACCACTGTGCCCATCAATTGTCACCACTGTGCCCACATCAATTGTCGCCACTGTGCCCACATCAATTGTCGCCACTGTGCCCACATCAATTGTCGCCACTGTGCCCACATCAATTGTCGCCACTGTGCCCACATCAATTGTCCCCACTGTGCCCACATCAATTGTCCCCACTGTGCCCACATCAATTGTCCCCACTGTGCCTTGTAAAAAGCTGCCAGCCAGTCAGCTCCCCCCCCCGCCGCCCGAAACACTTACTTTTCTGGGGTTCGCCATCCTCCTTCCACTGTCCCTCGATTTCTTCTGCCGCCCTCGATGATGTTTCAGCCAATCAGGCACTTCCCCACAGCCAACCAGCTGTCCTTATTCAGATAATCGGCGCCCTATGTCCGGTTATCTGACTAGGCTGGCCACAATAACATACACTCATGCAATGCGTGAGTGTATGTTATTTGAACAAATTTTTAATAGCCTTAAAGGGCCCGTTTTTTTTGACTACAGGAGGGGGGGGGGGGGGGGGCGGGCGGTGGAAGTGGTGGAGAAGTGTTGCGTTTGGGAGCAGGACTGTTTCCTATCATTACACCTGAATCTGCTGTTCTCTCTCTTCTTCAACTTTACTTTCCTCACCACAAACCTTCAAACCATCACACATCTTCAAACCTCTAGAAGCTCCTCTGGGGGTAGTGCTACACGTGTTAACCACTTCAATACCGGGCTTTTATACCACCTCCATACCGGGCCTATTCTGACACTTCTCTCCTACATGTAATAATCATCATTCTTTTGATAGAAAATTACGCAGTACCCCCAAACATTATATATGTTTTTTAGCAGACACCCTAGGGAATAAAACGACGGTCATTGCAACGTTTTATCTTGCACGGTATTTACGCAATCATTTTTCAAACGCCTTTTTTTTGTAAAATAAATTGTTTCATGAATTAAAAAAATAACAAAACAGTAAAGTTAGCCCAATTTTTTTGTATTATGTGAAAGATTATGTTACACCGAGTAAATAGATACCCAACATGTCACGCTTTAATTATGCGCACACTCATGGAATGGCGCCAAATTCAGTACTTAAAAATCTCCATAGGCAACGCTTTATTTATTTTTTACAGGTTACCAGTTTAGATTTACAGAGGAGATCTAATGCTAGATTTGTTGCTGGCACTCTAACGCACGCGGCGATACCTCACTTATGTGGTTTAAACGGCGTTTACATATGTCGGCGGGACTTACGTGTGCGTTCACTTCTGCACGCGAGCTATCGGGGACAGGGGCGTTTTAATATTTTTTTAATATTTCTTTTTTTGACTTATTTTTTATATTTTTACACTTTTTTTCAATTTTTATATATTTTTTTCCACTTTTATTCCTATTACAAGGAATGTAAACATCCCTTGTAATAGGAAATGTGTGTGACAGGTCCCCTTTAAGGAGAGATGCGGGGTCAATAAGACCTCACATCTCTCCTCCAGGCTGGAAACCATGAGATCGGTGAAAAAAAATTCACCAATCTCATGAATGGTTGCTTACAGCCGCAATCGCGGCTTTGTTTACTTACGAGGACCAGGGCGTGACGTCATCACATCGCACCCGGGTCCTCCGACGGTCATAGAGATGATTGGTGACCATCTGGTCACCAGTCATCTCTATGCTTCCTGCTGACGCCGGACGATTCGTTCTCCGGGCCCCCGAAGGCACGGGAGAGCCCGGAGAAGCACCAGATGGCGGCGGGAGGGGGGGGATGTCCCCTCCCGCGGCCTGTAAGAACGATCAAGCGGTGGAACCGCCGCTATGATCATTCTTATGTCGTGCAGAATCGCCGGCTGAAGAAGAGGATATCTGGATGATGCCTCTGGCTGCAGGCATCATTCAGATATCCACCCGCAAAGCCCAGGCCGTCAATTGACGGCCACTTAGGATGGGAGATCCCATCTCTGGCTGTCGCTGGGTCAATGGGCCAGTATTGAAGTGGTTAATAGCAAGATTACTAGGTTAAAAAAAAAAGAAAAAGAATGTTAAAAAAAATCAAATGCAGCCACCACCTCTAAGGACAGGTAAGCTGCAATGCTATCATTTTTGTTCTTGCATTTAAATATATTTTAAACCCAGTACAGCCGCCATACACACTTCATTTTATTTTGTATTGATGCTTATCTATTCTATTTGCGATTGTTTTATTGTTTTTTTTTTTTTTTTCTCTTCATTCACTTTCTCATTACATTTCCCCTTACTTTTTATTATTGTTTCTTTGCCTTGACTTCCATAGAACTTTCTACCAAAAGTGGCTGAAGTACATTTGTGCTTACGGTGCCAAATAGAAAGTTCCTCATTTGATCTGTTCTTAAATGCATTAGTAGCAGTTGTGAAAATAAAGCTGGTTTCCGTGATAATTTTAGTTCTCTAGAAACAAACATAACTGTAGTAAGTGTCTCGGTTGCCCTTGCAAACAGAAGCAGAGCATCCTGCAGGTTCTTTTCATTTGAAACGCACAGCAGCAACTTCCTATGACACAAGCAGGAATGGCAGCAGGATTTAACCTTTTATCTTTTTTAAAAGATCAATAGGAAGTGTCATTGCAGCAAGAGGTTTTCTTTTCCTATTTACCAAGAGCGAGCGGAATACCTTAACCAGTAGGCGCAGTGAAAGAATGAAGAACACACTAAGTAGCATTTAATTTTTATTGTCACCCTCTTGCTTTCCTTCACTTTGAAAGTCAGTGAATGTGACAGCACTTTTGAAAATGGCAAATGAGACTGATTTATCGTATACCGCAGCCTATATTACAGTGGAAACTGTGATTGGAATATCAGCTGTCTTGGGCAACATCCTGGTCATCTGGGCAGTGAAACTGAACTCAAGCCTTCAGAACACAACTTTTTTCTTCATTGTATCATTGGCATTCGCTGATCTTGCTGTTGGAGTCCTGGTTATGCCCCTGGCCATTATAGTTAGCCTAGGAATGAAGTTACCTTTTTACAGCTGTTTGTTTATGTGCTGTCTCATGATTATATTAACCAATGCATCCATCCTATCTCTGCTGGCAGTTTCTATTGACAGATACCTGAGAATTAAAATACCCACCCGGTGAGTTATTTTATCTAACTTAGACTATTTTGATCCTATTGTGTATTTATTTTATTTTATTTATCGCGTATAAGTCATATTTGGTCATTTCAGCAACACCTGATTCCATACCATTCCATAAAATTCCATTCCATGTTTTTTTGTTTTGTTTTGTTGTTTTGTTGTTTTGTTTTTATTATTTATTTTTAGGAAAACTTGTCCTTAAGGACAAGTTTTCCTAAAAATAAATAATAAATGAAAAATTTTGGCAGGTGAAAAACAAAATGTGCATTTATAAAAAAAATTCTTAGGAGCCTGTAAAGCATTGCATCCATGTTCAGCAGATTTATGGGTGCTATGTCAGGATCCTGCAGACTCTCCAGATTGCTGTCTGCTCTTGGCATTTTTTTTTACATATGAATGGGAAAACTGTGTTGTGCATGTGTATTCAGCCCCCCTAGGTTAATACTTTCGCTGCAATTACTGCTGAAAGTCTTTTTAGGGATGTCTCTACCAGCTTTGCGCATCTAGAGAATTACATTTTGTCCATTCTTCTTTGCAAAATAGTTCAACCTCACCATTCTAACACATGAATATGCTTTGATCTAAACCATTCCATTGTAGCTCTGGCTGTATGTTTAGGGTCATTGTACTGCTGGAAGGTGAACCTCCACCCCAGTCTCAAGTCTTTAACCTTGGCAGAAACCAGTGAGAAGCTCGCTGGGATCCATATTCTGCCGAGATACTCGGTCGTGTGTACGTTTTCGCCGAGCGTCCCGTCGAGAAAGGCGTCGAGCCAAAATAGAGAGCAGGTTCTCTATTTGCTCGATGGCCCATCGAGAACCATGGCTCGACGCCTTTCCCGACGGCTTGGTCGACGATTTCGACGGCCGGGCGAGAACCTCGAAGGGCGGAACGATGTGTTTGGCCTGTCGAGGTTCTCGTACGTGTGTACGCGGCCTGACAGGTTTTCTTTTAAGATTGCCCTGTATTTGGCTCTATCCATCTTTCCATCAACTCTGACCAGCTTCCATGTCCCTGCTAAAGAAAAGCATCCCCACAGTATGATTCTGCCACTATCATTTTTCACGGTGGGGATGATGTGTTTAAGTACCATAGTGTTCTCTGCTTTTAAATTTATTAAAAAAGCCCCCTAAAAAGTTACATTTGCAAGAAATAACAATAAAAACAGCTTGTATCAAATCACTTTTTAAGGGGGCTTTTTTAATAAATTTAAAAGCAGAGAACACTATGGTACTTTTGTTTTTTTGTTTCATGTCCTTAACCCCTGAAAATATAAGTGGAATTGATTATTAAAAAGCGAATGGAGGAAGGTGGTGTTTGGAGACAATTCAAATGTTGATTACCCACACAGAGGTGCAGTCTGGGGACTGTAGGAATTACTACCATTGAAGTGGATCGATCGTGGTGGACACAAGGAGTGATCTGACTATGAGTTTTTATACTCATCCTTGAGGTGAGCAGGCATTTTAGCAGGTGGTGGTGTGCACTGAATATTGGATCTATTTAAATAGGATTTTACACAGCAGTGACAGCTTTGGAAACCTACATTTGAACAGTTTTTTTTATAATATTTTTTTTCATAAATTGTTTTATGGAATGTATAATTAATTGTTTATAAAATTTATAGATACGCAGCGCTGCTCACTATAAGGCCGCGTACACACGAGGAGACAAATCCGATGAAAACGGTCCGACAGACCGTTTTCATCGGACATGTCTCCTGGGATAACTTGGTTTGATCAGTGTACACACGATCAAACCAAAATCCCCGCGGACAGACAGCGCGGTGACGTGGCGGTGACGTTGACGCCGCCACGTCACCGAACCAGGAAGTAAAATACTTCCACGCATGCGTCGAATTCATTCGATGCATGCGGGGGATTTATGTCCGCTGGTTAGGCGTACTAACCAGCGGACATGTCGGACAGACGGCTTTCCATCAGACAAGTTTTAAAGCATGCTTTAAAACTTTTGTCTGCTGGAAACCTGTCTGCTAGCCCGTACACACGATCAAATCTGTCCGCTGAAACTGGTCTGCGGACCAGTTTCAGCAGATATATTCGATCGTGTGTACGCGGCCTAAGTGTTCAGCAGCTGTGTAGCAAGGGCGGATTCAGAGTCTAGTCTCGGGAGGGGCACTGCCAGAAAATAAGGTGTTGCTTACAGAACTCAAAAAGGTGTCCGCTGCAATATCGCTAAAAAAATCAATGATCGCCGCCATTACAAGTAAAAAAAATATTTAAATATAAATGCCATAAATCTATCCCATAGTTTGTAGACGATTGTCAGGGACTGCAGACATGGTACAAGAGATGGTCAGAGAATGCAGACATAATACAGGAGATGGTCAGAGACTGTAGACATGGTACAAGAGATGGTCAGAGACTGCAGACATGGTACAAGAGATGGTCAGAGACTGCAGACATGGTACAAGAGATGGTCAGAGACTGCAGACATGATACAAGAGATGGTCAGAGACTGGAGACATGATACAAGAGATGCAGCCTCATCAGTGCCCATCATTGCAGCCTCACTGTACATATGAATGCATTCCCACTTTTGTATATAAATTCAGTCCCACTTTTGTATATAAATTCAGTCCCACTTTTGTATATACATTCAGTCCCACTTTTGTATATGAATGCTTCCCCACTTTTGTATGTATATAAATGCAGTCCCACTTTTGTATATAAATGCAGGCCCACTTTTGTATATAAATGCAGTCCCACTTTTGTATATAAATGCATCCCCACTTTTGTATATAAATGCCTTCCCACTTTTGTATATGAATACAGTCCCACTTTTGTATATAAATTCAGTCCCACTTTTGTATATAAATGCAGTCCCACTTTTGTATATACTGTAAATGCAGTCCCACTTTTGTATATACTGTAAATGCAGTCCCACTTTTGTATATGAATGCAGTCCCACTTTTGTATATGAATGCAGTCCCACTTTTGTATATGAATGCAGTCCCACTTTTGTATATACTGTAAATGCAGTCCCACTTTTGTATATAAATGCAGTCCCACTTTTGTATATAAATGCAGCCCCACTTTTGAATATGAATACAGTCCCACTTTTGTATATGAATGCTCTCCCACTTTTGTATATAAATTCAGTCCCACTTTTGTATATAAATTCAGTCCCACTTTTGTATATAAATTCAGTCCCAATTTTGTCTATAAATGCAGTCCCACTTTTGTATATAAATTCAGACCCACCTTTGTCTATGATTGCAGTCCCACTTTTGTCTATGATTGCAGTCCCACTTTTGTCTATGAATGCAGTCCCACTTTTTTGTCTATGAATGCAGTCCCACTTTTGTCTATGAATGCAGTCCCACTTTTTTGTCTATGAATGCAGTCCCACTTTTGTCTATGAATGCAGTCCCACTTTTGTCTATGAATGCAGTCCCACTTGTGTCTATTAATGCAGCCACACTGTGCATGGCACTCACCATGGCATTGCCTCGATCAGACACAGCAGGTATCTCCTCTCCCGACGTGTGTCATTGAACAAACAAGAGCTGTAGGTCTGTGTTCAGCAGGGCAGTGTGCTCTAGCAAGGCCCCCCTAGATGGGCTTGTGTGATAGACAAAGCACTGATTCAATCAGTGTTCCATCTCCATTTACTATCACACGAGCAGGTCTAGCACAGATAGCACAGCCGAACACAGATCCAGCACTCACACACAGCCAGAGATGCCCGGAGTATATGTAACACACAGGAGAGAGGGGAAGCGCTGCAGTCAGCTACAGCTCAAAGGAGCCTCAGGACAGGCAGCCTACTGGCCCTGGTGATGAGAGAGAGAGAGAGACTTTGCAGCGGCAGCTGCAGGCACCGCAAAGCAGTTTTAAAAAAAAAAGCCAATGTCACATGATTGTTTAGGGGGGGGACAATTGCCCTCTTGCCCCCCCCCCTGGATCCGCTGTTGCTGTGTAGACACTCAGAGGGGTATATCTGATTTTTTTCACGTCAATATAGGAGTAATTGATTAGCATTGAGGCGCTGATTGTTTTGCTCTCAATTTATCCCTGACCCTTCTGGTGTGTTCCCTGGCCTTCACAATGCAGTTTGTTTACTAAGATTCTCTAACAAACGTCTGAGGGTGTCACTGAACAGCTGTATTTATACTGAGATTAAATTACACACAGGTGGACTCTATTTACTAGTTAGGTAACTTTTGAAGGCAATTGGTTCCACTACATTTTAGTTAGGGGTATCGGGGGGGAAAGGGGGCTAAATACAATACACGCCACACTTTTCACATATTCATTTGTAAAAAAATAAAATAAATGAAAACCATTTATCATTTTCCTTCCACTTCACAAATATGTGCCACTTTGTGTTGGCCTATCACATAAAATCCCAATAAAATACTCAAGTATACTCCTACAGAGCCACTGGCGTCACTTCCGGGTGGAATAGGTGGTGTGCGCGTTCAGAGCATGCATACTCCTTCCTCTGGCATTATTGCAGCAGCTATGCTAAATAACCGTAATGGCAGGGCCGGACTGGGAGTAAAAACCAGCCCTGGAAAAAATGTCATACCAGCCCCATAGCATTATTATACCAGCCCAACAGCATTATTTTCTTGTTCATAAAATGGAAAATCGTGCATTTTAAAGCACAGTTTAAGAGTGTATTATTTATAGATAAGACCGATATGAAAGCACATAGGGCTAGGGATATATAACAGCAAATTACAGTTAAAAGTGGTAAAAGTGGAGCAATCTTCAAGGGGGACACCTCACATCAACTCCCCCTTACATCAATGACCCCCCCCCCCCCCTCAGACTGGCCTGGCGGTGCTGTCACTGACCACCTCTCAGGTGCACTGTGCAGGGATCAGTCAGTCGGCTCCCGGTTGGTGGCTCTGGTTTTCCTATAGTCTCCTCTCCACAGTCCAGACAAGTCTGACTTCTCTCATGACCCCCATCCCAGCAGTGCTCCCACCTTTGACTCCTCTCCAGACTGCAGACATGATACAAAGCAAGAGATGGTCAGAGGTTTCAGATAGGATACAGGAGATGTCAGAGGCTGTGGACATGGTACAGGAGATGTCAGAGGCTGTTGGCATGGTACAGGAGATGGTCAGAGGCTGTTGGCATGGTACAGGAGATGGTCAGAGGCTGTTGGCATGGTACAGGAGATGGTCAGAGGCTGTTGGCATGGTACAGGAGATGGTCAGAGGCTGTTGGCATGGTACAGGAGATGGTCAGAGGCTGTTGGCATGGTACAGGAGATGGTCAGAGGCTGCGGACATGGTACAGGAGATGGTCAGAGGCTGCGGACATGGTACAGGAGATGGTCAGAGGCTGCGGGCATGTTACAGGAGATGGTCAGAGGCTGCAGGCATGTTACAGGAGATGGTCAGAGGCTGCAGGCATGTTACAGGAGATGGTCAGAGGCTGTGGACATGATACAGGAGATGGTCAGAGGCTGTGGGCATGGTACAGGAGATGGTCAGAGGCTGTGGGCATGGTACAGGAGATGGTCAGAGGCTGTGGGCATGGTACAGGAGATGGTCAGAGGCTGTGGACATGGTACAGGAGATGGTCAGAGGCTGTGGACATGGTACAGGAGATGGTCAGAGGCTGTGGACATGGTACAGGAGATGGTCAGAGGCTGTGGGTATAGTACAGAAGATGTCAGAGGCTGCGGGCATGGTACAGGAGATGCCAGGGGCTGCAGGCATGGTGCAAGAGATGCCAGGGGCTGCAGGCATGGTACAGGAGGTGCCAGGGGCTGCAGGCATTGTACAGGAGGTGCCAGGGGCTGTGGGCATGGTACAGGAGGTGCCAGGGGCTGCGGGCATGATACAGGTGATGTCAGAGGCTGCGGGCATGGTACAGGAGATGCCAGGGGCTGCGGGCATGGTACAGGAGGTGCCAGGGGCTGCGGGCATGGTACAGGAGGTGCCAGGGGCTGCGGGCATGGTACAGGAGGTGCCAGGGGCTGCGGGCATGGTACAGGAGGTGCCAGGGGCTGCAGGCATGGTACAGGAGATTTCAGAGGCTGCGGGCATGGTACAGGAGATGCCAGGGGCTGCGGGCATGGTACAGGAGATGCCAGGGGCTGCGGGCATGGTACAGGAGGTGCCAGGGGCTGCGGGCATGGTACAGGAGGTGCCAGGGGCTGCAGGCATGGTACAGGAGATTTCAGAGGCTGCGGGCATGGTACAGGAGATGCCAGGGGCTGCGGGCATGGTACAGGAGATTTCAGAGGCTGCGGGCATTGTACAGGAGGTGCCAGGGGCTGCGGGCATGGTACAGGAGATGTTAGAGGCTGTGGTCAGCAAACAAGGCCTACTAGCCTGTGCTATACATATACATAGGCTGGCAGAGCATGCTGGGGCTTGTAGTGCACCACACTAGGGAAACCCTAGTGGGCTGCTGTGATGGTTGAGGGACTATGGAAGTTAAAACACACTCTGTTCAGCCTCATCAATGACTGACCCACTGTGTGCTGCTTTCTTTTCAATCACTAAGAACTTTAAAGTTTCATTAGGAAGCAAGGATTTTAGCTGACCTGGAGAGCTGTGGATCCTCTGTGGACTGTTGCAGCATCCATAGTACAAGCTGGCTATCACTCCACTTCCACTATATACCTGCAGGCTGCTGGAGTTTCTCTTTGGGAAGCATGGAGGAGCTGCCGAGGATTGGAATGTGGGCGGGGACACGGGACACACACGAGGGGGGTGAGAGGAGAAGATCCTGCTATCTGTATCTTTTTTTCTCTCTGTCCGACGTCCGTGCGAGTAGGAGGGGGGGGGGGGGGGGGCTGTCAGTGCGGGGTCCGAGCAGTGTTGTGACAGAGAACGTAATAGACACTGCTCATGACAGAAGCCAGCAACCCTGAAGCCACATTACTAGCTTCCCCCCCCCCCCCCTCCTCGACAAGATTTTGTCTGCTGTTGGGGGGGGACTTTTCAATCAGCAGCGTGGCCAAAGTTTTCACACTCGCAGCTCGCAGACACACAGCGGGAGATGCCCGCTGAGCGCTGACTCTGTGTGATGTGTAGTGGAGGAGGGAGCGGAGCACTGCGCTGCAGCCACAGCTTAGCCCAAAGCAGCCTCAGGGCAGGCAGCCTGCCGGGAGATTTCCCGGTGTCCCGGTTGGCCAGTCCGGCCCTGCGTAATGGCACAGCCTTTCAGTGATGCCACTCAATGAAAACAAATCTAAATCCTAAAACAAATGTTATACATTTCAGCATACCTGTCCTTAGATGTGCTACATTAGTTTCTTTTTTTTGGCTTTGTTCTTTACATTTACCTAGTAGTGGCGGTCCATCCATTATGGGTGCCACCCCCTCTCTCCAGCCACCCCCTCTGTGCACTATGTATAGATTCATGCATTGCATAATTCTATCCATAGCTGTCACCCCCCATTCAGGTGTCCGGCCCCTTTTCGTGCACCTGAATTACAGCGGCAGGGGGTGTTTTTAAAGCACCTGATTAGAGCCATAGGCTCTAGTAGGTGTAAAAAACTGTGACCTGCAATCGCCATGCTTGGCGATCGCAGTTCACTCAGCTGTGTTAGGAAAGCAAATGAATATTTGCTTTCCAACACTGAACCGCTCTCCGCCAATTAGGTGCTCTGGTCTGTTACCTGTTACCTGACAGGCGCTGCTATTGGATGCCTGTCAGGAGGAGAGGATGGGAGTCGGGATCTGAGGACGGCAGGAGACGCTTGCTTGAAGGACCCCGCTCGTCGCTGTCACCCGCTGCCCCACCAAGACAGGGTAAGTGCCGGGCAGATGGCTAGCGGGCGGGGGGTCACATTGGCAGCATTTGATGGGCACACTGGCAGCATTTGATGGGCATCCTGGCTGCAATAGATGGGCACAGTGGCAGTGTTTGATGCTACAGTGGCTGCAATAGATGGGCACAGTGGCAGTGTTTGATGGCACAGTGGCTGCAATTGATGGCACAGTGGCTGTGTTTGATGGCACAGTGGCGGGCATTTGATGGCATGATGGAAGCATATGATGGCACAGTGGCTGCAAATGATGGCACAGTGGCTCGTTTTTTGGCACAGTGGCTGCAATTGATGGATTTTTTTTCTGAATTTTTCATTTTTTTTTGCACCCCCGAAAAAATGTTGAGCACCAGCCACCTCTGTCACCTAGTAATGTTCCTTATAATACATTTACTGTACCTGAGTGGCTACACTCACTGGGATCATGGATGTCACATATGTATGCCTTTATGCATCTCCATAACATGGTGGCATGATTGCAGCAGTCGTTTGTAGAAGAGAGAGAAAACTGCTTATGCTGACTTTTCAGCTCACAATGACACCTCATTACTGGTAAGGTCAAACTGTATTTTTTGCACTTCTAAGGCCCCTTTCACACAGGAGGGTTTTTTGGGCGTTTTTCAGGCGCTTTTGGGTTAAAAAAAAAGCCTGTGAAGTGCCTGAAAGAAGCCTCATCTGCAATCCCAATGTGAAAGTCTGAGTGCTTTCAGAGCCCTTTCTCACTGCCAGTGCCCGAAGAGCTAAGACCCCATTCACACTGTGGCGTTTTTCAGACGCTTTGGCTTTAAAAAAATCTCCCTCAATGGGAAGGGGGATTTAGGAGCGGTGTATTCAACGCTCCTAAAGCGCTGCAAAGAAGCGGCTTGCAGGACTTTTTTTAAGCCCTGCCAGTGCAGCGCCTCAGTGTGAAAGCACTCAGGCTTTCACATTGGGATTGCAGATGCAGCTTCTTTCAGGTGCATCTGCGTAGGGAGGAGACGTAGGGAGGAGACGTGCTGACGTCACCGCGCATACGATCCATACCCGGAAGATACGGGCTGTGTTTGCTAGCCGGCCGACTACATTTTCTTCATCCATGCTTTTAACTGCATACCGTTTGTAAGTGCAATACTGTTATCATTATATTTTTTTATTAAATGAACGATTCACACTATGTGAGCCTTGTTGTCTCCTGTACATGCTTTATGCTCATTGAGTATGCGAGGAGATTGTCTACATCCAGGTGACTGCAATCGAGAGCCTTTTCCAGGATACACGTTTATCTCTGAATGCTGTCTTTTTTCTTTTATCTGGTAAGAGGCCATACATATATATGTGGTGGAGGTTCTATCTGTAGCACCTTGTCCAGTCTTCCAATACATGAACTTTTGAATCTATTGATGGACTGTACTTGTGTGTGAAACCACTTTGAAACATTGAATTCACGTTCCAGTCTGTGCACATTGTTTTGTATACTATGCAGGACGTTTTAATATATAATTATTATATATTTGTAGGTGTTTGACATACCACAATTTGTTCATTTACAGCTTTAGCGCGATTTTTCTTGCTTCATATATCTTCATCCAAAGTGTGGGCACCCGACTGTGACAGCCTTCGGCTTCACGGCCGGGCACCCACTGCGCATGCACGAGCGGCACTGCGCATGTACGAGCGGCGCGGCCAGCCGCTGATTGGACAGGTGATCGCATGGGACCTGTCAGTGTCCCATGTGATCGCCTACAGGGAGGGGCTGCTGTAGGCGATTAAGCTTAATTGCCTAACCAGCCCCTCGGCGGAAGCAGGAAGTGGGACAGGAAGTGGGACAGTTTAGTTGGGTATTTCCTGATTTGTTACACACTTTTCAAATGTTCTTGCTGCCTATTGCAACCAAAAGCCAGTTTCTGAATGCACTGAAATTCAAACTGTGTTGAAAAGAAATACATACTTATTTTAATGCTCATGTCTTTTTGTCACTCCGAACAAAAAACTTGGATTCAATGAAAAAAAAAAAAAAAAAATTGTTATTGTAAAACTAAAAACAAAACAAAAAAAACAGTACAACCTCTCCGATGCATTTTATAACCTCTGTCTCTATCTAACCTCTTGGCAGATGCAGCTGCTGATCGGTTAAAAATGTTGCTGTATGTCCCTTGGATAGAAGTCAATAAGACTTCTGTCAAGAAGCAGAGACCACACACTGATCAAAATGTTACCACTCCTTGACATGTGATGCACTGTGACTAAGAGTGCATTCACACTCACAGCGCCCGGGCTTCGCCAGTAAAATGCTGCTATTTTTAGCGGCGCTTTACCGTCGTTTTTGCGGTGCTTTTTGGCCACTAACGGGGCACTTTTAACCCCTACTAGCGGCTAAAAAAGGTTTAAAAGCGCCGGCAAAGCGCTGCTACACTGCTCCTAATGCTCTGCAAAGAAGCTGTTGGCAGGACTTTTTCTGACTCTCTGCCAGCGCACCGCTCCAGTGTGAAAGCCCTCAGCTTTCACACTGACCATTTGGCTGGCCAAAGACCAAAGCACTTTTTTGCTATTCGGCACTGTGTCGCTTTAACTGATGATTGCGCAGTCGTGCGATGTGGCTCCCAAACAAACGTCCTTTTTTTTCCCCACAAATAGAGCTTTCTTTTGTTGGTATTTGATCACCTCTGCTATAATAAATAGCCCCCCTCACACCCGCCATTGCCACCCGGGGGCATAGAGAAGTTCACGCACAAAAATACACTTTAAAAAAAAATAGGGGATTTTTGCTGGGGGGGTAAAAGATTTTTGCTTTGAGGATGCTCACCATGGCACATAATGCAAAGTTTGTAGTAAGATGCGGGGTGCTACTGCTTTTGAAACTATGCATGCAACTTTGTCCACTGCACTTATGTCCTGTTGCACTCACAATGAGCAAAGTTCACACAGAAGGATGAGGTAACTGCATCCCCACCTGAGGAGCAGACTTAAGGCCTGAAAAAGCCGGATGGCAAGAATGAAAGCCAGGAAGCTAAAGTGTTAAGTATGCAAGATACAGTAATGGTGGAACCCCCTGTGAGGGGCCGAGGGCTCCTGATGTATTTGTGAACTTTTTGTGCTTTTAAATAAAAGTGGGCTACCAGAACCTTAAAAATTCAGTTCTGGACTGGTGTACTCTCTAAAAATCGCACCTACCGCTGGAGTCTGATCACCCCAATCTTACGCGTGGTGTAGGTATTGCTTCGGGCAGTTTTAGAAGAGTTCCAGATCCTTGCATACCAAAAACAGTGAGTAGAAAGAAACTGTATTTTGCAGCAATGCTGTGATGAGCAGCCAATGTGAACAAAAAGTCAAAGTTTTCTGCGGTGAACTGCTGTTAGCTGTGTGAGGCAGCCAGGCAAACTGCATTGCACAGGAGTTTAATTGATGGCCTGTGTTGCATACAGGTGGTGTAGCTGTGCATGTGAGCTCAGCGTGGCCTGAGAAGATGTATCCACTTAGGAAGGTCCAGTGAATGGATGGTTCCAGTGGAATCGCAAAGAGTGAAGTCTGCATGTTAAAGTGTGCTGTTTGAAAGTCTTGGAGACAGTACCTCAAATTTTCCTGTGTTAAAAGGAACTGTGTTAAAAACTGTTGTTGGCCTGATTGCAGAGATGGGGCGGTCAAAGTGCAAAAAGGAAGCAATGTTTGTTAAGATGAGAGACAGAACCTTGTGGTTGGAGGGGTTGTTACCCACAAAACAAGCCCCAGACTGGTGCAAGATGCACTTGGCCGCACTGAACCAAGTTAAAGGGAAGCACATGGTGTTATCCCTCGCAACGCTGGTGCAAGATGGCCAGCTATCAATGTGAAAAGTGTTAAGAACCAAGTGCGCTGTTTGTGGTGCAGTGAGTGGGGGCTTGAAGTTTCCAAGTTCCCTTTGTCCCAGGCTTCAGCAAAACAAAGGTATGAGAAGCCTGCTCAGAGTGTAAAGAGTGTGCAGAGTGGTGCAGTTGCCCATAGCAATGTCTATGATATCAGGTCGATGGACCACAAGACAAAGATATTGCCTACAGAGGGTCGTGGCAAATTTAAAGCATCACTGCTTTATAGAGAGAGGAGTCTACGTGTGTGGGAGAGCCAGCAAAGTGCAGCTGAGGGAGCACCGTTTCCGTTAGAAACAGGAGAAAATATGCCAATGGGAAGGAGGAGCTACAGGGAAGAGGTATATCACCATCCCCATAAAGATACCAGTGATATTCTTCGTGTTGGGAGAGTGTCATCTCCCTTAGCAACAGGACAAACACCATGCCTGGAATGTGTTCAACTGGGACATGGAATCTTTACTTGCCCAAGGCTCTGGAACACCACCAGCGAGTCTGGAAAGACTGCAGTGTCGCCTTGTGGCCACAAGGAGGCAGTTGTTTTTGTGGAAACAGCTGAGAGACAGCACACTCAAATGAAGCCAGAGTTACCTGCTGCAGGATATGGTAAGACTGTTGCAGTCTGTGGGATTGTTCCAAGTGAAGTGACAGTGTGTCCGGTGGGGAGTTCTGTACAATGTGTAAAAATGGACTTGCTGCAGTGTGCTACCCAGATCAGTGGGGAGACATAGGTTAAAACCCTGCTTGAAGCAAGGTCAAGGACTGAAAAGGACATATGGACTCTGTGTGCACCTAAGGTAATCCAGCAGAGTGCTGGGAGAGATGTGCTAGGAATGACCAAAATAGTTGGTGTGCCATGTTCCCTAGTGATAGTGACACTAAGGAGCCTGCAGTGGTGAGGCAAGTGGTTTCCCAGGACAACTGTGAAGCCGCCCTAGTGGGCAGAAGAATTCCTTTGGAGAGGAAGGGTGGTGTGCTGAGTGGCACGCATGGTGCTATGCGTTATGACAAAAGACAACCTAATAGAGCTTCTAAAACTCCTATGTTTATGAATGCTGAGGATAAAGATATTGCTGATGATACATGTACTTATGGTTATGTGTTCACTAGTAATGAGATAAGGGGGATGTCTCCCTTGGCAACAAGAACCACAGTGTTGCCAAGGGAAATCTCTGGAGGTCTCCAGATGTTGGAGCCAGAGATTGTCCAGGACAGCCCTGATATTGCTCTGGTTGAACAGACTTGGTCTACACCATGTAATGAGTGTTGTGTGAGCAGTCCGTTAAGTCAGCTGGTCTAAAGCTGAAGGTGCACAGCTGAGTCAATTGTCTAATGCTGATGTGATGCTTAACCACTTGTCATCTGCCCACCGTCAAATGACGGCGGGCAGACGACTCCATTGTTCTGACATCACGTCATATGACGTGATGTCCCTTTAAAGCCGCGGTAAAAAAAAAATGCCATAAACTATCCCCTATTTTGTAAACGCTATAAATTTTGCGCAAACCAATCGATAAATGCTTATTGCATTTTTTTTTTACCAAAAATATGTAGAAGAATACCTATCGGCCTAAACTGAGGGAAAAAATATTTTTTTTATATATTTTTGGGGTTATTTATTATAGCAAAAAGGAAAAAATATTGCATTCTTTTAAAAATTGACGCTCTATTTTTGTTTATAGCGCAAAAAATAAAAACCGCAGAGGTGATCAAATACCACCAAAAGAAAGCTCTATTTGTGGGAAAAAAAGGACGCCAATTTTGTTTGGGAGCCACGTCGCACGACCGCGCAATTGTCAGTTAAAGCGACGCAGTGCCGGAAGCTTATATTTTGTCTGGGCAGGAAGGGGGTGTAGGTGCACAGTAGGCAAGTGGTTAATGAGGTAGGGGTGATCCCTAAGCAGGATATGTGATTCCCCATAGCAACAGTATATAAGGCTGCAGAGGTGTCCTTGGAAACCTCCAGGGAGCTCTGTGTGTTGGAGCCAGAGGTTGCCTAGGACAACTGTGGTGCCGCTCTGATAGATAAGAGGGTACTTTAAATTGGTGATATAAAAAATGGTAAAAAACTCATATGTTTGAAATTTCTTGTAGTGATAATAGGTTTGTGCGGTCTGTCACTGCTGGCAGAAAAAAGTCCTCATGAGTTTAATGAAGCGCCACCCGAGGAAAGTGGTAAAGTTATGTTATTGCAGCCTGCTGTGTTTAAAAATGGGTCTGCTGTGGAGCCACTCTGTCCTGTGTCTCCTTTGGCAGTTGGAGCCATACTGCATAGTACTTCTGATGGGAGCACAGAGAAAGTAGACTGGGACAGATGGGCCATAAGTTTGTTGGCTTTATTGAAAGAAGGCTCAGTGGGTAACAGTGGAGTGGACACAAGTTCTGCTATGCTAAATGGAGAGACTGCAGGACCGGTAGACACAGGTGCGTTTGGCTTTCTCCAGTTGGCAGGAGGTTTTGTCCACAGCAAAAGAGATGAGGAATATTGAGCGTCAGGTTGATGGGGTAATGGATAGCGATTTGGAATCGCTCGGTGTTGCTGAAAGTGAGAGGATGAGTGTGACACATGCGATTTGCAGTGCTCAGGGGGAGCCGCAAATTTTGTCAGTTGCCTCTGAGGTAGAGGTCTCTTTAAGTGACTCAGCCTCTCACGCCTTAGCAAATGAGCCCCTCCACATCGTTAATAAAGGAAAAGTCCCTAGAGTTCTGTGTTTAGATGCTGCATGTCTAGAAATAACGGAGACGTTGTTGGAATTGGTAAAAAAATTCCAATCTACACCTGCGTGTGTCCACAGCAGAGGGACGACATGGAACTGCGTAGTACGTAGTACCAATCGGTGGACACAGGTGGTACAGGCGTTGTTAAGCAATGTTGTTGAAAATTGGTTGCTTCACTGTTTATTAATTTTGTGGACAGTTGTTTCACAGTTCTCTTTGAGCGGCATTCCAGCGGAAATTGTTAGAGGAATCAGAAATAATAGACATAGTGGAAGTCTCTCCGTATGCTGATTGATGGGGTGTATTCCTGCTGGTGCGGTCCGAGGTGCGACTGAGCAGTGGTTGGTACATGGTGTGCATACTGTCTCACCCGCTAAACCTCATGTAAAGGAAGGGCTTGGAATGGACGTGGCAGTAGTGGGAATTCGGTCCATCACTTGCAGAGAGGTGCAGTTTGAGGTACCCGGAGACACTCTGACAGGAAATAACAGTGATGGTAACTGTAATGAAAAAGTGTACGAGAGGCACTGTAGAGCAACAGCTCAGAGGTATTGGTTGAGTTACCAATGGACACAGAAATGGTTAAAGAGATTGGTGTGGGAAAATGTGGCGGAAAATGTGCGTTGGTAGGACAATTGCTATTGGAGTGTTGGACAACAGGGGGCGATGTGAAACTGCGGGACTGTCCCATAGGGAGTAACTGCTTGCCTGTAGGTGGTCCCTATATAGACACTGTCCTAGCAAACAAGGGGACAAGAGGTCCCAATGACAATGCTGAGTTGAATAACCCTTTGTGGAACATTGCTATTGTGGTTAAACAGAAGCATATGGTGTTGATCTCAGATGGTTTGGTTGCCAAAGGTAACCACACAGGGGTTAGTGAACCTGAGAAACAAATGTTGTTGGATAATGTTGCGTCAGGTAGTGAGAGCGGTCAGTCCCTGACAGATTTCATGGAAGTGGGTCCCCAACAGTCCCGGGAGAGTAGGTCTGTGGGAGGAAAAAGTAGGATCCTGAGGCCAGAAGGTAGAAGGGATCGAGAGATTAGTGGGAACCCACGGTTCAGGAAGAAGTGCTGGTTGACGCACATCCAGAAGAAGATGTGGGTGGAATGCCCCTTTAGAGAAAAGGTTGGGCAGATTAGGACTCCTGCTGCTGATAGTTGGCACAGAGACGCCACGGTGATGTGCTGGTGGAAACATACAAAGAAAAAATGGCCCTACGCAGCCAATGACTGGCACAGAGGTGTCCCATTTGTGATGATGGGTCTATGTGTTCCTCCCTCCGGTTCGAAAAAGGTGGGGAGGATATGTGGAGGTGGGACCCTGTGCTACCTTAAAGATTGCTGGTTTACACCACATTTTGGAGAGAAAGACACACTGATTGCACAGCTGTATGTTTGGCTATTTAGTTCTGACCTGACTATAGCTCAGAGCCCCACCCAACAGACTGGAAGTCTGTTCTTGGGAGTCACATGAATGAATGAATGAGAAACTTATATAGCGTGGCACATGCGAACTAAATCGCCTCTGGGCGCTTGTTGTTCCTGTCCCCTTTGATATCAAAAGAGATGCGTTTTGATCTTTCTTCTGAATGCTAAGTGATTCTCCTCCAACCAAATGCTGGTTGGTAAAGCGTTCCATAGTTTGGGACCTTGGATCGTGAATCTTCTTTCTCCTTTGGACTTGTAGTTGGCTTTCGGAATCTGGAGCAGGTTTTGATTGGTGGATCGCAACACGCGATTGGGATTGTGAGCTTTTATTTTTTCGCATAAATAATGGGGAGCATTTCTATGGATACATCTATGCGTTAGACAGAGTGCTTTAAAAGCAATTCTGTCTTTTACTGGAAGCCAGTGAAGGGCTCTCAGTGAAGGTGAGATTGAGTCCCAGGGTTTTTTCCCCATCACAAGTCTGGCGGCCGTGTTCTGAACGACTTGCAGACGAGCGATTTGGTACTTCGGGAGTCCGAGGTAAAGAGCATTTGCATAGTCCAATCTGGAGTTAACAAGTGCTCCCACCACGACCGCTAAGTCTTCTTTGGGGATGAAAGGAGTAAGTCTGCGTAGTAGGCGCAGCAGATGGTGGGATCCGCTGACTACTGACCCTATTTGTGCGTTGTCATATAGGAGTCAAAAATTACCCCTAGACTTTTGACTTTGGCACTAGGGGAGATGATTTTGCGCAGAATGGGCGGGGGTGTCCATGTTGTTGCCGCTTGATTTGTACGCTTGGCGTGAAACAGGAGAAGTTCTGTTTTCGCTCCGTTGAGTTTAAGATAACTCTTTGTCATCCAGTCCTCTATCAAAGAGAGGGATGTCTCTAGATTGAGGTGGTGATTCTTTTTGTTGCTAATGCGGAAATACAGTTGCGTGTCGTCTGCATATGAGTGATAAAGCAATTTTTGGCTGCTGATGATCTCAAAAAGAGGAAGAATATAGATATTAAACTGCACCGGTGATAGAGGCGATCCTTGAGGGACTCCGCATGATACTGTGCGTTTCTCAGAAGTGAAAGGTCCTAACTTCACTGTTTGCGATCGGTTTTCCAAAAACGAGGAGAACCAAGATAAATCGTCTTCTGCGACTCTGGCTACTTCAGCTAGCCGTGTCAATAAAAGTTTGTGGTCTACCGCGTCGAAAGCTGCGCTTAGGTCCAACAGAACCAGAAGACACGATTCTCCTTCGTCTGCGGCCTCGAGAGCGTCGTCCCATATTTTGAGCAATGCGGTTTCTGTCCCGTGTCCGGGCCGGAAACCCGATTGAAATGGATCAAGTAGCTTGTGGGTATCTAGATGCTGTTGCAGCTGTTGTACCACTACTTTTTCCATTATCTTTGAGAGTACATTTAGGCCTGTTATGGGACGGCTGTGGAGTGGGTCCTTAGGGTCTAGGATGGGTTTCTTCAGGATAGGTTGGATTACGCCCTCTTTCAACTGTGAGGGCACTAAGCTTTCCTTGAAAGACTGGTTAATAAGCTGCGTGATGGGAGGCGCCAGGATGTCGGCGCATTCCTTCAGCAGTTTAGTAGGGATGATATCATTAGGCGCAGTGCCATTACGCAAAGTAGTCAGGAGGAGTCAGAGGCTGCATGGGTGCAGCTAGAGTATGCATGTCTGCAGGAGGCAGATGTCATTGGTGATTGAGCATCAAGGCGCTGATCAGGAGTAAGCTAGGTGTGAGCTTAACTCTAGAAAACTCTGTTTGTTCTGAGGAGCAGACTTAAGACCTGAAACAGCCAGATGGCAGGAATGAAAGCCAGGAGGCTAAAGTGTAGAGTATGCAAGATCAGGGCTTTTTTTCCAGGGGGAACTTGGTGGAACTAAGTTCCACCACCTCTGGCTCAGACCCTTTGGTGCCTGTTCACCACAATCTCTTGTAAACACTGAAGTCTGGTTTCTGTGTTTACAAGTGACAGCTCTGAACTCTGTGTGTAGCCCCCTGAACTCTGCACTCGGTGTGTAATGCAATTCTGGTATTTAATGCCCCTTTAAGACCCTTTTACTGTTTGTGAAATCTGAACAGGTCGTGGTTGAGTTCCTGCACCTATTTTCTGAGAAAAAAAGCTCTGTGCAAGATACAGTAAAAGTGGAACCCCCTTGTGAGGGCTACTGATGTATTTGTGAACTTTTTGTGCTTTTAAATAAAAGTGGGCTACCAGGCCCTTAAAAATTCAGTTCTGGGCTGGCGTACTCACTAAAAAACGCAACTACCGCTGGAGTCTGATCACCCCAATCTTACAGGAGACATATCAATGAAGGGACACACAGACCTCTCCAGGCTACACAATGGCACCAACAGCCATTAGGTATAAGGATGAAATCCTTGGAGCCATTGTGAGATCCTATGCTGGTGCAGTGAGTCCTGGGTTCCTCCTGGTGCACGACAATGCCCGGCCTCATGTGGCGAGAGCATGCAGGCAGTTCCTGGAGGATGAAGAAATGTATACCATTGAATGGCCCCCACGCTCACCTGACGTAAATCCAAAAGAACACCTCCGGGACAATATGTTTCGGTCCATCCGTTGCAGCCAGATTCCACCTCAGTCTGTTCAGGAGCTCAGTGATGCTCTGGTCCAGATCTGGGAGGAAATACCCTAGGACGCCATTCGTCGTCTCATTAGGAGCATGCCTTGATGTTGTTAGGCATGCATACAAGCACTTGGGGGCCACACAAACTACCGAGGACCATTTTGAGTTGTTGCAATGAAATTTTAGCAAAATGGACTAGCTTGCTGCATAATTTTTTCACTTTGATTTTTGAGGTGTCTTTGAATTTAGCCTTCTGTATGTGGATAGTTTTAATTTATATCAAATGATGTGCCATCCTTTCATTCCTAACACATTACCCAGTCCATATCAGTATAGATATCCAGCATTAGATTTTTGCCCGTTGAGATCTGATATGTTTTAAAGTGTTCCTTTAACTTTTTTGAGCAGTGTATGTGTGTGTGTGTATATATATGTATATGTGTGTGTGTGTGTGTGTATATACAGGTATATATATATATATATATATATATATATAATACATTTCTAATATGAAATTCATTGTGAAGATTCATTCATTGACTAATAGATACTGGTTATTTATGGTTTGATATTGACAGGTGTTTTCCATTGACAACTAACGTCTCACATGCTCTTGTCTAGTTGTTTAATTGTCTAGGTATGTATACATATACAGGAGAAACTCGAAAAATTTGAATATCGTGCAAAAGTTCACTTATTTCACTAATGCAACCTAACTACTTAAGGATCGCCTCCTGCACATATACGTCGGCAGAATGGCACGGCTGGGCACAAGCACGTACCTGTACGTCCTCTTTAAGTTGGCTGCGGGCGTGCGCCCGTGGCGTGCTTCCACGACCCGGTCCGTAGCTCCGTGACTGCACCTGCCGGAGTCCCGCGATCGGTCCTTGGAGATGAAGAATGGGGAGAGGTGTGTGTAGCGGAGAGCAATATTAAACTCCACGATCTCCGCTGGTAACCAGGGTAAATCCACAGTCAGCATTGACAAGTAAGGCAATGTCCCAAATCTCCCTCAGTAACCAGACGACACACAGCTCTGAGAGTCAACTGACTTTTTATTCACAGGCTTCCATATTTATATAATTCCCCATGCAAGGGGTTTCCAAACAGCCAAATAGATTTAACAGGGGTAATACAGGGAGGACCAGATGGGGAACTTAACAGTTTGGATAATTCTCCCATCAGGCATTGCTGCACAAGGGAAAAGTCGGTTGATAGCTGGGGTCTGGGGTTATGTGTTGTGGGAGTTCGGTTTAAAACTGCCGAACACTGATTGGGCAACATAAAACTAAGTACTGAATGCTAGTGGCTTACGGCTGCCAGCATATGAATTACTATGCCCACATAAGACCCAGCAGAATACATAGCATATAATACAGACAACCTTTTGACATGTAACGTCCAGCGTTCCAGAAGTGGCTAGGTTTGCCACAATGCTCCCCCAGAACCAAGCCGGCATACACAGTCTGATCCCAACGGATCGGCTTGGGGATGTCCGGGGGTGTAATTTCACAGATCACTTTTCAAGTTCAGTTTGTCTAGATAACCCGTCGGCATTACCGTTTTGCTTCCCTGGTCGGTAGTGGATTGTAAAGTCAAACGGCTGCAGCGCCAAACTCCAACGCAGCAGCCGGGCATTGTCTCCCGCCACACGGTTTAGCCACACCAACGGGTTGTGATCTGTGAGTAGCGAAAAAGGTTGTCCATACAAATACGGCTGCAACTTTTTGAGGGCCCACACCACGGCCAGGCATTCCTTCTCAATGGCGGCGTAGCTTACTTCTCGTGGCAATAACTTTCGGCTCAGGTAAGCTACGGGGTGTTCTCCGCCATCGGCTCCCACTTGGCTCAGCACTGCTCCCAATCCAAACATTGAAGCGTCCGTATGGACAAGGAATCTTTTAGTTGGATCAGGAGCAGCAAGTACAGGGGCATTAGTTAGAGCAGTCTTTAGTTGTTGGAATGCCTGATCACACTCTGGGGCCCAGACAACCTGTCGGGGCAGGTTCTTGCGTGTCAAGTCAGTCAAGGGTTTGGCCAGGGCACTATAATTGGGTACGAATTTTCTATAGTACCCCGCAGTACCTAGAAACGCTAGCACTTGGGTTTTCGTCCTGGGGGTGGGCCATTTAGCTATGGCTTCAACTTTAGCTGGTTCGGGTTTCTGTCGCCCGCTCCCCACCCGGTGGCCCAAGTACTGCACTTCACCCATTCCTTATATGACACTTGCTGGGTTTCAGTGTTAACCCTGCCTCTCCAATACGATCTAGAATGGCCCCTATGTGTTGTAGGTGCTCTGCCCAGGTCTGGCTAAATATGGCGATGTCGTCTAAATAGGCACATGCGTATTCCTGGAATCCGTCCAATAACCGATCGACCATCCGCTGAAAAGTTGCCGGAGCGTTCTTCATCCCGAATGGCATGACCCGAAATTGATACAGGCCAAACGGGGTGACAAACGCCGACTTGGGGATGGCCTCCTCGGCCAGTGGAATCTGCCAGTATCCCTTACATAAGTCTATGGTAGTGAGATACCGGCCCCGTGCCATCTTATCCAGCAGCTCGTCTATCCGGGGCATCGGATAGGCATCAGACACCGTTTTGTCATTTAGCCTCCGGTAGTCGACACAGAAACGTGTCGTGCCATCCTTCTTTGGTACCAGCACTACTGGCGATGCCCAGGGGCTATCAGAAGGTTCGATAACCCCTAGCTGCAACATCTCGTCAATCTCAGTCTTCATATGCGTCCTGACTGCTTCAGGGACACGATATGGGGTTTGCCGCATAGGTAGCTGTCCCGGGGTCTCGACTCGGTGAGTGGCCAGCGGAGTGTACCCAGGTAAATTGGAGAAGGTAGCCCCTTTAGCTACAATCAGCTCTTGTACCTGGGCACGCTCCTGAGGGCTTAGCCGCTCCCCCAGCTGAACCCCCTTGGAGGGCTCCGTCTGTCCCTCCTGTTCTAAGAGGTCAGGTAGTGGCAGATTCTCCTGATCCTCCGAGGCGGAAGCGCATATGGCGGCCACGTCCTCTATCCTCTCATGGTATGGTTTGAGCATATTCACGTGGAACATGCGTCTCTCCCCTACCCCTGAGCAGGGGCCAATCACATAGGTGGTATCACATCTCTGTTCCACCACCTGGTATGGGCCTTGCCAGATGGCCTGCAGCTTGTCTGTGCGGACCGGTTTTAAAATCAAAACCTTTTGTCCCACCTGAAAGCTGCGGTCTCTGGCTCCCCTATCGTACCAGCGGCGCTGACGTTGTTGGGCCGCCCGGAGGTTGGTGCGCACAGCCTGTGTTAGCGCCTCCAGACGGTCCCTGAACTCCAGTACGTAGGATACAATAGGGGTTCCGTCTGAGCTACTCTCCCCCTCCCAATGCTCTCTAATTAGGTCTAGTGGCCCTCGCATCCTTCTCCCAAACAGTAATTCAAAAGGGGAAAACCCTGTTGACTCTTGGGGTACCTCTCTATAAGCGAAGAGCAGATGGGGTAGAAAGCGCTCCCAGTCTTTATGAGCCTCTCCAAATGTACGGAGCATCTGCTTCAGCGTACCATTAAACCTTTCGCATAGACCATTGGACTGGGGGTGGTACGCCGAATTTACTATTGGCTTAATGCCACATATCTTCCATAGTTGTTGGGTTACCTCGGCGGTGAACTGGGTGCCTCTGTCGGATATGATTTCTTGGGGAAACCCCACCCTGGAAAATATTTTCATTAAGGCCTCTGCCACAGTTTCGGCATGAATGTTTGTGAGGGCTATAGCCTCGGGGTACCGGGTGGCATAGTCCACTACAGTTAAAATATATCTTTTCCCGGAGGGACTGGGTTTTGGTAAGGGCCCCACTATATCTACGGCCACCCTACTGAAGGGTTCTTCAATAATGGGAAGAGGACATAACTTGGCTTTGTGGCGGTCACCTCGCTTGCCTACTCGCTGGCAAATGTCACAGGAGGTGCAGTATTGCCTCACATCCTTGGAGATCCCTGGCCAGAAGAAAGCGTGGGTCAACCTGTATCGGGTACGTGTCATCCCCAGATGCCCAGACAGGGGAATGTCGTGGGCAATCCGAAGCAGTTCTCGCCTATACTTCTGGGGAACCACTAACTGTTTAGTCGTTACTGTGGCCGACCCTCCCACTCCTCTTTCAGCAATGCGGTAAAGTAGCCCTTTCTCCCAGGTGTACCGCTCCCCCTCTAGCCCAGCCTGGTCAGCGTGTACCCTGTCCCTGTATACCTGTAGCGTGGGGTCTGACCTCACCTCGGCCTCAAACTTAGTCGGGGTATCCCAGGACATACGTGTCGTGTGGGGGTCATGGTCTCTTACCGGAGCCTCAGAGTGTGTCGGTGGAACCGTGGTGCGAGCCTGTTGCCGTGTGGTCACTGGATGGGCTTCCTGGTATGGGGCCTGGGGTACAAAAGCAGAGGTCATCTGGCCCAAGTCATTTCCCAGCATAACATCTGCTGGTAAATTTTGCATGAGGCCCACTTCTACCGTCCCCCCTCCCACACCCCAATCCAAATGTACTTTGGCAATGGGTAGTCGGTACACTGCTCCCCCTGCCACTCGTACTGCCACTGATCCGCCAGTGTGTGCCGAGTCAGGGACCAAATGGGGTGCTATCAAGGTTAAAGTAGCTCCTGAATCCCGAAGTCCCTGGACTTCTTTCCCCTCCAAGGTCACTGGCTGTCGATGATGCTTCCGGTTATCCGTGGCTCGGACTGTCATCACCTCATGCAAGATTCCCAGGGGTTCTTCTGCTGGAATGCTCAACATCTCTTGAGTGGCCGGCTCCCATTGATAATGATGGGCAGCAGCCCTTGGTGCCGGGTTTGGTTGGCCTTGGTTCCAGGCGGGTCTGCCCCGGTTTTGGGTGCACTCGCGTGCCATATGTCCCCACTGTTTGCAGGTGTGGCATTGGATGTTGGCACGTCCGTTATATCTGGAGGGTGGTGGTAAAGTCCCTTGGGATTGACGAAAAGGGGAGGCTGTGAGACCGGGGGGTGGTAGAGTACTGGGTGGTCCCGCGGGTCGAGGATAACTCTTGGTTAGGGGCCCATGATGTCTCCTTGCATCAAAATGCTGATCCGCTAATCGAGCCGCTTCGGTTAGGGTGAGAGGTTTCCTGTCTCGCACCCATTCTTGTGCCTCTGGGGACAAACCGTTGAAGAATTGCTCCAACAGCATTAACTGTCTCAATTCCTCCATAGTAGTGGCTTGGCTGGCTTGTATCCACCCTTGGGAAGCTTGGTCCAGCTTGTGTGCCCATTCAGCATGTGAATCCTTCTCTGGTTTGCGCAGGTTTCTAAACTTGCGCCGGTATGCCTCTGGAGTAATGGCGTATCTCTCTAATATCGCTTGCTTCACTTTATCATAATCCTTGCTGTCCTCACTGGGTACAGCGCGATATGCTTCTGCTGCCCGACCTGCCAGCTTGCCTGCTAGCAATGGGACCCATACTGTCCGTTCCAAGTCATGTAAATCACACAGTCTCTCAAAATCCTGTAAATACCCATCAATCTCATCCTTCTCCTCGCAAAACATTTTAAAGGCATGATAGGGAATTTTGGGTTTTACCTGGTTGTAGAGTGACCCAGTAGTGGATTCTGCTCGAGACTGTGTATACTGCGGACTGTGTGCCATCACGTACTCCTGCACATTCGCCATTACCATATGCAGCATGGCATCTGATATAGGCTGTGGCAAAAATTCCAGCCTGGTCCTCATTTCTCTCTGGTAGAGGGTTTCTTCCATGGCTGCTGGTGGTGTAGCGCTGCGGGCTCTGTCTCCCTCCATCAGCTCGGCAGTTAGTACAGCTTTGGATTTGTTGCTGGCTACCTTACCCCTGGCTTCTAGCAGTTCCTTTAATGTCTGCCGCTTTAGCCTAGAATAATCCGTCTCCATTTACATCGGTAGTTCACATTGCACGAATTGCGCTTATCGGCTGTAAGGTTGGATCCCGTCGCTTGCCACCAAATGTAGCGGAGAGCAATATTAAACTCCACGATCTCCGCTGGTAACCAGGGTAAATCCACAGTCAGCATTGACAAGTAAGGCAATGTCCCAAATCTCCCTCAGTAACCAGACGACACACAGCTCTGAGAGTCAACTGACTTTTTATTCACAGGCTTCCATATTTATATAATTCCCCATGCAAGGGGTTTCCAAACAGCCAAATAGATTTAACAGGGGTAATACAGGGAGGACCAGATGGGGAACTTAACAGTTTGGATAATTCTCCCATCAGGCATTGCTGCACAAGGGAAAAGTCGGTTGATAGCTGGGGTCTGGGGTTATGTGTTGTGGGAGTTCGGTTTAAAACTGCCGAACACTGATTGGGCAACATAAAACTAAGTACTGAATGCTAGTGGCTTACGGCTGCCAGCATATGAATTACTATGCCCACATAAGACCCAGCAGAATACATAGCATATAATACAGACAACCTTTTGACATGTAACGTCCAGCGTTCCAGAAGTGGCTAGGTTTGCCACAGTGTGTGTAAACAAAAATAGGTAGAAGAATACCTATCGGCCTAAACTGAGGAACAAAAATGTTTTTTTATATATTTTTGGGGGGTATTTATTATAGCAAAAAATTAAAAATATTTTTTCAAAATTGTCCCTCTATTTTTGTTTATAGCGCAAAAAATAAAAACCGCAGAGGTGACCAAATACCACCAAAGGAAAGCTCTATTTGTGGGAAAAAAGGACGCCAATTTTGTTTGGGAGCCGCGTCGCACGACCACGCAATTGTCAGTTAAAGCGACGCAGTGCCAAATCGCAAAAAGGGGCCTGGTCCTTTAGCTGCAATTTGGTCTGGGTCTTAAATGGGTAATGTCTGGATCTACCAGGTGCCTGGACTAATACCAGTGAGCCGCTGAGAGCCTGGGACAGCCAATTTCCACCGCTCCACATCTCAGCACTCCAATGAGCAAGGAGGAGCAGAGCGGAGAGCTGCTAATTGACAGTCAGCAGATCTCTGCTTGGGGAGCTGTGAGAATTAAGCCATTGGTGTTGTACGATCGCTCAGTTCTCAGTGTAGAGGCACCAAGGACATCTACCTAGGCAAATATAAAACTGAACATAAAACAAAACCTTTACTTCTCTTTTAATCACATCTTTTTGCGAATAATATTTCTAACTTGATTACATTCCCTAGAAAAAGTAGTGTCAAAAGTAATTGAGTTGTCTGAAGTGGCAGTGCACCTATAGTTAATAGGGGCCAGTCTGTCCCTACCAGAAACCATAAAAACAGCTAGGCATGTGCATTTCGTTTCATTCCGAATCGAAATTCGGACAAATTTTCCATTATTCGGACATTCGGATGCATACGAATTCCCGAATTGCTATATTAGCGAAATATTTCGACCATTTTCGACCGAATTTCAAAAAAAAAATGGTCGAAATCGAAAATATTTCAACCAGATTAGAAGTCTCTTTTCGAATAGAATTTTTTTCGAATTAAATTCGAAAATAATTTTTTTTTCGAATTCCGAATCGAATACCCGCAGACTAAATTCGATCGGAATTCGAAAAAAAAAAAAAAATATTTTCGGATTTAATTCGAAAAAAATTCTATTCGAAAAGAGACTATTTGTTTTCTAATCTGGTTGAAATATTTTCGATTTCGACCGTTTTTTTTCAAAATTCGGTCGAAAACGAACGAATTCGAAAAACGGGCGAAATATTTTCGATTTCGACCGGATTTTTCGAAATTCGGTCGAAAACGAACGAATTCCGAAAACGAATTCAACACATGTAACGAACCTAACTTAACGAAATGTATTAAATGACGAATTGAATTGAAACGAAACGAAACAAAACAAATTTTTCACTTTTGCACATGCCTAAAAACAGCTTTGATATGCCAATTCTTATAGCCAAAGTCCTTTAACCTGGAGTTGATGGTATTGCATTCTCTATAGAAGCTGCCTGTATTAGAGGAGTTTCTTCTAGTTCTGATATATTCCCTATGGGTATAGAATGAATGGTGTGTTTATGATGGAAGTTAGATGCCAATAACAAAGAATTGCCTGACATTCTTTAGGGAATCTAAAGGAATGAACAAGACCAGAGATGGGATCACCAGTAAGAGTAATGTCCTTAAAGTTGATGTTTCTGGAGCCTATCTCAAGTGAAAATTCCAAATTCAGAGGATTATTATTAAGCTAAAAAAATAAAAGGCAATAGAGCTCAACCTAATTTGTCCCAAACTAGTATCAGATCATCAATGTACCTTCCATACCATCTGATGCTGTCTGCACATGGGTTAAAATGGGAAAACAGAAAATACTCCTCCCACCATCCCATGTTCAGATTAGCAAGAGATGGGGAAAATTTAGCTCCCATGGATGCTCCTCTGGTCTGTAAATAATACACTTGGTCAAAAATAAATTATGCTCCAACAAAACATGTACTGACATAATCAAAAACTCTTAATTTTGCATCATAAGAGCTATAATGATGTAAATGGAATAAAGATTTGACATCTAGTGTGATCCATAAAAAATATGCATCCCTGCTCCCACTGGCAGAATTTGCCTATAATAACTCATTCAGCTACAAACCAGTCCCCATTCTGGGCCAATTATGCATTCCACCCTGCTGCCCTGCCTGAAACTATGCCTGAAACTACTGTACCCACCTTGCAGGACAGACTGGTTTTTATACAAAATTATCAGGTCTTCTGGGAGTCCATACAGGAAGCCCAAGTGGATTACAAGAAACACTTTGCTCAGAAACGGAGGAGGAATCCTCCCTTTAAGGTAGGGGACAAAGTGTGGCTGTCTACTGCCAACCTGAAATTGGCCTGCCCTTCACGGAAGCTAGGGCCAATAAATATTAGCCCCTTTCAGATCAAACGGGAAATAAACCCAGTGGCATACGAACTGTCTCAGCCTGAATCATATAGGATCCATCCAGTCTTTCACACCTCCTTGGTTAGAGTTGTAAATAACAAAATTGTTTTTGCTGAATTGACTGTTTACAGGGTATAGAGACATAACAGTTAACTGATTCATTTTAAAAATAGATAAAAATCAATCATATAGATAAAAATCAATCATATAATGTACCTGTAGTTTCGTTTTTGCATGTTGTTTCCTGCCTCTCTGCCTTACAGAGCATGCAGAGCCATAGACCAGTGATGGTTTGGAAAACGAAACTAGAAACTAGACACACAGTAATCACACCTCCTTGAAGTTAGTGACCACAGAGAGAAAGGGCCGAAGGGTTCCTGCGGCTGTCATATTACAATACGAAGGTAGACAAGTGGTTAAGAAAGAGATCCAAATGCCACCTGGAGTTAAGTCCTTTATGTATTCTAGTCCCTAGGGAAAAGATCCTCCACACCTCTTAAGACGCCTGTGGTGGATATCGCCCCCCCCCCCAGCTCTCTTAACCCTCTCTAGACCACTAAAAGTTTTTTCTTCCTTTCGTCCTTCCTCAAAACATAACAAGAACATTGCCCTTCTTGCCTTGCCTGGTTAATTTGTTCTGGCTCTTTGTTCTGCCTGTGTGCTTTCATAGAGAGAATCCTACTTCCCAGTTCACCATTGCCAGGCAGATAAGGCAACCTATTTGCAATGCATATTACCTTAGGAACAGAGTGCCTTTTTTCCCTATCAGGGCCCATTCCACCAGACTGTTGCTGTCTCTTATGCCGCGTACACACGATCATTTTTTGTGATGAAAAAAAAACAACGTTTTCTGTGAAGTAAAAAACAACGTTTTAGAAACGTCACTTTTCAAAGACGATGTTGCATACACACCATCGTTTTTTCACAAAAAGCAAGGTTACGTTCACCACTCTTTTCCATTGAAGCTCGCTTCATAACTAGCTTCTGGGCATGCGCGGGTTGAAAAACGTCGTTTTAAAAGACGTTTTTGCTACACACGGTGACTTTTTGTGAAACAAAAAACGACGTTTTGAAAAACGACACAAAAAATTCAAGCATGTTGGAATTTTTTTTGGTCGTTTTTTTGAAGACAAAAAACGACGTTTTGCCCACACACGATCAATTTAAATGACGTTTTAAAAAACAAAGTTTTTTTTTCATCGCAAAAAACGACCGTGTGTACGCGGCATTAGGCTTTTCAGTATCAAGCATCTGCTTCCTTAATTTGTAAGTCTGCCACCTTGTTTTCTGTTCAAGTCCTACCAGGTCCAGTCCTCAACCGATGTAAGTTTTAGCCACAAGGTGCTTCAAGCTATTTTTGATCCTTGTTTTCTTGTGGGCCCATTGACAGTTTTGTTTGCTATGTTGATCCTGTGCTATGTTGTTGCCCACCCCTCAGATTGTTGGGTACATCTCATGGTGTATGAATACAAGCCCTGTGTTCCATACTATAGAATTAGGATAAAATGGACTGTTACTTACCTTTAAATTCCCTATCATGGAGTACAGGACACACGCCCCTCTCAGTGTCTTAATCACTCCTTATTACTTACAAAAAAATGGATTCTCTCTGAGCTGATGAGCTTATATGAGTGTACTCTAGGGGTGAACTTCACATGTTTTTTTTTGCCAGTGTCCTATCACCTGACACTAGGGGGCGAGAAAGAGTTAATTATATTCCCTAGATGTGTTGTAACTGAAGGGGGGTGGGACTGACTAGGGAAAATGACAGATCGCTGTTCATACATTGTATGAAAATGCGATCAGTCATTTCTCCCTCTGTAACGAGCGATTGCGGGTGCCCGGCAGTGATCGCACCTGCCGGGAATGCGCGTCGGCACCAGGGGTGAGCGGCTCCGGCGGCGCGCGCCCCTAGTGGCTGAAATGAAAAATTACGCAATTTGGGCAGCAGAGCCGACCGGCCGCAGTAAAACTGCGACCGGTCCGAAGCTCCGTGACCGCTCCCATGTGACCTGTGGGCCCGATCGCCAGTGTAAACACACCTTCCCCGTTCTTCACTGTGTCAATGTCAGTAATCGTCTGTTCCCTGATATAGGGAATGACGATCACTGACGTCACACGTCCATCCCCCCCGCCCTCTGGTAACCCTGATGTATGGGGGTCTCTCTGGGAACCCTGATTTACGGGTGCTCTCTGTGAACCCTGATGTATGGGGGTCTCTCTGGGAACCCTGATGTATGGGTGCTCTCTGGGAACCCTGATGTATGGGTGCTCTCTGTGAACCCTGATGTATGGGGGTGCTCTCTGTGAACCCTGATGTATTGGGGGATCTCTGTGAATTTGTATGGGGGGTGCTCTCTGGGGACTTTGATGTATGGGGGGCTCTCTGGGATCTCTGGGGGCTCTGATGTATAGGGGGCTCTCTGGGGACTCGTATAGGGGGCTCTTTGGGGACTCTGATGTAAGGGGGCCTCTCTGTGAACCCTGATGTATGGGGGGTGCTCTCTGGGGACTCTGATGCATGAGGGGCTCTCTGTGAACCCTGATGTATTGGGGGCTCTCTGGGGACTCTGATGTATGGGGGGGCTCTTTGGGGACTCTGATGTATGGGGGGGCTCTCTGGCGACTCTGATGTATGGGGGGCTCTCTGGGGACTCTGATGTATGGGGGGCTCTCTGGGGACTCTGTATGGGGGGCTCTCTGTGAACCCTGATGTATGGGGGTCTCTCTGGGGACTCTGATGTATAGGGGGTGCTCTCTGTAAACCCTGATGTATGGGGGGCTCTGGGGACCATGAAGTATGGGGGGCTCTCTGGGGACCCTGATGTATGGGGGGGCTCTCTGGGGACCCTGAAGTATGGGGGGCTCTCTGGGGACCCTGAAGTATGGGGGGCTCTCTGGGGACCCTGAAGTATGGGGGGCTCTCTGGGGACCCTGAAGTATGGGGGGCTCTCTGGGGACCATGAAGTATGGGGGGCTCTCTGGGGACCCTGATGTATGGGAGGGCTCTCTGGGGATTCTGCATGGGGGGCTTGGCTCTCTGGGGACTCTGATGTATGGGGGCTCTCTGTGAACTCTGATGTATGGGGGTGCTCTCTGTGAACCCTGATGTATCTCTGTGAACCCTGATGTATTGGGGGTGCTCTCTGGGGATTCTGATGTAAGGGGGCCTCTCTGTGAACACTGATGTATGGGGGGTGCTCTCGTGGGACTCTGATGTATGTGGGGCTCTCTGGGGACTCTGATGTATGGTGGGCTCTCTGGGGACTCTGATGTATGGGGGCCTCTGTGTGAACCCTGATGTATGGTGGGCTCCCTGGGGACTCTGATGTAAGGGGGCCTCTGTGTGAACCCTGATGTATGGTGGGCTCTCTGGGGACTCTGATGTAAGGGGGAGTCTGTGTGAACCCTGATGTATGGGGGGTGCTCTCTGGGGACTCTGATGTATGGGGGGGCTCTTTGTGAACCCTGATGTATTGGGGGCTATATGTGAACTCGTATGGGGGGGTCTCTCTGGGGACTCTGATGTATGGGGGCTCTCTAATGTATGGGGGGCTCTCTGATGTATGGGGGGGTTGCTCTCTGGGGACTCTGATGTATGGGGCTGCTCTCTAGGGACTCTGATGTATGGGGGGTGCTCTCTGTGAACCCAGATGTATGGGGGGCCTTTGGGGACCATGAAGTACAGGGGGGACTCTGGGAACCCTGGTGTATGAGGGGCTCTCTGGGGACTCTGATGTATGGCAGGGCTCCCTGTAAAACCCTAATGTATGGGGGGCTATCTGGGGACTCTGTATGGAGGTACTCTCTGTGAACCCTGATGTATGGGGGTCTCTCTGGGGACTCTGATGTATGGGGGGCTCTCTGGGGACTCTGATGTACGGGGGTGCTCTCTGTGAACCCTGATGTATGGGGGGCCTCTGGGGACCATAAATTATGGGGGGGGGCTCTCTGGGGACCCTGATGTATGGGGGGGCTCTCTGGGGACCCTGATGTATGGGGGGGTCTCTCTGGGGACTCTGATGTATGGGGGCTGGGCTCTCTGTGATATCTGATGTATGGGAGTGCCCTCTGTGAACCCTGATGTATGGGGGGCTCTCTGGGGACTCTGTATGGGGGGGTTGGCTTTCTGTGGACTCTGATGTATGGGGGCTGGGCTCTCTGTGAACCCTGATGTATGGGAGTGCTCTCTGGGGACTCTGTATGGGGGGCTCTCTGTGAACTCTGATGTATCTCTGGGGACCCTGATGTATGGGAGGAGACTCTCTGGGGACCCTGATGTAAGGGGAGACTCTCTGGGGACCCTGATGTATGGGAGGAGACTCTCTGGGGACCCTTATGTAAGTGGGGAAGGCTCTTTGGGCACCCTTATGTAAGGAATTGTCTCTCTGGGGACCCTGATGCAAGGAGGATCTGCACTCAGTTATGTGACAATATATACATACACACACACGTATATTGTATACATGTGTATACCCGCCCAAGCATATGACTTTCTTTACTTGCTTGCTACACTTCTATGGGCTCTAGCCCGAGATCTTTTGTAGACCTAGCAATTCCCATGGGGGGGCCTTCATGGTTTCTTGCACCGGGGCCCTAAAGATTCTAGTTACGCCTCTGGTGCTAATAAAAATTATTATTCATTATTCTTGCAATAAGTTATAGCCTTACGAATCTTGGAGTTTCTTAAATTTAGGACCCATCACCTCATAGGTTTAAATTTAAATGATGATAGCTATACTGTCCTCATACACGTAGCATTGTGTGTAATCTGACATGTAGTTAAACCTGTCTTGAAGAAGAGAAAACTGTACTGCTTTAACTGTCTCTTTTATTGATAGTAGATTGACAGGAAAGGTGAAACGACAGAATAAAAACAGTAGCATTTAGAACATAAATATCCATGGTACATGGCATAAGACACAGAATTATCTACTATACATGCAGTACATTGGTTAATACAAATTATAGTAACGAGCTATGAAAAACAAGTAACACATATAAGCTATGGTAAATGTCACAAGATAGTGCTCTTACCGACTATGCTTGAAAACAGGCTAAATAGCAGATGATGAGGCAGGAACCCAGTGAAAATGTTTTGGCTCCTGAGACACAAGATGGTGACTGCTTCCTGTACAGGACAAGACTAGCAAGGACCAGGAACTACCCAGAATACACTGGGACTCCCATAATGCACAGAGAAAACAGGCTGAATAAAATACATGAACTGGTCAGTAGATGGTGCTGTTACCACACAATGTAAAGTACATGAATTACAAGACAGGTAAAAAGAATGCAATGTCAACTGATAAACACACAAAAACAACTGGACCTATATCTAGGGGCAAAACAATAGCCACTCATGACTTTCTTTCCATTTGCTACAATCCAGTTTAAAAAGCTACAAGGTTAAAATCTAGCCAACAGCTATTCTGCAACTCTGGATTTCTCCATTATTTCCACAGTAATGTCCCTTAATACAATAACATACTGCATATGATAAATTATGTGATTCATATACTTAGATATGTCCATTCAAGAAAATACAAACAGTGTTAAAAAATAAAACAAGGTATTTTTTTATTTTTATTTTCTTTGGAATGAAGTTATTTTGTAAAAAAATTAACAATAATCATTACATTTTACTTTTTTTGCAGGTATAAAATTGTGATTACACCAAGACGAATTTATCTGTCCATCTGGTTTGTTTGGATATTATCCTTTTTGGTCGGGCTGGTTCCAATGTTCGGATGGAATAAAAAGTTAAACTCAGACTACCTGGAATGCCAGTTCGTTGATGTTATGAGGATGGATTACATCGTCTACTTTATTATTATTGGATGGGTTTTTCTTCCCATGTTGGTTATTTTGGCTTTATATATTGAAGTTTTCTATCTAATCAGAAAACATATCAGAAAAAACATTTCAAATACTGGAAAAAGGGGAGTTTTCTATGGCAAGGAATACAAGACTGCAAAATCCCTTGCCCTGGTTTTTTTACTATTTGCAATCAGCTGGTTGCCATTGTCTATTTTTAATTTTTATATTTACTATACTGAAGGCACTCAACGTTCCAGTGCATTTAAGTGGTTCATATCTGTAGCCATACTGCTGTCCCATGCCAATTCAGCGATGAATCCCATTGTCTATGCTTTTAAAATCAAGAAATTTAAAGACTCATATTCCCAAATTATAAGAACATATATACTACACAGAGTGAGTGAAAGTTCGAGTGGGGAGCACACGTTGGATGAGATATCTCAAGACTGTGTAGAATGACTATGAGCCCACTATCATACTATGCTTGTTTCATATATTATTTTATAAATATATACCCTGCATTACCAACAATAGTGTAAAACAAAAATAAGTGTAAGTTGCCGCTAACCCACTTGTCATGCGTTGCCACACCAACTGGAAATTAGTATACAAAAGTGCAGTGCAACCAAAACAATCGCTCTAATTCAGACAATCAATATAAAATACATGTTTGTGCCTGTATGCAAAACTCAGTGCTTATTTACAATACACACAAGTGTAACAAAAATAAAATAAATAAAAAAATGATTGATCAAAAACAAACCAAATTATTGTGCGAGATTTCTCCTTTTGTTCAACAATACAATGTCTGCCACCACACGCTGTGCTAACCAGAGGAGGAAGATTGATGACCATTTGAAGATAAATCTGGAGAAAATTCCTGGATTGATTACCAGCCCTTGTTTAAGGACAAGGCATACATTCACTATACCAAAGTGTATATTATATTGTAAAAAAAACATTGGATTTTGCATATAGGCATGTAAATGGATTTTTTATTAATTGTTTGAATAAGAACAATTGTTTTGGTTGTGCTGCACTTTTGTGCACCAATAATCTGACAATTTGCTACTGTTTAATTGGTATGACTGTGAATACAATACATTATAGGTTTAAAGAAAGCTATAAAAACTGATTTTCAAGGGTATGCATTAATTTCAGATTAACCACTTCCATACCAGGCACTTACGCACATTCCCGCCCAAGCCAATTTTCAGCTTTCAGCACTGTCGCAATTTGAATGACAATTGCACGGTCGTGCGACGTGGCTCCCAAACAAAATTGGCGTCCTTTTTTCCCCACAAATAAAGCTTTCTTTTTGTGGTATTTGATCACCTCTGCGATTTTTTTTTTCTGCAACAACTAAAAATAGACTAACATTTTTGACAAAAAAATAAAGTTTTTATTTTTTTTTGTTAATTTTTTTGTAAATGAGTATGTTTTCTCTTTCAATTACGGGCACTGATATGGTGACACTGATGTGCATCGATGAGGTGGCACTGATGGGCACTGCTAGGCGGCGATGGTATGGGGCACTGATTGGCACTCATGGGCGGCACTGATGGGCACTTATAGACAGCACTGGGCACTCATAGGCGGCACAGATGGGCACTCATAGGCGGCACAGGTGGGCACTCATAGGTGGCACAGATGGGCACTCATAGGTGGGCACTGGGCAGGGATTGGTACTGTGGGGTGGCACTGACGGACACTGGGGTGGCACTGATGATCACTGAGGGGTGCCACTGATGGATCAATATTGCCAATCAGTGCCCATGTGTGCACACTGATTGGCATCATTTTTTTTTTTACTGCCCCCTTTTTTTTTTTTTTTACAGATTTTTTTTTTTTTTTTAATTCAGCTGCCCTTTTTTTTTTATTTTTTTATTTCCCTGGTGGTCTAGTGGTGGCAGTGTGTGGATCCGAGGGGGGGCTGCGCTGATAAACAATCAGCGCTAACCCCCCCTGTCGGGAGAGCCGCTGATCGGCTTTCCTGTACACACGTCTGTCAGACGCGAGTGAGGAAGAGCCGTCAGCGGCTCTTCCTGTTTACATCGTGATCAGCCGTGATTGGACACGGCTGATCACGTGGTAACGAGGCTCCGCCGGAGACTCGTTACCGAGATCGGAGGTGCAGGGTGCACCGGCATGAAATCCTGAGGACGTCATATGACGTCCAGTCAGGATTTCATAACCACTTCCCGGACGTCAATATGCTATTGACCGGGCGGGAAGTGGTTAATCATAGCAGATTGTGTTTATTGTGTGTAATTAATATTTAGATTTTATTAGATTTTTTTTAGGCTATTTTTCCAACAGTTTTGACATATTTTGTCCTGATATTTTTTTCTTATATTAAATACAAAGATATCTAGACTGGCCACTAGATGCAAGGTATACTAGGAGATGCCTTCAGTGAGTCAGCCAACACATTGATCCTCAATGTTAAAAATAGCGGTAAAGGGCAACTACTTGTAGTAAGCAAATATTGCTGCCAAATATACATATATAATTACAAAATATACAATTAAATAGAATGTTATATTATTGCACACTGATAGCATTATGCATACATCAATATGTCTTCCTGTGTATCTAAAAGAAACACACTGAAAAGACAATACGTTGTAAAGCACAGCACAAACATTTGGCACTATATAAATCCTTTATAATAATTATAAATCCTTTATAATAATAATAAATCCTTTATAATAATAATAATATTTCTTTAAACACCAAAATATAGTGGAAACAGACGAGTTGTTTTAAAAAATCTGCATACACCACTCTGTTTTGTTTATTGTTTAATGATATTGAGTCATCTAAGGCATCCAAACTTAGACTTTAAAATACCTATGAATGGTTTTGTCACATATGATACATGTATGGTGATATATATGATTATGTTTTCTTTTTCTTGGCCTGTTTTTATACATAGAACAGAAATCTTAGAAGTGTGACTGTGCTTAAATAAACAAAGCCTTTTTATCAGATATAACAGATTGTATAAAAAAAACTTTCAGCAGTCCAAGTACAAAGAGCAGTGGAAGAATTCAAAGCAACAAAGGCTCCTCACATGTGTACCGCCCCCTTACTGTCAGTAAGGGACGCTGTTCAAATTTAGTGGGGTGAGAGACTTATTTGCTCTCACCCATGTTGATTTATGTTAAATTAGGCTGCTGTTAGCCCTCAATTATCCTGTGGGTCGTTCTGTGCTCCAGGGATGCAGTTCCATCTCTGGGCAGCAGGTGGCGCCAGAGGGGTTCAGGCAGAGCCACCTTTCCCCAGCAGCCAATTGGAGGAGTGTTTCCCTCGCAGGGCATGCTAGCGGAGGGTATATCTGTGGCAGACGCCATTTCTCGGGGTTCTTCGTGGGTTCCTGGTTCCGGGTGCGGCACCCACCTTTAGGGAGTGCGCACGTCACGGGCTCCACCACTATGGCCTACCTGGCCAGGGCCCGTGCTACGCAGAGTTCCTTACTCTGGGCCCTCATGGCTCAGAGCAGCTGAGTTGCCGAGGGACCCCAGTGACTTACTGGGTCCCCATACTTCAAGAGAAATTGACTGAAAGGATACGCTCTATTGCTCTCAAGTATCGGACCTGTGGCAGAGGCCTCTACTAATTTACTGAGTGAGTGAGTGAAAAACTTATATAGCGCAGCACATGCGAACTGAATCGTCTCTGGGCGCTGGTTGTTCCTTTCTCATTTGTCATCAAAAGAGATGAGTTTTGATCTTTCTTCTAAAGGCCAAGTGGTTCTCCTCCATCCGAACGCTGGTCGGTAAGGCGTTCCACAGTCTGGGGCCCTGGACTGCGAATCTTCGCTCTCCTTTGGATTTGTATCTGGCCCTGGGTATCTGGAGAAGATTTTGGTTAGTGGATCGCAGAACGCGATTGGGGTTGTGAGCTTTTAATTTTTTGCATAGATATTGGGGGGCCTTCCCTTGAATACACTTATGCGTCAGACAAAGTGCTTTAAAAGCAATTCTGTCTTTTACTGGCAACCAGTGAAGGGTTCTCAGCGAAGCCGAGATTGATTACCAGGGTTTTATCCCGGTCACCAGTCTGGCGGCCAAGTCGGTGGAAGAGACTTGTTCCTTCTCAGCATTCTCAGTGACACTCTGGCTGCCAGGCCTTTGGGAGAGGCCTGTCCAGGTGCACTGCACCCACTCCGACGGGAGAAAAGAATATACTCTAGAAGCAGGACTGCTTCTGCTCGTTATCCATAGCGTGAGTCTGCAAAGTTATTCTTTTCATCAACCTATCCTGTCTACCTCAAGTTGACTGTTGGTCATGTTGGACCGAAAATAAAGCACTTACAAAAAGTCAACCATTGGCTTGGACATTCCTTTACTGCTCTCACAAGTTGCTAGCATCAATTTCCCTAGACACATCAAAGGTAACTTAACTTACGCCGATCCCACATCTAACCAGCGGCTCCTAAATGGGGTAGCGCTACACATGCTTAACCTACATTAGACTACCGGCTTAATGCCCTGGACTTAAAATAGTGTATGTTGAAGAAGTAGTTGCCTATTAAAATTATTGCAAGGAAAATGTTTAAGATTTTTTAAATAAGGATGCAAAAACATTCAAATCCTAATGATGAATCTGTTTGAATGCATTTTGTACATTTTATTTGGTTTCTATAGACGTTTCACCTGTGAAGGTGTAAAGTGTGAGATAATTGTATAAACTGCAAAACAAACCATTGGGTAAAGCTAAAGTTTTTGTAAAGGCAAAGCTTTTGGCCCCTTTCACACAGCCATCATCTCTTCAGTCACATTTTTGCTAATAAAAAATGGATTAAGTTTACATCAGTTTATCCATCTTCTGTTTAGATCTGTTATGCCCTGTACACACGATCGGATATCTGATGGAATCTAAACCGATGGATTTTTTCATCAGATATCCGATGAAGCTGACTTTCATCAGTCTTGCCTACACACCATTGGTTAAAAATCTGATCGTGTCCAACGCAGTGACGTAAAACACTATGACGTGCTGAGAAAAATGAAGTTCAATGCTTTCCAGCATGCGTCGACTTGATTCTGAGCATGCATTGATTTTTGAAGGATGGATTTCCCCACAGACGATCGTTTTTTTCTATTGGTTTTTTAACCATAAAAAAAATTCAAACAGGTTCTATTTTTTTTCACTGATGGGAAAAAAAAGATGGGGCCCATACATGATGGGTTCGTCCGATGAAAACGGTCCATCGGTCCGTTTTCGTCAGACAAACCGATCATGTGTACAGGGCATAACAGCCCATGTTGGATTTAGCAAAAGCCCCTAAAGGCTAGGATCTCTTTAGTAAGAAGTGTGGTGTGAATTGCATCTTGGAACTCCTCCACTCCCTTGTAGACACTGGTCCCAGCTCTACCTCTACAGGAAATGCTAGCCCATCTGGCTGCCTCTTTACCAGCCCACCTGGCTGCTTCGCTTCACCAGTCTACCCGACTGACTCTGGAGATTTACCAGGGCAAAGCTAGAGGACTTAAGCACACCTCTGTCTTCAAGAGAGACCTGCTACATGGGGCTGTCTCTCCCCTTGTAGGTCCCTGCACTGTGCTGTAGTACTCGCACTGCCCTTCCTGCTCCCACTGCCTCTCAGGAAAGCCTCCTTACAATGCCTAATGTGGTAAGATCCTTCCAAGCCAGCACCCAAGCCCCGACCCGAGGCAGAGCCCCCCTCCCAGACTAGGAGGTTCGCCTCAAGGGCCACCCACAGCCTCAGCAATGCATCTCCATCTTCCACCAGACTCCCATGCAAGCATGACTCATATCTATTTAAGGGCATTACGTCCATTTTGTTTCCATTTACATCTGTTTTTATCCATTTACATCTGTTTTTGTCTGCTTCCATTTTTTAAATTTAATACAAAAATGCAGAGTTGTTGTATTAAGGTCCTTTTTGTTTTTTTTAACGAAAGCGAATGAAAAATGGATGTAAACGGACGGCGTCTGCTTACATCCATTTTCCTATAGGAATGCATTGCTGTCCATTTTTCGTCCGTCAATAGACAAATGAAAAACAAACAGGATGCCTGTGTGAAAGGGGCCTTTTTGTTTTGGATAGAGATGGGTAGGGTTGAACCTAGTGTGGGTTTTAAGCCTTCCCTACTTTATACAAAATGAAATATAAATATATACTGTGTGTGTGTATATACAGTATGTTGTGTTTAAACTAAGTCAATGTATTTACAATAAATAGCATATTTTTAGTAGTGATAGAGCTCTTGGTGTAATTCTTCTGGATGGCTTAACACTGGAAAGTGAACCCTAGTGTACCTGGTTAGCTATTTGAATTTTTTTTAAACAAATGGGGGGGGGGGGGCTAGGCTAGAGCAGAAACTGTTTACCTAGTAGTTGACCCTTTCATAGTTTCAATACATAGGAAAAAAAAAGTTTTGGACAGAAATATTTTTGTAGCACAGCATCACATGCTAATACACCTCAATTGCCTCCTAGGCATCTACAGAAATACAGAAATATCAATCAGCAGAAAACTGTGGAATCGGTGAAGCAGTATTCTTGGATTTTGATGCTTATCCATTGTAGTCCAAAAATATAAGGGTGTTGGATTGTGGTAAAAAAAAGTGCGCATTAAATACAAGTTTACACCTCAACCCTGCGGAGCCTTAAAAATATTAATTATGCTGAAAATATCATTGTTTGATTAAACTGTACTTTTTTGCCATAGATTACAAACTGTTGTGAATATAAGGGACATTTTTGTGCTTATAGTTACGTTTTGGATATTAGAACTACTAAACTACAGTGTATTTACTATTTGTATAGCAAGACTAAACATTAAATATGCCAAAGGATCATAAGAATACTCAGCTCAAGTAGTATAGCCTAGATACGTCACTTTTTTTTTGTGTGTAAATCGGTATTTATTAGGCAACAAGAGAAAAAAAACACATAGGGCCAGATTCAGCAAAGGTTACGCTGGCGGATCGAGTGATCCGCCAGCGTAACAGTGGCTTTGAGCCGGCGTTTCTGTTTTCTGTAACCAGAAAACAAGAAACGCCGGGTTGAAGTTCCGATGCGGTGAGCGTAACTGAGTTTCGCCATCGCATCGTTACTTCAACTTAAAAATGGCGCCGGGGGCGTTCCCGCCGATTTACGCTCAAAAAATATGTTAATGAGCGGAAATCGGCAATTCACGATCGAAATCCGGCGCGACGCAGTGACGTTACGACGTTTCCGGACGGGATACGCGGCGCATAGTTATACCTACATGGGGCTGGCGTATCCTATGTTAGGTATAGGCGTCGTCATCGCGTGGGTAAAAAAAAAAAAAACGTCGCTTGCGTAAAACGGTCATGAATGGGAATGTGACGTCATTGACGTTCATTCACAGATTTTGGAGCATGCGCACGGGGATGTTTTGACACTCGACGCATGCGCAGTACGTCGGCGGCGGGATCGCGCGTAGTTAGCATACTACACGCCCCGTACCCGCCCAATTTGAATTCCGCCGGCTCATTTGTGATGCGCTGCCGCAACTTTAGGAGCAAGTGCTTCATGAATGACAGCACTTGCTCCTAAAAAATCGGCAGCGCAACGCAAATGAGAAGCGTTACTCCAGAGCAAAGATGCTCTGGACTACGTGAATCTGGCCCATAGGGCCAGATTCAGGTAGAGTTAGGCTGGAGTATCAGTGATACTCCTGCCTAACTCTCACTTTGAGCCGGCGTTTCTGTTTTCTGTAGTCAGAAAACAAGAAACGCCGGGTTGGAGTTCCTATACGAGCGGCGTAATTGTATTTCGCCATCGTATCGGAACTGCAATTTTAAAAATGGCGCTCGGGGCGTTCCCGCTGATTAACGCCGAGAATATGCTAATCATCGAGAATCGGCAATTCACGATCGTATTCGGGGCCCGACGCAGTGACTTTCCGACGTTTCCGTAAGAGATACGCGGCGTAAAGAAAAACCAGCCCCCTAGTGGAGTATCCTATGTTAAGTATGGCCGTCGTCATCGCGTCGAATTTAAAAATTTGTTTGCGTAAAACGTCCGTGAATGGGGATTGACGTCATTGACGTTCCCTGACAGAATTTGGAGCATGCGCACTGACAGTCAACGCATGCGCAGTACGTTCGCCGCGGGATCGCGCCTAGTTATAATAATACACGCCCCCTACCCGCCCAATTTGAATTCCGCCGGCTCATTTTCGCTACGCCGCCGCAACTTTAGGAGCAAGTGCTATGTGAATACAGTACTTGCTCCTAAAGTTTAGGCGGAGTAACGTAAATGAGAAACGTTACTCTAAAATAAAGATTCGCCCATCTACCTGAATCTGGCCCATAGACAAAGGACAAGCATGTACAACAGGAGTCTATAAACTGGAACAACGACCACGCAGGGCCGCCGAACATTCCATAGGAAACTGCAAACAAAACACCTTGTCCATGCACGTAAAGACAATAACAGATGTATATATAGTCACATGGACCACTGCCGCAGTGATCCGTGAGGCAAGTAGGTAGCCAAATTGGCAACAGTCTAAGGAGTCATGGGGAAAGGTATCCTCAAAGGGGAGCATTACCCGCCGAACTACCTGAACCCGGGGACGGACCAGGTTAGAAATGTCCGTGAAAGTGCCTGGGGAAAAAACAGAACCCAGACCCGGGCCCGGTACTCACGGTCGGGGCGGGGGGCACCAAGGCCTCCATCAAACCACCCTCCACCCCCCACGAGCCAAAGGGGCCAAGAGCAGGGGACCACAACCTACACTCAGGCAGGGTAACAGGAACCAACAGGGGTTCGTCAATTTGCTCCAGTAATCCCCCTAGAACACCCAATAAGTACAAACAAATAATTACATTGGCAAAAATTATGTATAAAAAAGGAAGAAAAAAAATAGAAAGAGAGGGGAGAGACCCCAGAGGAATATATCTAAAGATAGAGAGTATAGAAAAGAAGAGAAAGAGGAATAGGGGGAAGGGAAAAAGGAGCAAAAGATGCATACCTACAAACTTACAGGAAACCATGTCCACATCCGCACCGGGCGCACCGCCTCAATCCAAAGCCATCAGCACCACCGGACCACTGCAACAGACCTAGGGGCCAATTCCTCACTCACTAGAAGTTTGCAACCTACGGGCCTTAAGGGAAGGCTCTGCTAGTTCCAGCAGAGTGATATCTAGACTAAAGGGAACAAAGTTAGGGTCTGAAATATTGTCTGCCCATGGTGCCCAAATAGTAAGATACTGATTACGGCAGTCCCGACAGGTCACCACCCAATCCTCAGCCTCCCCAATTGCACTTACCCCACGAACCCAATCTTCTTGGATTGCTTCCAATAGGTCGGGAGCAAAAGTCTGGCTGCAAGTAGATGTGGTAGCATACTTTTTTTATATTGGCTGAGTCGGATTGTTGGGACATGGAGAAGAAAGTGTACCAGAGAGAGGGGAATATCTACCTCCGTGACCATTTGTATCTGATCTTTTATATCCGCCCAAAAGGGTTTAATTAGGGGGCATTCCCACCATATGTGAATAAGCGTACCCCTATGTCCACACCCACGCCAACATTGCCCCGACTCAGCGGGGTAAATGCATGCCATGTCCGCCGGCACACGGTACCAGCAGGACAGAATCTTAAAGTTTGTTTCTCGGGTTTTTTAGAGTCCACGGAGGAAGTATGAGTGAGATGATATAGATGGGTCAGTTGCGTGTCAGTGAGGACCTGCCCCAAATCTCTCTCCCATCTCTGAATGTAGGCAGGCGTGGACAGAGGGGTAGTGGAACCCAACAAGCGGTATAGCTCCAAAACCAGGTGGGAGGCAGGGTCATCGTCAACAAAAAGACTCTCAAACGGGGTGAGAGAGGAAGGGTCTCTAATCTTACAGCCATGTACTTCAAAAAAATGGTGTAGTTGCCTATAGCGCCAGAAATTCATCCGTGGGCCATGTCGCCCCACAGGAAGGGCCTCATAGTCTAAAAGTTTACCGTCCTTCATAAGCTTGCCGCAACTGGCGTTGCCATCGTCCACCCATGACCCAAAGAAGGCCATTTGTTCTCCAGGAGGGAACCAAAGAAAGCCACCCAGTGGATCCAGCGGGGACACAGGGGGGGCCAATTGCAGCATAGAGTTGATCCTGTCCCAAACCGAGAGCACATAAGCTGTCAGCGGGGAGGTCGTCACAAGATACGTCACTTTTAATGCAGTTAATTTTTTTCTCCCACCTCATGAGCCAAACTGCCCTGGGTTTGGTAAAATTCAAAGAAGTTTGGATGCCAGACCTGCACCCCATTAAAATCAATAGGAGCCAAAATCTGTTAATTTAAAAATTTCATAGGTGACACTTTAAAAGCCTTTACCGGTTATCAGTTTACCATTAACCATGAATAATGCCCCATTAGTACTATAATTTTGATGTTCACAGCATTTCCGCACAATCGCTGTTTAAATACACATGCGGGACCTACACATATGTTTGCATTCAATTGTATGCATGGGGGGCAGGGATGATTTAAAAAAAATTATATTATTTTTATTTATTTTATTACAATGTATTGTTAGTATTGTACAATAGTGATTTTTACAGTGGGTATAATCTCCATTACCTAGCACATGTTAATTTTAGGATTTATATAGTTTAACTAGCGCATACTTTATATTTGTTGTTACAGTTGATAACACACTTCAGGCGGTGTACAGTATATAATACAGTGCAGCCAGTGTACAGTATCTAATACAGTGTAGGCAGTGTACAGTATCTATTACAGTGCAGGCGGTGTACACAGTATATAATACAGTGTGTACATTATATAATACACTTAAGGCAGTGTACACTATAAAATACAGTGCAGGCGGTGTACACAGTATATAATACACTTCAGACAGTGTACATTATATAATACAGTGCAGTCGGTGTACAGTATCTAGTGCCGGTAGTGTACACAGTATATAATACAGTGTGTACAGTATATAATGCACTACAGGCGGTGCACAGTATCTAATACAGTGCAGGAGGTGTACATAATATAGTGTGTACATTATATAATACACTCCAGGCAGTGTACAGTATCTAATACAGTGCAGTCGCTGTACAGTATCTAATACAGTGCAGGTGGTGTACACATGGGCATCCGCTGAAATTTTTTCAGGGAGGGGCGATTCGGCAGCGGCAATACACAGTCGCATTTAACCCTTTCTTCAAACGCTAGCGGGGGTTAAAAGCGACCCGCTAGCGGCCGAATAGCACAGCTAAAATGATGGTAAAACGCCACTTTACCGATAACGCGGCCAGCTGGCAGTGTGAAATAGCTCTTGAGATAATTCAGCTTCACTCCATGCCCATATAAATATAGCCTAGAGAATGTACAAAACCTCCTTCAGCACAGATGGACCCCACCTTCAGCACAGACCCCCCCCTTCAGCACAGACCCCTCAATTCAGCACAAATGGACCCCATTCTGCACAGACCCCTCCATTCTGCAAGACCCCCCCATTCCAGACAGACCTCTCCATTCAGCACAGATCCCCCTTCAGCACAGATGGACCCCCTTTAAGCACAGACCCCCTTCAGCACATACCCCCCTTCAGCACAGATGGGCCCCCCCATTCAGCACAAACCCCCCTCCCCCATCCCATTCAGTACCTCAGATCAGCCATCAGCGCAGCACAGGCACAGCAGGTTCCCTCCCCCTGTGTACACATAAACACTGGAGGGGAGGCAGCTTCACTCTGCTCGCTGTGCCTGTGTGACATCCAACCCGGGACTGCTCAGACTTCCAGTGGCCGCAAAACTATTCAACACCTTCTTGATTTTCCAGGGGGGGGTCAATTGCCCCCCCTTGCCCTATGGAGCGGACACCCATGGGTGTACAGTATATAAGACTGTGAATGTACACAGTATATAATACAGTGTAGTGCAGGGTGGAAAAAAAAGGGCAAGCGGTGGTCACAGACATGGTGCATCCTCTGAAGGCATGGCACACGTGTCCCTTTTTTCTGCTGCTGTGCGTGTTATGCTGGCCATACACTATACGAAAATTCGGCCGAAAATCGGTCGTAAAGAAAGATCTTTCGTTTTTCGGCCAGTTAATGGGCACAAAATCGAAAATCGTTTGGACGTTTTTGAGCCAAAAAAACGAAGGGCAAGTTTGGAAATTTTCTGACGAACGAACGATAAATCGGAAGGTTAATGTGTTTCCCGTCCGAACTTTCTGCACTAGGTATATGTAAAAAAAAAAACCTTTTTTTTTTTTTTTATGTCCACTGAACGATTTATCGGCCATTACATGATGGCACTATCGTTTGCACTCACGAAAGAACTTTCGTTTTTCGAAAGTTCGTTTGGACGATTTTTCGTGGAGTGTATGGCCAGCATTATTGAGCCACAACATGCAGAAGAGTAGGTGGAGTGGATAACTAAGCAATCCTCATCCTCTGTCACCCAGGCTCATACTAGTTTGCCTTCCAATGCATCTGCCGAAGCGCATATTCTACCGGCTCCTTGACCACAATTACTCCTTCTGTAGCCCCACCATCGTGCACGGAAGAATCACCAGGATTATTTGACCATAGTGTCGGGTAAATGCCGCTGGAGGATGCGCAGCAATTTGAAGGCTCTGATGTTGGTTCCCAGGTTGAAGAAGGGAGTAACATGAGCCTAGAGAGAGGGGCTGCCACAGAAGGACAAGAAACTAGCAGCCATATTCCCCCAGCTGCAACATACTGTCAAATTTGCTCCAGTGACGAGGAGGGAGGGAGTGATGAGGTCACTGACTGTACTTGGGTGCCTAGGAGAAGAAAGGAGGAAAGTGAGGAGGAAGAGGAGGAGGATGAGGCACAACTCCAACAAGGCAGGATGTCCTCCAGGGCCAGTTTAAGGTATCCTCTAGTACAGTGCCGATCCTGACCTCCCTGGGGCCCTAAGCAAAATGACATCTCACATTACAGTTGAGAAGCGGGGGGCTCACATACATTAAAGATTAAAGTTGAGAAGGGGGGGGTGTTCTGCTGTCGGAAGTTACATCTTACAATAAAGTGAGGGTGCTGACTTCTTACCTCTTCTTCCATGCAGACAGCGAGTTGAGAAGCGGGTTGAGGGGCCGAAAGAGACTACTCACCAGACAGGCCTCTAGTAATTTGCGGGCCCTAAGCGGCTTGCATAGTGAGCCTATAGGGCGGATTGGCCCTGCTCTAGTATGAGGACCAATAAGAATTTTTTTCCATTCCCTCTTTAACTCTTGGCTCCTATCTCCTAATTTCTACAGTGACGGATACCCATTGGGTCATTATGACAATGCACCAAGAAGGGCATTGCTGACAGGTACTACTTCCAATTCTTGTTATGTTGGGTGGATATGCTTTAGCTTCCTAATTTTAGCATTTAATATTGCCAGCTGGATCTGCAGGCAAGGAGATTGGAGGGACTCTATTTTTGGGGAGGCCTTCTTTATCACTGACAAACAATTTGGTTCATTGAGGAGGGAAATAGATGCAAGTTTGAAGGGCTTGTGATATACTGTTCGTTGAACGTTTCGGTACCTTTAAGAATCACAGAGATTTGGTTCGCTCACGCTTGATCCCTCACGTTGTCATTTTTGAAAACGTCAACACCGTCCAAAGGGTATACTTTTTTTTTTTTTTTTACAGTCATGTAAAAGAACGAGTATACAAGGCAAAAAAAAATTTTTTTCATTCCCATTCTCATTTTTAATGTTATAATAAAGATAGATATTTCAGAGTACAGCTGTCCGAACTATTTGAGTACTGTACTGTGTTTAGCATGACAAGTTGAGCTTGCACTCAGGCGGGAGGTGTGTGGAGGATTGTGGCGGTGGGCCAACCTGGATCAGCATTCTATGATCTATATATAAAAAGTAAGTTATTGAATAAAAGGAACATTTATTTTAAATCATGTGCTATATGACCTTGACTCTTAAAACCCACAAAGGGGGAAGTTCATATATCTTGGCATTCTCTCTTCCTAAAACTGTTGAATGTGAAAGTAAAAAAGGGTACATAACACAACAAAAGCAGATTAATACTGAATAGAAAAGTGTCCCCTGTGCTTGTGTAATGTGTTGCTTTGCTGACTTGTGCCACATTTTAAGACAGCCTGTACTCTTTTCCTTAAAACTACACATTTCTGGGAAGAAACATATAAAAGTGCATTCATAAACTATTCAGACCACCTTCACTATTTTCAGTTTGGTTACAGCCAGGTACTACAGTTGTTTCAATCATTTTTTTTCTTGTTAATCTACACTCACTACCCCATAATGAACAGTATTCAGACACTTTGCAACAACACTTGAAATTTAGCTTGGGCGCCTTCCATTTCTCTTGATCATTGATGAGATGTGTCTACACCTTGATTGAAGTCCACCTGACGTAATTTGAAAGGGCACACACCTCTCCATGAAAAGCCTCACAGCTGAAAATTATCACTGCAAAAGATTATGGTCAAAGAAACTGCCTGCAGAGTTCAGAGACAGAATTTTCAAGAGTTGGTTGCCAGGCTGAACAGAGCAATTGGGGGAGAAGGTAACCAAGAAATTGATGGTCACTCTGTGTGGAGATGGGACAAAGTTCCAGAAGGACAACCATCACTGCAGCCCTCAACAGATCTGGGCTTTATGGCAGAGTAGCTAGACTGAAACTTCTCCTTAGAGCAAAAAACATGAAAGCCCGAAGCACCCGAAGGACTCTCAGACTGTGGGGAACAAGATTCTCTGGTCTGATGAAACCAAGATTGGCCTCAATTCTAAATGTTATGTCTGGATGACACCAGACACTGCTGATCACCTGCCAAACCTACCATCCAAAGAGTGAAGCATGCTGGTTTTTTTTTTCAGCAGCAGGGAATGAAGATGAATGGAGCAAAGTACAGCAACAATCCTAAACACACAGCCAAGACAACACAGGAGTGGCTTAGGGACAACTTTGTGAATGTGCCAGAGTGGCCTAGTCAGAGCCCTTACTATTGAACATCTCTGGAGAGACCTGGAAATTTGCTGACCACCGACAGTCCCCATCCAATCTGACTGAGCTTGAGAGGATTTGCAAAGAAGAATTGAAACAAATCCCCTAATCCAAGTGTACAAAGCATGTGGAGTCATACCCCAAAAGACTCAAGACTGTAATTGCTGCCAAAGGTGCTTCAACAAAGGGTCTGAATACTTAAGTACCTGTGATATTTCAGTTTGTTTAGGGGTACTGAATGTAGATTAATCACTTCCCAACCACCCGCAATGTACTGCGGACGTTTTAGGCAAAGCATATATGTTGCCGCCTACTTTCGAGTTTAGGGCGTGCACACTTGCTATGACTAAGCACTGAAGCTACAGTGTGAAATGTTAGCTTTTGTCCCAATTTTTGCTGTGGCATGTTTATTTTGTGATTGTTTTTAATTAAAGGAACATTTTTGGAGTGCGGCTGTCCAAGCGTCTTTCGTATTTTTGCAAGGCAAAGCATATATGTTGCCGCCTACTTTCGAGTTTAGGGCGTGCACACTTCCAATGATTTACAGCCGGGACCTGCTGTCTGACAATCAAGACATAGCTCTGTAAAGAGAGAAAAAACGCTGTTTCTGAGCCCTGCAAATCTATTAGTAAAATCAGCACAATTTACACTTTGTTCGGTCCATCCCTACTAAGCAAGCTATCCAGCAAATGTGGCAGAGGGTAGAGACAAACCATTCAACATTGCTGTTTACAATGGTCAACTTGTATTCATATAGTTAAAACCTTTATCCCAAAAAAAAAAGGTTCTCAATAAGATATACAATGACTCCCAAACAATTCAAGTATCTCTTCCTGTATGAGGAAAATACCATTGCACAGGAAACGTAGGTTATTTCTCTCCATCATAGTATCTGTCATTGGCCAATGTCTTGTAAAGATGTATAAAATTTGTATTTAGAAGTTTAGCTTGCATTGTATTACATTTTAGTTTCAGTTCTCCCTAACATTTATTTGCAATTTTATTGTGTACTTTCATTATTATAGTTTTAGTGTTCTCAAGTCTTAAAGTGGTGGTTAACCCTTACACATACCCAGTGAAGTGAAATGGTAACTCCACTTTAGTGGGGAAAAAATTGCAAATAAAGAAAAAATAATATAGTGTATACAATTGTGACTCAAGTCATTTTGTAATTGAATGTTATTGAAATCCGTTTCTATCTGCAGCTGTAATTTTCTGAAATTGCAATGTGTACAGAATGTCCCTCAAAAAAATGATTTCCTGCTTGTGTAATTGGCTCACTGATTTTCTCAAAAGTCTGCACAAAGATACAAGTCAGATTTTTGGCATCCCCTGCAACAAAAATGTAATTTTTGGTTAGATACTCCCAATAGCTTTCCTTATTAGTACCCAGAAGATGCTGCAGCTGAATGATAATTATGAAACCACTCCCATTAGACTAACTTTCCCACATGGACACAGAGAAACATACAGGGATTTCTTCAGAATAACAAAGGGTAAAAATTTGCAACAAAGTGTGTTTAAATCCCTGCAATGTACATACATCACCCAGAGGGGAACAAACGTGGAGTTACTCTTAAACATCCTCAGATGATACACAAAGATGAAACAAATCCTGCTACATACGTTTTATTCATTTAGCTACAGTCTTCTTTTCCCTACACCTCTTCAAAGGGGCAGAAAAGTGTTAAAATCTTTCTTCCTCTGACAGGAGAACAGAGGAGGGGGCAATCCCTAATATTCCTGAAGTACTGTAGCTATGTTGCCATTTTAGGCCACCACTCTACAGCTTAGGCGGCGTACACACGGCCGAGATTCTCGGCAAAAACCAGCGAGAAGCTCGCTGGGATCCTCATTCTGCCGAGAACCTCGGCCGCGTGTACGGTTTCGGCGAGCATCCCGTCGGGAAAGCCGTCGAGAGAAAATAGAGACCAGGTTCTCTATTTTCTCGATGGCCCGTCGGGATTAATGGCTCGTCGCCTTTCCAGACGGGCTGGTCGCCGAATCTGACGACCGGGCGAGAACCTCGACGGGCGGAACCGTGTGTTCCGCCCGTCAAGGTTCTCGTACGTGTGTACGGGGCCTCGGTCTTTTCAGGTGGCAGTATGTGCACAATAGTTGGGGGTATCAGCGTTGTCTCCAAATAACTAAGTTTCAGTGTATAGCTGGTTATTCTTACACAGTGGAAATTAACATGGGTCCCTTAAGGATAATTTATGTCTCAAGGCACTGGGATTTGTCACATTCATATACAAGGATGTAGGTGGTGGAAGGTCACTAGATGTATGCTTTTGTTGCAGATACTTATTGTCATGTACCTGGATCGTGAGCCTGGCGTGTGGAGGAGAGCCTCTCTTGCCGCACCGGCTTGCAGGCCCCTGAGATTGAGACAGCAGCTACGGAAGCACGGTGACGCAGGAGTGCCTAGGGTCAGTCCAGTATCAGTGTGGCTGGGTGCTCGTATCTGGGGATGCAGCAGGCAAACCGGTAGGCTGGGTAGACCAGAACGGTGGCAGACTGGATCACAGATCACAGATGAAAGCAGGAACTGCACAGCAGAACTGCAGCAGGCTGGAGGAACGAACAGGTGCAGAGTCAGGCAGGCCAGGTCGGAGACGTACTGGTGGATCAGGCAGAGCAGCAGGCAGCGAAGAAGTCTAAAACAAGCTAAAGTCAGGGTACCAAGCAGACAAGGTTAGTAAGAGCAAGCCAGGTCAAGGATCAGAAGTCAGCAAAGATAATGGACACATTTAAGGACACACAGATTGCTTCCTGCGGCTGGCTTGCCTTGACGTGTGTCATGGGCGCATACTGTGGGGAGTGATCACTGGCCATACACCTGGTGCACATAGTTTAGCTGGTGGCGCCTACCAGCCTTCGCGCAGCATCATTGCATCTGCTCTCCAGCTCTGGGCGGGGACGGGTCTCTCTGTAAACAGAGGAAGAGGAGCGAGAGAGGATGACGATGGTAAAGGAAACTTCCAGGCAGCACCGCAGCAGGTAAAAATTGATGAGAGGCTGAGCAAAGGATATAGTGGGGGCTGAAATATGGCAGCCCCGTTTTTGCTGGGACTTATAGTGCACTGTGGGGGCTGAGAAATGGCAGCCTCATTTTGCTGGGACTTGTAGTGAACTGTGTGAGGGCTGAAATATGGCAGCCCCATTTTGCTGGGACTTGTAGTGCACTGTGTGGGGGCTGAAATATGGCAGCTACGTTTTTGCTGGGACTTGTAGTGCACTGTGGGGGCTAAGATATGGCAGCCTCCTATGCTGGGACTTGTAGTGCCTTAGACTGTCGGGGGACTTGGGAATCCTCATTCTGCCACTGAGGGTACTACAAGTCCCAGCAGAGTGGGCTGCCATTCTTCCATCCCCTGTAGTCTAGGGCACTACAAGTTCCAACATAGGAGGCTGCCATTTCTCAGCCCCCCAGAGTGCACTACAAGTCCCAGCATAGGAGGCTGCCATATCTCAGCCCCCCAGAGTGCACTACAAGTCCCAGCATAGGAGTCTGCCATATCTCAGCCCCCCAGAGTGCTCTACAAGTTCCAGCATAGGAGGCTGCCATATCTCAGCCCCCCCAGAGTGCACTACAAGTCCCAGCATAGGAGGCTGCCATATCTCAGCCCCCCCCCCAGAGTGCTCTACATGTCCCAGCATAGGAGACTGCCATATCTCAGCCCCCCCAGAGTGCACTACAAGTCCCAGCATAGGAGGCTGCCATATATCAGCCCCCCCCCAGAGTGCACTACAAGTCCCAGCATAGGAGGCTGCCATATTTCAGCCCCCCAGAGGGCACTACAAGTCCCAGCAGAGCAGGCTGCTCTTACAGAACAGGAGAAAGGGCTGGGGGGTTGTATTGGGAGGGGAGAGAAGGAGGCACAGGTTTGAGATGAGGGGGGATTTTTTTTCTGAACGTGAGGATTTATGCTGGAAGGGGGAGATGGGGGAGGATTTGTGCCGAGAGATGTAATTTGTGCTGGGAGGAGGAGATGGGGGAGGATTTGTGCTGGGAAGGGGGATATTTACTGGAGGGGGAGGATTTGTGCTGAAAGGGGGTATTTTTGCTGCTAGGGGAGATGGAGGGGGCGGGGGTCTGGAAGGGGTGTGGTTTACAGATGATAGGGCAGGTCTTAAATAGGAAGGGGTGTGGCTTTGACAGGAAGTGTGGGTCGTATTTAATTTAGAGGGTGCATGAATTTAGTCAGGCCTAGGGCAGCACAAAACCTAAATACACCACTGGCAAGGAGTCTTTGGTGCACTCAGTTTGAATAGCCCCTTTGGCTCCAATGTTGGTGACAGTCCAGGGCCAAATTTATGTCCCAGTCCAGCCCTGTTTGTGTATGTTTTGTTTAGAAACAAAAGATGAAACCTTAACTGGTTAAAACTAACCAGTTTAGCAGAGGGACTTACTTTTAAAGTGTATTTGCTTTTCCTATCCTGTTGGAGGAGGTACATATATCTCATGGGATGTCCTTGAAGACACCTGGAAATAGAGTTACCGGTAAGTCTAAGGGTCCTTTCACACAGAGCGGTCCGTTTTTCGGTCCGCTCCGCGTGTGTCCATCGGCTCAGCGGGGATCCCCGCTGAGCTGTCGGCGGACAGGACGGTCCCCGTACACTGTGCAGGGACCGCCCTGTCTCTCCTCCGCTCTCCCCTATGGGGAATCGGATGAAAACGGACCGTTTCGTTTTCCGTATTCATCCGATCCAAAACACCGGACGGAAGAAAAATAGGGTTTTCTTCCGTCCGAAAAACCGGATCCAGACGGACGCGGATCATTGCGGACTTTAGCGGATGCATCATCCGCTAACGGACGCGACCCCATAGGCGTCCATTACAAGTCCATAAACGGACTTGTAAAAACGGACGAACGGAGGCGGACATGTGAAAGGGGCCTAACTCAGGTTTTCTTGTGCATTTCCCACACTGCAGGTGAACACACTGCTCTTATGAGATTCAGATACAAATGAATTGTTAATGGCACTCCAAATGCATCTCTACAAAATCGCATGGCATTGCAGTGCTTGTACTACGTTTTTCTGTGTTCCAATGTGTTTTACAGCCCATTCAAATGAATAAGCTGTCAAAAGGGGACTAAGCAGAAACACATGTGTTCCGGTGTTAACCAGCCCCTGAAAGAAAGAATTATCTAAAATATCAAAAAATTCGACTTAACGCTAGCTTTACAAAAATGGAAAAGGAAAATGTTGACATTTTGTTACAATTAAACATACAAATGGTATTTTTTTTTAGTATCACAAAGTTATAAAAATGTATTAAAAAATCCTGATCAAACTTTTTTTTTTTGGCTTCTTACTGTCATAATTTTTTTTTTTTTTTCCACAAAGTTTATTGAAGTTTGTACAGGTTACAGTATCTTAGTACATCACATTACGGTAACATTCTCAACAGAGGCAAAGTACTACAACGAATGTGCCGAACACAACATCGTTAACAACAATGTTTCAAACGCATCGCAATAAGACATTAATAGTATTGCGTATAGGGGGGGAAACTGTATGAATAAAGACCTTACAATGTTGTTGGGATCCCCTCCCAGGGGGGAAACCCCTTGGACAGCGATTCTCTACGGTCGGGGTCGAAGAGATCTACAAGAGGTGTCGTGGACCAGGCCAAGTGAACAAGAGAACAGACAGAACTGAAGGCATCGGACCCTTGTAGACAGTCCCAATCACCACCCACCCCTGACGGGAACTAATCTGTGGGTGGGAGGGCACCATTTGCACTTGCCGAATGAGGGCAGGTCGGCCTGGTCCTATTGTGTGGCGTATAAAAAGTCATTTCATGCGGTCCTTGGTCCTGTGTTACACTTCTACCACTCCGTTTTAAAGAGAGCCCACTCCAGCATTTAGGAGGAGGTGTCGCCCTCCCCTACACATGAGTCCGGAGTGGTTTCCTCAGGCTGTGAGGCCTGCGCCGAAGCTTGTAGTAACAGGGTAGGAGGGAGGAAGGGAAGAAAGGAAATAAAAAAAGGGGGGGGGGGTACTGTAGGGGTGTTATAACCGTTTGACCGTTCATACGGTTGAGATTCTGCGCCATCCGGTGCATGTCAGTTTAGGGGCTAGTCAGGAGTTGTCTGCGGGCCTGGTGAAAGCGAGGTTCTGTAGTGTGTCCAGCACCCCCAGGTGAGTCTAAACTTCTCAGGCGTGTCCTTAGTCTGGTGGATAATTCTTTCCATCTCTTCAATTTTGTTGACCCTGTCCTGCCAGTCAGTAATGGTAGGTGGTAGGGGGCTTTTCCAGCGTAGGGGAATACACTGGGACGCAGCGTTGATTAACTGAAGGACTAGCGATTTGTGGTACATCGATTGAGGTAGGGAGGTATGGTGGAGTAAGTATTGCGCCGGGGTGAAATCAGGAGTGAACGTAGTGATTTGTGTGATGAGGTCGTGTGCGGCTATCCAGAAGGGTCGAATTTTCGGGCAAGCCCACCAGATATGTAGGAGAGTGCCTTCGGCCTCTCCGCATCTCCAGCAGGTGGGAGGGACCTCCGGGAACAATTTGTGTAATTTGCTGGGAGTTCTGTACCATCTGGAGTACAGCTTGTACCTGTTTTCCTGGGCCGACACGTTTATGGAGCCTTTGTGGGTGTGAGAACAGATCGAGTGCCAGTCATCATCAGAGATGGGGGTCTCGAGATCAGACGCCCACCTCTCATGAATGTCGGTGTTAGCAGACATGTGTGGCGTGAGCTCGGAGTAAAGGGTGGCGACAAGATGTCGTTGCGGCTCAGAGGAGGTACATAGCTTCTCGAAAGGTGTGAAGCTTCTGTGCCACCGGGTAGGTGTCGGCGTGTCCTGTAGAAAGTGCCGCAGCTGAAAGTATTTGAATCGAGGTAAAACTAATTCTGGAAATTTAGCAGTCATTTCTGAGTGGGTGAGGAGCGTGTTGGAGTCAAAGAACTGGTGTGCCCTGAAGGAGGGGGTGGGTTGGTGTTCCTGGAGCCCGCTGGAGCAAAGACCAGCTGTGAAACCTGGGTTGTGATTTAGCGGTGTCATGGGTCCCGGGAAAGGGGGAGTGTCATTGCTATTGGTCAAGTTTTTGAGTGCTGAGATAGTGGGACCGATCAAGGGGTGGGAGGAGCAGGACCTGGGGGTTAGTTTCGGGTCTATCCAGGGAAGGTGGGAGATCCGAAACCCTACGAATGCCTCTTCCAACTCCACCCAGGCCTTACTTTCCCTGTGGACGTGCCAGTCGACTATTCTCGTCAGTAGGCAAGCTTTATGGTATCGGGAGAGGTCAGGCAGGCCTATACCACCCAGGAGTTTGGGGCGAGTGAGCCTGTCCCATTTCAGCCTAGACGGGCGACCCGACCATAGGAAGGTCCTGCAGATTGATTTAAATGAGGTTAAGAAGGCTGTGGGGAGTTTTAGTGGGATAGCTTGCAGCAGATATAAGAGCCTCGGGAGGACGTTCATTTTCAGGATCGCTGCTCTGCCAAACCACGAAAACGTGCCCTTGTTCCATTTCAACAGATCGTTCTTAATTGTTTGAAGGGCGGGTAAGAAGTTTTTGGCATATAAATCTGGGAGTCTTGTGGGCAATTTGATACCTAAATAGGTAATGGCCTCCGGTTCCCATTTAAAGGGGAAATTCTGTTTGCATAGGGCCACGGTGTTCTGCGGGAGGGACACATTCAGTGCCGTGGATTTCCCAAAATTTATTTTGAGGTTAGACAACCTACTGAATAAGCTAAAATCTTTAAGCAAGTTAGGCAAAGTGATCAGTGGGTTTGTCAAGAATAAGAGAACGTCATCTGCGTATGCAGCTATCTTGTATTGCTTATGCTTGATTGTCACGCCCTGTACATCCTGGTTGTCTCGCAAGCGCCTAAGGAAGGGTTCTAACGTCAAGATGAAGATCAAGGGTGAGAGGGGGCACCCTTGTCTGGTGCCGTTGCGTACCGAGAAGGCGTTCGACAGGTGGCCGTTGACCCTGACTCTGGCGAAAGGGACTGAGTAAAGAGCCATGATCCTTTGCATAAAGTGCGTGGGTAAACCCGTTTTGAGGAGGGCCGCCTCCATGTAGTCCCAGGCCACTCTGTCAAACACCTTCTCTGCATCAAGGGACAGCAGGAATCCTTGGGCTTTGGATGTGGACAGCCAGTGGTGAACATTTATCGCCTTTGTGGCGTTGTCCCTGGCTTCCCTACCAGGGACAAAACCCACCTGGTCTGTCGAGATTAAGTTCGGTACGTAGGGGAGTAATCTGTTGGCTAGTATTTTGGCGTATAGTTTTAGGTCCACATTGAGCAAGGAGATGGGGCGATAGTTAGGGACTAGCGTGGGATCTTTGCCGGGCTTGGGGATCAGCGCGATGTGGGCTTCCAGTAGGTCAGTTCCTGTGGAGGGGGAAAAGGGGATGTCATTGAAGGCTTGTGCGAAATGGGCGAGCAGTAGGGAGGAGAAAGTCCTGTAATAGCCCGAGGACAGACCATCTGGGCCTGGGCATTTACCCGGTGTTATTTGTTTCAGGGCTCTAAGTGTTTCATCGACGGACACCGGCTCGTCTAAATGCGTTAAGTCTGGCGGCAGGGTGGAAGGGGACCCATATCTCGAGAGGAACCCCGCCATGAGCTCCTCCCGGGACGTGGGGGACTCCGAATCCCGCGGGACAGGCAGATCGTATAGAGCGGAGAGGTATGCAGTGAACTGCCCAGCTATCCGGTCTGATCTATGCAGGATCTCACCGTTAGGGGTGGTGATAGAGTGGATTGTGTTAGCTTCCTTTTTCCTCTGTAGGGCATTGGCCAATAATTTACCCGACTTGTTCCCGAATTCATAGTATATTTTGTGTGACAGGGAAAATTTGCGTTTTAACCTCACGTGAAGCTCCTCGAGCAGGGCCTTCCTAGCTACCAATAAAGCCTCAAGCGTGTCTTCCGCCTGGGAGCGTTTGTGCGCACGTTCCAAGATTCTTATCCTGTCTGTAAGCTCATTGATTTGGGCAGCACGGAGTTTGCGCCTTTGTGACATGAGAGATATCAGTTCCCCTCTGAGGACACATTTATGTGCTGACCAGACCGTAGCCGGTGCCACCTCAGGGGAGGAGTTATTCGTAAAGTAATGTGCTATCTTTTCGGCTAGGATGGCAACGTTGCCTGGGTCAAGGAGGATAGAATCATCCATCCTCCAAGCAGGTCGCCCAGGTGTCTGCCCGTGCCATGCGAGCGTCATGGTGATGGGGTGGTGGTCTGACCACACCCTGGGTTCGACCGTAGCGTCTACAAGGCGGAATAGGTCCGCTTGAGTAAGAAAGAAAAAGTCAATGCGGGAGTATTTAGCATGTAGAGGCGAGTAGAACGTGTAGTCCTTAACTGTCGGATATAACGTGCGCCAGGAGTCATGGAGGGTAAGGAGATTTAGCTGGGTTTTGATAGCCCGGAGAGCCCGATAAGTCAGACATGAGGTCCCGTTAGAGGTGTCAAGGAGCGGGGTCAGGGGTACATTAAAGTCACCCCCCAGGATCAGCATTCCAGATTGGAAGGCTGTCAGGTGTAGGATAGTGTCTCGAAAGAACTGGACGTGGTGCGAGTTTGGGGCGTATATATTTGCAATGGTTACTGGTGTGTTGTTGAGCCTGCCCTTAAGGAATAGGAACCTCCCCTGCGGGTCCCTTTGGACGTCATCTACCTGTAGGGGGCAGTGTCGGGAGACCAGTACGGAAACTCCTTTAGATTTAGAGGTATCATTGGTTGCATGGAACACAGTCGGATAGTGACGGCTTCGCAGTGTAGGGATACTGTCTGACCTGAAGTGGGTTTCTTGCAATAATACTATTTGAGGTCTTTCCCTGTGTATAGAGGTGAGCAGTAAGGATCGTCGTTCAGGCGTGTTAAGGCCCCGAACATTCAGGGAATACAGTTTGATATTCAGAGAGGACGAATCCCATTGTGGGGCAATTTGAGAGGGGTTCAGAGCGGCAGTCATAGTCAATAGCGAGGGGCGGGGGAGGACCAGTCGGGATAGGAGTGGAGGGGATGTCAGGAGGAGGGGGGGCAGGGGGAAAGGAGAGGGGGGGGGATCAGGAGGTAAATAAACTGGGCGTCAGGCCCAGTACGGGGGTGGGGTCACGCACTCGTGAGGGGGAGGTAGGCTCCCCCCGAGTACGGTCTTGCCACCAATAGGTACAGTGCACCCCAGACAGGCGCCCCTCACCAGTAGGTACACCTGCCCGTAGGTACAACCGTGTGGGGGTTGGTCAGTTCAGGCCGGGAGACCGTATGTTATTGGGTAGCAAACGGAACAAATAAACCAATTAAGTCAAACTCTAAACTGAGGAATGAAAAAGAAATGAAGGGCGATATGCCACCCCAGAGCAACATTGTGAGTAGGCGGGGCACTTAACCCTGAACCAGCTGTCTAAAGGGGGAGCCCACGTAGACCCTGAAAGTGGAGCGGTATGTTTTCCCCGGGAGAGATCGGGCCCCCAGCCTCCTGGGGGAGTGGTTTGGGATGAAGGATTCCCTCCACATAGGTTAGGGAACCCCCTCACCAACGCCACCCCCCTTTGCAAAGCCACTACACCCGGAGCCGGATGGCGCGTCGCTCACCCCCGTGCAAACCGGGTACGTGGCGCTGCGCCCCTTGCTAGAGACTGTGGAAGTATTACCCCCCCGCAGCCATGCCAGGAGTGCCTCACTGTCGCTGTAACCGCTGTAACCCCCCCAGTCATCATATGTACTGACCTTGCTTTTCCTCCTAGAGCCTGCCCACAAACCAAACCCGCAGGCAATCACATAAACAAACACAGGATGAATATATCTCACAGTTTGTTAGTCTTCCCAGAGATCGGAGAGGGGGGCCCAGAGTCACAGTGTGCGATCTCCATGTGGGCCCCGCGGGGTCATCCCCAGTGGAGGCTTTAGGGCATGCTTGGTCACTAACAGGTCCCTGCAGGACATCAGCCGGGGATATCACCCCCGCATTGGGAGACCATTCCTGTCAGCGTGCATAGTGTCCCTGACGGTAGGAGCAACAGCGCAGAACTCAGGAGGGCAGGAGCGGGTGAACCGTCTGGGTGCCAGGTGTCCAGGGAGCGTGGAATCGAGGGCGGCTTCCCAAGTCTCGAATCAGCAGCACAAAGAGGGCCATATTGTCCGTCGGAGTAGGTGCAAGCGACAGGCTGGGGATGCCACTGTCCTGAGGTAGGGCTTGTAGAAGTATCTGTTCCATCGAGTGGCAGCCTATTGGTTTCCGCAAGCGACGCAGCAACTAGCCTATGAGACTGTGTCCGCGGTCGCAGGCCGCAGGTAGAGGAAACGGCAGGCTCGTTTACTTGGTCCGGAACTATCTGATGCCGTGATCCCATGGCGGACAGAGTTCCCGGCGGACACTAGCCTTTTCCGGGTCCGGCATCTGCTATGCAAGGTCTGCTGACGTAGCGGAATAAGGGAGGGCGGGGCTAGTGGGGCCGCCCTGCCAAGACGGATTTCCATACGCTATGAGACCTGGGAGTTGTAGTTTTGGGCTGTGATCCTGGACTGTGGACCCCGCGACCCAGTTGGAAGCATGGCCGACGCGTGTAGCGATCCGAGCCTATTAAAAGTTTACGGGCAAGCCATGTTCGGTAGTGAGCGGTCAGTCCGGAAGACCGTGGGGCCACAACAGTACACTTCGGGGAGCGGTGTAACAGTCGGCAGGGCGACACAAAAAATAAATAAAAAAAAAATAAAATAAAACCACTGGTACTCAGTCCCGAGGTAGATAAAGGGTCTACGTGGAGAAGGCTTAATGAAAAACGGAAACTGTAGACTATTCTATTGGGTCATAGCCAGCTTACTCACAGAACAGGGCGGGTAGTCGAACAATCCAACAGCGGGGGAACAGAGGCATATCGCAATCAGTGAGGAGTAAAAGTCTTGCAGGCGACTAATAATCCCTCCTCGCTCTTCGGGCTGCCGGCGGAGGGGAGAGTGCTCGGTCAGACCTATGGGATCGCGGGCCGTGTTGGACACGGGAGCTTGACGGGGAACGGCGGCGGCGGTTCCCCGTACGTTGTGTCTCCATCTGTTCGTCCCTTGGAGCGGACCAGCGGTGCACCGATTGTCGGTAGGCCGCGTACCATTCCGGTACTGCCACGAGGGGTATCCCGAGGGTATCGCAGAATCGCGGCAGGTCCTCCGGGACCTTCAGCAGCGCGGTGCGGCCTTGGTGGGAGGCCGACAGACAGAAGGGGAACTTCCATTTGTATCCTATATTTTGAGCACGTAGGACGTCCAGCAGAGGTCTCAAGTCGCGGCGGTGTTTGAGCGTGATGCCCGACAAATCCTGGAAAATCTGGATCGGGGCGTCCCGATGGGACAGCTGCTTGCCCCTGGCAAATTTTAAAATGTCCTCTTTTAGTTTGAAGTCAGCCAGGCAACAAACTACATCCCGGGGGGGGATCCGTGTCTCTTCTCTTGGGACGTAGGGCCCGGTGGATCCTGTCCATGGCGATATGGGTCTGCGGGGGCCTGTTGAGGACGGAGTTGAACACACTCGTCACAGACTGTGAGACGAGGTCTCCCTCGATCGATTCAGGTAGGCCCCGTACCCGTAGGTTATGTCGGCGTCCCCGGTTGTCAAGGTCTTCCAGGTGTCGGTTTATCTCCCTCAGTTGAAGGGTATGGTCATCCACCTTCATGGTTGTTCGGTGGAGGATAGTTTTGTGCTCTTCCACCGTGTCTTCTGTGCGGGCGACTCTGCCACTGAGGGAGCGAACCTCCAGCCGGAGGTCGGAGATGGCGGCCGTTAGGGTGTCCTTGATGTCCGCTGCTACACTCCGCAGATCGTCGATTGTGAGGTAACGTTGTGGACCCGCAATCTGTACACCCGACACGTTCGGAGCCGGAACCGGCGGAGTTAAGTCCATAGTCGGTCTGAGGATTATTTCCGAGCGCTCCTGTCCGGCCGGCTGTGCGAGGTCTGAGGAGGCTCGTTGGCGGGAAGGCGCCATGTTTCCTCTCTGTGCCCGGAACAGGTCCGGTATAGTTTGTGCCATTGTGTTGGATATTTCTCTGGGTGAGCGGGACCTGGAGGTGGACGAGGCTCTGGAGGCAGTACCCATGTCTCTTGGGTAGAGAAAAACAAGCTGGGTGATCCGTAGTAGGCAAATGTAGCTCCGGGGTGGCAAGAGCTCAGAAATCAAGCGTCCATCTCCCTTCAAGGTCCGGCCACGCCCCCTTACTGTCATAAATTGAGCAGATCCCATATATTCGGGCAGAGCGGAATAGTCCGAATGTTAGAGTCATATGATCAGCCCCAGTATTCTAAAATGAGACAATGCACATGAGGCGGTACCCCCATAGGAGCTGCTGAGTATTGTGGTTTGTCCATCACCCTGCCCAGCAAGGCACACAGTTAGGGATGGGATATTCATGAGATGCCCAACTTATTGCAAAAAGGTATATGGGACCAACTATACACACCTCCCTTATATACAACTCCTTTTACTTCCAGCTCCAGCACAACTCTTGATATCACTCTCCAGCACTTTACTTGCTTCTGCAGAACTCACTCTCCAGGACTAGCTAGCACTGATATGCAGGCCTGACACTGACTCAGTCAGGCTAAAAGTGAATGCCCTTTGCAGGCAGGGACCACAGGCCCCTATGGTGTAGCAAAAAGTAGGTAGTCCCAGTGCTAGCTGTCCATGTGGCTACTGAGCCCAGTACCACATCTTCAGGCCCTACCAGCCCTCCTGGCTGCAGTTGTCTCTCTCTCCACTGTCGATGCCATCACAGTCCATTCTAGAGATGAGCCGCACACCCCCCGGTTCGGTTTGCAGAAAAAAATGTGTTCAAACACGTGAACACTGTTAAAGTCTATGGGACACGAACATGAACAATCAAAAGTGCTAATTTTAAAGGGTAATATGCATGTTATTGTCATACAAAGTGTTTGGGGACCTGGGTCCTGCCCCAGGGGATATGTATCAATGCAAAAAAAATGTAAAACCTTTTTTTGGGAGCAGTGATTTTAAAAATGCTTAAAGTGAAAAACAATAAAAGTGAAATATTGCTTTACATTTTTTGTACCTGGGGTGTGAGTATAGTATGCCTGTAAAGTAGTGCATGTTTCCTGTGTTTAGAACTGTCCCTGCTCAAAATATAATTTCTAGCACTGGGACTACCTACTTTTTGCTACACCATAGGGGCCCGTGGTCCTTGCCTGCAAAGGGCATTCACTTTTTTTTGCATTGATATAGGTCCCCTGGGGCAGGACCCAGGTCCCAAAACACTTTTTATGACAATAACTTGCAATTTTAACCTTTAAAAGTAGCACTTTTTATTTCTCCCACATACTTTTAAAGGTTGTTCCGCATTTTTTGGAATTTGCCGCGAACACCCCAAATTGTTCGATGTTCGCCGAATAGGCGAACAGCCAATGTTCGACTCGAACATAAAGCTCATCCCTAGTCCACTGGCTCTGCCTCCATCCCAGACTGCTTGCTCCCAGTCCTCTCATGCATGCCTGCCAGACCTTCTGACTGTATGACACTCACAGCCCTCCTGGCTGTGACTTGTAGTTCCTCCCGGAGACTTGCCCAGCAGTGCTACCCTGCTATCCTCTCCCGTGCCTCCTGTACAGGACACCTCCATGTGTTCTCAGAGGGTCCTGTCCACACCCGAGCCCACGCCCAAGCTCACCCCCCCTCCCACCAAGGCCACGTCAGCCTAGCACTTCATCCAATACCCCAGACAGCTCCAATTCTCCTCTCCTCCTTCCTTTTCATGAGATACTAAAATGTTGGCCAAGCCTGACAATTTACCTATACTAGCAAAAAATGTTATCTCTCTCTAGCACACTATCTAGAGGGTGCTACACACATTTTAAGGATCACCAATGTATATTTTACATGTAGCCAGGAGTTGACTATTGTTGCCTGCAATTCAAAGACAATGTGCAGTGCTGTTGTTATGGAGTTTTTTTCCCCTAGTGTTGGCCTATACTCCATATGGTCATTTCCTAAAGGTAGAGCATTAAAGGAGTTGTAAAGGAAAAAAAAAATTGCCTAAAATTAATGTCTGTAAGGTAGACAGACAGAATAGTGTAATAATTCTGTTAAAAAAAACCGAGTAAATACCTATTAAATTCCTTCATCTATATCACCTCCGGCGTTCTAGTTTCTGTTCTCTTTTTTTTAAATCAAAAACGGCGTTTATTGAACATAAGAAAAAAAGGAGTACAGACAAAGGAGTAGACGGTGCAACATGCACCACAAGCAAGGATACATGGCAATGTCATATATACAGGTACAACAGAAACATACGGTGGGGGAAAAGCATGTCGCTTGGGCACAGGCTAGAGTGAATAACTCCATAGAGGGGCAAAAGGAAAAGGTTAGGCAAGCTAATGTTTCGGGGCACTTGGAGGACAATCCGGGGAACATTAATCGTCAGGGGCAACACAAGTAGACCTCTCCTCCAGCCACCTATCCCACACCATATGATATTTGTTTCTTAAAAGGTAAGGTTATGTTAACAGCTCTTATCCACTGTTGCAAAGTAGGGGGAGGACCCCTCATCCAGGTTTTGGCTATCTGAAGCCTGGCGAGGAATAATGTCTCTTGCAAAAAGGTATTGAGATATTTCTCAGCCTCAGACAGCGAAAAAATCCCGAGTAGACATTGACGGGGGCATAAGGACAGTGGGGATCCCATGCGGTCGTGTAGGAAGCTGACCACCTGGGTCCAGAAACCTTGCACACAGGGGCAGTCCCACACGAGGTGGAAAAAGGAAGCGTTGGGGCAGCCACAGCCAGGGCAATTGGGATCGCTACCAGGCCTAAACTTCGAAATGCGGTGAGGAGTTAGGTATGCACGATGTAAGATATATAGTTGTGTGAGGCGATCTGAGACTTTGGGAGAGACTATTCTGCAGTTGACGAGGGCCTCATCCCAGTCTTCCGCCGATACCACCCCTAGGTCAGGCTCCCAGCGGGACTTCGCTAGCTGAATGGTGACAGCCGTCGAGGGCTCCAGGAGATAGGAATAGAATAGGGAGATCAATTTCTTAGGATCCTTGCCCAGGACAATGTCTACGGGTAGCGGGGTCTCGAGGATGGGGAGATTGGTACCGAACTGTGTATTGAGAGCATGGCGAAGTTGAAGGAATCGGAAAAACATATGGTTAGGCAGATTATGAGTGTCTTTAAGGGACTGGAAGGACCTAACAGAACCTTGGGCAATGACCTGTGTGAGAATAATAACCCCATGTCTAATCCAAATGCTACAGTCAGGGACCGTGGACAGCTCGGGCATCCGGGGATTGTCCCAGAGAGGGGTGTGGGAGTGTGGGGACGGCGATTCACCAATAGACATGGCAAGTTGCCAAATCCTTTGGTGGTGAGAGAGCACCTGACTCCCGTTTCTAGGCCGCCGCGTTGCACGGGGCTCGCTGAACAGAACCTGGAAGGGATGTGAAACGGGGCCGGGGGTCTGGGAGCACACCATGGCCAGGTACCGCGCCCTGTCGGTATGGTGGAAGTAATAGAAGTGGGAGAGTTGGGACGCTACATAGTAAATGAAGAGATCCGGAACCGAGGTGCCACCCCGGCCAGATGGACTCTTCAACACTCGCCACGATAGCTTATGTCGGGAGGGGCCCCAAATAAACGAATTGAGGATAGATTCCATGGCCTTAAAGATACGGGGAGGGACGTGCAGTGGGGCATGCCAAAAGGCATACAGCAACTTTGGGAGAAGGATCATTTTGACCAGGCCAATACGGCCCATGACACCAAGGGGGAGGCAGGGACCAGGTTTGTGTTTTGGTTTTTAGGGTAACGAACAGGGGCTCAATATTAAGACGTACATAGTCTAGAGGGGACCTGGAAGTGTGAACACCTAGATATTTAATAACATCCGTCCTTACCATAGGAAGTGCAGCCTGAGCCGCAGTGGGGGGGGCCAAGATCCAGTGGGAGAATGTGGGACTTGGACCAGTTTATTTGTAACCCCGAGAACTCCCCAAATTGTGTTATGACCTGAAGGGCGGTCTGGAGTGAAGGGCCTGCATCCGAGAGGTAGAGGAGCATATCGTCTGCATAGAGACTTAGGGTCTCGGTGACATGGCCGCAGCACAGACCCTTAATTCCGGGATGTCCCCGCAGAGCGATGGCAAGGGGCTCAACAGCTAGGGCATAGAGCATGGGCGAGATAGGGCAGCCCTGGCGTGTGCCACGGGACAGGGGGAAGGGGGAGGAGATCCTCCCATTGACACGAATGCGCGCCGTAGGGGCTTGATAGAGAAGTTGGAGCCACTTTACAAAATTGGGACCGAAACCGAACCTGTGGAGACACTCCCAAAGGTACTCCCATTCAACAGAATCAAAGGCCTTGGCAGCATCGAGGCTAACAACCACTCTAGAGCCTACTTCTGTGTGAGGGGCCTGAAGGTTCAGATGCAGCCTGCGGAGATTAAAAGCCGTGTTTTTATTAGGCATAAACCCAGTCTGGTCGGGGTGTACCAGACTAGTAATGACCTTTGTAAGGCGAAGGGCAAGGATTTTGGCCAGGATTTTTACATCGAGTTGGAGAAGGAAAATGGGTCGGTAAGATTCAGGAAATAGGGGGTCCTTGCCGGGCTTAGGTATGAGGACTATTAGGGCCTCGCACATGGAGGAAGGGAGTATACCACTAACAAAGATATGATTGTACAACTCGCAAAGTTTGGGGACTAGGGAGTCCTGAAACTGCCTATAGAATTCTAGGGCGAGCCCGTCGGAGCCTGGGGATTTAGAGGTAGGGAGGCACGCAAGGGCCTCCTCCACGCATACAGCCGTGATGGGGGGCCTCCAGAAGGGAGACCTGGGCCGGGGATAGCGTGGGGAAGGAGATGCTCTGCAGAAGAGCAGACAGCTCCTCCTCAGAGTGCCGTGCAGTGGATGTGTAGAGCCCAGAGTAAAAGGACCTGAACTCTTCGGCCACCCGATCGGAGTCCGAGAGTGTAACCCCGGACGCCGCGCGGAGGGCCACAACCACCGGGGGTTTGTGATCGAGGTGTGCCATGTAGGCGAGGAGCTTACCCGCCCTCTCACCGTGTTCATATGTACGCTGCTTGCTAAAGAAGATACCCTTCTTCGCTTTTTCAAGATGAAGTTGGTCGGTCAGCCTGGCCTGTGCATGTAGTCTTGAGGCATTGGCCTCTGTCGGGGTAGCCTGAAAGGCCTGCTCAAGGGTTTTAAGCTGATCCTCCGCTTGGCCGATGAGCAGCTTGGAGGAGGCCTTATGCCTGCTGATTCGGGTGGAGAGGACCATGCGAGCATGAAGCTTGAACGCCTCCCACACAGGACCCGCCGAGGCTGTGCCGTCGTTCATGAGGAAGAAGTGATCCCACTCAGACCCAACAACGTCTAGGTCCAGGAGAACACTTAGCCAGAACGGGTTCTAGTTTCTGTTCTCTCATTCACTTCCTGGTTTGCAGAGCTCGTTCATGTAGAAACTACATTTCACAGTATGCATTGCGGCACGCCCAGTAATTCACACCTCCTTGAAGTCTCTAACACGTAGAGAGCGTCCTGCTGCACAGTTGTAGTTCCCAGGAGGGGGCGAGCACGTCACTGACCACCGCAGTAAAGCATCCCTTCACGGTGTTGAGTAAAAATCAGACAAGCAGGAAGTGAACCGAACAGAGAAGAAATAGAGCAACTTCTGAGCAAAAACGAACAATGAGGAAGTGAAAGGAGGAATGTCTGCAGGTAAAGGATGCTTATTATGAAAAAAAAAAATCCTTTACAATCCCTTTAAGCAGAGCAAAGCATCACGTGGAATGTGTAGTCCAGTGTGCTGGGGTTTTACTTCTGGAAGGACGGGTTTGAGCTACAACTACCAGGTGGCTGGGAGAGAAGAACAGACTGCTGGGAGAGGACATAAAAAGACTTCTCCAGGCAGGCCTTGATCACTCTCTTGGGACCCCAGCCTGGATCTGCCAGCAGGAAATCTGTGTCTGTGGGCGCTGCTGCCCAGTCGCGGCCTGCACAAGAAAGAGTCATCAATCAAATATTCAGAGGGGCATCTGTGGACAGCATAGCCTCCCTATCTGGCAGTGGCCTGGAAAGGTTCCCAAATGGTTTAACTAAACTACAGGAAACCCAAGGAGCATGCTTTCAGAGTATATTATAAACATAGCTGATTGTACCCAAGTGAGGATTGAAAACACAGGATTTAGCACAATATGAGTTTAAAGCTTTAAGAAGGGATAAGGTTTGGCTTGGCCTGTACTTTGGCTGTTCGGGAATGTGTTTGAACCCTGGACCTTTAACCTGTTCGACAGGAGCTGAACATCAAATACTGTTTAGCAGCAGTATTTCTACCGCTACCATCTATGACAGCTTCCTAGCTTCCAAAAGTCAGCAGTATTATGTACTCCATACTCATTTCCATGGGGGGGGGGGAGGTATCTGGGTGCCCTGTTATTATTAAAGGAGGCTTTCAGAATCCAATGCATCATTAGCCAACACCATTATTAGCCAACGCCTTTTCCTGATCTCATGTAAGGTGCAGGACTTTGGCTAATGATGGTTTGTAAAAAAAAGCAATTTGGGAAGATCATCAAAGAGAAGTCCAAACACCAAAAAGGCTGTTTTTGGTGTTTGGACTTTTCTTTGATGATCTTCTTAAATAGTTTTTTATTATTGATCTTTTTGGAATAATTATGTACTAAATTATGTTATATGGTGAGTTAGCGCCAAACTTTTATACATTTATAAACTGTTTAGAAGGTGATTTATTCATTTTGAAAAGGAGCAGCTCTACTCACATTTTATTTCACTTATATTGTTTGGCACCATCACTTGTTTACAATAATTTATACCTTAATGATGGTTTGTGGCTAAACTCCCAGCCTATACACTATCTTCTCTCCAAACGCTCCCCTACACTCTGCAGGCAGCTCTTTATTAGTACGTTGGAGACTTGTGAGAGTGAGGGACAGCTGACTTTACTGTTAGGGAGAGAGAGCAGTTTATAGTGTAGTGTGCTACTACAGTGCTGCTTTATACAGTACTTTATTTGGTGCTGTGTATTACCACTGACAGGGACTCCATCAAGAATTATGGGGCCCCTTACACAGCTTCAGGTATGGGCCCCCTGGAACCAGGGGGGGGGGGGGTGCTGCCGCCTGAAATTGAGAAGCGGGGGAGCTGCCGCGAATTGAGAAGCGGGGGGCCCTTTACAATAAAAGAAGAAATAAAGAATATATATTAAAAAAGGGGGGTAGCCATCCGGGGCCCTGGGGACCTCTGGGCCCTTTAATAAAAAGGAAGAAAAAAATATATTATTTTTTTTTAAAAGGGGGGTTGCCATATGTGGCCCTGGGGACCTCTGGGCCCTTTAATAAAAAATGTTATAAAAATAAATTACAAAAAAAAACTGGGTTGCCATCTGGGACCTCTGGCCCCTTAGTACAAATAAAAAAATAAACCTCTGGGCCCTTTAATAAAAAAAAATATATAAAAAAAAATAAAAAAATAAACATTTATAAAAAAATAAAAAAAACTCCAGACCCCTAAATAAAATAAAATGGCCCTTTTTTTTAATAAAAAATAAAATAAAATTATATTAAAATATATATATATATATATTTTATAAAAAATAAATAAAAAAGGGGGGGTTGCCATCTGGGGCCCTGGGGGCCTCCGGGCCCCTGGGAACCTCCGGACCCCTTACAGGTGTACTGCCTGTACCCCCCTGATGGCGGCCCTGACCACTGATACAGTGCAGTGAATTGCAGTTTGTTGGGCTGCACTTCAAGTCCCATCATGCCTCTGCTTTTGGGAATCAAGGAATCATGCTTGTAACTGTCGACGGCCTTTAACGCTTCATGGGTCTTGTAGTTCTGTAACAGCTGGAACGCCACAGCTTGATCACCCGTGGGTTACAACGAGTGGTGTGGAAGCCCATCTGCATTCACTGTGATTTCATTAGTCCCAACAGTCTTCTTTAGAAACTACATTTTTTTCATTATTTTGTGTGTGTCAGCAACAACTTTGTTGCTATGTTGCTGATGTTTCCCCTTTTTCGTTTTGTTGCTTATCGTTGCTTTTCTTTTTTTCTTTTTTTTTTTACTTTGTATACATGCCTTTTTTTCCAGTTTAAAATGGAATTAAAAAATGTAGATAATAAAAAAGATAATAGAAAACTGGAAGCAGGCAGATTTCAGAAGAAGCATGCAATATCTCTTCTGCAGTAACAAAACATTTACCTGCCTGCACGCAATCTTCTGTAGAATGCACACTGAGCTGGGCATGCAGCCCAGCATTTCCAGCACACTCCAGCAGTGCTGGAATGAGGAAACTCCCATGGGTGTTCTCAGAAAGATGTCATTCTGCCACCAGCCAATCAAGAGGCTAAAAAAAACAGAAAAATTTAAAGAGAAGATGACATGGCCAGCAAAGGAATTAACTGCTGTAGGTGAGTATTTCTCAGAGTTTATTCTGCTTTAAGTACCGTATATACTTGAGTATAAGCCGAGGCACCTAATTTTACCACAAAAAAATGGGAAAACACATTGACTTGAGTATAAGCCTAGGATGTCCATCTGCATGCCTCACTGTGTCGATGTGAATGCTTCACTGTGTCCATGCCTCACTGTGCGTTTAACACTGATGTTTAACATGGGAGTCTATAGAAGGGGTGCCCGGCTTTGAAAAATCGGTGCTCCACGGCTGTAGGTCCCCCAGACAACAAGCTTTGCACAGTTCCTTGTAGAGGAAGAGTGGGACTACACGTATGCCAAGTTTGGGGTCCAGGGGACCTACGGCCGGCTGGTACCGGGTTCCCAAATTCCGGGAGATCAGGTGCAAAAAGGTGACTCGAGTATAAGCCGAAGGGGGCATTTTCAGCATAAAAAAATGTGCTGAAAAATTTGATCAATACTCAAATATATACGGTTAAATAAAAAAAAGAGAGGGCTACTTTTAGTGTTTTAACCCCTTCCCGCCCAAGGACGTCATATGACGTCCTGAACTTTCAGTGGGGATATTTGAATGATGCCTGCAGCTCCAGGCATCATTCAGATATCCATCTCTTCAGCCGGCGATTCTGTGCACCATAAGAACGATTATAGCGGCGGTTCCGCCGCTTGATCGTTCTCATAGGCAGCGGGAAAGTACGTCCCCCCTCCTGCCGCCATTCGGTGCTTCTCCGGGCTCTCCTTTGCCAATGGAGACCCGGGGAAATGATCCACTGGCGTCAGATGGAAACCATAGAGTAGATGGTCACCAGTCATCTCTATGATCGTCGGAGGCCCGGGCGCAATGTTATGACATCACGCCTGGGTTCTAGAATGTAAACACAGCCGCAATCGCGGCTGAAAGCATTAGATCTGTGATTTTTTTTCACAATCTAATGCTTTCCAGCCTGGGGGAGAGATGTGGGGTCTTATTGACCCCGCATCTCTCCATAAAGAGTACCTGTCACAAACCATTCCTATTACAAGGGATGTTTACATTCCTTGTAATAGGAATAAAAGTGATCAAAAAAAAGTGTAAAAATAAAAGAAATTGAGTAAAATAAAAAATAAAATAAAACATTTTTTTTTTAAACGCCCCTATGCCCGGTAGCTCACGCTCAAAAGCAAACACACACGTAAGTCCCGCCCACATATGTAAACGCCATTCAAACCACACATGTGAGGTATCACCGCGTGTGTTAGAGCCTGTGCAACAATTCTAGCACTAGACCTCCTCTGTAACTCTAAATTTGTAACTTGTAAAAAAACTACGCCTATGGAGATTTTTAAGTACTAACGTTTGGCGCCATTCCACGAGTGTGCGCAATTTTAAAGCATGACATGTTAGGTATCTATTTACTCTGTGTAACTTCATCTTTCACATTATACAAAAAAATTGTGCTAACTTTACTGTTTTGTTATTTTTTAATACACTAAACCGTTTTTTTTCCCATAAAAAAGGCGTTTGAAAAATTATTGCGCAAATACTGTGCGAGAAAAAAAGTTGCAGTGGCCGGCATTTTATTCCCTAGGGTGTCTGCTAAAAAAACATATATAGTGTTTGGGGGTTCTGAGTAATTTTCTAACAAAAAAATTATGATTTATGCATGTAGGAGAGAAGTGCCAAAATAGGCCCGGTATGGAAGTGGTTAAAGGTTGGTGTTTGGGTTTTTTATTAGATTTTTTTTCTTTTTGGTACATGAGCTCTTGTGAGCTTTTATTTGTGTTTAATTTTCCTTAGGGTCTTTTAACTTTATTTGTTTTCGTTTAGCAGCAGCAGAGTGAAGTTTTGACACTGCAAAAGTTGCCCTTAGTTTGCAGTGGAGCGCTACATACTATTGTAGAGCAGTTTAGTCCTCTGAAGGACTTTTTTTCCTGCCAGGCCATCCCTGTCCTCCTCCATTATGTGGAAGGTATTTTTTTACACATCATTTCACCATGTGTAAGCGGGTGTAGGCTGTAGCGGCTTCACAGAGGGAATCACACGTACTGACTTTATAAATCAGGCAATGTTTATTACCAGAGAGACAGTAGTAGAAAGAGTATTTACAGCAGTAATGCAAGTAGTTTCACGCCAAGTATTGAGGAACAGATACACAGCACAGACACTTCCGATGTAAGCGGTAGTTGTATTTGTCAGCACTATAGGCACTTTCCACTGACTGACACAGTATAAACTCAATCACAGAGGGCCAGATCCACATACTAATTGCCCTGGCGCAGTGTATCAGAGATACACTACGCCGCCGTATTTTACCTGGCTCTAAGTCGAATCCAGGAAGATTTTGGCCCGTAAGGTATTGCGGCGTAGTGTATTTCTCGCGGCGGAATCGAAATATGCGATTAGGGGGCGTGAATCATTTAAATTAGGCGCATCACCGCGGCGATCGAACTGCGCATGCTCCGTTCAGAAATTTCCGGCCGTGCATTGCGCGAAATTACGTTGAAACGTAATTTTTTTTTTTAGTAGCGTAATTTACATACATTCCTATTTTACAGACGACTTACGCAAAAAATAAATAAAATTGAAAATTCGACGCGGGAACGACGGCCATACTTAACATGGCAAGTCTAACTATAGACTGGATAATAGCAGCTTTAACTATACGCCGGAAAAATCCGACTAGCGACGACGTTAGAGAATGCAAAGGGCCGATCGTAACTTCGTGGATCGCCGTAAAAAGCTAAATTTGCATACCGTGACGCGACAATATGGCGGACACTTCGGAAATTTTTACAACACAAACTCCACCCAGCGGGCGCAAAAAGATTGCAGCGTAGATCGCGATTACAGGGATGACGCGATCGACGACAGAGAAGCACGGGGAAGCCGTACAGGCTCTGTTCGCTCCAGGGACGGATCGCCGCACTGCAGCGGCGATCGGGTCCGCGAATCCCGCGGTCCCGGTCCTGGAGCTTCGGACCGGGTCATGGGTACTTGAGGATGTGCCCAGCCGTGCCAACGTAAATCTGCAATGTGGTTAACTATACGCCGGAAAAATCCGACTAGCGACGACGTTAGAGAATGCAAAGGGCCGATCGTAACTTCGTGGATCGCCGTAAAAAGCTAAATTTGCATACCCGACGCGGAAAACAACACAAACTCCACCCAGCGGGCGCAAAAAGATTGCAGCATAGATCCGAAGGCGTACGAAGACGTAAGCCTGTCGGATCGAAGCCCGAAGCCGTCGTATCATGGTTTGAGGATTCAAACTAATGATACATCGCGGGTAATTTGAAAGTACGCCGGCGTATCAGGAGATACACCGGCGTACTAGCTCTGTGGATCTGGCCCACAATGCGTATCTGTAGAGGCTGCTATACACACGTTACCTGGTACAATGGGGTATTCCTTCAGCAGATGGATATAGACAGGGGCATTGCTAGGTGGCAAAAAGACCAGGGGCTTCAGCCGCGGTGCGACTTAGCTGACACACATAAACTGACCTACGCGCTCGCATGCGCGTGTGTGTGTGTTTGTGTCAGTACACACAGACATGCAAGTCAATGTGTGTATGTATGTCAGTTACATATTCCATGAGATCAGCATGCAAAGAAGCTCTTAGGCTAGCATGTCTTTCGGGGTTGTTTCTGACACATGTCCTACATACACCGTCCTGTCCTGTCCTACATACACCGTCCTGTCCTACATACCCCGTCCTGTCCTACATACACCGTCCTGTCCTACATACACCGTCCTGTCCTGTCCTACATACACCGTCCTGTCCTACATACCCCATCCTGTCCTACATACACCGTCCTGTCCTACATACACCGTTCTGTCCTGTCCTACATGCACCGTCCTGTCCTACATGCACCGTCCTGTCCTACATACCCCGTCCTGTCCTACATACACCGTCCTGTCCTACATACACCGTCCTGTCCTGTCCTACATACACCGTCCTGTCCTACATACCCCATCCTGTCCTACATACACCGTCCTGTCCTACATACACCGTTCTGTCCTACATGCACCGTCCTGTCCTACATGCACCGTCCTGTCCTACATGCACCGTCCTGTCCTGTCCTACATGCACCGTCCTGTCCTGTCCTACATGCACCGTCCTGTCCTGTCCTACATGCACCGTCCTGTCCTGTCCTACATGCACCGTCCTGTCCTGTCCTACATGCACCGTCCTGTCCTGTCCTACATGCACCGTCCTGTCCTGTCCTACATGCACCGTCCTGTCCTGTCCTACATGCACCGTCCTGTCCTGTCCTGTCCTACATGCACCGTCCTGTCCTGTCCTGTCCTACATGCACCGTCCTGTCCTGTCCTACATGCACCGTCCTGTCCTGTCCTACATGCAGTGGCGGAATTATAGGGGTCGCTGAGGTCGCCATGGCAACCGGGCCCCTTGCTGCAGGGGGCCCTTGAGGGCCCCCTGTACTCTTCGATAGGAGGAGAGGCAGGGACGGCTGACATGAGCTCCCCGATCATTAGCTGAAATTTGCAGGGAGCTCGTCATTAACCTAAAGTGAAAGTAGTGTGTGCTGTGCTCTTGGTCTCCCCCTAGAGTGCAGTACTCGGCAGTGTGTCCTATCTCTGTCTCACGGAGCCGAGCAGTGTCAGTGTGAACTTGAAGCCGCCGCCTCCCCCTCCACCCTGTAGACTGCTACACGTGCCATGTGCATCATGTCCCGCGCTGATCATCTAAGCCGAGGTGACAGGCGGGAGGTCTGAAGGGGGGGGTCTGTAGTGTATTGTGGGGGGACTGTCTGCACTGTGGGGGGTGTCTGCACTGTGAGGGGGGACTATCTGCACTGTAGGGGGGGTGTCTTCACTGTGGGGGGGACTGCATTGTAGGGGGAATGTCTGCACTGTTAGGGGTGTCTGCACTTTAGGGGGGGACTGTCTGCACTGTAGGGGGGGTGTCTTCACTGTGGGGGTGTCTGCACTGTGAGGGGGGACTGCACTGTGGGGGGTGTCTGCAATGTGAGGGGGGACTGTCTGCACTGTAGGGGGGGGGTGTCGACACTGTGAGGGGGTCTGTTTAACATGCAGGGGGTCCAGAACTGTTAGGAGGGATGTATGTGTAACATGCAGGCATCCAGATCTGTGGGGGTCTGTGTAATGTAAAGGGGTGCAGGGTGCTATGTAATGTAAAGGGTCCAGAGGTGCTGTGTAATGTAAAGGGGTCCAGAGGTGCAGGGTGCTGTGTAATGTAAAGGGGTCCAGAGGTGCAGGGTGTTGTGTAATGTAAAGAGATCCAGAGGTGCAGGGTGCTGTGTAATGTAAAGGGGTCCAGAGGTGCAGGGTGCTGTGTAATGTAAAGAGATCCAGTGGTGTAGGGTGCTGTGTAATGTAAAGGGTGCAAGGTGCTGTGTAATGTAAAGAGATCCAGAGGTGCAGGGTGCTGTGTAATATAAAGGGGTCCAGAGGTGCAGGGTGCTGTGTAATGTAAAGGATCCAGAGGTGCAGGGTGCTGTGTATTGTAAAGGGCTCCAGAGGTGCAGGGTGCTGTGTAATGTAAAGAAATCCAGTGGTGTAGGGTGCTGTGTAATGTAAAGAGATCCAGTGGTGTAGGGTGCTGTGTAATGTAAAGGGGTCCAGAGGTGCAGGGTGCTTTGTAATGTAAAGAGATCCAGAGGTGCAGGGTGCTGTGTAATGTAAAGGGGTCCAGAAGTGCAGGGTGCTGTGTAATGTAAAGGGGTCCAGAGGTGCAGGGTGCTGTGAAATAAAAAGGGGTCCAGAGGTGCAGGGTGCTGTGTAATGTAAAGGATCCAGAGGTGCAGGGTGCTGTGTAATGTAAAGGGGCCCAGAGGTGCAGGGTGCTGTGTAATATAAAGGGGTCCAGAGGTGCAGGGTGCTGTGTAATATAAAGGGGTCCAGAGGTGCAGGGTGCTGTGTAATATAAAGGGGTCCAGAGGTGCAGGGTGCTGTGTAATATAAAGGGGTCCAGAGGTGCAGGGTGCTGTGTAATATAAAGGGGTGCAGGGTGCTGTGTAATGTAAAGGGGTCCAGAGGTGCAGGGTGCTGTGTAATATAAAGGGGTCCAGAGGTGCATTGTGCTGTGTAATATAAAGGGGTCCAGAGGTGCATTGTGCTGTGTAATATAAAGGGGTCCAGAGGTGCAGGGTGCTGTGTAATATAAAGGGGTGCAGGGTGCTGTGTAATGTAAAGGATCCAGAGGTGCAGGGTGCTGTGTAATATAAAGGGGTCCAGAGGTGCAGGGTGCTGTGTAATGTAAAGGATCCAGAGGTGCTGTGTAATGTACACAATAGTGACAAAGATATATTTAAGGATGCAGAGGTATGCAGGGGGCACAGTGGGGTGTTTTTACATTTTAAGGTGGGGGGGGGGGGATGCCAGATGTAGGATCCGCCCCGGGGTGCCAAATGCACTAGGTACGCCCCTGTGTGTGTTTATATTTATATATATGTGTGTGTGTGTGTGTGCATGTATGGTTGCATGTGTGTGTGCATATGTATGTGAGTGTGCATGTGTTTATCAGTGGCGGTGCGTCCATAAGGGTGCATGGGTGCCACCCCCTCTCTCCAGCCACCCCTCTATGACCAATGGATAGATTCATGCAGTGCATGAATCTATCCATGGCCACCGCTGCCACCCACATATTTAGGTGTCCAGCCATAGGCTCTAATAGGCTTCAAAATAGGTAAACTGCGAGCGCCATGCTGGACGCTCACAGTCCACCCAGGTGTGTTAGGAAAATGAATATTAATTCGCCTTTCTAACACTGACCCACCTCTCCACCAATCAGGTGTGCCATTTTTTTTTTTTTTTGCTGGTTCATAGTACCAGCAAAAAAATGCTGTTCCTCCAAAAAGCGATCCATGCTCAGATCGCTTTTCCGGGGGAATTTGAAAGATGGTAAAGAGGCAATATGTTGCCTACTGCCTGTTTTAACCCCTTAAATGCATCATCACTATGCTGCAACTGCATGCAATGCACACAGTTGCAGGGGGTTGCAGTGTTGCCCCATTAACCTAGGGATGTACTTCAAGGGTGCCCTGACTGGAAAAAGATTGAGAAACAGACATAGAGGGACCAATCCCTCGAATTTCCTCCTGTAGCCGGTAAATGCCTGCGGAAGGGAGAGGCGGAAAATGAGAAATCGGTTACTTTATATTCCTGTTCCACCACCGGGCTCGGGGAAAAGAGCCCTGTCTGGGGGTCAGGGGGGCTCTTCATGGTTACTTGCATCGGGGCCCTGAAGGTTCTAGTTACGCCACTGCCTACATGCACCGTCCTGTCCTACATGCACCGTCCTGTCCTGTCCTACATGCACCGTCCTGTCCTGTCCTACATTCACCGTCCTGTCCTGTCCTACATGCACCGTCCTGTCCTGTCCTACATTCACCGTCCTGTCCTGTCCTACATACACCGTCCTGTCCTGTCCTACAAGCACCATCCGGTCCTGCATGCACCATCCTGTCCTGCATGCACCATCCTGTCCTGTCCTACATGCACCGTCCTGTCCTGTCCTACATGCACCGTCCTGTCCTGTCCTACATGCACCGTCCTGTCCTGTCCTACATGCACCCTCCTGTCCTGTCCTACATGCACCATCCTGTCCTGCATGCACCGTCCTGTCCTGTCCTACATGCACCGTCCTGTCCTGTCCTACATTCACCGTCCTGTCCTGTCCTACATACACCGTCCTGTCCTGTCCTACATACACCGTCCTGTCCTGTCCTACATGCACCATCCTGTCCTGCATGCACCATCCTGTCCTGTCCTACATGCACCATCCTGTCCTGCATGCACCATCCTGTCCTGTCCTACATGCACCGTCCTGTCCTGTCCTACATGCACCGTCCTGTCCTGTCCTACATGCACCGTCCTGTCCTGTCCTACATGCACCCTCCTGTCCTGTCCTACATGCACCATCCTGTCCTGCATGCACCGTCCTGTCCTGTCCTACATGCACCGTCCTGTCCTGTCCTACATTCACCGTCCTGTCCTGTCCTACATACACCGTCCTGTCCTGTCCTACATACACCGTCCTGTCCTGTCCTACATGCACCATCCTGTCCTGCATGCACCATCCTGTCCTGTCCTACATGCACCGTCCTGTCCTGTCCTACATGCACCATCCTGTCCTGTCCTACATTCACCGTCCTGTCCTGTCCTACATACACCGTCCTGTCCTGTCCTACATACACCGTCCTGTCCTGTCCTACATGCACCATCCTGTCCTGCATGCACCATCCTGTCCTGTCCTACATGCACCATCCTGTCCTGCATGCACCATCCTGTCCTGTCCTACATGCACCGTCCTGTCCTGTCCTACATTCACCGTCCTGTCCTGTCCTACATTCACCGTCCTGTCCTGTCCTACATACACCGTCCTGTCCTGTCCTACATGCACCATCCTGTCCTGCATGCACCATCCTGTCCTGTCCTACATGCACCATCCTGTCCCGACCAACATACACCGACCTGTCCTGACCAACATACACCGACCTGTCCTGACCAACATACACTGACCTGTCCTGGCTAAGTTGCCTCCAAGAAATGTAAAAATGACCTGAACAATTTAATACATATGCATAAACATTAGGGCCAGAGTTGAGAGGAAGTCAAATTTACCAGTACGTTTTTGAAATGTGTGAGGAAACTCATACAAACACAAGAAGAAAGGTTACAAACTCAATGCAGATAATGTCCTTGGTATGATCACAGTGCTCTGCATTACGTTGTAGAATTGGCAATACGCATTACAATCCAACTTTACAATCTCTTAGCTTCAAAAACAGCTATAAAATGTGAGGACCTGCCTAGACAATCCAATATATTTTTACCTGGTTGAATATGCCCTCCCCCTAGGAGCTGAGGAGAGCCGCAGGGAGCAGCGGGGATGCGGTAGGCAGCCGTGGTGAGTGGCGCTGGCGCGCCCATGATAGGAGGCTCAGGTCAGGAGCCGTGTCGAACCAAGCGCCGGGCGGCATTGTAATTCCCGCCTTCTAAGCTTTCGGCCCCTATGATGGACGTCACAGGTCCTGCTGTCTCGGCATTGGATCAGTGGGACGTCCATCATAGGCTTGGGCTCCAGAAGGCGGGACCAGCAGCCTGTGATTACACTCGGCAGGACTCGGCCAGACTCGGGGCTAGCAACGGCTATCTAAATGCCTGGGATTCTGAGCTTTCCAGCCCCCTAAGCCCGGGTCTAACGACGCCCCTGGATATAGACATCTGATACCCTTGTCCCTCCCTTACAGCGAGGACACCGGTTTTATTATCCGCAATGAGGAGTCTTTCATCTGAGCAGGATTGCTGATACAGAACTCCATAGGAACCTTCTCCCTACCTTCTGCTTACTCTTCCTCACACGTGGGGTCTCTGTCCCTGTCTATACACACATGTGTTCTCCCTAAACATGGCTGGGCTTTCCTATATAAGATATGCACCTAAAAATGGCCGACCAAATCTCCAGAGATTTACTTGTCCCACTAGGATACCAGGCTTCTCCAAAATGGTGCTGGAGACAATTGTAGAGGCCAAACAGCTCTGAACATATGTACACGTAAACATATCAAATTGTCTGAAAAGTGAGTATATACACTTGTTAACCCACTTCCTCTTGCAGCCAGCTAGGCTGCCCTGCACTACAGCTGCCTACACATGTGATCAGCTGCAGGGTTCACATGACCACATGTGGTCCAGCAAGTATGGGGAAGGATGTTATATATCATGCACAACCCACTGGGTCACTTTCCTGTGACGACTGAGAAGGATGCAGTAATGGGTACACCACTTGAGCTGGTTGTGCTGTCATCAGTCAAAGATTGGTTACCTCCAACCCCTTCTCTCTCTCCCTCAATTCAAGCTGTGGCTGATTAAGGTGGTAACTAGAACTCACTTTGGTGCCCTATCTGCATAAATTAGCCTCACAACCAGTGTAATTAATATGGGCCAGATTCAGGAACAGTTAGGCTGGCGGATCCAGTGATCCGCCAGCCTAACTGTGACTTTGAGCCGGCGTTTCTGTTTTCTGTAACCAGAAAACAAGAAATGCCGGGTTGAAGTTCCGATGCGAGCAGCGTAACTGAGTTTCGCCATCGCATCGTTACTTCAACTTAAAAATGGCGCCGGGGGCGTTCCCGCCGATTTACGCTCAAAAAATATGTTAATGAGCGGAAATCGGCAATTCACGATCGAATTCCGGCGCGACGCAATGACGATACGACGTTTCCGGACGGGATACGCGGCGCATAGATATACCTACATGGGGTTGGAGTATCCTATGTTAGGTATAGGCGTCGTCATCGCGTCGGGAAAAAAAAAAAAAACGTCGCTTGCGTAAAACGGTCATGAATGGGAATGTGACGTCATTGACGTTCATTCACAGATTTTGGAGCATGCGCACGGGGATGTTTTGACACTCGACGCATGCGCAGTACGTTGGCGACGGGATCGCGCTTAGTTAGCATACTACACGCCCCGTACCCGCCAAATTTGAATTCCGCCGGCTCATTTGCGATGCGCTGCCGCAACTTTAGGAGCAAGTGCTTCGTGAATGACAGCACTTGCTCCTAAAATTTCGGCAGCGCAACGCAAATGAGAAGCGTTACTCCAGAGCAAAGATGCTCTGGACTACCTGAATCTGGCCCTATGTGTTCAATTTTAAAGGGATGAGGTGGCAACCCTATCTTCCGGGGAGTTGTCCCCAGAACCACCAGTTCCCCTAAACATTCAAGAGCCTATGAAAAATCCTGCCACACAGTTTTTCAGCTGGTATGCCTAGGGGACAACACACTGTGGGGTAGAGATTATGTCAGTTCTACAATGGCAGGCCCAGAGAAATGTAAAAATGATCTGAACAATTTAATACATATGCATAAACATTAGGGCCAGATTTGAGAGGAAGTCAAATTTACCAGTACAGAACTGACATAATCTCTACCCCACAGTGTGTTGTCCCCTAGGCATACCAGCTGAAAAACTGTGTGGCAGGATTTTTCTTGTGCCAGAAAAAGTCATGTCTGACAATGGCACCAACTTGCTGTCTTCATCAGAGAAAGTTTACACACATGCCTTGCTTTGCCTGGCCTGCCTCCTCAACTTGGTGGTGCATAGGCTCCTGGTTAGGTAAGCCTGTGGTAGCCCAGAAGAGTCTGTAGCCATTTTTAGGCACTCATACCCCAATCGTGTGCTATGGCAGCAATGTATATGCTCCTAGGACATCTAGTGTTATAAGTGGTGTACTTGATCATGTTTGAAATATAAATTCACAATACAACTACCAACATCCAATAAGTCTTTATTAAACTCGGTCTAATATTACTGCGGTATGGATGTGATTAATTGTAGTAATTCATATATATGTCCTTTAACTGTCTGATCCTGGGAGCTGTGATGTGTACTGCATGCCCTCCCTCTCACTCTTTTCCGCACTCCCATCAGAGACGGGACCTGGGCGATTGAGCCGGTTGATTGGCGTCACGCCTTGACGCTCACCTGTGACGTCATCCTCTGGCGCCATCATGTGGGCGTCCAGTCCATCTCAGCTGACATACGTGGGGAGGTATCTTGGCGCCACTTGTGCACAGCATCCCCTGCCCACGTTTGACTGCCCCTCCTCTATTGTAATGCCCATGTGATGCTGGTTGGGCCCTGCGTGCATTGGGGACAGGTGCACATAAGTACACCTCACTGTCACAGTCTCTTACCTGCACATTTGTGCATGTTGCATATCAGGTTCTGGATGATATCAATATTCATCTACACATTAACACAGGGTATTCCTGCTGGCTTTGCTATGGTGATTTTTGCACTTGGGGACCTTTGCAATACCTTACACACTCTTGTTCTTTCCGTCACTTCTCAGCAAGCCTCACTTCACATCATTTGACTTACTTTCATATTCTCACAACTTATATATATCTTCACTATCTCATCTGGTGCAAGGTGCCCAACTCTATATTTATACATTTTGACAGACTCTCAGGTTATGCACCTTTACTCAGTACCTTAGAGGTTTCTATTTTGTGGGATACTCTGTGTGCTCATGCGCTGCCTGCGGGTCCCCTACCTCCGCCCCTGGGACAGGCTACCCTACGGGTCCCTGGTTGGACCATACCATATGTTTTGCTTACTAGCTTCATGTAAGTTTTGTAGGATTGAATACATCCTTTCCTTGTTACTATACATATCTACATTATATTTGAGGTTCTTATCAAACTATTGGTCTTTTTTTAGACATGCTGACACATTCACCCCCGATGAGTGTTTGTTTTTTACTATGAAACGCATCGGCCATATTCAGGATGCAGTCATTACTTCAATTTACCATGTTCTTTTTATATCTTTAGAGATTTTACTCATCATATGGAGCCCTGTACACCGGCCACCAGCATATGCTTTGACACCAATACAATAATATGTGTGTATATATATTTAATGTATCCATGTTTTGTACATACATTAATTCTGCATGTATACATTATATGCTAGATATAATTATTGACAATAAATACGTTTATACATTTTATAGTCTGTCATATTGTTCATCTAAACTCCCAAACCTTTCCTTTTTGTAATTCACATAATAGTACTGTTTTGAAACAGATGCTTTGCAATCTGTTGGTGTACGTTGCAACAGATTTGACGTAATTATTTTACACTGGAACTGTATGCTTTTGACTTTATGAGCCCTTAGAAGAGTTTTATGGTCACAGCATACAATTTTATTTGATAACATCAGCATTATAGAAGCAATACAAACAATTATTATTAAAAATCCAATATAAAGCTTACTTAGTAAATTAATTACAATTTGGAAATGAAAATCTGAATATTCATTTTGACTGCAGATACACTTTAATGTTTAAAATGTATCACCATTTTTAATAATAACCAGTTTATGAGCCTTTTGATTAACCACTTTTACCCCCTTCCGGACCACCGCACTTTTTGCAATTTGGCACTGTGCTGCTTTAACTGGTAATTGTGCGGTCATGCAATGATGTACCCAAACAAAAATGTCCCCCCTTTTTCTAGACATGTGCACTGCTGAAAAATGTGTTTTTTTTTTCCATAAATTAAAAAAAAAATCAAAGATTTGGAATTCAGAAATTTGGAAATTAGAAAATCCAAAAATAAGAAAAGGAAAATCTGAAAATTAGAAGTAATAACTAACTAATAATATCTAACTATTAAATTATAGGTATTGGAATTTCTTTTCAAATTTGGCTGTTAGTGAACGTAACAAATACAAATGTATCTGAAGTTAAAAATTATCCAAAATAAAGACTGCAGGATCTAAATAAGTAGAACAGAACAAAATAATATGTTTTATAGTATTATTATTATTATTTATTATTATTAATTTGTTACGTTCCATTCGTTTAGATACGGTATTCGTTATTATGGATAATTCGTAACTTCGGATAAATTCGTATTTGTTATGTTCACTAACAGCCAAATTTATAAGGAAAATCCAATACCTAAAATGTAATAGTTAGTAATAGTTAAGTTGGTGTTATTATATCAATTTTTCAAATTTTCATTTTTTTTTCATTTTTTTGTTTTTCGTTATTTTCAAATTTTCAAATTTTCGGAAATTCAGATATCTTTAAATTAACAAATTTGTCTAAATTCGTTAAAAAACTAATTTGGAACTAAATGAATTGCACATGTCTAATTTTTTCCCCACAAATACAACTTACTTTTGGTGGTATTTAATAAACACTGGGATTTTTATTTGTATGCAATATAAACAAAATAAATATATTTTCTACTTTTTGTTATACAAAATATTTAATAAACAACATTTTTGTCAAACATTTAGGCCAAAATGTATTCAGCCAAATGTCTTTGGTAAAAAAGAAAATGCAATAAGCGTATATATTTATGGGTTATATTGTCTACAAACTATGGTATATTTAATGGAATTAATGCAGCTTTTACTTTATGACTGCCTATCTCATATCTTGAGGTGCTAAAATGGCAGGGCAGTACAAAACCCTCCCTTCCCAATTACCGCTTTTTGGAAAGTAGACACCCCAAGTAACTTTCTGAGAGGCATGTTGAGCACATTGAATACAATTTTTTTTGTCACAAGTGATTGAAAAATTACAAAAAACAAGATGCTGCTTGCAGGACTTTTTTTAACGTCCTTCCAGCGTAGTGCCCCAGTGTGAAAGCATTCGGGCTTTCGCACTGGGGGGGAGTATTGAGAGACGTTTTTCAGGCGCTAAAATACCTGAAAAATGCCTCCAGTGTCAGGCTAGGTTCACACTATAACAATAGTAGAGAGTGCAATCAGCGCAAAAATAAAAAAAAGATCAAAATATATATATATATTGGTGATATAATCATGTGCTAATGAATGTAAGAATGAAAAACAACTCCCAGAGTGGATTTCATATGGATGCAAGCTGAACACCAAAAAAGGACAATCACAAAATCCCAAAGGTACATAAAATAAAGAAAACAGTGCAGCGCAAACCTAAATTAAAATGGTATTAAATATACTCGTATGAGTGGAAGTGAAAACCAAGAAAGGAAAAAATAGTCCAAAATTGCAATAAGCAAACAACATGAGAAATAAATCCTGCGACCAGATGATAAGAGTATCTTCACCACGTGACTGGAAAACCAATTCAAAGTGTGATCCCTTCACCAGTAAAGATGGGTACTCTCACCTCACAGAAAGACCTTTGTTTTACCAAAGGTCTAATAGGCTTAGATCAATGGTGGCAATCCGGATGGCTCGGGGGTGTATACTATTCAGCCGTAGGACCCGGAGATATGAATGTATCCTCAGTGGCACCAACGAACAAGTATGTAACCAATATGCAAAGAAAAAAACAAATCTAAGAGCTTCCGTAAAATCAGGTCAATTTATTACGTTTAAAACGTGCAGGTTACTCACATTTGTGATGAGAATAAAAGGCATGCAACACCATAAGAAAGGTAGCTCCGATGAAAATATGGGACGACAACAAGTGACGTGGAGTGGTTCCTGACCCCGGACGCGTATCGTAATACAACTTCACACTGCTGCAAATTCTATTGTGAATTTGAGCTGTTGCGATTTCTCAAATTCGCAAGTCATTTAAATTACATAGTTTAGCATTAGTGCCGTTCACACCAATGCTTTGTGAAAATAAGCTGCGGGAAAAAAGGGTCCTGTGCGAGTTTGATCCATGTGCGATGCAAATTCATCTCAGACTGGCATACCCTGAAATCGCGGGCACAAATCGCGGCAACTTCGTGGCAAATTCGCAGCAAAAACGCAAGCCACAAAATTGCAATTTTGAATTCGCAGCAGTGTGAACCTAGCCTGAAAGTGGTCTAAATGATATATTGCTCAATCATGCCATAGGTATATGTGAAATTACACCCAAAATACATTCTGCTGCTTCTCGTGAGTACGGGCATACCACATACGTGGGACTTTTTTGGAAGTCTAGTTGTGTACAGGACCCCGAATACCAATCACTGCCTTCAGGCTTTCTACATTACTTTGGTCCACAATAGATCCATACAGATCCTCCATGAAAAACTGCTAAAAAAAAAACAAGGGTCGTTAAATCTGCTGTTTCCACCTGAATTCCAGGTTGGCCAGTGGATGGGGGAAGTTCAGGTGCTGCAGAGTCTGTTTGCTGCCAATCAGGGTTTACAAGCGCATCAGGAAGGGCCCTATGGGCTCTACAGACCTGTGTTCAAAATCTAGGTGGCTGAGGGACACTACTTGTGGTAGCCACCACTCCAGCTTTAACTGCACTTATGAGACTCACCACGTCACCAAGTGTTGCAGCAGTGCTGGTTTGTCTACGAACAGGTTGTACTAGGCCGCTGGTGCTTGCCAGTTCACCAGAAGGTAGAGTGGCACTAGTACCAGTACTCTGCTGCATATGAGAATCATGCGATTGTAGCAGCTCAGCGACAGAGGAATGGAGTTGGGTACGCCTGACCTTAGTAAGGACCTTAACTCCATCGTCAGAGCTATCTGAAGGTGCCGCTGCTCTCTACAGGTTTGAATACAGAGCCTAAATCTCACAGTGAGAACTCCCCATTGCTCTCATCTGTCATGATCAGTATCCTGTAGGCCTCTTCACTAGTGTACCTTTCGTTTGACATTTTGGCCAATAAATTTACACGTACCTAGTGAGACACACAGGTAAAAAAGCACCTGGTTGTCAAGGACTGTTTGAACCGCTACAAAAAAAAATGTGATGTAGACTCTTTGATTTCCTGACACAATTTCTCAGGGTGAACCCCAATTCATGCCGTCTGATCCAAATTAATAAGATGAGACATGCAAAATCATTTCTTTTATTTGCAAAATGACATCACAAGTACATGCATTTCATTGGTCAACCCATACAATTCACACCCATTTACCCACTAAACCCTCCCACCTGTGACGCCTTGTCAGGGCACATGGCATATTCCAATCTTCTCTAGGAACCATCTTGCTTTCAGACAATGGGTTGGGCCCCAGGAAGGAGTGAGTTTAGGATCGCAGTAGAAGGGAGGGGTGCTTTTCTTCTTGCAAGTCCATATGTCAGAGTCCATTGCACAGTCACCATATTCGTTTCCTTTCAAATCTCACAAGCTCACACGGATCTCCGAGTGAGTGAGGAGGAGGGGTTGAAGGATGAGGAGCTTTTGGAGTGAGGGGACTACACATCTGCTTTCACTTAGTCACATCCTGAAGGGTTGGTTAACTCTATAATGTCTCTTAATGAAAAAAAAAATTCTAATACACTCACATATGTATTACACCTTATATCAATCAAGAAATAAAGCAGTGGTTCTAATCATAACATAAGATACAATTTTCATTTTATTTCACGTCTACCACGTCAGGCCTGACTCTGCTAATGCTGTGGTTTTCTGTACCGTGTATAGGAAAATCTGACACTGTCTGGGATTGACACTAAATGATGCTGACGTTAACTGATGCTGATGCTAACTGGCGTCACCCGTGACACTAATACAGTGATCAGAAAAAAGATCTGTACACTGTACTAATGACACTGTGACAGGGGGTTAACTGGGGGTGATAAGGGGGTTAAAACTTTATTAGAGAATATATGGTGGGTACCCTGAACCTATCTGGGACTATCGCTAACTGCCGCTGATGCTAATTGGTGTCTTGCCTTCCCACTTCCCCAAACACTTACCTGAGTCCTGTATTAATCCAGCTCTGTGCCTGGCTGCAGTTCTTCTCCCCTGTATTTCTCTCCTCACAGGATAATCAGGCAGTTAATAAAATCCTGTCAGCAGAGAGCAGGGGGTGGGGCAGCGCCTCGTTGTGTACGTCTATGGACATACAAAGCCCATATTGGGGTTGAGCCTGCACCTCTTCCCACAGGAATTTATCTTCCTATGGTGACAGACACAGAAGAGGAGGAGCTAAGAGTGCCACCAGGGGACCACAGAAGAGGAGCTGCTCTGCAAAACCATTGCACAGAACATGTGAGAGTGTAACAAGGCTCATTGTAACTGAGAATGTGCAGATTTATTAATGCATCATCATAGTTAACCTTTCTTGTACAAAGTTACCTTTGTTTTGTGCTAGAGTATCTGTTATTTTCCAAAGCTATGAGTTTATTAGTACCGTTCAGTCATTGTATTCTAGTTTAGGCTTAGCCTCCTCACTATAAGTGACTCTAGGTGACTTAGCTATTATTTTATTGATATCATTTCACTATCGCCTTGTGTTGCTCATTTCCAGTGAGGAAAGCCTGCAGCCTTACCAGAACCTAAAGAGGCACTCCTACTGCATTGGTTGATATTTGAAAATGTGATATTTGAAACTGTATATGTCAAAAAGTATACCGTGTTGTGATCTTCTGTTAGTCGTATGTTACTAATCTGTGCTGACGTGTATAACCGAGTTGGAAATACAGAGATTTTTTGTAGAGGTCAAGGTAAGAACAGAGGACCCAATACAACCGGCGACTCCAGCGGGGGTTGTGCTACATTATTATAACATGTTTATTATTTTAATTTGAAAAAAACTGCCTTTAGAACCACTTTAAAGTGATTGTAAAACCTTAAAAAATGTTTTTAGTAAATAATAAACATGACCTACTTATCCTGCTCTGTGCTGTGATTTTGCACAGAGCAGCCCCGATCCTACTCTTCTGAGATCCCCGCTGGTGCTCCTTCCCCTGCTGAGTGCCCCCATAGGAAGCCGCTTCCTCTGGGGCCTTCATGCATGCTCGTTCCCCAGCTGGGCTGTTTGCATCCATTCAGACATACAGCCTCCTGACTCAGCTCCGTCCCCCACTCTCTGCTCACCAGTTTTGACTAGCAGGAACCAATGGTTCCCCTGCTCTCAGCCAAGCCTGTGGGAGCCGGGAGAGGGGAGAAGAGCTGCTGCAGACATGCATAGCACTGGACCGAGATCAGTGTAAGGTGAGTATTTTAAAGGGGCAAGGGGAAATCCACTATTAAAAGTTTTACCTTAATGCAGAGAATGCTTTTAGCTTTGCAACCACTTTAAATTTCAATTAAAATTGTCCTGATAGTTGTAATTTCTATATGTAAAACAACAGCCTACTGCCGAGCCCAGAGATGCTTTATTTAAAGTGACACTATAGTAAACTTGGTGTGGAGTTATTCATTTTAAGGTCATCACAGAGGACAAGGGGCACTCTTTACGTCTGGAGGAAAAGAGATTTAATCTCCAAATACAGAAAGGCTTCTTCATATTAAGAGCTGTGAAAATGTGGAATAGACTCCCTCCAGAGGTGGTTCTGGCCAGCTCAGTAGGTTGTTCTAAAAAAAGGCCTGGATTCTTTCCTAAATGTACAAAATGTAACTGGATACTAATATTTATAGGTAAAGTTGATCCAGAAAATATCTGATTACGTCTTAGGGGATCAGGAAGGAATTTGTTTTTGTTTTCTCCCGCTCAAGCAATTTGGATCATGCTTTGCTGTCTTTTTGCCTTCCTCTGGATCAACTGTGGGTATAGTATTGTAGATAGAGGCTCCTGCGCTACCGAGGGGGGTGGTGGAGTGGGATGGGGGTCACTGCTGCAAACACCTGACACTCTGTCCTGGGCAGAGAGAAGTAGCAAATGGAAAAACAAGGGGGGTGGTGTCTGCGCTGTGAAAAGTGGGTGAAATCCAAGGGTGGTACGGGAATAAATCCCTGGGCTGGTGAACGTGGGGGAGGGGTGGATGGAGGGGTGGTGTTTTAGAACAGAGTGATAGCGTACATAAGTATAGTGTCAATACGTAAACCGTCAAAATGTAGCACAAAAGACAATATTGAATACTAAACAATGGCAAGTGACAAAAAAGGAGTACAAATTCACAAGCAGTAAAATGTACACAATGTGCTGGTCCAAGTAATGTGAAATCAGGGAGAACTACCGCTAGGGGCGCCTCTGAATGTGTAACACAGTGAACAATACAAATAATAATATATAAATCAGTGAAGAAATGCAAAAAAGTCTCTGAAAGTGTTTCCCAAATGTCCCAGAAGACAGGTTCCAAAGATGTCTCAGAAGACAGTTTCTAAAAGATGGAGGAAATGGTGCCGGGAAAGGACGTGGTACAGTGAACACCTCAGGTGGTCCCTAGCCCCTCACCTCACGGCTATGGCACGGATAGCCAAATAAAACCACCTCTGGCAGGGGGAGGAGGAATACACTTCAATGGACAGAAACGACATCAGCACTCAGCAGTAAGGCATGGAGAAGATACAAAGCAAGTAGGATATGGTGTTATGGAAGTGTCTAAACAGGCAACATCATTCACTCATACATCCACTCACATGGAGGTGATGGATGGTGGGCCTATCTCCCACGAACACCGAGTTCGTCCTAAGTCCTGGATGCACACCTGGCTCCTCTTCTTCTGTGTCTGAGCTGGGTAGACACTTGGAGCAGATAGAGGGGACCCTCACACAGCATATAGGATGGGAGAAAAAAAGACCATAGTACATAGTAAAGACCATGGAACAGGTTTATTTAAACATATAGGTGCACTCACATTTGGATGATAAAAACTGGGCACAGAAACCAAACGGACGGCAGGGGGGTCTTTCTGCGTCAGGCGTGTGGACTCTGATGCTCCTCGATCACTACGCGTCTCGTCATGTCACATGACTTCCTTAGGGGATACTATGTGGGTATAGTATTGTGTATATTAAGGTTTTTTTTTTTTGTTTGTTTTTTTCTGTGGGTTGAACTGAATGAACTTGTGTCTTTTTTTTCAACCAGACAAACTATGTAACTAAAAAAAAAATGAAAAAATTATATTCAAAACATCCTATTGCTCTTATCCTCTTCCAAATCTCCAAATCCTCTTTTTTTTGCTTTGACTTCCTGTAAAAGGGTGGCTATGTTTATTCACCATGGTTACACTGTATGCACAAATGTAGCCAACCTCTCTTGATCGCTCTAGAGATGGACTATGGACTATGCGATGTGTAGTGTAGTATGCATATAGCAGTACACATGACCACAACTAACATGCACTGCTCATTGCAAAACAGAATTGAAAAGGAAAAGGAGAGCTTTTGTAGTTCAGTAAGAATTTAAACCAGAACTTAGATTTTTTTTGGCGGTGCTGAGATACATTTATTTAATTAATTATTAATATTCAAAGCACACTCACCCAGCCTATCAATGTCTCCATTCTTTGTTTTGTTGAGAAATCACTTTTTTTGTAGCATTTACTTCTTGAAATCCATCTGCTCTTACTGGGATATTGCCCTAGAAAAACTTGTGCATGTAAAAGCTTCAAAGGCTACCAGTACACGTTTGCAAGGTCAGATGTGTAGGCAGGAGGGTATGCTTACCTGGAAAAGCTCCTCCAGATTAAAGAAAAAAATGCCTATAAACACTGGAAGGTATGACATCATTTTGGACGAGACCAGGAACCAGAAAGCAACTAAAGAAATGTAAAATAATTAAATAAATACACCTTCCTATCTATTTACTAAGACTAGCAGCATACAAATTAAAAATAGTTAATGTTGTTTTTGAGAATAAAGTTCCGCTTGACTGAAAAATAGATTACAAGGCCATTAAGAAGTGGATGTGTATGGATTATTTATGGAAAGGGATATCCTTTAGTGTCACTTTAATGAAAGGCCTACAAACCATTTTGTGTAAGGTTTCCCTCCCCCCCCCCTTTTCTTCCTACCCCTCAATCTCTTCTTTACACCCCTTACCTTTCTCCCCACCCTCCTCCTTTCCAGTCCCTGCCCCCCTTTTCCCCTCCTCTCGCCCTTATTCTCTCCCATATGGACTGGTTGCCTAGATGCCCATCTGGCCTGTTCATACACCCCGCCCACCTTTAATCTATTCATCACTAGTCCATCCATTGTCCGTTAGAGGCTGTAGCATTGTTATTTTATAATCCCTTTTTACCCCTTTTACATAAGTCCTATGTGATAGGAATGCAATGTATGTTTATTTTTTACATTATGCCTGCATTTAATTACTAATCATCATCTTTCTCTCCGAGGGGGGTCATCCAGATAACCACCTACCAGGGTAACAATTTTATCAAACCAGCCCCCGCTGCTCCCTGTCACTAGACACTGCATAATGCGATGTTATTTACCCATACTTTCTTTTTTGCTCTATGTTCTCAGATCTGACCGGTTGCACCAGCATCTGTCTAGACATACAGAGCAGGGATTGAAAATCTTTCTCATCAGTCTTTTTTAGGCACACTTTATATTGTGTTATACCAGGTAGGCTCTTTTTTAACCACATACTTACTGCTCTAGAAGTATCTTTTGGCCTGTTGTTCCTCTCACCCCCCCCCTCTCCCTTTCAAGTTCCTTTCTCCCCCTCCCCAACACCCCCCATTCCTTCCCTTTTCCCTCTCCCCTCCCTTGCCTTTCCTCTTTCCTCACTCTCTTCTCACCCTTCCTGTCCCACCCCCCTTTTTCATTCCCCCTTCGCCATGGCCATGGTATTGCCACGCTATAATATTCTTTTGTACATATTTTCATTTAGATATAATTTCACCTGCATAAATCCCGCATTTCTGCCATGGGGGAATTGTCAGGATGCATGAATCAGACGTACACAGATGTAAATGAAGAAGAAGGTCTTTATTAAAAAACCAAACAGCATGGTAAAGTCCGTACAAATGATCAACAGCCAGAAGGGTCCTCCGCCAAAACCAGGGTCGATAGCCAGGGATAGAAGTCAGCCAAGCCGGAGTCAGTAGCCAAAGGGTGGTGAGATGAAGCCAGGGTTCAGGCACCAGAAGGAACGTCCGTAGGAGCCGGGTCAGTGATCCAAACAGCAGCAAGGTCACAGGAGGCTAGTAAGACAAGGACCAAGCAAGGGAGTACTGCAACAGCCATTGTATATATGTGCTGAGTATCCAGCTCCTCCCAATGGGAAGGAGGAGCCGCAGGGAGTAGGAAGTTACAAGAAGCTCAGGAAGCAAGATGGCTGCCAGCACAAGTTAGTGATAAGAAGCCAGGAAGGAGGTAAGTCCATGACAGTACCTCCCCCTCAAGGGCCCCTCCTCCTCAAGGGCCCCTCCTCTGCGGCACAAAAAACGGTTTCTGAGGGAAGCGCGCGTGGAAGGCTCGGAGGAGGGCAGGAGCATGAACATCTGTGGAGGGAACCCAGGAACGCTCCTCTGGACCATAGCCGCGCCAGTGGACCAAGAACTGCAACCGACCGCGGACCAAGCGAGAGTCCAGGATATCGCTCACCTCATAGTCTTTATGATCGCCCACCTGGACAGGACGAGGCCAAGGCACTGAGGAGGTGAAGCGATTGCATATTAGTGGTTTCAACAGGGAGACGTGAAACACATTGGAAATCCGCATACCAGGAGGGAGCGCAAGAGCGTAGGCAACGGGGTTCACCCTGCGGAGTACCCGGAAGCGACCAACAAAGCGAGGAGCCAGCTTGGGAGTGGGCACACGGAGGTTGAGATTGCGGGTGGACAACCATACACGGTCCCGACCTGATAGGAAGGAGCAGGCAACCGTCTGCGATCAGCCTGGAGCTTCTGGCGCTGCGCAGAGACCTCAAGGGACCTCTGGATCTGTACCCATGAAGCACGTAGAGACGAAAGGTGGTCCTCTACCGCCGGAATATCTTGGGGAGAGAATGACTCCGGTAACACGGCAGGTTGAAACCCATAATTGGCCATGAAGGGGGACGTCCCAGAAGAAGAGTTAACCGCCGTGTTCCTGGCAAACTCAGCCCATGGCAGAAGGTCAACCCAATTGTCCTGGTGATCGGAGACATAGCAACGAAAGGAATTGCTCCAGAGCCCGATTGGATCGCTCTGCGGCCCTATTAGACTGAGGGTGGTAAGCCGAAGAGAAGGAGAGTCGAATACCCAACTGGAAACAAAAGGCGCGCCAGAACCTGGACAAAAACTGGCTTCCCCGATCCGAAACGATCTCCCTGGGAAAACCGTGCAAGACCTCCCTGGCGAATACCGTGGCCAACTCCTGCGCCATAGGTAATTTCTTAAGTGGAACACAGTGGCACATTTTGGAGAACCGATCGACAATCATGAGAATGACCGTATGACCTCTGGACGCAGGAAGGTCCATAATGAAGTCCAACCCCAGATGTGACCATGGGCGCTCCCCAGTGGTAATGGGTTGTAGAAGTCCCAACGGAAGGTGCCGAGGGGACTTGTTCTGAGCACAAACAGAACATGCCGCTACATATGCGGCAATGTCGGAGCGTAGAGAAGGCCACCAGAACAAGCGTGAGACAGCCCAGGACAGCTGATTCTTTCCAGGATGCCCAGCGGTCTTGGAGTTATGGTAGGTTCGCAACAGCCGGGTACGCAACTCCTCAGGCACAAAGCAACATCAACAAGATGAGCAGTGCGTGCAAGCAGGGTCTGCAACATCTGAGCGAAGTGCTCCAGCAGGTGATCCTGCTGATCAAGTCTGGCAACCAGCATGAGTAGCGGAGGAGGCCCTGTACTGTCAGAATTCATGGCTTGGTCCTAATGTCAGGATGCATGAATCAGACGTACACAGATGTAAATGAAGAAGAAGGTCTTTATTAAAAACCAAACAGCAAGGTAAAGTCCGTACACATGATCAACAGCCAGAAGGGTCCTCCGCCGAAGCCAGGGTCGATAGCCAGGGATGGAAGTCAGCCAAGCCGGAGTCAGTAGCCAAAGGGTGGTGAGACGAAGCTGGGGTTCAGGCACCAGAAGGAACGTCCGTAGGAGCCGGGTCAGTGATCCAAACAGCAGCAAGGTCACAGGAGGCTAGTAAGACAAGGACCAAGCAAGGGAGTACTGCAACAGCCATGGTATATATGTGCTGAGCATCCAGCTCCTCCCAATGGGAAGGAGGAGCCACAGGGAGTAGGAAGTTACAAGAAGCTCAGAAAGCAAGATGGCTGCCAGCACAATTCAATGATAAGAAGCCAGGAAGGAGGTAAGTCCATGACAGGAATCCTGCGGTGACTGAAGTATGCCCCTGGCCTTGGACTCTTAGGTAAGCGACTGTGCTTGGGCCCTTGCTGTATTTGTGAAACCTAATCTTATGTAAATGACATGTCCTTGTGAGGAAAGGCTTGCCAGAAACAGAAGATCTGTGCAAGCTGGTGCACTTTTTTTTCTTTATGTGACTATTGGAGCAAGTCTGTGACAACTTATCAATGTGCTATACCCTTACAGTCCACCCTCCTCTGTCCTGTTCAGGACTCTCCCTACCCCCCACCCCCCACCCCCCTTGATATTACTATTAGAAACTTAGAGCTCATCAAAAATGAATTATACAATTCATATAGAAAACATGGAAATAACAAACATATAATATATAAGCACATATACTTTCTATATATTCTCTACATTGTTGATAAATGTATACTTTAATTTAGCAGAGTTGATACAAATAAAAAACAGCCTAGCATAACTGAAACAACAAAAGAAAGCTATGTGTATAATCAAACAATATATACTAACTACTATAGATAACAGATTTGAATAAGATTTGTAATTTTGTAACATTTGTAACAGCAGCTCAGGAGCTTCACAGAATGCCACTGAGAAGCTAAATCTCAGCACCCTACCTCATCTACTTTATATCAGACCCTGTAACTTTTCCGTATCTTTTTAAAATTGAAGAACTTCCTAAACATCACTAGGCATCTAGTGAAGAGCTAAAAAGCTGTCAGTTATGGGACAATGTGAAATACCATGACAGCTACGCAAAGACTTTTTATCATAGGCAAAAATATAAATGGTTATTTGGTGACTATATATAGAAAAAATACACAATTATACATCAGACAGGAGGCTCATATCTTGCATTTCTTTCTTTTAATAATGCTCATAGCAGAAAGGTTCAAATGTTTAAAACTTTAACAGTTCACAAGAAAAACTGAACTACAACACCCAGAATCCTTAGGGTCGATGGCCCCACCCCCTAGAGACCCTATATATGATCTGCCCTGAAGCGACCACTTCCTCTTTCTTTCTGCTCATAGAAAAGATAAGTTCTTTTATTTTTCTTTAGCTTGTATGGAAATGTGACTTAATTGTATGTGGCAAGGTATGTGTTTATCCCTTGGGCGCCAAACAACCCCTCCCTTCTGAGGGATTTACGTTCGGTTTGGCTTGCTGTGGCTGCTCCGGGTCCGACGCTGGGTCCGCGCGGCTTCTACGACATTTACTTTTCCTCAGGCCGTTCGCGCCTTTTTCGCTCTGGAGAGGGAGGGGACGTAACTGCCCCTCTCTATGGGAAACACCTTCAGATCCCACTGACCTATCGCAGCGCCTCTCGTCACGGCGCTGCGACAAGATTTTGATTCGGAGCTTCTCTCTCTCTCTCACAGCGGCACTTGTGAGAGAGATTAACTGCTGTGTGTGGGACCCGTAGGTATTGCTGCCACTCCCTTCTCCTCTCTCTTATCATAGCCATTAGGATTAACCTTATCTGGCACACACGGAGCACTTCAGCTAGTGGTCTGTGTCAGTGCTTGTGTCCCTGACAAAATATTTGTTAATTTCATAATTTTCTCTAGGATATTCAATATGGCAGAAGGCTCTAGAACCCATACTATGCAGGCAGATCTGGGATCTAACCCTGATACTCCCCAGATGATGACTCCTGCTCAAATTCAGGATCTGATCACTAGGTCCATACAGACTGCCCTAGCCTCCTCTGCTACCTACCCCTCACCTCAACCTGAGACTGTCAAAGCGGGCAAGGCGGCATTCAAACGCAAACACCTTGAGACCCGCTCCGACTCCCCGGCAGGGGAAGTAAAAATCATGCCTGAGGCAGGACCCTCCTCGGCCTGCCGACCCAGCCACCCAACTATGGACCGACCCTTGGCTCACAAGGAGTTCCCCAATAAAAGACTAGTGTCTACCCACCGGGTTAAACCGGACTCCTTTAACGAGGAGTCAGGGGACAAATCCCCTGAGGGTTCCTTTATTTCCTCTGCGGATGAATCCGATACTGAAATGGTGGCTGGGCATGGAGTTCCGGACACGGAAACCAACTCTCTAGGAGAACCATTTTTTAACCCCGAAAACATTACCCATCCTAGGTCTGGGGACTGGGCCCCACTCCCTCAGGTGTCTCACTATGTGGAACACTGGGTCAGAAAGATCTTAGATAGATCAAATCGCAACAAACTCAGAGCAGAATGCCCCAGGCCATGTGTTCCCCACAAGGTGGCGGTCACTCCTGAGATCGACCCGATCCTGCTCAAGTATCTGACCAAAAATGGTAGATACACTAAAAAAGGTATCGAACGGTCCTTTAAATTAATTCAGGATCGTATCCTGGATCTACTGGGACCACTTACTAAGATCCTAAATCTTTCAGAACATGCGGTTACTAATGAAGAACCGGTTAATCTACCACAACTGCGAGGCTGGGCCCAACGAGCCATTTGCCTCCTAGGTTCAGCCAATACGACCTGCGCCATCGAAAGACGCAGGTCTATCCTCATGAAGTTAGACCCCCAACTCTCGCACCTTGCGGAGTCCGAACCAGGTCCCTCGGCTGAGGGTCTCCTCTTCGGGGAGGACTTAGTAAAGAATATAAACAAATTTGTGGGCATGTTCAATACCCTAGACAAGGCCCAATCGTCCCTAAAAAGAGCAAATCCGAGTAACCGGGTTTTTGCCAGGGCCGGCAGAGGCAGAGGCCGTTCTGCCGGCCGCGCTACTTACTACAGGGCCTTTTCAAGAGCCCCCAACCAGGCCTTTGCTACCCCACAGCAGTATCCAACCCCCTTGGTACAACCGGCACCATTCTTTCCTCGCAGAGGACGACCGTGGAGAAGTCGAGGCGGCAGAGGTACCCGAGATCCAGACCTCCTACCAGTGAGTGCCTCACTGTGTGCCCACATATCGATAGGGGGCAGACTAAAACATTTTATTCACGCCTGGCACAAGATTACAGCAGACAGATGGATCATTTCTGCAGTTCAGGGTTATCGCATAGAATTCATGTCCCATCCTGTCATGACTGCGATACCTCAACCCATTCACTACACAGCACACAACAGGTACCTAATAGATTTAGAAATTCAGGAACTGATTTCAAAACAAGCAATTGTAGAGGTCGACCCAAGGTCCCCAGGATTCCTAAACAATCTTTTCCTGGTAGCAAAAAAGGACGGGGGATAACGACCGGTTATAAACCTCAGACTCCTGAACCAATTTGTGGTTTATCACCATTTCAAGATGGAGGGCATCCACATGTTGAGGGACCTTTTGGTTCAAGGGGATTGGCTTGTCAAAATAGACTTGAAGGATGCTTACCTGACGGTACCTATGCATCATTCTGCACAAAAATACCTGAGATTCAGGTGGCGAGGTCACACGTGGCAATTCACTTGCCTTCCTTTCGGCCTATCATCAGCTCCGTGGTGTTTCACCAAGTTGATGAAACCAGTGGTAGCCACTCTTCGTCGGAGGGGGGTACGTCTGATCATTTACTTGGACGACCTTCTCATTCTGGCTCACTCGAAAGCCCAAGCAGAATTACACAGGGACTGGGCAGAGTCCCTCTTAGTAGGCCTGGGTTTTCTAATCAACCACAAGAAGTCGGTGCTATCACCAGCTCAAGAGATGGAATTCTTGGGTTTCTTAGTGGACACCAGACTAGCGATTCTGAAATTGCCACTACACAAAATGGCTCTGATCCGACGGGAGATCAGAGCGGTCCTTCGCGAACGTCAGATATCCCTCAGACTTCTGTCTCGTATCGTCGGCCTACTTTCAGCCTCCATCCAGGCCATTTTTCCAGCACCCCTCCACTACCGAGCTCTACAACGTTTAAGAGCACTTCACTTATGTCAGGGCCTTCGATACTCAGACAAGATTACCCTTTGCTCGGATTCGGAAATGGAACTCCGATGGTGGCTCCACTACGCCCTGGAATGGAACGGGAAGACGATCTTCAGCCCGCGTCCAGACATAATAGTGGAGTCGGATGCCAGTCGTCTAGGCTGGGGAGCTCGATGTGGTCCGTCCTCCACTGGAGGGACATGGTCTATCCAAGAATCCACGCTCCATATCAACGCGTTGGAGTTACTGGCGGCGCTGTTCGCAGTCAGGTGTTTTCTCTCACGGAGATCCGACTGCTGCGCTCTCTTACGTTTGGACAACGTAGCGGCAGTGCAATACATCAACCGCTTAGGGGGCACGAAATCCAAACTTCTGGCGGACATTGCTTCCGAGCTTTGGAGCTTCTGCCTTTCCCGCAATATTACCCCTGTAGCGGAACACATTCCGGGTGTATCCAATTGGGTGGCGGATAGGAACTCGCGCCACTTCTCGGACTCCAGCGACTGGACTTTGCACAGATCGGTCTTTTTGACACTTCAAAACCTTTGGGGTCCACTGCATATGGACCTTTTCGCCTCCCGCCTCAACCGCCAACTCCCGAACTTCTACAGCTGGAGACCGGATCCGGAAGCAATAGCGGTGGACACGTTCCTTCAATGGTGGCCGGAGGGTCGACACTACGCCTTCCCCCCCTTTTCCATGATTACCAGAGTTCTTCTACAGGTGGTCCACTTGAGGGCCACGGTGGTCCTGATCACACCTTGGTGGTCAACTCAGCCGTGGTTCCCCCTGGCCTTGGGAATGTCAATCGACTACCCCAGACTTCTTCCACATTCCACTCACCTCCTGACCGACCCGGCCGGGAACCCGCACCCCTTATTACTGGAGGGCAATCTTCCCCTCATCGCTTGGCTAGTTTCGGGTCATCAGGCCCTGACCCTGAACTTTCAGAGTCAGCTAGAGACCTCCTCTCCTTGGCCTGGGCCCTGGGGACTAGATCGGCTTATAGATCTGCCTGGGGATTGTGGACTCGTTGGTGTGATCAACAACAAATTGATCCCATTCGGGCCCCTATCTCCATGATAGTGAACTATCTTGCGGAAGCCTACGCTTCGGGCAAAGCTTACAACTCCCTGAATGTGTATAGGTCCGCCATTTCGGCATACCATTGTCCGGTGGATTCCCTACATGTGGGCAAACATCCTCTGGTCTGTCGACTTCTCCGAGGTGCGAAATTCAACCGCCCCCCCGGCCTCGTTATTCGGCGACATGGGACGTCTCTTTAGTTTTGCGACTGTTCTCGTCCTGGGAAGACAACGACCGCCTTCCTTTGAGAATTCTCTCAATTTACCACTCTGTTATGCCTCGTCTCCATCAAACGCACCTCGGATGTGAGAGCTTTAGATATCTCCAGAAGACAATTTTCCCCAGAGGGTGTGAGATTTTCGATTGTACGTAGGACCAAGACCCAGCTACACTCGGTCTTCTACCCTTTTTTCCCAGCTCATCCTCGTCTTTGCGTGGTTCGCTGTTTACAGGCTTACGAGGCACTTACAGCCTCTCTCCGATCTCCGACACTGTCGCAATTATTGATTTTGTTCGTTCAACCTCACCTCCCAGTGACCTCCTCCACTTTGGCCAGGTGGATTCGCTCAGTCATGGCCATGGCAGGAATAGACGTATCTCTTTTCGGCGCCCATTCGACCAGGGGCGTGATGGCCACTTAGGTGCTTTCCTCAGGGGGATCCCTTTCGGATCTGCTTCTGGCAGCTGACTGGTCCTCCGAATCCACTTTTCGAGAGTTCTACTTCCGACCGGGAACTCATGTATCTCTTTCAGTGCTTGATTCATGACCAACACACTTCATTCTTTTGGGTCCTAGACAGGAGTCAGGGGGTTACATATTCATGCAGGACCAGATGCACAGTCTTCCAGGGTATTGTTTGATATTCATATCTTGTATTAATGAGGTGTTATTGCTTTAAACATGCAAGATATGAGCCTCCTGTCTGATGTATAATTGGGGATTTTCCTAGCTTGTGACGGAAAATATTAATTATATGAAGACAGGAGGCGAGTATCTTCCCACCCTACCCACCCTATGATGTTATTTCTTTACCGTTTCAGGTTATTGAACTTCTTGAAACCGCTACAACCACAGCTTAACGATGTTCCGTCTGATCCCGTTGGGTCGAAGTTTACTACCAGTTTAAGTTGCAGGGTCATCAGAGAAGATAGTAGTCCAGGACGAGGGTCGATCAAGGTTCGCCATTTCTCTTGAGAAGGTTCCGGAGGACTCATCCTATCGGATTCGGGGCCTTTTCGTCGTCCATTTGACCAGAGCAACTCGAGGTTTTCCTTGTTTTGTCAGACTCAGTTGGAGAGTATTCGCATCCAGAAAGAGGAAGTGGTCGCTTCAGGGCAGATCATATATAGGGTCTCTAGGGGGTGGGGCCATCGACCCTAAGGATTCTGGGTGTTGTAGTTCAGTTTTTCTTGTGAACTGTTAAAGTTTTAAACATTTGAACCTTTCTGCTATGAGCATTATTAAAAGAAAGAAATGCAAGATACTCGCCTCCTGTCTTCATATAATTAATATTTTCCGTCACAAGCTAGGAAAATCCCCAATTAAATAGCATATTCTGTGATTATTTCTGTGTTTAATTCCCATATAATCATAGATGATACAGTAGACATGGGGCAACTTCTTTTCTTTAAATCTTAATATAAAAAAAAAAAAACAGTTCAGATAAATTGGGTTCTTTTGACCATGACTGTAAGCGTGCTTAAACAGTTTCTTCCATTGTAGGCTTGCAACAGAAGTCCTGTTCTAACAGTGCCATTTAGGGATGAGCCGAACCCCCCCGCGCGTTCGGTTCGCACCAGAACCGTCGAACAGACCGACCGTTCGCACGAACATTTAGAACCCCATTGAAGTCTATGGGACTCAAATGTTCGAATTCAAAAACGATAATTTTAAAGACCATTATTCAAGTTATTCCTGGAAAACATCTTTGAGAACCCGGGTCTTGCCCCAGGGAACATGTATCAATGGAAAAAAGTAGGGCTGTTACTGATCAAAATTTTTGTGTTCGATTAATCGTTTTTTTTAATCGATTAATCGACTAATTTCGATTAAATATAACTCACATACAGATCCAACTACTTTTAGCTGATCTCCTTGCAGGCTGATTCCCAGTGCAGCTACCAACCACTGGAAAAATGGATAGCAGGATACAAAAAACACACAAAGGCAGCGATGGGAATAGCATTAAAAATTGTATAGTCTTCAAGAAGGTAACAAAATAAATATTGCACTGGAGATAAAATCGATAAACTGTAAAAATGGTGCGAGTAATACCAAACGGTACCAAAAGCAGTCATAAAAACATGCAGCTAAGTATGATACTGGTATAAAAATGTGTATAACGATATCACTGCTGAATCCAGATGAGGAGAGATTAACATCAGTCCGTCGGCATGTAGATGTCCCATGAAGGAAGGGAACTATCACAACTACTAGTGGATGGTTGTAGAATCCCAGGTTGATAAAGGGAAGTGATAGAGGGAAGTGTAACAGCCCTTGTGTGTGGCAGATAGTAAGGTCCCACCGGCATGCAGATTTGAAGGCAACAGCAAAGAAGCCCTTCAGATGGACATGGCAAGCCTCGCTGGTGTCCCTGACGTTACCGGATCTCTGATGGAACTCCCTGAAGGTCCAGAAGCCGGCGGAGAGGTGAGTACCAATCAAAAGAATATTAATCGATCAAAAATATTTTGATCGATCAAAAAAATTAAAGATTAATTGATGAATTAAAAGTTAATTTGCACAGCCCTAGAAAAAAGTTTGAAAAGCGGTAATTTTTTCAGGAGCAGGACACCTGAAAAAATTACCGTTTTTAAAACTTTTTTTTCCATTGATACATGTTCCCTCGGGCAAGACTCGGGTTCTTAAAGACGTTTTCACAGGCAAGTAATAGACACCCAGCAGGTACAATATTTAAAGGAATTTTTCTTTTTTTTTTTTAAGTTAAGCATCATTAAAATCACTGCTCCAGGACCAGTGATTTTATTGATGCTTAAATAAAAAATAAATAAAAAATCCTTTAAATATTTTACCTGCTGGGTGTCTATACTTGTGATAACGTCTTTATATAGCACAATCACCTGCCTGCCAGTAAATTTAGGAATTAATTAGGAAGAACTGATCTATCTAAGCTATACAGTATATAAATATATTCTACAACTACTAGGGATGTATATATATCCTATATATATATTCTACACACTGTAAATTAAGCTAAACTGACTAGCCTGCCTGCCTGCCTGCTCTATCTAGCTATCTAAAAACACAATCTCTCCGTCTCTGACTGCTTTCATTAACAAGCCGGAACACACTACACGAGGCCGCCCAGCAGGCGGCCTTATATAGTGTGGGGTGTGTGCTAAAGCCCTGAGCCATAATTGGCCAAAGCCACCCAGGCTTTGGCCAATTATGGCTCTTCGTTTTTTGCGCGCTGTGATTGGCTAAGCATGCGGGACATAGAGCATGCTTGGCTAATCATCAGCACGCAATGCCGCAGTGAATTATGGGCCGTTTTGCGTCACTCGAATTTGGCGCGAACGACCGCTTTTGTTCGAATTTTGTCAAACGTACGAACAGACAATGTTCGAGTTGAACATACGTTCGTATCGAACGCGAAGCTCATCCCTAGTGCCAATCAAGCATTGTGAACAGCAAAGAGGCAGTGTTTCAACAAATGGGCTGATGTAAAGAAAAGTATAGTAACTATTCTTTTAGTGGGTTTTAAAATACCTTGTACTAACAACACTTTAAGGTCGCGTACACACGATCAAATCTATCTGCTGAAAACGGTCTGACAGACCATCTCAGCAGTCAGATTCGCTCGTGTGTACGGGCAAGCAGACGGACTTGGCCAGCCGACAGATTTTAAAACCTGCTTTAAAATCTGTCTGCTGGGAACCCGTCGGACCGATATGTTTGCTGGTTAGTACGCTAACCAGCTGATATATATGCCCGCACATGCGTCGAATGGATTTGACGCATGAGCGGAAGTGTTTTACTTCCTGGTGCGGTGACGGCGTCAACGTCACCGCCACGTCACCGGTTTGATCGGTTTGATCTGGTTTGATTTGGTTTGATTGTGTGTACAGCGATCAAACCAAAACAGCCAGCAGACAAATCTGATCAAATCGGTCTGTCCGACCGATTTGAGCAGATTTATTTGCTCGTGTGTACGGGGCCTAAGCCTTTGCTTGCTGCAGCTATGGAAATTGTGCAAGTTTCTGCCTGTCTGCAAAGGTTTTCAGTAGGGCAGAGAAGATGTTCGGACTTTGAAGGTGATCATGTGCTGTCTGTCCTGTAGGAGGAAGCCACTCAATGGAGGAAACCAGGGGAGGACCTCTCCTGGGGAGGAGCAAGCGGAAGGCTGGTATCTCGGGAGAGGCCTGGTAACTTTATTGGAAGATGCACCATATTCTATGATGCCTTACAGTGTTGCTGGGTCGGCTTAAACGTATTAAACTGTACGGCTGGAAATCCAGGTACTAAATCATGTGGCAGAGGATTCTGGAACAGTTTATTTCTACTTTGAAAGAAAGGTCTGTGGCAGAGACTGTATTCTTTTTTTTTTTTTTTGTCCGTGCATCATCCTGGCTGCTAGGCCAGTGAGAGGGGCCTATCCGGGTGAGCAATACCCACTCTGAGGAAAGTGGTGAGTGTGACTTTTGAAACTTAGAAGTTCCCCAGTGATCGGCATCGTGTGTCTGCACCTTCCCCTGATCCTCCATCCCTCTACCTATACAAGTTTGTGTGAAATAAAACCTGACAGAAAAGGGATTTAAAACTTGTGTGGACATCTCATCTCATCCCCTAGACAACGAAGAGTGAGGTAACGTGCAAGACCCAAATTTAAACCGGAAGCTCCTACGGGGGGTAGTGCTACACGTGGGGGCTCATCCGGGATTTTCTGTTACCTCTCGCAACTGGACTGAAAGATTTTTGTTCTACTGAGAGTCTGCAATTAAGAGGGCACTGGACCGTGTTCTTGAAAGAAAGGTGTTAAGTGTGCAGATCACTTTGGTAACTGCATAGGCTGCGGGTGGAGCCAGGAAAACCCGGGAGCTACGTGCAAATAAGACCAAAGCGGAGGAGTTCTTGCCTCCTGCATGAGACAAGTGTGTGTGTCTGGCGCCAAAGGAAAGAAGCTGCGGGATCACAGAGAAAGGATCGGAAAGCAGCCATGTCGCTGTACTCATTGGCACAGTCTGTGTCAGGACCTAGGATGTTCCCTGTTAATGCCGGTGCGCATTGGCGGTTCATCCTATACACCAGTGGAGATGTGGAAGCGCTGGGCATGCTGTGCCCTAAATGTGAAGGACTGGCTGTTCAATTACGCCCATTTGCCCATTGCTTACACTGCGGGGAGTATTTATTTGCAGTGGACCAACCTACTGAATCACCCTGTGCCTACCGGGTAGACTGGGCCGCAGGGATCACTACGTTGGAGGATGTTGCCCTCGGGCCTGTGGCCAACCCTGCACTCATCATGCCTGCTGCAGTGAGTGACCCTGGAAGGGATTGCGCTGCTATAGTTGCTGTGGAGCCATCAGCGGACATTGTTCCGGACACTACCTTTACTACCATGGGGTATGTGAAGGCTTCCCTTCGCCACAGTCAAAGTTTACCCCAGAGACTACCGGAACTGGACCCCAAGACAGTGTTGCCAACCTACCAAATTGAAATTTACTGGCACGACACCCGAAATTTACTGGCGCAGCCACGTTTTTACTGCCATTTCACAAAAGTTACTAATCTAAATTTTTAGGTGCAAATTTCAGTATTTAGGCTACAAACAAGTACGCTAGGCAAATAGCAATGTGATGTAAGGTAGATATTAAAGGTAAAAAAACATATTTTTGTTATTTTCGATATAATAAGGGCAAATTATTTAGCCACATCACCGCCTGCCTCCATCCCCCTCTGCCACCAACACCCCCTGCCTTTACCCCCCTCTGCGGTGCCACAATCTCCCCCTACCTCCAATCTCCCTCTGCATCCAATCTCCCCCAGACCCCCTGCCTCCAATCACCCCCTGTCTTCATCGTCCCCTGCCTCCATCCCCCTCTGCGGTGCCACCAACAACCCCTGTCTTCATCCCCCACCCTCTGTGGTGCCACCATCCCCCTCTGCGGTGCCACCATCACCCCCTGCCTTCAATCACCCCCTGCCACTAACACCCCCTGCCTCCAGTCTCCTCCTGCCTCCATCCCCCTCTGCGGTGCCACCGCAGCCACCGTCACCCCCTGCCTAAAATCACCCCCTGCCTCCAATCTCCATGCGCAGTTCCAGGCCGAATCAATCTCGGCTATTTTTACTGGCACATTCCCGCAACTACGGACATTTACAAACGGGGGGGAAAAAGTTCCCGTTTTTACAAACTGTCCGTAAAAATACAGACGGTTGGCAACACTGCCCCAAAAGAGGTGATATCCCCAGGAAGTCCACGTAAGGAACCGGTAAGACATCTGGGCAAAAAGTACTCAGGACTGTGCGTACCTATTTGCCGGCAGAAGAGTGGGGGGACTGAGTTAGACTCTCTGTCAGATATTGGAGATGATGACCTGTTTAAGACCATGTCTCAGAAATTGTCATGGATCAACAGAGAGAGTGTTGCCTTGGCACATAGCTTTTCAGAGTGGTCGGTTATGGACTCCGGGGAGACAACACCAAAAGGTGGGAACCCCGGGCATTGATAAAAGGACTTTGCCTGATAAAGAGACTTTACCTAAACCCGTCAAGTCCATGGTAAAGAAATCGTCAGACTCGTGTGTGTTACCCGGGACAGGAAGGTCCCGATCATTGCCCAGACTTGTCCGTCTACAAAGAGTGCTCATAAAAAGGGTTGCCACGGAGTATGGTTTTGAATTCCCCAACTTTCCGAAAGAAACAATGTGTCACGTACCTGGTGGTAGAGTCTGTTATGCAGAGGACAGCCTCTCTTACAGCTCTGACTCCAGGCCCCTGGTAGAGCAGGCAGGAGGCGCAAGAGTGCAGAGTCGCACAAGCCTGGTAGGATCGCTGATAATGTCGCTGGACTGGAACCCCTGAAGAGACTGCAGAGAACACTGGTACAGGAGAAGACCAGGAGCAGCTGTCAGCAGATAGCAGGAACTGGCTTGGTACAGGAACACCACAGACAGAAGAGCAGATGTAGCTGCAGGTGGGGTGGATGCTCAGCGGCACTTATGAAGGGCTGGAGAGGTAGCAGGTACACTGGCGGACAAGTCAGGAACAGAAGCGTCCGGCTGGAGTGGAGTCAGGGTACAGGCGGGGTCGGTATTGGGCTGGCAGCGAGGTAGCAGAAGGAGCAGGCAGATGTGAAGTCAAAACAGATTGGATCGGGTGCAGGCAGAAAGCAGGACCATCAAGGACAAGCCAGGTCAGATAACAGGAACAGGTATCAGATACTAGGGAACAGAACACACAGAACGCTGTAGAGCAGACAGCATCTGAGTCTGGGTACTGACCCAGTTTATACAGCCTGTCTGGCGTCAAAGCTGTCACGGTGTGTGCACCATGGCGATGCGCACGTGCATGCGCACGCACGCATGTGCACCAGCAGCGTTCTGGCAGGAGCTGAAGTTACAAGCCATCTTCTACGCCCGCCATCTTGGATGCTGGCATCCCCTGCCTCACACAATGCAAGAGATTGAGGTCAACAGAGAGCAGTGGTACAGTGATGCCACTTGAGACTATTTGTCCGTGTCAAAGCCGTTTAGGAAACTGGACTACTCTTTCCATTGTGGCTGAACGGTTTAAAGGATGTTGGCTGCATTGGAGTTACGGCCGGAACATTTACGCTGATCGGGTGGTTATTTGCAGACCAGTAAAGGATGACGCTGTGTATTTTATCACCACCCTGGACAAGCAAGGGAAATCGCTGACTCTGCCGAACCCCAAGTTTTACCTGTGATAACACAAAGTGACCGATTTGTTAATTTTCAGTTTTTTTTTACTGAATAAGAAAAAAAAATTCACGTGGGAGGAGTTTTTTTCTTGTTTCTTCTCCTCCTTTGCTGTACTAATTGGACTCTGGGGAAATTAGTCAGTTAGGATTAGAGTTGCTGAAGACTTGGAGAACAAGATTCTTCATCTGCTCCATCATTCTTCTTCCTGCACTAAACTTTTGTTATGTTATAGCTCCTGCCACTAGGTGGTGGAAGTTTTTCGTTAGAAAGGGATTGGACTTTTGAAGTTTGCAATCTAGCTGCTTATGCTTACTCCTGACACCAGGTGGCAGTGGTCAGAAGAGTAGGGAGAGACTTCTCAAGTTTACTCACACATCTTTAAAAGCAAAAAGGGAAGTTCCACCTCTTAGGAGATGCAGCTTTGCTTATTTTGAAGTGCCTTGATATTGTCATGTTATTTGTCTGTGTTTTCTTTTTTAAGGTGAGCCGGATCTTCTGTCAAGAATGCTGGAGAGTGGGTGGTCTAGACAGCTAGTGAGGGGTTGTAATGTTCATGCTGTTGTGATTTTATTGTAAATTCATTTTAATGTTTTATATCTATGGCTCCCTCTCCTTTTCACTTCCCATCCAGGTTCAGGTACTGGCCCTTAGGACTGAGGGCCATATTTTTTCCAGACACTGGGGACAGTGTCTTGTTGTAGTGGGGGGAGTATGTAGTGCCCTTCTCCTGATGACCAGGCGCTATGTTTAAATTTAGTGGGTGTCTGAGCTGGTAGTTAACTCAGACTCTGATGATTAAGGCTAAATCAGTCTCTGTCCCAGCTATGGCTGTGCTTTGAGGGTTTTCCCATCGTTTGCCTGTAGGTGGCGATTACCAACACAGGCCAATGTTAGAACACAGGCAGGCCAGAGTGTATTGGGTGTTTTTCCCCGGGAACAGCCCAGTGGGAGTGGTCTCCCCGCTGGACGTGCTGGGGAAGGGTACTTAAGGGGCAGACACCATTCTCTCAGGGCTCTTTGCCTCGTGGCCCTCCTGGCTCAAGGTATGTGATGGTCCATTTTCAGCCCCGGGACCACGTTGGCCGAGGCTGCAATTCCACCAGGTAGGCCCAGTTGTCTTGACTGGGGCCTGAACTTTGAAGATGATTCTGTGCCATCTGTCCTGCAGGAGGAAGATACTCAATGGAGGAAACCAGGGGAGGACCTTTCCTGGGGAGGACCAAGCGGAAGGCTGGTATCTTGGGAGAGGCCTGGTAACTTTATTGTAGGATGCACCATATTCTATGATGCCTTACAGTGTTTCCAGGTCAGCTTAAAGGCTCTAGACTGTAATCCGGGTACTAACCCGTTCGTCGAAAAGTTACGGGCCGTTCGCGACAAATTCGAGTGGCTTGTCACGGGCCATAATTCACTGCGGCATTGCAGTTCATTGCTGGCTGATGATTGGCCAAGCATGCACTATGACCCGCATGCTTGGCCAATAACAGCGCGCAAAAAACTGAGAGCCATAATTGGCCAAAGCCAGGGTGGCTAATGATCTAATATTTCAGGCAAAAAATCTACTGACAAAAATCAGATCGCCGTCATTAGTAAAAAAAAATAAAAAAAAAAATCCCCTATTTTGTAGGCGCTATTACGTTTGCGCAAACCAATGACTATACGCTTATTGCGATTTTTATTTTTACCAAAAATATGTAGAAGAATACGTATCAGCCTAAACTGAGAAAAAAAACATTTTTTTCTTTTTTAATTGGATATTTATTATAACAAAAAGAAAAAAAATTGATTTTTTTTTTTTTTAAATTGTCGCTCTATTTTTGTTTATTTCGCAAAAAAATAAAAACCGCAGAGATGATCAAATACCACCAAAAGAAAGCTCTATTTGTGGGAAAAAAAGAAGACAATATTGTTTTGGGAGCCACGTTGCACGACTGCACAATTGTCATTCAAAGTGCCCAGTAAGCAAGTGGTTAAACTGTACCAATTATTGCACGCTTGCACTTTATTATACCATATTTGGATGTATGCACATCACATGTGTTGTGTGATTCACACGAATTGCATTTTTTACCCTAGTGCTGCACTTTTATTTAAACATTTGTCACCAAATCATGAACATGTCTAAACACAGGGAATATTTTAGGAAAATGGCAGGAAGTACATAGGAGTGGTATAGTCATCACATATGTGCCAGTGGAACAATTTTTAATGTAGCGCTCAGAAGACATAGGCAGACTTATTTCTTCTGTTTGTTCCTCAAAATACATGGTATATATACTCCCTACTGTATACTATATACAAACAAAAAAAGACACATAGCATCACTTCCACAAATCACAAATTTAAAATAAACTTTCCCCAAATGTGAAAGTCCCCTTTCCCATTCCCATTTCCCATACTTAATAAGGAAGTTCATCCGAGAATTGGAAATTAACAGTCAGCAGCTACAAATACTGTAACTGCTAACTTTTAAGGAACAGATACCAGCCCATGGAGTCCAGAGCTGTAATCTATACAACCGATTGTCCCCAGGGCTTCCAGTCCTCCATCCCTATCTTGGTTTTGGGAGCTGGCTGTGATTTTTTGACGTTCCACAGCCAGCTCCCCTAATGCACATGCTCAAGCTGCAGCCTAAAGTAAGACAGGTCCAGCAGTCTCCTGGGATGTGTGGCTTTATTCCAGGAGACTGCAGGATGTTCTAGGCAGGGAACAAGGTAGTGGGTGTGGGTACTACAACAAAAAAGTACCCACTCTCAAAAAAAGAAAAACTGTCATTTCTGACGTCGCTGGGGGGAGAGAAAAGGAAGGCAGGTAAATGCAATTCTCGAGTGAAGGTTTGCTTTAATTCACTCTGTCAGCTGTTTCCAATACCTTTTCTTCTCAAAATGTGCTTCTGTAACTGATATACAAATTATAACTTTATGTAAAAGTCAACAGCTAAGCTCTTGCCTCCACCTTAAAGCACTCCCACAAGCATTTTATTCTTTGTTTTACAATAATGGGTGGAAAAATAACTCACTTTTATGTGCCATGACCAACTGTGCATCCAATATCAAATCTACATAAAACATGCATACACGCTAAAGTTTCTTCTCTAGCATGTACAAGAAGTACTGAATGTCATATTTAAATGACAAAATATCCAAGAAGTAAAATTACGCCAACAGGTTTCAATGAAATACTGTATGCAACCAACACGGACAGGATTCACCGAAATTCAAGCATTGTACAATGGCAGAAATGTACAGCATCTACTGTATAATCTAGGAACAGTAGACTAGGTATGTATCCTAGTAAGTATGTTTTTTTTTTTTTTACCATTTGATAACATATTTCCAACTGATAAATTATATCAGCCCTTTAGGATTTGTCTCAGAGACCTGACCAAATCCAAGAACCACCAAACATTTACATTTGCATTATTCTCTCAACATCAACATTTACATAGAATGAAACAACATTTGGTTTACCTGCATTTGTACAACAATCACATCTTTATATATTGTTTGGAAAATCCCTACTGCCTTATACACACGATCGGAATTTCCGATGGAAAAAGTCAGAGGGACTTTTTCCAACGAATATTCCGATAGTGTGTAGCCCCATCGGAGTTCTTTCATCGGATATTCAGAGGAATTCCATCAGAGTTTAGATTTAGAACATGTTCTATTTTACTCCGATGGAATTCCGTCAGAATTCCAATGTGATTTGGCCGGGCAAAAGCCTGATCGTGTGTACGGGGCATGACTATGGTATAACATACTTTACCCTTTTTCTGCTAAGACCCACACCTTTTACTCCCACTTCACCATAATAAATGACTGAGACCACCACTGAAATTTTGGAGTAAAAACTGGCCGTAGCAGCCTCCTTTATTTAAATAACCTTTTAAATAATAAATAACCAGTAAAACATATATATATATATATATATATATATATATATATATATATATATATATATATATATATCTGAGAAAAACTTAAACTTACTAGTGCTGGACTTTGCAGGACCCATTAACCACTTAAGACCCGGACCAAAATGCTGCTAAAGGACCGTGCCCCTTTTTGCGAATCGGCACTGCGTCGTTTTAACTGACAATTGCGCGGTCGTGCGACGTGGCTCCCAAACAAAATTGGCGTCCTTTTTTCCCCACAAATAGAGCTTTCTTTTGGTGGTATTTGATCACCTCTGCGGTTTTTATTTTTTGCGCTATAAACAAAAATAGAGAGACAATTTTGAAAAAAATGCAATATTTTTTTACTTTTTGCTATAATAAATATCCCCCCAAAATATATATATTTTTTTTTCCCTCAGTTTAGGCCGATACGTATTCTTCTACCTATTTTTGGTAAAAAAAAATCGCAATAAGCGTTTATCGGTTGGTTTTCGCTAAATTTATAGCGTTTACAAAATAAGGGATAGTTTTATTGCATTTTTATTAATTTTTATTTTTTTACTACTAATAGCGGCGATCAGCGATTTTTTTTTTTTCATGACTGCGACATTATGGCGGACATTTCGGACAATTTTGACACATTTTTGGGACAGTTTGTCATTTTCACAGCAAAAAATGCATTTAAATTGCATTGTTTACTGTGAAAATGACAGTTGCAGTTTGGGAGTTAACCACAAGGGGGCGCTGTAGGATATATGTGTTCACAGGGTCTGTTTACAACTGTAGGGGGATGTGGCTGTAGGTGTGACGTCATCGATCACGTTCCCCTATAACAGGGATGACGTGATCGATGCTGCGGCCACAGTGAAGCACGGGGAAGCTGTGTTTACACACGGCTCTCCCCGTTCTTCAGCTCCGGGGACCGATCGCCACACTCCAGCGATGATCGGGCCTGCGGGACTGGTCCCGGAGCTTCGGACCGGGTCACGGGAGCGCGCCGTGGGCGCTTGCCCGTGACCCACGGCTGGGTACTAGAAACCAACGTATATATACGTTGATGTGCCCAGCCGTGCCATTCTGCTGACGTAAATGTTCAGTAGGCGGGTAATTTTTTTTTAACATTTTAACGTTTTGGGCACTGCAGTACCTAACCTCTGGTCATAGGCCTCAAGCCGACAAGCTGGCTCAGAGACGACCACTGACCGAAGTGCCCCCATTAACCAACCTGCCAGCTACACCTTGGTAAACTGGCAACCACACCCCCTTCAGAACCCATACCACCTCTGGGTAATGGAATCCATCTTTGGGGTAATTTCTTCTACTGCAAAGTCTAAACACCCGCCACCGCCACGACATCTTAGAACCGTGCCCTGTAAGAAAGAGACAAAAAAACAGAAACGCACCACAGAAAAACAAACAACTCTCACAAAATGTCCTCCCCACGTGTGTTAGCCTGGGAAGAGGGGAGGAGGAATTTATAACCTCTCCTCCCCTGCACACTGCCCTCTTCTGACCACTCCCATCTAACAGCCAAGGGTTTCTGTTAACCCTGTCATGGCCGGCCCTACGCCTATTGCATCCTCTGTCTTCTGCTGCGGGCCTCACTTTAGAGGGATGCACGGAAGCTGGTTAATTCAAACAAAACTAAGGTACATACAGTTTTGCTAGATGTACATTTTTTATAAATAGACTCCCAAATGTAAAAGCAAATTTTATAAAGGGCATTGAGGGTAATAAAGCATTCTTCACAAAATTATTCAAAATGTAGTATGTTCTATCCGTATTCAGACTTTAGAGGGCAGCAGTAAACAGTTCACTGAGCTTAATCACCCCATGTAAAATTCTAACAGCAATAATTTGTTGTTTGCAGAGACAACGGAGAACGTTTAACAGCTTTAGCAGCTTTTTTATATGTACCTTATTATAAGAGGCAATAAAACATTTCTGCGTGCTAAAAATAGGTCTGTTTGGAGGCTTGCTGCTTTATTTGATTCCAGTGAAAAATAGAACTTCCTTTGAGGATAAATCCTGTGGAGTGTTCATTCCTCTTAAAATAAGTCATCTCTTGAATTCTTTGCAAAAAATATCCTAATAGCCAAACTAGAGCTGAAACCTTTCTTATTCTTTTTTTTAGTTTTAGTTTTGGATAGTGAAAATCCTGTTGCAACAAAGAAAGTGAAAAGAAAAGCCCCAATTGGGGAGCAAATAGAAATATAAGCCTTTATTCTCATTTATATATTTTTAGGAGAGCGCTTCCCAGAGGGGGGTTAGCTCTTGCGGGGAGGAGCCGAGACAGCCGCCAGGGGACCCCAGAAGACGAGGAACGGGGCCACTCTGTGCAAAACGAGCTGCACAGTGGAGGTAAGTATGACATTTTTGTTATTTAAAAAAAAAAAAAAAAGAAACCTTTACAACCCCATTTAACCTCCCTGGCGGTATTCCCAAGTCTGGCTTGTGGTGGAAATCCAGTACCATTAGCGGTATCCCTGAGCCAGAATCTGGATCGCCTCACAGTATCCAGGCATGGTTACTTACCTTCCACTGTGTGAGCGAGCTGTGTCCCCCTGCTCTCGATTCACAGTGCCCCGAGTGCCACCGAGCTCCGTTCCCTGCGACGTTATGACGCACAGGGGTGGAGATTGGCGCCAAATTTAAAAAAGTAAAAACACAGTTCACATACAGTATACTGTAATCTTACAGATTATAGTACTGTATACAATAATTACACATCCCCTTTGTCCCTAGTGGTCTGCCCAGTGACCTGCATGCACTTTTATATTATAAATACTGTTCTTTCTGCCTGGAAACTGTAGATTGTCCATAGCAACCAAAAAGTGTCCCTTTATGTCAAAAGTGATTTTAGATCAGCTAAAAAATAGCGATAATAAATTATAATCACTTGCAGAATTCAGCGATAGCGATTTGTGGGGAAATTCGTCATCAAACACTGAAAGTAATGACAGCGACAATTCTGCAACAGAGCAAATTTCTGTGTTTTTGATTTGATTACATTATTGAATAATTTTTATTATAATTATGTTATTATTTGTTATAATTATTTATAGTTATTTATAATTAATGATTTCATGTTTCAAACTTTATCATACCGGGATGTCTACTAAACTCTTGTTTGGACAGATTTAAGTGAGTTATTCCTAATATCGCGTACACACAGTCGTTTTTTGTCTTGTAAAAAACGTTGTTTTATCTCATGGAAAAAAAAGTCATTTTTTCAAACTTCATTTTAAAAAACGACGTTGCCTACACACCATCGTTTTTTGAAAATGCTCTTGCAAAGCGCGGTTACGTAATACACTTTCGACGGCACTCTTTTCCATTGAAGCTCCCGTCTCATAACTTGCTTCTGAGCATGCGCGGGTTTAAAAACGTAGTTTTAAACGTCGTTTTGCCCACACACGATCATTTTTTATGACACAAAAAACGGCATTCAGAAAAACTACATAAAAATTCAAGCATGTTCGAATTTTTTTTTAGGTCGTTTTTTTGAAGACATAAAACGACGTTTTGCCCACACACGGTCATTTTAAATGACGTTTTTTAAAACGTTGTTTTATTTCATCACAAAAAGTGATCGTGTGTACGCGGCATAAGAATTACAGGCCTACAATATAAAACGCCAAATTTCCATGAGAAACAATCTTATGCCGCGTACACACGATCACTTTTTGTGATGAAAGAAAACGTCATTTTATCTCACGAAACAAAACTACGTTTTTCAAACTTCATTTTCAAAAACGATGTTGCATACACACCATCGTTTTTCCACAATGGTCTTGCAAAGCGAATTACATAAGACACTTTCGACGGCACTCTGTTCCATTGAAGCTCCTTCTCATAACTTGCTTCTGAACATGCGCGGGTTTAAAAACGTAGTTTTAAACGTCGTTTTGCCCACACACCATCACTTTTTATGACACAAAAAACGACATTTAGAAAAACGACACAAAAAATTCAAGCATGTTGGATTTTTTTTTGGTCGTTTTTTTTTTAAGACAAAAAAAAACGTTTTGCCCACACACGATCAATTTAAATGACGTTTTAAAAACCAATGTTTTTTTTCATTGCAAAAAACGACCATGTGTACGCGGCAATACTGTCAGGGAGGTTAACCACTTAAGGACCCCCGCACGCACATATACGGCCACAGAATGGCACGTACAGGCACAAGGGCGTAAATTTACGTCCCCGTCTAAGTGCGGTTCGGGGGTCCCATCGGGACCCCCTCCGCGGCGTGCGGGGGTCCCCCTGGCTCCGGGAGCGATCCGGGATCAGCGGGCGGATGTCGGCGCTTACCCGCCCCCCCCGCGATCGCTCCCAGCCAATGGGAGCGCGCTCCCATCCTGTCAGTTCCTCCTCCTGTGTTTACAGAGGAGGAAATGATGTCACCTATCATGCAGCGCTGTTTCCCAGCGCTGCTGATGAGAGAAGACACACAAGTAAGTGTGCACCAACACAACACTGACACACACTCACATAGGCATTTAACCCCTTTGTGATCGCCCCCCCCCCCACCCCCCTGTCAAGTGTCACTGAATGCAGTGATCTAATCACTGCATTTAGTTCAGTGTGACAGGCAGTGTAAAACGTTAGTGTTAGGTTCAGGATAGCCCCCCACCCCCCCTAATAAATTTTAACCCCCTGATCACCGCCCTAGTTAACCCTTTCACTCCCTATTGCCAGCGTCACTAAGCGATAATTTTTCTGATCGCTGTATTAGTGTCGCTGTTCCTGCTAGGTACTTTTTTTTTTATTGCGTTTTTTTTTTTTTACTAAAGACATGTGGCTAAATAAATTTTGGCCTAAATGTTTGAAAAATTTAGTTTATTTGATATTTTTTTAACAAAAAGAAAAAATAGTGTTTTTTTTTCAAAAATGTCGCTCTATTTTTGTAAAAAAAAATAAAAATCCAAGGTGATCATACCACCAAAAGAAAGCTTATTTGTGGGAAGAAAAGGACGCAAATTTTTTTGGGAGCCACGTGCACGACCGCGCAATCGTTAAAGCGACGCAGTTTTGGGTCAAAATTGGTCGTCTTAAGTGGTTAAGCTTAGAGTGTTTCAAATTTAATGTGGCAAAATGCCGTACACACGTCGTTTTTTGCGATGAAAAAAAACGTTGTTTTTTAAAACGTCATTTAAATTGTGTGTGTGGGCAAAACGCGTTTTTTGTCTTAAAAACGACCAAAAAAAAATCCAACATGCTTAATTTTTTGTGTCGTTTTTCAAAACGTCGTTTTTTGTTTCACAAAAAGTCACCGTTTAGCAAAAACGTCGCTTAAAACCGTTTTTCAACCCGCGCATGCCCAGAAGCTAGTTATGAAGCGAGCTTCAATGGAAAAGAGTGGTGAACGTAACCTCGTTTTTTGTGAAAAAAACGATGGTGTGTATGCAACATCGTCTTTGAAAGTGACATTTCAAAAACGTCGTTTTTTACTTCACAAAAAACGTCGTTTTTTTTCATCGCAAAAAACGACCGTGTGTACGCGGCATAAGAATCTGGAGGGTAGCATGGGGGCGGGATGGTGTCATCTGTGCCCATACATGTGGTTGTACCTCTTGCGCACAGTATGCTCATCAATGTTCAAGACCAGGCAGGAACTGCGGTCATGTGAAGAATCCAACATTAAGGCAATTCCCTGACTTTGAGATGAGCCTTTATAACTTGTTGCTTGTTCCTTCACTCGGTTACCCATAGCAACTACAATCCTCTTGTTTTGCTGAGTAATCCTTTGTCAGTAGTGTTACTTCATACCCCATCCTTCTTTACAGATCCAGGTTCTTTGGAATACACCAGAACCAACATACACCCTTTGAATAACTCCAGACCAGGCTCATAACAGTTAATGTAACTTTAATGAACATGATGCAGCATACAGATCAATATAAACAATGTCCTGTCCCTAATCCTAACTAAGATAACATATTGGCCCTTGCATACAGGGGAGGGCTGGCAGCCTCATGCCGCGTACACACGATCATTTTAAATGACATTTTTAAAAATGTAATTTTTTTTCATCACAAAAAGTAATCGTGTGTGGGCAAAATGTCATTTTATGTCTTCTGAAAAACGACCAAAAAAAAATAAGAACATGCTCGAATTTTTTATGTCATTTTTCAAAATGTCATTTTTTGTGTCATAAAAAATGATCGTGTGTTGGCAAAACGACGTAAAAAAATGACGTTTTAAACCCGCACATGCCCAGAAGCAAGTTAGGAGACGGGAGGTAAAAACTACCATTCATAATGAGTAAGCACATTCATCACGCTGTAACAGACAAAAAAGCAGGAATCGTCTTTTACTAACAAGTAACCAGCTAAAAGCAGCCTCAAGGCAAATAGAACTTCCCCTCGTTTTGTTCATCATTTTCCAAAAATGGTGTGTACGCAACGTCATTTTTGAAAATGAAGTTTGAAAAAATTACGTTTTTTTCATGAAGAAAAATGAATTTTTTTTTCATCACAAAAAGTGATAGTGTGTACGAGGCATTAGACCTGGGGGCCTAAGTCAAGTGGCCCATAGACCCAATAGAGGCAAAGTCAAATTTCCCGGAATTTACACCCTTTTCCCAAATTTATTGTGTCCAGGGAAATCCATTTTTTCAGATTTTTCGCCGGCGCGGGCCGCCGCCGCTAGAGGTCCACAGCCGGCAGAGACAATGGCCCGGATTCACAGACAGCAGGCGCACATTACGCCCCTGTATCGTATCCCCTGTACGCTACGCCAACGCAGCGCAGAGAGGCAAGTATGGAATTCATAAAGCCAGTGCTCCCAACGTTGCACCAGCGTGGCGTGGGTTTCAAAGGCGCAGGCCGGCGTAGGTGGAAGTGGGCGTGATCCATACAAATGAGGCGTGACCCCATGCAAATGATGGGCTGAGCGCCAGACAAGTATGTATAACGAACTGCGCATGCACCATGATGTGAACGCATCTCCCTGCGCATGCTCACAACCACATCGGAACAACTGCCTAAGATTCGCCGGATCACTGTGTACGCCGTTAACGTAACCTACGTCCAGCCAGACACACGTCCAACGTAAAATACGCCGGCTTGTGTTCCCTGGTGCAGACCTGAGCATGTCTGTTGCTGAGTTACACCTCCTTTATGGGGAATAACTTTACGCCGGACGTACAACTTATACGCACCGCGGGTAGCCTGCGTCGGGCACACGTATGTTCGTGATTCACTTTCATTTATTCATTCATTTGCATGTTTGAATGGCTAATCAATGGGAGCGGCACCATGCACCCAGCCTAAATGTACGCTCACCCTATGCCGGCGTAAGCAAGTTACGTCGGCGGGGTGTAGCCTGGTTTTAGGCGCATCTCTGTTTGTGGGTTTGGCGCAGAGATACGATGGCGCACATTTGCACTTACGTCGGCGTACCTTGTTATACGTCGGCGTAAGTGCTCTGTGAATACGGGCCAATGTCTCCACGGGCCGCCATTTTGAAGAAGACCAAAACACTAGTACAATAAAATATAAAGCTGCTGCTGCTGCTCCGATGCTGATCACCCACCCCCCCGCCCAGCTACAGGTCCGTCTGTTATTGAAAGGGGGCGGTGCCATAGCTTAATTTCTATTGCAGCCACGCAGCCGACTCCACCTCTAATTTGTTCCCCATCGGGGAACAGGAAACCTGATGTATGGAGCGACTCCGTTGGGTACTCCTGATGTAGGGAGGGACTCCGCTGTGTATGCCTGATGTAGGGAGAGACTCCGCTGGGAACACCTGATGTAAGGAGAGACTCCGCTGGGAACACCTGATGTAAGGAGGGACTCCGCTGGGAACACCTGATGTAAGGAGGGACTCCGCTGGGAACACCTGATGTAAGGAGGGACTCCGCTGGGAACACCTGATGTAAGGAGGGACTCCGCTGGGAACACCTGATGTAAGGAGGGACTCCGCTGGGAACACCTGATGTAAGGAGGGACTCCGCTGGGAACACCTGATGTAAGGAGGGACTCCGCTGGGAACACCTGATGTAAGGAGGGACTCCGCTGGGAACACCTGATGTAAGGAGGGACTCAGCTGGGAACACCTGATGTAAGGAGGGACTCCGCTGGGAACACCTGATGTAAGGAGGGACTCCGCTGGGAACGCCTGATGTAAGGAGGGACTCCGCTGGGAACGCCTGATGTAAGGAGGGACTCCGCTGGGAACGCCTGATGTAAGGAGGGACTCCGCTGGGAACGCCTGATGTAAGGAGGGACTCCGCTGGGAACACCTGATGTAAGGAGGGCCTCCGCTAGGAATGCCTGATGTAAGGAGGGACACAGCTGGGAACGCCTGATGTAAAGATTGCCTCCGCTGGGTATGCCTGATGTAAGGAGGGACTCTGCTTGGAATGCCTGATGTATGGAGGGACTCTGCTGGGAATGCCTAGTGTAAGCAGGGACTCTGCTGGGAATGCCTAGTGTAAGGAGGGACTCTGCTGGGAATGCCTAGTGTAAGGAGGGACTCTGCTGGGAATGCCTAGTGTAAGGAGGGACTCTGCTGGGAATGCCTAGTGTAAGGAGGGACTCTGCTGGGAATGCCTAGTGTAAGGAGGGACTCTGCTGGGAATGTCTGGTGTAAGGGGGGACTTTGCTGGGAATGCCTGATGTAAGGGGGGACTCCGCTGGTAATGTCTCATGTAAAGAGGGACTCCGCTGGGAAAGCCTGATAAGAGGAGGGACTGTTTCAAAATTGTCGCTCTTTTTATGTTTATAGCGCAAAACATTTAAGTGGCAGCAGTGATCAAATACCACCAAAAGAAAGCTCTATTTGTGAGAAAAACTGACTTACATTTTATTTGGGTACAGCGTTGCATGACCACGCAATTATCAGTTAAAGTAACACAGTGCCTTATCGCCAAAAATGGCCTGGTCATTAAAGCGAATCTCCCATGCCAAAAAGTTTTTTTTTTTCTTTGGGGGTAGTTAAATAGTTAATGTGAAGGCTTAAGTAAACTCACGTTTCTCTTTTTAAACGTCCATCCCGATCTGTTGCTATGTGTAATAAGTTATATTTCGGATGGTCAGCCGTTGCCATCTTCAATGTAGGCATTAGAATCCCACCAGCGGAGACTTCCTGTTTGCGGTGATGCTGTAATCCCAGCATCCACCTCTCGATCTCGCGCATGCGCACTAGCACCCGGGAGCAGCGGCGTCAGCGTCTCTGTTTCCATAATCTGTCCTGTAATGGAGATTTTTCAAACGCCCGCCCTCCTTACTTTGTTTACATCGCGCGTCACTTCCTGCTGCACGCGCAATGTTTCCTCTCACAGGGCCGAATATGCTAACAAGGGAGCCATGATACAAGCTCCCAGAAGACACTGCGTGGGACAGGAAACAATGGAAAACCCGACGGAAACCCGAGGGCTGCAGACCGGAAGCCAATCGTGTTTATATGGTACTGTAAAACATATATCGGATTGAACATTGTTTATGAGCATTATTGCTATTGAGATTATGTTTGATTTAGGGTGAAGCTCCGCTTTAAGAGGGTAAAACCTTCCGGGGCTGAAGTATTTAGTGAAAAAAAAAATGACAGGGCTATTTAGGTGGATGTGTATGGATTATTTTTGGAGAATAAGGATATTGTTTACTGTCACTTAAGGCCCAAATAAATGGAGGCAGGTGGTGGCCGCGTAACAATGCTCTGAGAAAATAGGAAATAAGTGCCTTCTAGCCTGGCCGATGTACTAGAAAAAAGACAATCCATGGCAAAATGACAACCAGGCAGTGGTTTAATTGTTGTGATTGAACGTCATATAACGTCCTTCACAACATGCTGGTTGTGTGCACCCTCATGGGCATGCAGCGTGGCAATCGGTGGTGCGGTGTGTCGCAGGGACACATTGCTTCTCTAATCATGGTAAAGAGTCTATGGTGTGGGCTTTTTACTATGTGATCAGCTTTGTCCAATCAGTGTAAATAGAAAGGGCTGGTTATCAGCATTCCTCTACTTACCCACTATCAGCTCATAAGTGGCTCTTCTGACGGGTGAGTCTGTGCTGATAATCAGTGCATTGATTATCAGTGCAGCCCCATCAGTGATGCTCACCAGTGCCCACCATTTCCCACCAGTGATGCCTACCAGTGCCCATCAGTACTGCTTTTCAGTGCCCATTAGTAATACCTGTCAGTGCCTCCTCATCAGTGCTGTCTATCAGTGCCCATTAGTGCCACCTATCAGTGCTCGTAAAGGCTGTCCATCAGTGTCGCCTATCAGTGCTGCATTTTAGTGCCTGCTCATCAGTGCCCATCAGTGCAGCCTCATAAACGCACATCAGTGAAGGAGAACAATTACCTATTTACAAAATATTATAACAGAAGCAAAGAAAACTTTTTTTTTTGTTTTGTTTTTTAGCAAAAAATTTAAACCTAAATACCACCAAAAGAAAGCTCTGTCTGATAAAAAAAAGCTCTGTCTGATAAAAAATCATAAAAATTTAATTTGGGTACAGCATTGCATGACAGTGCAATTCAAAATGTGACAGGGATAAATGCTGAAAATTTGCCTGGGCAGGAAGGGGGTAAAAGTGCCCATTATTGATGTTATGCCCCTCACTACACATGACTGATGTGTATTCGGGCACACTGTTAACTCCTCTCATACAAATGCATTCCAGTAGGGGCAGAAACCTTTTGAACTTTTATTAATATAACACAGAGTAAAACAAAAACCGATACAAACAAGTACAATTAATAAATAATCACACAATTAGAGCATCCCTAACTATATAGCTAGAGACACAAAGATAAACGTACCGGAGATGGATCGGTATGGCTGACGGGCAATAGAACTCAGCAGACATGTGCTTGCTTCCAGGGAGAAAATGGAAAAGAAAGGGCCTGAAGATGATGCAAGGCCTCGTGGGATTGAAACTACGGGGGCTTGCATTATCCAAATCTAACCAACTATTCTAACTGACTGTATTGAATAGAACTAGTGCAGTTAAACAGAATGGCCATTAGATGGCAGAATTGATTTAATTTAAACAAACCAAAAGTTAATGAAGATTATGAGCCTTATAAATGAAGGCATGACAATTGAAGTGGTTAAGAAATAACTGAACCACCTCATATGATACATTTATAGTATATGGGCCAGATTCAGGTAGATGGGAGCATCTTTGCTCTGGAGTAATGCTTCTCATTTACGTTACTCTGACGACCCTTTCAGCGCAAGTACTGTTATTCACATAGCAGTTGCGCGTAAACTTGCGCCAGAGTAACGATAATGCGCTGGCGTAACCCGACGCAAGTGGAAGTGGGTGTGATCACATGTAAATGATGGGCGGAGCCCAGCGCAGAGGCTTACGTTCAGCGCATCATCCACGGAGCATGCGCAGTGAGTGCGGCTCCACTCGCCCCCCCTTGTGCGCATGCTCACAACTTCCGTCGGCACCACTTCGCGGGAAACGTCAGCGCAATGCCTTCCGTTGGGCGCTTAAAAGCGCAGGCGGAAACGCCATTCCGGCGCAAAAGTATTTCCGTTTCCCCTCACCCCAGGGAAGATACTTTTGTGCTGTGATGGCTGCTCCCGCTACCCCCAGAGAGAGTAGGAACCTCAACTTTAACGCCCAGGAGGTCTCAGTGATCATCTCCGCTATGGAGACATTTAATCATTTCCTCCATGGGAAAAAAGCCATAAGACCAGCCGGGAGAGGAAGCAGGGCATCCTGGACACCATTGCTGGCCGGGTCAATATTTTGGGGTACTCCACCCGGACTGCTGCTGACATCCAAAAAAAAATCAATGATCTGCGGCGCAAGGTCCGTGGCAAGGTGGCCACCATCAGGAGGCATGAGAGGGGCACAGGTGGTGGTCCCCCATGTCCGGTCACCCTGACCGCGGAGGAGGAGGTGGTCTCTCGCTGCCTGGAGAGGGAGCAGGTGGAGGGGGTCCCTGGCTATGACTCCGTGGAGAAAGGCTCCAGGACAGGTAAGTGTTTTTTATCCCCTATTTGATGTGTTGCATTTGGGGGGGGGAGGGTACATGTGCCAAGTGTGTGGGACCACCAACATGTGTCTGCTTTGTGTCATCCACAGATGACGGAGCTGGGCCATCATCTGTCGGCGGCCAGTCCACCCCATCCCCCCCACGCCATCCTGTGCACGAGCCCCTGGGTGGTGAAGAGGTGGAGGAGGAGAGTGGCCACACCACACCTGCCGAGGTGGTTGTGGAGGATCCTGCTGTGGCAGAGCAGGACTTTTCCTTAGTGTTGGAGGTCTCCTCCCCTTCTCCTGGGCCGTCTGTCATCCCCTCCCCCATCCTTGGAAGCCCCTCAAGGGCGACTCCATCCCCCCGGGGACAACCATCTTCTGGCCCCAGGAAGGCGACCCAGAAGACCAGGGGGGTGTCGGATCTTGTCCAGGGCCAGTTGGCGAGGGATCACGCCAGACAGACCCAACAAATGGGGGACATAGTTGGGCACTTGGAGAAAGTGGCTGACAGCCTGTGCTCGGTTGGCCAGATAAGCAACGCAGTGCAGGATGTGAGTTGCAACTGCGCTGCAGTGGTGACCAGTTTGGGGGAGGTGCAGGGGGATATTAGGCACCTCACTGCAGCCGTCCAGGCCAACACTGCTGCCATCCATGGAAACAGTGCTGCCATCCGGGACCAGGGGAGGCAGAGTCGGCGGGCCCAACACTACCAAGTGACCCGGCAGCTGAGGATGCAGGGCCAGACAAACAATTACCTCAGCCGGATAGCCATGGCCTTGGAGGGCATGCAGGCCACACCTGCCAGAAATGGCCCACCCGGGGATCAGCCACCTCCAGATGCCCCCCCACCCCCACCCACTCCATCCAGGCAGCTGAGGAGCCAGAGAGGTTCGGCAAGAAGGAGCCCCCGGCATCCCCGATGATTTTTTTTATTTTTTTTTGTCTGATTTTTACTCAGGATATGAGATTTTTATTTTATTATGATTTTTACTCAGAATATGAGATTTTTATTTTATTGATACTGCACACGTTGCAGTGTGAATGGTGTGTGAATGTGAGGGGGTTGCACTCCTGACAGTAAGGGGTGTCACCCTCGGCCGTGGTAGTGAAGTTAACCCCACGACTGTATGAATGACGTGTGAAAGGTGTATGAATGGACAGTGACATCATTGGGGCCTTGACGCTGGCGTTGCTGCTCCCAAGTCCTACATGCTGGACTTGGGATAATCCAATGTGATGTGCATGTGGTGTGTGTGATCTAGGGACATCAGTGGTGTACACGCGTGCATTGTCTGTGTGATAAATGTTTTGGTTTAGTGTCCAAAGATGCCTACGGCGAGGACCCTCCTGACTGCTCTTCCATCAGCAGAATGGTTCTCCTCTGGCAGGGGGGAATGTGTGGGTCGGGGGTCAGGTCATCACGTATGTCAATCTGCAGGCCTTTTCTCATAGCAAAGTTGTGCAGAATGCAACATGCACCGATGATCTGACACACGAAGGTAGGGGAATACAATAGGGTCCCCCCGGACTTATCCAGGCAGCGGAAACGGGACTTCAGGAGCCCAAATGTTTGCTCCACCACTGCACGGGTTTTGATGTGTGCTTCATTGTATTTTCTCTCTCCTCTGGTTTGGGGGTTCCGGAAAGGAGTCATGAGATGGGGTCCCAGTGCATATGCAGAGTCACCTGTAAGGTAAAAGACAGGAGGATGTTAGTCATGCATGTGCCACTTTTGATGTGCATCACGGGAGGGGATAGTCATGCCTGACTCCCATGTCACTCACCAACCAGCCAGCTGTCCCCATACATGTTCTGCTCGAATTCTGCTGGGATGGGGCTCTGATTGTATATGAAGCTGTCATGGCTGGACCCGGGGTGTTTGGCACGGACGTGCCATATGAGGCAATGGGCATCGGCTATCACCTGTACGTTGATGGAGTGCCAGTGCTTCCGATTGCGGTATATGTGCTCTGTGGCACTGGGGGGCTGAAGGGCCACATGTGTGCAATCAATGGCCCCCACAGTGCGTGGGAATCTGACAATGTTGTAGAAATCTGTCATTGCCTTCAGCCGCAGGTCCTCAGTGGTGGGTCTGATGAACTGGTTGGACATGCGTCTGAGGATTGCAGGGACAACCTGGTGCACACATCTGCTCAGGGTGGACTGTGACATCCCAGCCACCACCCCACTTGTACGCTGTAATGATCCACTTGCTAGGAAATGGAGTGTTGCCAGGACCTTCACCAGTGGCTGCACTGCTTGTGAGCGGTGTGTCTTGCTGGTGATGTCATCCTGCAGGGTTGTGGTTAGTTCAAGTATTGCATCAGGGCTGAATCTGAAGAGGCGATACACCTCCTCATCCCCCATGCCAAAGAGGTTCATGCGCGTGCGGTATATCCTCTCACGTGCCCGCCTCCTCCGTACCGGGGGACCCATTAGTAGTGCTAGGACCACGATTGACCCTGGCATGTTGGCACACAGAGGTGTTGTCCTTGCAAGTGTGGTTGTTCAGCTAGCTCTTATCGTCGGTAACGCTGCTGCTGTAGCTGCTCTCCTGCTGACCTGTGACCGTCTGGAGTAAAGATAAAGCAGCCTTTTGTAGAAATAACTTTGCGCGGGACGGACGAGTTACGCGCGGCGCATGTAGCCAGCGTATGGTGCTAATCCGTTCGCGAATCGGGAAATCTCCCTAATTTGCATATTTGCAGGGGAAATCAATAGGCGCGACTGATGCGCCAAACGAAATTATGCGCTGACGGGACTCTGGCGCCGGAAAGTTAAGTCGATCGGAAATGGCCCGTTTTCGGGCGCATCTAGTTTGGTGGGTACGGCCACATAGAAACGACGGCGCATATTCACAGTTACGCGGCGCATATCGAATTACTCCAGCGCAAGTCTTGCTGAATCTGGCCCTATAAGTTTAAACTCAGTGTTACTTTCCAGTCTAACATGTTTAGTTCAGTGTTGAGAGTAATGTTTATGGTTTCTGCTAGGTGGCAGCACAGTGCAAAGAGATGACAGCCTTTAAAGAAAATGTATGGCATTAATAAATCAGCACTTAATACGCATCATTTTTTTAACTGGTAAAGACATTTCCTATTCTTTCTTTCTTCCTTTACTTTCCCAGAAATCCTTTTTTTTTTTTTTTTAATCTTGAATTACTCCAGCATGTAATGTGTTTTTTGAAAAGCTCCAGTCAAAAAGAAAACATTGTTGTGACCACGCCTGTAATGTGTAATGTATCTGTTTCCTATTACATTACATTTCTCTCGCTGTCCTCCAAGAAATATCATGTTTTACATTAGGTGTGAGACTTTCGAATTCAATCTTGTAGCTGGATTTCAAGTAACCTTGTCTTCTGATACAGTCTTCAGTTTCTTAATACGATTGTGGACATTCATCTGTGTTCTTGTTGGGGGGGGAGTACTGATTTTACTCCCACTTCTGCAATTTCCATCTAGGCAAAACCCTGCTCCAGCCCCTGCCCTCCCACAGCCTCCTGGGAGGGCAGGGGATTAGATCTGTCTAGGTGGATCAGATCCGTCTAGGTCAGGGGTGCCCAAGCTTTTGAAGAGTGAGGGCCACTTAAGCGACTTGGTAACCGGTCGTGGGCCACAATGAGTGGAGCAGGTGGATGACAACTCACTCTACTCTCTAAAGCCCACTCTGTTTTTTTTTTTTTTGCAAATCAGATTGAAGGTAGGTGAGGTAGTTTATTTACATCTGCCACTCCTTGGACGGTAAATGGAGGATCGGACTGACTGTGTGAAAGGGGCCTATGGCTACTTTCACAGTGATGCACGGTTGTTTACCCAAATCGTGAGTGCAGCACAGTTCACCTGTGGCTTTCCTGCAGGTTAGCTGCAGGGGTTAGGCACCCCTGGTCTAGGTGGATCAGACGACAGTCAGGTGTAAACGGAGTTGGCTATGTCCGTGTGAGCGGACATGGACCCGTCATTCGCCCCCTCTGCTTTGATCGGCGGGAGATCAGCAAACAGATCCTCTTCTGATGACAAATGGAGTCTGCCGTGTGTGAAGGGAGCCCAACAGCAAAAATCCATGGATATATAGAGGGATTTTTTTCAGCTGGAACTTGGTGGAACTCGGTTCCACCACCTCTGGCTCAGGCCCTGTTCTCCATCCTCACCACAAGTCTGGCTTCTGTGTTTACAAGTGACAGCTCATCTCCCAATGGCTCCCACAGAACTGATCTCCTAAACGGCTCCCACTCAGTGTAGGAGGGGGACAAGGGAGATGCAGGGGCCCGGGGGACAGTGCAGAGATGCCTACACTAAGGTGACCAGACATCACCAGTTTCAGGGGACAGTCCCCTGATTGAGGAGACTGTCCCTGGACCAAGTCTGTCCCTGGTTTTGTCCCCAGATTGGATTTAATAGGGGGCAGGGGCAATTTCAAAGACAGTCAGTGCAGAATTAAAATAAAAAAAATAGAATTACATTCAACCCCCCCCCCCCCCCCGCCGGTCCGCCGCGCCTACTAGCATTGGGGGTTGTATTTTCCCTATTATCTGTGCCCCTTTCTGATGATCATGTGCTGGTCGGAGTGAAGGGAATATTTCTTCAGTTTCGGGTGCATGCCCTTTTAGCTTCGCTCGCATGTTCTTCTGCCTTTGCTCAAATCCTGGCCAGCCACCTGCCTGCCTATCTCATTGTCTTCCCTGGTGGAGTGATCTTCCTCCGCTCCCCATCCAATAGTAGCCGGGGTCTGAGACTTGAGAGTCTGTGAGGCGGGCGGCGATGGGCAGAGAGGCGCTGATTGTTCCTATTACTAGTAAAGAAAAAATATGTCCCCGGATTTCATTTTAAAAATCTGGTCACCTTAGCCTACACCCTTACTGGATGATCTCCCTGCAAGTGAGAGAGATACATAGATCATCCAGCTTAATAAAGGAACAAAAGTAAGAAATGTGGAAGATAGTGGAGGCTTAAAGGTTAGGAGAAGATGGGGCAGTGGAGGTGGGGGGGGGGGGGTCGCATTCAGAGGTTAGACCTGAAGAGGGATGAAAGTGAGATGTTGATAGGGGGAGATGTGGATAACGTACCCCGAACTCTGCACATAGCGCTTCCCTGAACTCTGCACTCTGCGTGTAAACTGCCCCCAAACTCTGCGCTTGGTACCCAATGCACTCCTGATACTTAGTGCCCCTTTAAGATGCTGTCATTGTGAAAATTGACCACAGCCACTATGTTATGCAGTTTGGGGGGGTATTGTTGGGTCGTGGTTAAGATCCTGCACCTATTTTCAGAGAAAAAAAGCCCTGTAGCGCTTGGTTACTACTAGTAACAAACATCCACCAAATCAACGTGCTGCCAGACCCCCATATATCACTTCTGAGACAATGAGCAGCCATTTGCATTGTTTTGTTTTTGTTTATTGGGAAAATAATTGTGTAGCGCCCATGTACTTCCAAGTACGCGTGCTAGTAAATTTAAGGGGATGATCAGAGTGTAAGTGACTCTGATCTCAATTCTGATTGTTGTACCGGTCTCTGTTTCGGCTTGGCTGTGCTGTGGGCTCATTCTGTTGTGCCTGGGGTGTTGTTTCACGCCGGGACGACAGGTGGCAGCAGTGGAAGCCGAGGTTTGGGTTTTCTCTCCAAGCGACCAATCGGGAGGCTTGGGCCCCGCTGGGCATGCTGGTAGAGGGTACTTACGAAGCAGACGCTATTTTAGGTGAAGCTCTCTTGTGTGTGGCACGCCCCTAGCGTTGTGGCCTACCTGGCCGGGCGTGTGTGCTACGCGGTGTTCCAAGCAGGACGGGAACCCAGTGATCAACTGGGTTCTCACTTTTGAAGATCCCAAGCAAGTTTGGCTGTTCGGTGGGTAGTCCAGTTGAGGAGCGCCATTGAGAGGCTGGCAGTCAAAACAGTATTGAGACGAACCATCAGGGATCAAGGTACTGGACACTGAGGGATTGAAGGAAGGTTCAGGCAAAACTTTACTTAGGAGGGACTCCTCCATATCTGCAATCGGAAAGGGCGTGTGGCAGAGGTGCTTTTCCTGAAGTTCACCTAGAAGAGTCTGTGAGAGAGACCTCTTTTCAAGTTCCGAGCGATACTCTGGCTGCCAGGTCGGTGAGAGAGGCCTGTCCAGGTACTCTATACCCACTCAGGCTGAAGTGGCAAAAGAAATCTAATGAATCCTGAATCTGCTGTTCTCCTTCCAACCTTCATCTATCCTTTCCGTCACCTGTTAACTGTTTTTACCCGGCTGGGTAATGTCGTTTCAAAACAAGAATATACTTAAAGCAATACGAGTTCAATTCGAAAATATAAAAAAATTGAAATCAAGGGAATAACCCCCTTTTTGGGGGTTAAAAGTTCCCTGCTAGCGGCCGAAAAGTACCGCTTAAATAGTGGTAAAGCACCGCTAAAACTGGCGGCGCTTTACCACTAATGGACCGGCCACACCAGTGTGAAAGAAGCCTTATAAAAAAAAAGTCAGTGGTGGCAGTGGACATTGCAAGGACCGCACACGGACCAGTGTTCGTGTGGGGACACCTTGCCGACCCCTGTCCATGCTGCATTACAGCTACTCGGCTGTCACCTGTCATACAGCTATGCCAACCTGGACATCACAATACACTGCACAGCACACTTCCACTGCAAGGCAGCTCTCCTCTTCCAGACAAAATCCATGCAGGAAAGGGTGCACACACTGTACACACCACACACTTCCCCATCTGTCACAGTGGAAATTAAACAGCAGTGGTGGTCACTAACCTTGCCTCATTCTCCTCCCCTCTCGCAATCCAGCCACTTATTCTGTTTCTGCTTACTTTTACACAAATTCAGTCCGGACTGTAGCACACTGTTTGTAACACTGCAATCCAGTTTCAAAAATCTTCTAGCTTAGCTTCCATCCAGGCAGCAGCTCATTGGCTCCTCTAGGTCACAGCGCCGAGCCCGACACAGCTCCCTGTGCTCCTCTGAGTCCTCCCACCTCGCCTCTGCCCGTGAATGACGCTGGCAGGTACTACGAGACTCCTCCGTAGGGGGGAGTAAACATGACAGTAGGAGACAGTGAAGCTAAGGGAAGGGGGGATGTAGGAGCGCACGCACTCGGCACACACAGTACAGTGCCGCTGGGCGCTGACACTTGACTTAAGTTGTACACACTGGCGAGCGGCGGCCGTGGAATAACGTCACCTGCAGACTGCGCCCCCTCCTATAGCAAATGGTAGCGCCCAGGGCACGTGTCCCTTTCGCCCCTGCCTTGTACCAGCCCTGCATGCATCGTTCACCCTAGACATTCCCGCGGAGCCATGAGGTAACATGCCATCCCATCATTTCTCAGCAGCTCCTTCGGGAGTACCGCTACACTTGGTTGGGGGAAAGGGGGATATAGGATGCCCATAGCACTTGTTGAATTGCCATCACATTTAGAGAACATTGATTAATAGATTTAGCCCTAAAAATCTAATGCACTTTTAACATTCACAGTCTCTTACCCTGCATATCTCCATGCAGACATTTGCCCCTCCTCCTCTGCACTAACTCCTGCAGAATATCACTCCAGTCCCCAGGACTCTTCTCCCCCTGAACAAATCCTTTACTGTAAACTGTTAGACTCCTGTCTCATCATCTTCAGTATGACAAAAAGGCATCACTTTGAATTAACCCCAGCTTGCTGGCCGTACTTAGTTACTGTTGAAAATTCCTTGAATGGTATTACTTGAGCACTATTACTAGGCCAAAGATTTACAGTACCTCTCCCCAGCGGCCTAAAAAATTTAATAGCACATGGTAACAGGTGGAATACCTCTCCCAGCTGGTCCGACATGCAAATCCTGCACCCTCAGGCCACAGTGACTTGACACCACTCCCCACAGTCTCTCTTCTGCTCCCTTCTCCACTGTGGTATACACACTGACCTTCTCCTGACCCAAGTCCATGATGGAGAACTTTAGCTGGAAATATGTTCCAGCAGCACCGCCTACCCTTTCTGCTCCAGGAATTCCTCCTCTGTGACCGTGTACAGAATCGGACCTCATCCATGACCATGTCAAGATGAGGTTCCCTCACAGCTGTTCGGCGCGACCGCCCCCAGATGGGGGATGCTCTACAGCAACTGCCTAGTATTCCATTCCCTACTTCTCCTGGCCAATAATCCTCCCCAGCAGCATGTGACCTCAGCTTATATGGGAGGCCTATCCCCTACCAATACTGAATGGGGATTGGTCAGGGCTCCTCACATGAGCTGCCTGGCACTCCAGCTTTAGGCCCAGCCCCTTTTCAGAATAATATCCCTGGAAGCAGGGGAGGCGCCCCAGAGCCAGAGCACAGGTGGCCACACCCACTGCTACACTAACCACTCCCAGCCCCAGATCAAAACAAGCAGGCCCAGCCTAAAGCATAGGCCTGCCTACATTTTACCTGTGCAGACCGTTTTAACTAGAAAAATCCTGTTCTAGCACCTACATATATATGGCAGTCAGATATTAAGGGCCATACACCTTTGTGGGAGTATAGTTTTGATAAAAAAGCTAAATTATGCTACAGCTAAAAACACACTAAAGAATGCTGAAAAACGTCTACAACTATCTACAGCTAACGCTATGGCTGTATGGCTGAATTTGTATTGCACAGACATTGCATATGATGTGCACAGCAATGTGGTGTGATGTCTGGCATCGCATATGAGTGAAACCAGCCTAGAACAAAGGTGATTACAGCACAATGTTCAAATGTTGTCAGCACAATTATGTAGGCTCATAATATGAATGGAATATTTCTCTAGGAAAAAAACAAATGTAAACATTTTTATTATTATACAGCTGTTAATAAGATACGATTTATATATGTTTTTATGAAGGGCATAGATACAATGTAGGACACCTAATTTTGTATTAAACCAGTGAAGAAGGCAGTTACTATCACTATATTTTAACTTCCTGTCACTGGTTACCACAAAAAGAAAAACAGTCATTGTTTCCCTGCTGGGTCCTCCAGATAGAGATGTCTCATAGCTAGAAAAAGAGAGCAACTGTTCTGATCATGATAACTAAGAGCTGTTCCCATCCATACAAGACTTATAAAGATATGTCACCAACTTCTGTCTTTGAAATCTTACAGGACCAGAAACTTCCTTCCTTGCGTCAGCTGCTTTGATACTCTAAGAAAACATTGCCACTTGACCACAGGAAACATCGGCTACTTATTGGCTAAGTGGATAATCAGGTTACAAGGGGCTATATCAAACTATCTGGATGTAATAAATAAAGTAGACTATACCTGGTGTCCTCTTTGCTGAGTTGTAACTCATAATATAAAGACCTTTTAAAGAAAAAAAAAGTAGAAAGACATCTACAATGCCTCAGTTCAGCATGTCTTTGATACACTTCTAGCTGCACTTTGTAAGAATGGATATATTGCTTTTGTTACCCGTTTGATTTTGAAAGAAGTTCAATTTTTATTATTGTGTTCTGTTCCTCAAGGAACAAAGAGAACAAATGTAGTTCTTTGCCCCATCTTCCTATATACACTAAAGTGGAGGTTCGGGCGATTTTTTTTTTAAAGTCAGCAGCTACAAATACGGCAGCTGCTGACTTTTGAAAAAAGGACACTTACTTGTCCAGCACGCCCGCGGTGTCAGCAGCACATGTGCAGCTGATCGCACTGTTGCAATTTGCCAAGCAGATCAAGCTTGGCAAAAACACCAGCCATTGGGGTAGCAGATGATTGCAATGGCAATTAACCTGTGACCACTCAGCACCTAAAAGCCACACAAAAGGGACAATTTTTCTCCTCACTCTTTACCTTTCATGTCTACCCCCGATATATCTTATAACCTCTCAGCAGTCTTCACTGACAGGGATGATGGTATAGCAATGGGTGTCACAGGACCTGGCAACACGTCTGCCAGCAGCACACCACCAGCTGTGGAGTATAGCAGGCAAAATTCTCTGCCCCAGCTGCTGCATAGAAAAAAAATACACTCCCTGCCACCAACATGCCCAGCATCTAAATTCCAGCCTATACAACTTGCTAATTTACTCCTGCCTTTCTGTCTGCTGGATTATGCCCCCTTCCGTGAATTTGCAGAATGTGCTGTACCACAATGGAAGGTTCCCTGTCGTTTTTTTTTCTTTCCACGTAAGGGCATGTAAGGTGATTCCAGCTCTGTATCATCACATGGAAGGCAATGTTTTAGGAACATTGGGCAAGGCAGTCAGCAGCAAGGTCTATCTTACTGCTGACTCGTGGTCTGGCAAGCATGGTCAGGGACAATATATTTCATTCACAGCACACTGGGTAACTCTGCTTGTAATTAGTAAGGATGCAGGACAGGGTTCAGTGCTGGAGCTTTGTTTTGCCTCCATACAGCAGGTGGAGATAATGCGAGATCTGTCAACTCCACTCTTTCCTCCTCCTCCATGCCCTCCTCTGCTGAATTGTCCTATGAACCACCCTAAGTGTTCAAAGTGCTATTCAAGTCAGGCTAAAAGAGGACATGTAGTGCTTCAGCTGGTCTGTCTAGGGGACAGAAACCACACCGAAGCAAAGATTCTTTCAGCTCTACAGGGGCAAGCCCAGAGGTGGTTCACGCCACAGAAGCTTGAGCCAGAAATGGTGGTGTATGATAATGGCAATAACCTTCTGTTCACCCTTCAACAGGGAAGGTTGACACATGTGCCATGCCTGGTGGTGCAGCGTTTCTTGAACAGGTACCCAGGTTTGCAAGATCTTCTAAGGCGGGTCAAAAGAGTCTGTAGCCATTTCAGGCAGTCATATACACAGCCAATGTTCAGTTGGCTGAAATTTAGCTGGAATTCCACCTGCCCGTAAACCGTCTGATTTGTGACAACTGAACTTTGGCGATGCTGCAATGGCTGCAACTGTTCGGCCCAACCCTAATAATAGTATATAGTAATCATACCTGTTCTGGAGATAATTGATGATAATTAAAAAGAAATGATGCACTTCACTAGTTAATGACATGCAGCATATGTGAATTATCATGTGTTTTGTGCAATTTTATGAAAGTGTTTTTTTAATCAGACTGCTAACAGGAGAGTTTCTGTTTGTAAATGGGTATTGGGTTAGAAGTGCAATACAGAGATAATGCTATGATTTAATTAAACACCCTTTTTCCATCCATGACATAAAGTGACACACTTCTTATTTTTTGAAAATGTCATATTTTCCAAGAAACCACATGCAACATGTACAATAAAAACAATGGGCCAGATTCAGGTAGATGCGCGCATCTTTTTCGCCAGCGTATCGCATCGCATATACGCTGCGCTGACGCAAACTAGCGAGTGAAGTACAGTATTCACCAAGCGCCTGTCCGTTATTTTGCGCCGGAGTAACGGAAATGCGCTGGCGTAACCCGACGCAAGTGGAAGTGGGTGTGATCATATGTAAATGATGGGCGGAGCCCAGCGCAAAGGCTTACGTTCAGCGCATCATCCACGGAGCATGCGCAGTGAGTGAGGCTTCACTCGGCCCCCTGTGCGCATGCTCACAACTTCCGTCGGCACCACTTCACGGGAAACGTCAGCGCAATGTGTTCTGTTGCGCGTATAAAAGCGCCAGCGGAAGTGCCATTTCGGCGCAAAAGTATTTCCGTTTCCCTCCACCCCAGGGAAGTTACTTTTGCACTGTGATGGCTGCTCCTGCTCCCCCCAAAGAGGGGAGGAACCTCAATTTCAACTCCCAGGAGGTGTCTGTTATCATCTCGGCTATGGAGACTTTTAATGAGTACCTCCACGGCAAAAAAAGTCGGAAGACCAGCCAGGAGAGGAAGCAGGGCATCCTGGAGACCATTGCTGGCAGGGTGAATGTTTTGGGGTACTCCACCCGGACTGCTGGCGATATCCAAAAAAAAATTAATGACCTGCGGCGCAAGGTCCGTGGCAAGGTGGCCACCATCAGGAGGCATGAGAGGGGTACGGGTAGTCGACCCCCATGTGCGGTCAGCCTGACCACGGAGGAGGAGGTGGTCGCCCGCTGCCTGGACAGGGAGCAGTTGGAGGGGGTCCCTGGATAGGACTTCGTGGAGGAAGGCTCCAGGACAGGTAAGTGATTTTTACCCCCTTTTTGGTGTGTTGCATATGGGGGGGGGGGTACATGTGCCAAGTGTGTGGGACCACCCAACATGTGTCTGCTTTGTGTCATCCACAGATGACGGAGCTGGGCCATCATCTGTTGGCGGCCAGTCCACCCCATCCCCCCAACGGCATCCTGTGCCCGAGCCCATGGGTGGTGAAGAGACTGAGGTGGAGGAGAGTGCCCACACCTCACCTGCAGAGGTGGTTGAGGAGCAGCCTGTTGTGGCAGAGCAGGACATAATTTTATTTTTGGAAGAGTCCTCCTCTTCTGCAGGGCCCTCTGCAATACCCTCCCCCATCCTAGGAAGCCCCTCAAGGGCGACTCCATCCCCCCGGGGACAACCATCTACTGGCCCCAGGAAGGCCACCCGTAAGACCGGGGGGGTGTCTGATCTGGTCCAGGACCAGGTGGCGAGGGATCACGCTAGGCAGACGCAGCAAATGGGGGACATAGTTGGGCACCTGGACAGAGTGGCTGACAACCTGTGCTCCGTGGCCCAGATATCCAATGCAGTGCAGGATGTCAGCTGCAACTGCGCTGCAGTGGTGACCACTCTGGGGGAGGTGCAGGGTGATATAAGGCACCTCACTGCAGCTGTCCAGGCAAACACTGCTGCCATCCGGGACCAGGGGAGGCAGAGTCGGCGGGCCCAACAATACCAGGTCACCCGGTAGCTCAGGATGCAGGCCCAGCAGCTCAGGATGCAGGCCCAGACCAACTCGTACCTCGGCCGGATTGCCGTGGCCTTGGAGGGCATGCAGGCCACACCTGCCAGGAGTGGCCCACCCGGAGATCAGCCACCTCCAGATGCCCCCCCACCCCCACCCACTCCATCCAGGCAGCTGAGGAGCCAGAGAGGGGCCACCAGAAGGAGCCCCCGGCATCCCAGATGATTTTTTTTTTTTAATGCTCAGGATATGAGATGTTTATTTTCTTGATTATTAATGCTCAGGACATGAGATTTTTATTTTATTCTTAATGCTCAGGTTATGAGTTTTTTTTATTTGTGATTATGCTCAGGACATGAGATTTTTATTTTATTGATACTGCACACGTTGCAGTGTGAATGGTGTGTGAATGTGAGGGGGTGGCACTCCTGCCAGTAAGGGGTGTCACCCTCGGCCGTGGTGGAGAAGTTATCCCCACGGCTGTATGAATGACGTGTGAAAGGTGTATGAATGGACAGCGACATCATTGGGGACTTGACGCTGGCGTTGCTGCTCCCAAGTCCTACATGTTGGACTTGGGCTAATCCAATGCGATGTGGATGTGGTGTGTGTGATCTAGGGACATCAGTGATGTGCATGCGTGCATTGTCTGTGTGATTAATGTTTTGGTTTATTGTCCAAAGATGCCTACGGCGAGGACCCTCCTGACTGCTCTTCCATCAGCTGAATGGGTCTCCTCTGGCAGGGGGGGGGCTGTCTGGTTGGGGGGTCAGGTCATCACGTATGTCAATCTGCAGGCTTTTTCTCATGGCAAAGTTGTGCAGAATGCAACATGCACCGATGATATGACACACAAAGGTAGGGGAATACAATAGGGCCCCCCCAGACTTATCCAGGCAGCGGAAACGGGACTTCAGGAGCCCGAATGTTTGCTCCACCACTGCACGGGTTTTGATGTGTGCTTCATTGTATTTTCTCTCTCCTCTGGTTTGGGGGTTCCGGAAAGGAGTCATGAGATGGGGTCCCAGTGCATATGCAGAGTCACCTGGAAGGGAAAAGACAGGAGGATGTTAGTCATGCATGTGGCCCTTGTGATGTGTGCATCATGGGAGGGGATAGTCATGCCTGCCACCCATGTCACTCACCAACCAGCCAGCTGTCCCCATACATGTTCTGTTCGAATTCCGTTGGGATGGGGCTCTGATTGTATATGAAGCTGTCATGGCTGGACCCGGGGTGTTTGGCACGGACGTGCCATATGAGGCGTTGGGCATCAGCTATCACCTGTACGTTGATGGAATGCCAATGCTTCCGATTGTGGTATATGTGCTCTGTGGCACTGGGGGGCTGTAGGGCCACATGTGTGCAATCAATGGCCCCCACAGTGCGTGGGAATCCTGCAATGTTGTAGAAATCTGTCATTGCCTTCAGCCGCAGCTCCTCAGTGGTGGGTCTGATGAACTGGTTGGACATGCGTCTGAGGATTGCAGGGACAACCTGGTGCACACATCTGCTCATGGAGGACTGTGACATCCCAGCCACCACTCCACTTGTACGCTGGAATGATCCACTGGCAAGGAAATGAAGTGTTGCCAGTACCTTCACCAGTGGCTGCACTGCTTGTGAGCGGTGTGTCTTGCTGGTGATGTCACCCTGCAGGGTTGTGGTTAGTTCAAGTATTGCATCTGGGCTGAATCTGAAGAGGCGATACACCTCCTCATCCCCCATGCCAAAGAGGCTCATGCGCGTGTGGTATATCCTCTCACGTGCCCACCTCCTCCGTACCGGGGGACCCATCAGTAGTGCTAGGACCGCGACTGCCCCTGGCATGTTGGCACACAGAGGTGTTGTCCTTGCACGTGTGGTTGTTCAGCTTGCTAGTTTCGTCGGTAACGCTGCTGCTGTAGCTGCTCTCCTGCTGACCTGTGGCCGTCTGGAGTAAAGATAAAGCAGCTATTTGTAGAAATAACTTTGCGCCGGACGGACGAGATACGCGCGGCGCATGTAGCCAGCGTACGGTGCTAATCCGTTCGCGAATCGGGAAATCTCCCTCATTTGCATATTTGCATGGCACATCAATAGGCGCGACGGATGCGACGAGCGAAAATATGTGCTAACGATACTCTGGCGAGGGAAAGTTAAGCCGATCGGAAAAGGCCCGTTTTCTGGCGCATCTAGGTTGGTGGGTACGGCCACATAGATACAACGGCGCATCTTTACAGTTACGCGGCGCATATCGATTTACTCCAGCGCAAGTCTTGCTGAATCTGGCCCAATATTTCCATGAAATGAACTATGAATTAAGACTTTAGGCTGCTGAGAAAAAGCTGGTATTTATCATTATATTTCATTAATTCTTATGCCTAATGTTTGTTTTCATACTTTCCTGGATGGGATATTAATTCACCGTTAAAGTGTAACTAAACTCTCTCAAGCAACATTAATTTATTTTAATCCTAAAGCTGCTAGCCTTAGTTAAATAGGTGAATTAGAGTTACTCATTTAAAGCTTTTTTTTTTACTTTTTTTTGTTGCTTCCTGGTTTCTGGCCTAGGCTAACATGATGTCATACATCCCAGGAGTCATCATGGGAATTCTTTTTTCTTTTATCTGAAGGAGGCGAGCAAGGGCTTTCTCAGATAAGTATACCTTTCTGCATGTGTGAATGACAGAAAGATTCCAATAAAAAAATGCTACAGGAATGATCTTACTCAAGATGGCCATGGCTGGAAAAACTGGTGGGGTGTTTTCTAAACAAAATAAAGTACAAAGACATGTAAGGATGGGTGCATTTGCGTTGAGTATTAAAAAATTCTGCCTTAAAACCTTGCCATCCATCAGCTACACCCTTCCTTTCGCCATATAACCAAACTGGCAATTCCTCTGCTTGCTCACATAACTCACGAAACTCCAATTCCCCCCTTCCAACCCTATCGTGCTATTACCTGAACAGCTTGAATAGCTAGTCATACCTAGAGAGACACCCAAGCCCATATATTTGTCCATCCCTCATTTTGCACAAATGAATGAATGAATGAAAAACTTATATAGCGCGGCACATGCGAACCAAATCGCCTCTGGGCGCTAGTTGTATCCGACTCTCTTGCCATCAAAAGAGCAGAGTCTTAATCCGTCTTCTGAAGGTCAGGTGGTTTTCCTCCAACCGAATGCTGGTTGGTAAAGCGTTCCAGAGTCTGGGCCCCTGGACAGCAAACCTTCTTTCTCCTTTGGACTTGAATCTGGCTTTGGGTACTTTGACCAAATTTTGGTCACTGGATCGCAGAGCGCGATTGGGGTTGTGGGGTTCTATTTTATCGCAAAGATATTGCGGGGCTTTTCCATGGATGCATTTATGGGTCAGACAGAGTGCTTTAAAAGCAATTCTGTCTTTTACCGGCAACCAGTGAAGGGATCTCAGCGACGGTGAGATTGATTCCCAGGGTTTTTTCCCAGTCACCAGTCTGGCGGCCGTATTTTGTACGACTTGCAGGCGAGCGATTTGGTACTTTGGGAGTCCGAGGTAGAGAGCGTTTGCATAGTCCAGTCTGGAGTTCACAATCGTTCCCACCACTACTGGCACATCTCCTTTGGGAATAAATGGGATCAGTCTGCGGAGTAGGCGCAGCAGATGGTGAGATCCGCTGACTACTGACCCTATTTGTGCGTCCATAGTCATGTGGGTGTCAAAAATGATCCCAAGACTTTTGACTTTGGCGCTCGGGGAGATGATCTGGCCCAGAATGGGCGGAGGTGTCCAGGTAGTTGTGAGTTGCCTCTTGTGACTGGCCTGAAACAGAAGAAGTTCTGTTTTAGAATTGTTGAGTTTGAGATAACTCATCGTCATCCACTTTTCTATTGAAGAGAGACAATTCTCTAAGCTGAGATGATGATCTTTCCTATTGCAGATGCGAAAATACAGTTGTGTATCGTCTGCATATGAGTGATAAAGTAGTTGTTGACTACTGATGACTTCAAAGAGAGGTCGAAGATAGATGTTGAAAAGCACCGGTGATAGAGGTGAGCCTTGGGGGACTCCACATGACACCGTGCGTTTTCTAGAAATGAACGGTCCTAGTTTCACCGCTTGAGATCGGTTTCCCAAAAAAGAGGAAAACCATGGTAAATCATTCTCTGTGACTCCGGCTACCTCAGTCAGCCGAGTCAGTAGCAGTTTGTGATCTACGGTGTCAAAGGCTGCGCTTAGGTCCAGCAGAACCAGGAGAGAAGATTCTCCTTCGTCTGCGGCCTCCAGAACATCGCCCCATATTTTGAGCAGTGCAGTTTCCGTCCCGTGTCCGGGACGGAATCCCGATTGCAGTGGATCGAGTAAGTTGTGGGTATCTAGATGCTGTTGCAGCTGTTGTACCACCACTTTCTCCATTACCTTAGAGAGAACGTTTAGCATTGTTATGGGACGGCGGTGATTTGGGTCCTTGGGATCCAGGGTAGGTTTCTTCAAGATGGGCTGGATTGTGCCCTCTTTCAGCAGGGAGGGCACTATGCCTTCCTTAAATGACTGGTTTATAAGCTGCGTAATGGGAGGCGCCAGGATATCGGCACATTCCTTTAGCAGCTTAGTGGGGATAATATCATTAGGCGAAGTGCTGTTCCGCAAAGCGCCGATGATATTTTCTGTGTTCTCGATGGAAACGGGTTCCAAAGTGAACTTTGTTGGTTGTAGTGTGTTCCTCTGGGTGCTGTGTGGTAGCTCAGGGGCATTATTTTGCGAAATGCTTTCCCGGATTCCCTCAATTTTATTGATGAAGAAATCCGACAATTCATCGCAAAATTCTTGGGTGTCTGTGTTGGGGGCTTCAAGACAGTGTGGATTCATGGTCTGTGAGACCAGCTTGAAGAGATCCCGAGGGCGGTTTAAAGCGCTGTTGATAGCCATGGAAAAATCGTTTTTCTTGGCTTTGAAGATTTCTATGTGGTATCTTCTAGTTGCTGCTTTGTAGACGGCGAGGTTCGTCTCAGAAGCGTTTCTTTTCCAGGCGGCTTCTGCCCTTCTACGCTCTTGCTTCAGTAGCGATAGCTGGTTGTTGAACCAGCCTGCCTTGTTTTTCCGGGAAAGGACTTTGTGTTCAGGCGCTACTACGTCGGCTGACTGTAGTAGGGCTGTATTTATGGCCTCCAGAATATCTGTGGCCGTTTGTCTTGGTTGCATTGCTTTTATTTTATTTTCCAAGGTAGATTTGAAGAGTTCCGAATGGAGCTTCTTCTGAGATCTAGTCCAGTGTGTTGTCACTGGCTTGGGTGTTTTTATCAATAGGGCCGTATTGGAAATTATGAATTTAATTGCATGGTGATCTGTCCATGGCAATGGTTCATTCTCCAAAATACTTACTTTCAGATTTTGTCTGAAGATAAGATCGAGTGTGTGACCTGAAGCATGTGTGGGCTCATGAACTAGTTGCTGAAGGCCTAACCCTTCCAAATGGTCGATACAGGCGTCGGCCACGGGGTCTTGTGAGGAGTTGGCCCAGAGATTGAAATCTCCGAGCAGCAAAAGGTGTTTGCTGGTTATGGCATAAGTGGAGATGAATTCTGACCATGGAGGTAAAAACTGCGATTTAGGCCCTGGTGGCCTATAGCAGAGTAGAATACGGACGGTCTCCTGGGGGTTTGTTTGCAGTTGCAGAGTAAGGGTTTCCATAAATGGAAGCGAGTGCTGAAGGGCTGGTTTAGAGATCCCAAGATGCGTCTTATGAATCACCGCCAGTCCTCCACCTCTTTGCCCTATTCTGTTTTCAGTGATAATCCGGTAGTGTTCTGGCACCAGTTCTCCAAGAATGGTGTTACAGTCGGCTGTAAGCCAGCTTTCTGTAATAAAGAGACAGTCTAAGTTGTTCTGTAGAATGAAATCATGGATTTCTAATCGGTGCCTTACTGCCGATCTTGTATTGATCAAGGCACATGATATGTGCTTCGCTTGGGGTGGGTCGCTAATTTTTTTTCCTGATGATCGACGATCGATCCTCAAGAGTTGCTCAAAGCTCAGGGCCCTTTTAGTGACGGCTGGTAGCTTTGCGGCAAATTGCCTCAGGCTCCTAATGATTTCTGCCGAATATTGCCAGACGGCCATATTCCGCAGGGGGGGGGGGGGGAGTGTGGTGGGTGGCGATGGGGAGTAGATTCCTTGAATCCTTTCTCCTGGAATTTTTATTTTTGGTCCAGAGGAAGGCAAAAAAAACCTGGTTCAGCTAAGCCAATCTGCTGGGCAGGGAAAAAAATTCCTTCCTGATCCCTCAGAGGCGATCGGTTGAGCCCTGGATCAAATATAATGGACTGGTGTGGGAGTGATGTGAAGGGAGTAGATTCCTGCTTGGGGGGTTCACCAAGCTGGGCCACCAATCTGGTGCAAATAGCCCCAGAGAGGGGTAGTTGGCTGTTGAGGAGGTGAATGGGGACCCCTGTGGGTAGGGGGGTGAGTTGGGTGACAGCAATAGGGCAGAAACGGCTTGCTGTCGCCGTGCGCCGCTAGGCCGCAGTTGAAGCCGCGGACTTTCCTAAGCCGCGGCTCCCGCGGACCTAGCGTGGCTGGCGCGGACCGGCGAGAACAGCCAGGGTACAGTGGGAGGGGTGTGGGGATGGGTTGGGAGTACCTTGGGTGCGGTCTGGGCTAAAGCACCGGGGTGAAGCACCGCGCTGAGGCCGAGCGCCGCTAGGCCGCAGTTGAAGCCGCGGACTTTCCTAAGCCGCGGCTCCCGCGGACCTAGCGTGGTTGGGGGAAGTGGGTGCGGGCAGGGGGGCCTCGATTGCGGCCTGGGTAAGACGAGCTGAGTTTCTAGTCAGGTTAGGGCGGTTATCCTGACAAGGACGGCCGACCTTACTCCTGGGGGGGACAGGCTGGATTACCTGTGTGAGGGCTGTATGACGGCTCAGAAGGCTCAGCTGTTCAGATGTTGTTCAGATGCTCCAAGAGGGGGGGAAGGAGTGCTGGAGGCGGCTAGAGGTGGAGGAGATCCGGGATCCAGGTAAGATGCAGGCTGGCTGGAAAGGGGAACCCTGACTACCTGCTGGCTACACCTGCCTGGAGCTATAGCTCGCACGCTCCTACTCCTAGGAGAACGTGTGCCGTGTGAGCTCCTGAAGCTAATCCTCTGCCTCACTCTGCTCTCTGGTGTCGAATAGCAAATAGCATGCAAATGTTCTCAGTGTGGTATGTTAAAGTTATCAGTACAGTAACTCTATGACATAGTAATGTGATCCAGGGAGGTGAGGAGAAGGCTATACTAAAAGTTCCATACTTCCGATTGTGGATAGTAGTCATGGCTATCAGCAGTAAAGAAATATGAAGCAGTTATTTTGTGGCAACAGGTATAGAGACACTCCCCCTCTATATTCTCTTGCCGCTTCTATAGAAGTTCTAAGGGCATGTGGCTTTTGCCACATCTGGCCCCAGGGGTTATTATAAAAAATGCAAGAATATCATGAGAACAGCATTTCCACTATAGGGGGCAGCTGGTCATACAAGGTCTGCTGGGTGTCCGCGATGCGGGGGGGCCCGCAGCCTTGGTGCTCCTGGACCTCTCTGCGGCGTTCGATACCATTGACCATTCTATCCTGCTCTCTAGAATGCAAATCTTATTTGGCTGCGAGGACTCAGTGCTAAATTGGATTAGAACCTTCTTGTCCGAAAGAATGCACTCCATAAAAATGGAGTTGTCCCGCTCAAACACCCAGCCATTGACCTGTGGGATACCTCAGGGCTCTGCCCTTTATCCCCTATTCTTTAACTGCTATATACGCCCACTCGCCGACCTCATTACCAGATATGGTCTAGGCTGCCAAATCTACACGGATGATACGCAGATCTTGGCAGACCTTGCAAGTGGACCTAATATGCCTGAGCAGCTGAACAAGGGACTATCTAACATCCAACAATGGATGGACACAAACAGGCTAGGCCTTAACGCCGACAAAACTGAGTATTTGCTGATCGGCCCACAGGCCAATTCTACCTTTTTTCCTGCCTTGCCATCCTCGTTCGGCCCTGCCCCAACTCCAGCTAAGCAGGTAAAAAATCTGGGTATCATTTTTGATGCTGAACTAAGCTTCATACCTCACGCTAAATATTGCATAAAATCAGCCAACTATCATCTGCAATTATTAAGGCAAATTAAGAACCTTTTCACTCGGAACAACCGTATGATCTTATTTCATGGACTTATCCACACTAGGCTAGATTGTTCTAATGTGTTCTTTCTAGGGCTCCCACAGAAGTGGACAAAACGGTTGCAGATCACACAGAATCACGCGGCTAGACTAGTCACAAACTGCCCAAGGTGGAATCGCATCTCCCCGGTGCTTAAGGATCTACACTGGCTCCCGATAGCAAAACGGGTCGAGTTCAAGACTCTGTCTGGTGTTTCGGGCCTATTGGCAACTAGGCCCGATGTACTTATCAAACATGACACAACATTACTGTCCACCCAGAGAGCTTCGTTCAACTGACGCCCTGTTAGCGATTATTCAACCTAGTCGCTCAGCCTCAAAGGGCGGCCGCCGGCTCCAAACACTGGGTAATTCTCTTTGGAACCAGCTCCCTCATCAGCTCCAAGCATCCTCCTCCTTGATGGCCTTCCGTAAGGGCTTGAAAACACTGCTTTTTTCACAAGCCTACGGATAGAGACTTGGCCATCCAAGCTCTTAGCAGGACGCTGCCTTAATCCCAGGCTGCGGTCCCTGGTCAGGAAGTAAGGATAGGCTCCTTGTGTCCTGACCTTGTGCTTCAGTCAAATTGTGTCACACCTCTTACAGCTGACACAAATGGAAAGTTTGCAATCAGCATTAAATGACTCAACTTTGAAGCTATGTTTTTCAATTGTAATTTAGTTACTTCTAATTTAAATTATTTTTCCGCTTCTAGTAAGTTCTGTTCAGAGCTCTATAGCTGGTGTTTTTCCTTTGCAATAACTTTCATTCTGGGTTAGCCAAGGCTAGTAGTTTTTGATTACCTCCAAGCACCAGCTTCATCCCACACAACATTACTTATATGCTTCTCTCTACTTGTTGATTCTTTTTTTGAGTTGACATCATATTTTAAGTTGGTGCTATGTTTCAGTCTCCAGGTAATAACATGAGCCACTACTAAGGCCCCATGCACACGAGACGCTGGTAAACTCGAGTTCAGAGGCATTTGGACATTTTTTTCAACTGCCCCTGAACACATTTAATGTTATCCTATGTGTCCATGCACACAATCTCGTTTGTTGCCGTTTTTAGGCAGTTGAGGTTACCCTCGTTTTCCCAGAAGCAAAAAAATGGGTTCAGACGCAAAAGTTTTCACGTTTCAGACGCAAAACGCCGCTAAACGCGGCAAAACGAGGTACCGGCATTTTGCCGCCATTTCTTTATAGGCGTTTTTAAAGGTGACCTATTTTTTTTACATTAGAAATCTCAAAAATGATGGCAAATGATGAAAAACCATTAAAAAAACGTAAACAACTGTAATTGCTTGCATTGCATTGTGGACAATCCACAACGTGTGGCAGGCGACGTGGCCAGTGGACAATCCACAAATTGTGGCAGGTGACATGGCCAGGTGATGTGGGAAGTGGACAATCCACAACTTGTGTCCAGGTGACGTGGCAGGTGATGTGGCCAGGTGACGTGGACAATCCACAACTTGTGGCAGGTGATGTGGCCAGGTAACGTGGCCAGGTGACATGGCCTGGTGACGTGGCAAGTGGACAATCCACAACTTGTGGCAGGTGACGTGGCAAGTAACATGGCCAGGTGATGTGGCAAGTGAACAATCCACAAATTGTGGCAGGTGACGTGGCCAGGTGACGTGGCCAGTGGACAATCCACAACTTGTGGCAGGTGACGTGGCCAGTTGACGTGGCAGGTGACGTGGCCAGTGGACAATCCACAACTTGTGGCAGGTGACGGGGCACGTGACATGGCCAGGTGATATGGCAAGTGGACAATTCACAACTTGTGGCAGGTGACGTGGTCAGGTGACATGGCAAGTAGACAATCCACAACTTGTGGCAGGTGAAGGGAACCTGGTGACATGGCAGGTGACGTGGCCAGTGGACAATCCACAACTTGTGGCAGGTGACGTGGCCAGGTGACGTGGCAGGTGAAGGGGACCTGGTGACGTGGCAGGTGACGTGGCAAGTGGACAATCCACAACTTGTGTGGGTGAATGAACAACTGCAACCTCTGGTTATGGAGCTACCCGGATATTTACGTGACACTAAACAGCTGCTTCCCAAAATGGAAGACTTTGTGTGGAAGGAGAATTTTTGCTGGATTACTTGTGATGTGTCCAATTTATACTCCTCCATCCCACACACCCTTGCTTTGCAGGTGGTGTCTTTCTTTTTGAAAGAATCGGGATGTTTTTCACTCTTGCTCCAAGAATTTATTGTGATGTGTTTAGAATATCTTCTCACCCATAATTTCTTTATGTTTGATGGGGACTACTATCTCCAAAAGTGCGGAGCCTCGATGGGTGCTAAATGTTCACCATCTTTAGCGAACCTCTACATGGGGTGGTGGGAGAGGCTCCGTATTTTTGGACCTGGTAGCCCCCGCCGTAGTGACACGGCTTTCTACTGTAGGCACATAGATGACCTTTTGTTTATTGTTTCTCATCCACATGTAGACTTAAAAGAGTGGTTAAACAATATGAATGACAATCAACTCAATTTAAATTTTACGGGAGTTCTAGACAAAAAAAACATAGAATTTCTTGATGTCACACTGACGGGTGAAAACAGTGCAGTTGTTTCCAACCTTTACAGGAAACCCAGCGCTGGGAATACCCTCCTACGGGCTGATTCTAGCCACCCGGGTCACACCATAAACAGCATCCCGGTTGGTCAATTTTTAAGATTGAGGAGGCTTTGCAGCAAAGAATCAGACATTGATCAGGAAGCCATACACATGTCCAATAGGTTCAAAGAAAGAAGCTATCCAAGAGCCATAATAAATAGGGGCATATCTATTGCCAAGAGAGTACAAAGAAAAGAGCTGCTCTTAGATAAACCTCCTGGTCGCGACAAACAGGTCCGTACAAAAAAGCATAAAGACCAAAACTATACTACCACTTTTTCCACTCCATACAGTAGTGAGTTTCATAAAATAAAAAAGATTGTCACCAAATATCTTCCAATTTTGTCTAATGACCCCATCTATTGTGAAATTTTAAAAGGGGGTGTCCGCACTGTATCCAGAAAGGCTCCATCCCTCAGCAGTTTGCTATCCCCCAGCCTTTTCAGCAGTAGACCTACTCCCAACAATTGGTTATCCTTCAATGGAACATTTAAATGTGGTGGTTGCAGTTGCACATACTGCCCTTTCATTCAAAAAGGGGACACCGTCATCTCCACCTTCACAGGGAAATCGCATAAGCTACACTCCTTCATCAATTTCAATGCACGATATGTAGTATATGTAATTACATGTAAACTTTGTTCAATACAATATGTTGGTAGGACAACTAGAAGACTAAAGATCGCCTTTATGATCATTTATACAACATCGATAAGGACCATGTTACCAATGTCGCACGGCATTGGAACATTGTTCATGACAAAAATACTTCTAGTTTAGTCATCCAAGGACTAGAAAGAATTACAAAACCAGCCAGAGGTGGAGATAAATTTAACATACTGTGCAGGCAAGAAGTCCGATGGATTTTCATTCTTAATTCCAGACGCCCTTCGGGGCTCAACTTTAAGTGGGATGTGTCCCACTTTTATTAGCCGGGTCCGTTTGGCCTATATTACTTCACACCACATTATACACACAGTATATACCTCTCTGTTCTGTCTCAGATATTCCCATTGTGCATACTCTTTCCCTTTGGCCAAACTTTTTTGATTACTCCATCCAAAAATGAGCAGGCGTTTTCTCTTTATCTAGCACCTGGAAATGTGCTTTTTAAAGAAAAAAAAAAAAAGAAACGCCAGGTCGCCATTCATTATACTTTTTCATTCATTTATTCATTTTTTTACATGTAGCCTCCATTGCAAGCTGGAATCATTATTCCAGTGGGGGGGGGGGGGGGGGGCAGGTTCAAGAGACTTTAGGAACATCGCGGCTCCTTTACTATTTCTCCTTCTAAAGTAAGCACAAAACTTGTGCTCTATTTCAAATAAGGAAACAAAAAATAGAGGATAAATGTCAGTGGAGTTTCTTAAAAGAGGTTCTGCACTTGACCAGGGCCGGTGGCAATTTGGCGCCCTAGGCAAGACCAGCTGTGTGCGCCCCCCCAAAAAAAGAAGAATGTCCCTCCTTGGTGTCACTGAAATAAAAAAGTCCCTTCATTTGTGGTTTCACTGGAAGGACAAACGTCCTTCTGTCTGTGTTAATAAGAGAAAAATTGTCCCTGCGTTCAACATATGTTTTGTGCACCAGAAAATTTAATGGGGTGGGGTGGTAGTAAGCTGGCAGGGGGAATGAAGATTACAGGGGTGGGTGGTAGGAAGCTGACATGAGTGGGTTGTAGGGAGGTGACAGGGAGGATGGAGATGACAGGGGTGGGTGGTAGGGAGATGACAGGAAGGATGGAGATGACAGGGGTAGGTGGTAGGGAGGTGACAGAAAGGATGGAGATGACAGGGGTGGGTGGTAGGGAGGCGACAGGGAGGATGGAGATGACAGGGGTGGGTGGTAGGGAGGTGACAGGGAGGATGGAGATGACATGGCTGGGTGGTATGGAGGTGACAGGGAGGATGGAGATGACAGGGGTGGGTGGTATGGAGGTGACAGGGAGGATGGAGATGACATGGAGGATGGAGATGACATGGCTGGGTGGTATGGAGGTGACAGGGAGGATGGAGATGACATGGCTGGGTGGTATGGAGGTGACAGGGAGGATGGAGATGACAGGGAGGATGGAGATGACAGGGGTGGGTGGTAGGGAGATGACAGGAAGGATGGAGATGACAGGGGTGGGTTGTAGGGAGATGACAGGAAGGATGGAGATGACAGGGAGGATGGAGATGACAGGGAGGGTGGAGATGACAGGGGTGGGTTGTAGGGAGATGACAGGAAGGATGGAAATTACAGGGGTGGGTTGTAGGGAGATGACAGGGAGGATGGAGATGACAGGGGTGGGTGGTATGGAGGTGACAGGGAGGATGGAGATGACATGGCTGGGTGGTATGGAGGTGACAGGGAGGATGGAGATGACATGGAGGATGGAGATGACATGGCTGGGTGATATGGAGGTGACAGGGAGGATGGAGATGACATGGCTGGGTGGTATGGAGGTGACAAGGAGGATGGAGATGACATGGAGGATGGAGATGACATGGCTGGGTGGTATGGAGGTGACAGGGAGGATGGAGATGACATGGCTGGGTGGTATGGAGGTGACAGGGAGGATGGAGATGACAGGGAGGATGGAGATGACAGGGGTGGGTGGTAGGGAGATGACAGGAAGGATGGAGATGGCAGGGGTGGGTTGTAGGGAGATGACAGGAAGGATGGAGATGACAGGGAGGATGGAGATGACAGGGGTGGGTTGTAGGGAGATGACAGGAAGGATGGAGATGACAGGGAGGATGGAGATGACAGGAAGGATGGAGATGACAGGAAGGATGGAGATGACAGGGGTGGGTTGTAGGGAGATGACAGGAAGGATGGAGATGACAGGGAGGATGGAGATGACAGGAAGGATGGAGATGACAGGAAGGATGGAGATGACAGAGGTGGGTTGTAGGGAGATGACAGGAAGGATGGAGATGACAGGGAGGATGGAGATGACAGGAAGGATGGAGATGACAGGAAGGATAGAGATGACAGGGTGGTGGTAGGGAGATGACAGGAAGGATGGAGATGACAGGAAGGATGGAGATGACAGGGGTGGGTTGTAGGGAGATGACAGGAAGGATGGAGATGACAGGGAGGATGGAGATGACAGGGAGGATGGAGATGACAGGGGTGGGTTGTAGGGAGATGACAGGGAGGATGGAGATGACAGGGAGGATGGAGATGACATGGCTGGGTGGTATGGAGGTGACAGGGAGGATGGAGATGACAGGAAGGATGGAGATGACAGGGGTGGGTTGTAGGGAAATGACAGGAAGGATGGAGATGACAGGGAGGATAGAGATGACAGGGGTGGGTTGTAGGGAGATGACAGGGAGGATGGAGATGACAGGGAGGATAGAGATGACAGGGGTGGGTTGTAGGGAGATGACAGGGAGGATGGAGATGACAGGGAGGATAGAGATGACAGGGGTGGGTTGTAGGGAGATGACAGGGAGGATGGAGATGACAGGAAGGATGGAGATGACAGGGGTGGGTGGTAGGGAGATGACAGGGAGGATGGAGATGACAGGAAGGATGGACATGACAGGGAGGATGGAGATGACAGGAAGGATGGAGATGACAGGGGTGGGTGGTAGGGAGATGACAGGAAGGATGGAGATGATAGGAAGGATGGAGATGACAGGGGTGTGATAAAATGTATGACAGGCTTTAGAGGTACTGGTAGGGTGATGGGATGCCAGGAACAGGGGGGTGACGAGGAGCATGATGATGACAGGGGACAGGAGGTCTGTGTGTGAGGTCACAGCAGGGATGTTCGGGGGGCACCCTCGATCAGGCAGTGACGTCACATGATGCTGTTAGTGTCGGGCAGCGAACTGTCATTCACAGTACCTCTCCGATGATCGCTGGCAGGTCTTCCAGACTTCCACACGGGCGGCCGTCCATCCGAGAGAGGGGGGTCAAGGAGCTGCTCAGCGGCGGCGGCAGTCATTATCCGCGCTCTGCACATGGTAGGAGATCCGCAGAGCGCGGGAAGAGGCGGGGGAGGGGGAGCACATGGATCCACCCACTGACTGGATCGAGGATTTGTTCAAGCTCCCAGCACCTCCTTTCCCTCCACAGGGCTGCGCAGCGGTAAGGACTACTACTGTCAGTGTCACCAGTGGCTGTGGCTGCGCCTTAGGCAGCAGTGCGCTCTAAGCGGCTGCCTAATTTGCCTAGTGGTAGCGCCGGCCCTGCACTTGACACATACAGTGCCTGCCACCGAGAATGTGTTTTTGGCACGACAGCATCGCGCTAATTCTCGGCAACAGGCTGCCGACATCTCGCACTCGCTGGAATCCCAGTCACCTACTGTACCACTGGGTCATTTCAGGTTTGGTTTTCGTTCATTATGTCCATTATGTCATTTTTTTAAAGGAAAAAAGAGGTTTGTTCGGAGCATACATATTGCTCCCCTTTTTCCTTTTTCTTTTTATGTAAACATTACAAGAATTATTTATGTCCAATAACGACATACAAACCAGAAAACCCCAGTGATATAGTGCATAGTATCATAACTACATATATACCATTTTAATCAAAACATCATGGCCCAGATTCACAGAGCGATTACGCCTGCGCAACAGGAGATAGGCGTGCGTAAGTCTAAATGTGCGCGTGCGTTTCGTTGCGCGGCATCCCCAGAACGAGATACGCCAAAAATCAACTTTTTTTTGACCCGCGTAATTTCGTTAGACTGGCGCATCCTTCCGCGCAAAAGTGCGCTAGACACACCATTGATTTGCTAGTCAAATATGCTAATGAGGGACTTACGGGGATCCACAAAACAAGGTTGGGGCAGCGCAGGCGACGCAGTGTGCGCAACAGCAAAATGTCCTGTCTAAAATTAGAGCTTATAAAAGCTGGTCTAAAAAAAGAAAAAAAGTCTACTTGTTAGATAAAGCAACACTGTTAGTGAGCAGCTCAGCAGTCACACGTGTTGCTCAACAATCTGTATGCCAACATGCCAGGGGCATCGTCGCACATAGCTATACTACTGACTTTAGATGAACAAAGAAGGATGAGGGCACGGAGGATGGCACGGGAGAGGATATACCGTACCCGCATAGACCTGTTTGGCATGAGTGATTCTGAGGTGTTTCGCATCTTCAGATTCACCCCTCATGCCATCCTGGAATTAACCACAACCCTGCAGGAGAACATCACCAGCCCAACACACCGCTCACATGCAGTGCAGCCACTGGTCAAGGTCCTGGCAACACTCCATTTCCTTGCCAGTGGCTCTTTTCAGCGTACAAGTGGAGTGGTGGCTGGCATGTCACAATCCTCCATGAGCAGATGTGTGCACCAGGTTGTCCCTGCAATTCTCAGACGCATGGCCAACCAAATCATCAAACCCACCACTGAGGAGCTGCGGCTGAAGGCAATGACAGATTTCTACAGAATTGCCAGATTCCCACGCACCATCGGGGCCATTGATTGCACACATGTGGCACTCCAGCCCCCCCAGGAAACAGAGCACATGTACCGCAATCGGAAGCATTGGCATTCCATCAATGTACAGGTGATAGTCGATGCCCAAGGCCTCATATGGCACGTCCGTGCCAAACACCCAGGGTCCAGCCATGACAGCTACATATACAATCAATGCCACATCCGATTGGAATTCGATCAGAACGTGTATGGGGACACCTGGCTGGTTGGTGAGTGACATGGGAGTCAGGCATGACTATCCCCTCCCATGATGCACATCACAAGGGGCACATGCATGACTAACATCCTCCTGTCTTTTCCCTTACAGGTGACTCTGCATATCCACTGGGACCCCATCTCATGACTCCTATCTGGAACCCCCAAACCCCAGGAGAGGAAAGATACAATCAAGCACATGCCCAAACACGAGCAGTGGTGGAGCGCACCTTTGGCCTCCTAAAGTCACGTTTCCGATGCCTGGATAAGTCTGGGGGTACCCTCTTGTATTCCCCAAACTTCGTGTGCCAGATCATCGGTGCATGTTGCATGCTGCACAACTTTGCAGAAAGAAAGGGCCTGCAGATTGACCTACGTGATGACCTGACCCCTGAACCAGACAATCCCCCCCTAACCGAGGATACCCCGTCTTCTGAGGGAAGAGCAGCCAGGAGACAGCTCACATTAGGCATCTTTGCACGTTAAACACACACATTAATCATGGCACAATGAGAATGCATGCATGCACAACACTGTGGTCCCTAGCACACACACCCCACATCCACATCAAATTGGATTGGCACCAGTCCACCATGCTGGACTTGTGAGCAGCAACGCCACGCCAAGGCTCCAATTATGTCACTGTACATTCATACACCAATCACACGGACCTGGGGATCACTTCTCCCTGGTCCTGGGGAACCCTTCTCCACCAAAATAGAGGGTGACACCCCTTTTCCGGCAGGAATGTCACCCCCACATTCACACAGCATTCACAACACCAAAAAAAAAAAAAATGTACAGCAAAAGCAAAAAATTTCCAGCAAAAAAAAAAAAAATTGAAAATAAAAAAAAATGGGGGAAAAACAAATTACTGCCCTCTGCGTGAGCCACGCCTGGGGCGCCCCCGGCCACGGCCCCGGCTTCTCAGGGGAGACTCATGGGGAAGGGGTAAAACCGGGGAAGGAGGAGCAGCCCCTAATCTCTGCCCACCAGGTGGCCTGCCCTCCAAGGCCACGGCAATTCTGTCCAGGGCAGCACCAAGTGTTGCCGTGTTGGCCTGGATAGCCAGGGTAAGGGCCCTCACATCCTGCCCAACGCCTGCTGATGTCGTCTGCAGTTCGTTTAGGCAGGTTGTGAAAGCCCGGGAGTGGGAGTCCAGGTTCCCCAGCGTATCCTTGATGGAGGACAGGCTCTCCTCCATCCGCACCAATGTCTGGCTGACCTGTTCCAGATGGCGGGTCTGGAGGAACTGGTCCCTTCTCAGAGTGGCGGGCAGGAGATCGGCCAACCCCCTGGTGGTCTGGGATGACATCCTGCCTCCAGCTGATGCTTGTGGCCGGGGAGAAGTGGAGGCCCTTGTGAGGGGAGCCATGTTGGGGGAGGAGGGGGGGGGGCTCCCCCTTAGGGAGGCCTGCCTGCTGCCAGCCAGAGGGGAGGAGTCCTCAAAACCCAAACGTCCAGTGCCTGACATGGACTCCTCCTCCTCATGATTCTCCTCCTCCTCATGATTGTCCTGCTCCTGTTGAACCTCCTCCGCGGACTCCGGCCTTGTTGGGGGGGCCTCATTAGGCTGCTGTCCTGGGGTTGGTGCGGTCAGGCCAGATGGCCCTGCACCCTCCTGCACATCTGTGGATGACACAAAACATTCACAGGTTGGAGGATCCACACACTTGCCACATATTCCCTTTCACCCCCTCCCCCACACATGCTACAACCTGATATTAAAAAATAAAGCAACTTACCTGGCACCACGGGCTCGGGACTTGAGTCAAAGCCGGGCAGGCCCTCAACTTCATGCCGATGAAAGGTCAGGGCCACCGAACGCTCCTCCACTGTCAGGCTAATACGGCATGGTGGGCCCCCTCCTGTGCCCCTGGCATGGGCATGCATTCTGGCCAGCTTCTGTTTGACCAGACGCCGGAGGTCATTGATTTTTTTGTCAATTCCAGACCTGGTCCGTGTCTCCCCCTGCCCCGCTGAATTCACCTGGTCAGTGATCCTATCCAAAATCTCCCTCCTCCTGGCCGGGGTGGTGTTGGCACTGTCTGGGCCGTGGAGGTAACGCCCATACTCGCTAATGGCCCGGGCAAGAATCTGTTTTTCCACAACTGTAAAATTCAGCTTTCGTTTTCTCTCAGTCATCCTTCCAAAAAAAAACAGTCCCAGTCAACAAAATTCACGCACACAAACAAGCACAACCAATCACAAAAAAACACACACACAGAGAGAAAACTACTCACCAAGAAACAGTCCCCAAAAAACAAAACAAAAATACAGCAGGAAAAGAAACAAAAATAAATATATCAATCAAACAAACAGTCTCTCAAACACTTATCAAAAACCACTTTCAAAAATCTACTAACAAACACCTGATCACACAGAACACTAATCTGACAACTACAAAACACACCGCAACGAACAACAAGAACAAAAGCACTTGGTTAAATGGGAAGGGACAAAGGGATGTACTTTTGCAAAGGAAGTGCGTTTGTGTGTGTCTATTTATACTGTTTGCGTAGTTCACAACGTTGCCCTAGTCCATTTCCAATTTCACTGATTGCGCCGCTCCCGAGTTGTGATCATGCGCACATCGGAGCTGACATGGTCTCGTTCAAGCGCGCATGCGCGAGCCGGCCGGCCCTTCATTTGCATGGGGTCACGGCTCATTTCAATGTAACACGCCCACGTCCTTCCCAATTTGTATTACTCCTCCTTACGCCTCTGAAAAAACGTTACGTATGCGCAATTTCCTGCGCAAAAGCTACGAGAATAGGTGGATTACGCGGCAAAATTGCGCAAGTCTAACGTAAAGGCGGTGCGCTACGCCGGTCTAATAATGCGCAGATGTACCTGAATCTGGGCCCATATTTTTATACATATAAATCTTGCTTGTTTTTAGACATACTAAAGGCTGCAGTCTTCAGAATTCTCACATTCTTTATCTATTGCCTATTTTATTCTATAGCCACATATGTCTATTTTACAACTCTTTTATAACGTCACACCATCTTATTATCATTTGTTTTGTTCTATTTGTTTGTTTTTCACACTGGTTATGATATATGTGTCTCGCACATGGGGCCAGATTCAGGTAGAGTTACGCTGGAGTATCAGTGATTCGCCAGCATAACTCACACTTTGAGCCGGCTTATCTGTTTTCGGTATGCAGAAAACAAGATACGCCGGTATGAGTTCATATTCGAGCGGCGTAATTGTATTTCGCCGTCGTATCGGAACTGCAATTTTAAAATGAGCGCTCGGGGCGTTCCCGCTGATTTACGCCAAGAATATGTAAATCAGCGAGTGACGGCAATTCACGATCGTACGCGGGCCCGATGCAGTGACTTTCCGACGTTTCCGTAAGCGTTACGCGGCGTAAAGAAAAACATGCCCCCTAGGTGGAGTATCCTATGTTAAGTATGGCCATCGTGATCGCGTCAAATTGAAAAAGTTTAACGTCGTTTGCGTAAAACGTCCGTGAATGGGGATTGACGTCATTGACGTTCACTGGCAGAATTTGGAGCATGCGCACTGACAGTCGACGCATGCGTAGTACGTTCACCGCGGGATCGCGCCTAGTTTAAATAATACACGCCCCCTACCCGCCCAATTTGAATTCCGCTGGCTCATTTTCGCTACGCCGCCGCAACTATAGGAGCAAGTGCTTAGTGAATACAGTACTTGCCCTTAAGTTTCGCCGGAGTAACGTAAATGACGAACGTTACTCCAGAATAAAGATCCGCTCTCCTACCTGAATCTGGCCCATGGGGTTTTTCCTGTTTCCTTTTTTCTTTTTTTCCCTTTCTCTTGTTTGGTTTATTATCAAGAGAGACTTTTTCAACCCCACATACAGGAGCACCATATGTGTGATACATCAAGGATATTAGTGTTCCCTTTGACTAATGATCACCTGGAAACGATTGGTGAAACGCCCCATTTCACCTCATTCCCTCCTCCATTTAACCACTTTCCCACCGCGCCATAGGCATTTTACTGCTACAGCGCGGTGGAGTTATCTTGGGACGACGTCCCTGGGATGTCGTCGTGCACTTCCGCGATTGTGCGTCCCCAGGGACGCGCTCGCAGAAGTGTCCGTGCTCGCCGGGTCTAGAAGACCCGACGCATCACGGATCACGGTAAATTGCCGCTGATAGCGGCCGCTTACCACGTGATCGCGCCGTCAAATGACGGCGCGATCACTTGTAAACAAACCGGCGTCATTTGATGACGCCGGTTCCTCCCTCTCCTCTCTGTACCGTTCGGTACAGTGTGAGAGGAGGGGGGGCGGGGAGCGGGTGGCAGCAGCAGCGCTGTGGCTTGATCTGTAACAAATGCAGTCACAGATCCATCCATCCCAGCTCAGCCATCCCTGTCCCAGTACTCTGCAATACCCCGGTACTCTGCAATACCTCAGTACCCTGCAATACCCCAGTACCCTGCACAATACTCTGCAATACCCCAGTACCCTGCAATACCCCAGTACCCTGCACAATACTCTGCAATACCCCAGTACTCTGCAATACCCCAGTACCCTGCACAATACTCTGCAATACCCCAGTACTCTGCAAGACCCCAGTACTCTGCAATACCCCAATACTCTGCAATAACCCAATACCCTGCAATACCCCAATACCCTGCAATACCCCAGTACCCTGCACAATACTCTGCAATACCCCAGTACTCTGCAATACCCCAGTACTCTGCAATACCCCAGTACCCTGCACAATACTCTGCAATACCCCAGTACTCTGCAAGACCCCAGTACTCTGCAATACCCCAGTACCCTGCACAATACTCTGCAATACCCCAGTACTCTGCAATACCCCAGTACCCTGCACAATACTCTGCAATACCCCAGTACTCTGCAAGACCCCAGTACTCTGCAATACCCCAATACTCTGCAATACCCCAATACCCTGCAATACCCCAATACCCTGCAATACCCCAGTACCCTGCACAATACTCTGCAATACCCCAATACCCTGCAATACCCCAATACCCTGCAATACCCCAGTACCCTGCACAATACTCTGCAATACCCTAGTACTCTGCAATACCCCAGTACCCTGCAATACCCCAGTACCCTGCACAATACTCTGCAATACCCCAATACTCTGCAATACCCCAATACTCTGCAATACCCCAATACTCTGCACTACACCAATACTCTGCAATACCCATTTTTTAAAGCACCCCTGTCCCCGTGTGCTCGCATGTAAAAGTGAATGCATACGTAAGTCCCGCCCACATATGAAAACGGTGTTCAAGCTACACATGTGAGGTATCTCTGCAAACGTTAGAGCGAGAGCAATCATTTTGGCCCAAGACCTCCTCCATAACTAAAAACATGTAACCAATAAAAGTAATTAAAGCGTCGCCTATGGGGATTTTTAAGTAGCGAAGTTTGGCGCCATTCAATGAGTGTGCGCAATTTTGAAGTGTGACATGTTGGGTATCTATTTACTCTGCGTTACTTCATCTTTCACATTATGAAAAAAAATTGGGCTAACTTTACTCTTTTTTTTTTTTAAAACACGCGTTCAAAAAATGTCTGCGAAAATACCATGCAAGATAAAAAGATGTAACGGCCGCCATTGTATTCTCTAGGGTCTTTGCTAAAAAAGCATATATAATGTTTTGGGGTTCTATGTAATTTTCTAGCAAATAAATGATGATTTTTCCATGTAGGAGAGAAATGTCAGAATTGGCATAGGTGTTCCAGAACGCCTGATGGCGTTCCCTGCATGTTGGGCCTCTGTATGTGGCCACGCTGTGTAAAAGTCTCACACATGTGGTATCGCCATACTCGGGAGGAATAGCAGAATGTGTTTTGGGGTGTAATTTGTGGTATGCATATGCTGTGACCTGGCCAGGTGACATGGCAAGTGGACAATCCACAACTTGTGGCAGGTGACGTGGTCAGGTGACGTGGCAAGTGGACAATCCACAACTTGTGGCAGGTGAAGGGGACCTGGTGACGTGGCCAGTGGACAATCCACAACTTGTGGCAGGTGATGTGGCCAGGTGACGTGGCAGGTGAAGGGGACCTGGTGATGTGGCAGGTGACGTGGCAAGTGGACAATCCACAACTTGTGGCAGGTGATGTGGCCAGGTGACATGGCAGGTGACGTGGCCAGTGGACAATCCACAACTTGTGGCAGGTGACGTCGCCAGGTGACATGGCCAGGTGATGTGGACAATCCACAACTTGTGGCAGGTGGCATAGCCAGGTGACGTGGCAGATGATGTGGCAAGTGGACAATTCACAACTTGTGGCAGGTGACATGGCAAGTGGACAATCCACAGCGTGTGGCAGGTGATGTGGCAAGTGACACACTAAATACAAGTATACTGCTGCTCTTTCAGCTGCTACTCACTTTGGTCTCACAAAATGGCTGAAATGGTTAAATAATATTGTTTTTTGAGCTTAGGGAGGGTCTTATGATGTCTCTTAACTAAACGCTTATAAACGCAAACGCGGTAAAACGCCGGTTTTTGCCTTTGAAAACGTGTGTTTAGATGTGTTTGCATTTGCGTCTCGTGTGCATGGGGCCTTAGGTGTGTTATGAAATAAAATTTGTAAGCAGGTACTTCCAAGAAGATTGTAAAGGGTTAACAGTTTTCTTTTGCAGGTAAACCAGGTAAACTGTACTGCAAATTGTTACAATGTCTAAATGTTGCATTGTGTCCTCAGGCTGACTTGCTGAGCTGATGGTGTCTGCGAAGGAAGGGTTAATGCTGCTGGCCCAGTTTTTCTGCTCTTTTAAGGAAGGTTACCAACCTCTGCAGGTAATACTATATTAATTAGGCTCACTAAGAGCCCTGAGTCTGAAGGTTGGTACAGGGAAAGACTGGCATAATGTAAGTGTTACTCTGTCGGAGTGGATCACCCCCTTGGGGGAAGGGAAAGCCCAATCGGGGTTCCTAGTCAGGGTATGGAACCTGTGGATCTTTATGGATTTATAGCTGCAAATCATGAACTTACTGCCATTTGTGTTTTTTTTTACCAGATTACGGAGGGATTAAAGGAATTGCTTATTAAAGGGGTGTTCCAGCCAAATTTGGTGTTTATTAAAAGTCAGCAGCTACAAAAAGTGTAGCTGCTGGCTTTCAATAAACACACACTTACCTGCTCCAGCGTTCCAGCGACGCGCCGGCCGGGGCTCCGCTCCGCTCCCCCCCTCCCCGGCCGGCATCCTCATTGCTACTGTGGGCACCCGCCATGACAGCCTTCGTCTTCACGGCCGGGCACCCACTGCGCATGCGCGAGCCGCACTACGCATGCGTGCGCGGCGCGGCTCGCCGCTGATTCGACAGGCGATCGTCTAGGACCTGTCACGTGTCCTAGACGATCACCTAGGGGAGGGGCTGCAGTAAGACGATTAAGCTCAATCGCCTTACCTGCCCTCGGCGGAAGGAGGAAGTGGGACAGGAAGTCCCACTCCTCCTGAAGCCTCCACTCCCTCCCCAAAAAAATGACATGTCAAATGTGGCATGTAAGGGGGTGAGGAGTGGAACAAGTTCCAAATTTGGGTGGAACTCCTCTTTAAGTATTGTTGATTACTGCCTATTATGGACTCTCACCTTGAGAAGGACTCTATAAATACATCCATCTGCTTAAGATATGGTCACTTTATGGGGCACTAGCGAACTTTGTATGGGAAAGTGTGTGGAAGGTCTTTGAGAACAGTTACTTGCAACTACTTCAGTAAATCTTAAATTTGTTCATCTAAATTGCCTGGTCTGAAATCTCTAAAGGGGTGCATGCATGGCTTTCAAAATGAAAGTGGCTTACAGCAAGGGGACTGAAGTTACAGTACAGAGCTCCAATAAGCATAGTGGGCCCAGAGGAATCTAGATTGATGTTGCTAATTACTACAGCATTTGTGTCACTTGCTAATGTAGCCAACCAGCTACATAGTGACAAAGTTACATAGTTAGTCAGGTTAAAAAAAAAGACACAAGTCCATCCAGTTCAACCAAAGAAAAGAAAAAAATCCCATGTACACAATTCAATTTGCTTAAGCAGGGGAAAAAAATCCTTCCTGATCCCCCGAAGAGGAATCAGATTTTCTCTGGATCAACTTTACCTATAAATGTCAGTACCCAGTTATGTATATTTAGGAAGGAATCCAGGCCTTTTTTAAAGCAATCTACTGAGCTGGCCAGAACTACCTCTGGAGGGAGTCTTTTCCACATTTTCACAGTTCTTACTGTGAAGAAACCTTTCTGTATTTGGAGATTAAATATTTTTTTCCTCTAGACATAAAGAGTTCCCAATTGTCCTCTGTAATGACCTTAAAGTGAATAACTCAACACCAAGTTCACTACATGGACCACTTATGTATTTGCACATGTTGATCATATCCCATCTTAATCTCCCATTCTCAAGAGAGAATAGATTTAGTTCCTCTAATCTTTCCTCATAGCTGAGCTCCTCCATGCCACCTAACAGTTTGGTTGCTTTTCTCTGCACTTTTTCCAATTCCCGATATCCTTTTTGAGAACTGGTGTCCAAAACTGAACTGCATATTCCAGGTGAGCTACTAATGATTTGTATGTGGGCATAATGATATCTCTCTCTCTGGAGTCCATACCTCTCTTAATAAAAGAAAGGACTTTGCTCGCTTTGGAAACCACAGCTTAGCATTGCATGCCATTATTGAGCTTATGATCTACCAAAACCCCCAGATCCTTCTCTGCCATTTATTCCCTCAGTTGTACTCCCCCTAGTATGTATGATGCATGCATATTCTTAGTCCTCAAGTGGGTAACTTTACATTTATCAACATTAAACCTCATTTGACACTTAGTTGCCCAATTACACGGTGCATTGAGGTTGGCTTGTAAATTGGAGACATCCTGTAAGGATGTAATTCCACTGCATAGCTTGGTGTCATCTGCAAAGACAGAAATGTTACTTTTAAACCCATACCCTATATAATTTATAAATATATAAAAAAAGTAAGGGTCCCAACACTGTACCTTGGGGTACTCCACTGATAACCTTAGACCATTCAGAGTAAGAATCATTAACCATTACTGTCTGAATTCTGTATTTTAGCCAGTTTTCTATCCATTTACAAATTAATCTTTCCAAGTCTGTAGACTTTACCTTACACAATAGCCATGTGTGGGGAAATGTGTCAAACGCTTTTGCAAAATCCAATATACCAAGTCCACAGCCACCCCTCTGTCCAAAGTTTTACTTACCTCTTCATAAAAATAAATCAGGTTTGTCTGACAACTTCTGTCTTTCATAAATCTATGCTGTCTGTTGCTTAAAATATTTTTTCCATCAAGAACTTGTCTATGTGGTCTTTTATTAAACTCTCCAATATCTTCCCAAAGACAGGAGTTAAACTAACAGGTCTATAGTTATTTGCTAAAGACTTTGATCCCCTTCAAATATGGGCACCCCATTGGCCCTACGCCAATTGTATATACAGGGCTGAAGGAAGTATTTAATACATTTGTCTTCTCTTTGTCCCCAGTCACCCATTCTAGATTATTTTCTATAGGGCCTACATGCTCAGACCTGACCTTTTTACTATTAATATAATTGAAGATTTTTGTTGTTTGTACTACAGTCTTTTGCTATCTATTGTTCGTTTTAAATGTTTTGCGTCCATCATTTCCTTTTTACATATTCTGTTATATTCTTTGTAGTATTTAAACGATGATAGGTTTCCTTCATTTTTATGATTTTTAAAAAGCTCTTTTATTATTATTTATAGCCATTTTAACTTTGGCTGAGAGCCACAGAGTTTTATTTTTTAGCCTTTTATATGTATTGCCCATTGGAATATACTGTACTTTGCAGTGAGTTTGCATACAGACTACCTATTTCTGTGCTCATTGATGCCAATATTCCCTCCCAGTCTAAGTGCTGAAGAGCAGCCCTCATCCTTGGAAAACGTGCTCTCTTAAAGTTTTTTTTAACTTTCTAGTATGTGTTTGTTGCTTACAGCTAACATTAAATGAAATCATGTTATGGTCAATACTACCAAGATGTTCTTTTATATGAATATTTGTAATAAGCTCTGTGTGGTTTGAGATTTCCAGGTCCAGCAGAGCATTATTCCTAGTCGGGCCTCAATAAACTGGACCATAAAATTGCCTTGTAATAGGTTTATAAATTTTTGCCCTTTAACTGCCCCAGCAGTGCCATTACTCCAGTCTATTTATGGGTAGCTAAAATCCCCCAATATTATCACTGACCCAGCCCTTTGCAGCCCTTTCCATCTGTGCAAGGAGTCTTCACCTCCTCATTAACACTGAGAGGTCTATAACAAACTCCAATGATAACCTTTGTAGTATACACACCCATGTACAATTCCACCCGTAATGCTTCAGACTCATCACACTCGCCATCAACTAGGTCCTCTTTCACACTCGCTTTGAGATCACTTCTCACATAGAGACAGACACCACCACCCTGTTTTATCCTTTCTTTCTGAAATAGAGCATAGCCATGAATATTAATAGCTCAGTCATGAGTGGAACGAAGCCACAATTCTGCAATACCAATTAAATGATAGTTCTCCTCGTACACCAGAGCTTCCAACTCACCTATTTTGCTTGGCAGACTTCTGGGATTGGTGAACAAACACTTTAATTCATTGTCACATTTTACAAATGCATGTTACATATTTTTTATTTTAGTACAAATGGTATAATTTCCAATGGTTGTTTGTAACATAGGATCTTCATATCATTTGCCATATCACTCCACCATCTTTCCCCATTCCACCCACCACTAGATGCTGACTCTGTCTGACCTGTTTGACCCATTATAACCTAATTCACCCTCCCCACAGATGCAAACTATCTTTATCATATAGGTTGCACCCCAATGAAAAGTCAGCCTAGTGCTCTAAAAACCCAAATCCCTCCTTCTTACTCCATCACTTACTTCTAACACTACCTTGGAGGTCCTTCTCTTCAACTTGCAGCCTAGTTCTTTAAATTGGTTCTTAAGGAGCACCCACCTTTCATAAATCTTGTCATTGGTTCCAACGTGGACCAAGACAGCTGGGCTATGCCCAGCCCCTCCCAGTAATTTATCAACCCGGTCCACCACATGCTGAACCCTGGCACCAGGTGAAAAGTAAAAAGGTAAAGGATACTCTTGTAGTAAAGAGTGTTATACTTGGTTCCTTCACTAGCAACATCTGCACATACCACATACTGGGACTGATCTTTTGGCACAAAGTACCTAGGGATCCAGCCTGGAGGCACAAGAGAGGGAAAGATATAGAGGAGGTCTCGGGAGGAAAAGCATGACGTTATAGAGAAGTGCGTTTCCTGTGTCCAATAGCAACATCCAGAATAGTGTCACTGGGAGTGAGGTGATGGGACTGCTGAGTTGGCGGAGACCACTACATGCTCCGTGGTACCAACTTAGAAATGCTGCATACCTGGGGAAGTAGTGTTCTCTAACAGAAGTAGTGCCTGAAGTGCTTATTGCCCCTACTCATTCACAAGAAAAAAAAGATTCCTGGTGATGTCATTGGTTCCTAGGTATGCCATGGGTGCTAGCATCCTTGGCTTCCTTAGGAACCAGGGACAGTGGGAAGCTGTCATATATAGAAGCAGTAGAAATAACAGAGAAAAGGATTGTCGCTCTCAAAGCTTCCGAACCCTCTCAGGAAAGTGTCCCACCCTACTAGGTGCTGACAGGTGCTGGCTCTGCACAAGTTTGATGAGGAAAAATATCCTGGACAGCTGCACACCGTAAAGAAGGAATATTTTTTTTTTTTAAGAAAATAAAATAAAATCCAGTGTACAGCAGTCAAATCATAAAGAGAAACAGGGGAGAATAGCCGACACATTTCACATTGATGCTTAGTCATAGCTGCATATAACTACCACCAAAAGAAAGCTCTATTTGTGTAAAAATAAATCATATGGGCACAGTGTTGCATTGGCCTCAGCAGGAAGGAAGTAAAAGTGCCCTGTATTGAAGTGGTTAAAGTGACTTGTCAAGAAAAATAGACAGATATAAAAAGAAAGTGCTATCGCCCCAACATAAAGTGCTGAATATGTGTCTTAAAAAAACATCACAAATCATATAATAAATCACAAAAAATGTAATAAAACCGCAAAATGTGATATATATATATATATATATATAGGGCTTTTTTTCTGGGGGAACTCAGTTTCACCACCTTTGGCTCAGACCCTTTGGTGCCCGCTCACCACAATCACTTGTGAACACAGAAGTCTGGTTTCTGTGTTTACAAGTGACTGCTTTGTAACCCCCTGAACTCTGCACACTGTATGTAATGCAATTCTGGTATTTAATGCCCCTTTAAAACCCTTCTAAACAAGGCAGAAATGTATCTCCCGCAGATTTACCTGACTTCCTGTCACAATACACACACACACACACATACATATATATATATATATATATATATATATATATATATATATATATATATATATATATACACACACACACAAAGTGACTAGTGCATGAAAAACATATGAAAGTGCTGAAAATAAATAAATTACTGTTTCCAATAGATCATAGCGTCCAGTATATTAGTTATCAAATCTTCACGCAATGTACACTTCCGTGCACCAATTATTAAAGTGCCTTGTGCAAACAGTTCATGGAAAAGTGTTGTCCAGTAAGATATTAGTGAGTTCACCACTTCTGCGTGACTGATCCTCCACCAGTCACCGGAAACAAAATCATGGCATAAACTCATCAGAAGGGAACCTGGATGCTCACACCACAAGGGTGTCACTGCCACTCTCTCCCAAGGGACTTTCAACCCATTTGCATGGACATCAGACCAACATCATAATGTATCCAAAGAATGCAGCTTGCTTAGCTCAAACAGCAGTCTGTTCAGACAGGTGTCATCTTCAAAATCGGCACTCCTGTGACCTCCCACCTCTCTCTCCTCCTCTCTTCCCCTCCTCCCTGCTGATGTCAGCGGGGGATTCTCAGCCCCTCCTGATGTAATTCTCGGATCGGGAGAGGAGAGTGGGAGATGGTCAGGTGAGCACCGAGTGGCGTTTTGAAATAAGGTATGAATCTTACGTGCATTTGAAGATGGTACACCCCGCGTAGGGTATCAGCTCCAACTATCGGACCACGCTGCCCTGTATTTATCTCTCTGCTCCTTTTAAATTTGTATTTGTCTTTTATCACCAGTTTTTATGTGCTCGTGAGTGATTGAGCATTTTCTACAATTTGCACACTGTGTGATTTTGGCTTTTTATTTTTGTATGGCATATAATTTTTATTAAATTTTGCCAATTTTTAAATACTACCCCATGTGGAGCCTTTTTTTCTTTTTTTTTTGCCCCATCATAGGTCATGTTGTACCATCATCGGTCAGTGGACCCATACCTGGATTCAAAGTTGGAATATCTATAAGTTGGTGGATTCCTGGTTCCGTGTATACAACCCATCGGTGCCATTGGTGTGATTTAGCCTTAGTGATCCACCACTGTATGGTTATCTGGATCCATACAATACGGTAAGAGTGTTTAATCTTTCCCCATCCATTGGTGAAGGCACTCCCGGGTGACATCTCGGTATCACACCATACTTTGTTGAGACATCATACAATTCACATTGGTATTGTGGATCGGATTATCTGCATCGGTATTTTCTGTTTGGATTATACACCAATTCCCAACCTTGGATCCTATTTTCACATGGACCTTAAATTGGATATTCACATCCAATCACATCTTCACAGATTTATATTTTTCACGATATATTGAGTGAGACTCAGGCCTTGTACACACAATGTAATTTATCCGATGGAAACGGTCCGACGGACCGTTTCCATCGGATATGTCCGCCGGGCTGTTTGATCCGGTGGCTGTACACACCATCGGATCAAATTCCCCGCCGGCGGACAGCGCGGTGACGCGGCGGTGACGTTGACACTGCCACATCACCGCCACGTCACCGCCCCAGGAAGTAAAACACTTCCGCGTGCATGCGTCGGATCCATTCACAGGATACGACGCATGTGCGGGCAGATATGTCCGCAGGTTAGGCGTACTAACCAGCGGACATATCCGACGGGCATCTCTCCGGCGGAAAAATTTCAAAGCATGCTTTGAAACTTTTCCGCCGGAGGAATCCGTCCAAAACTGTCCGTTTGCCCCTACAGACGAGTCGATTTGTCGGCTGAAATGGTCCGTCAGGCCATTTTCAGCGGATAAATTCCCTCGTGTGTACGAGGCCTCACTGTTTTATATAGGAGTTTTCTCCTCCTGACACTTTATTTGGTATTTCATTATTGATCTCTAATTTATTTTTGTACACTGTTGTGTTTTGTATATGGTCAATCATAAATTTTTATTTATAAACAAAGATAATCTGAGTAAATACAAAATTCAGTTTTTAAATGATGGTTTCATTTATTAAGGCGAAAAAGCTGTCCAAACCTGCCTGGCTTTATGTGAAGAAATAATTTCCCCCTAAACCTAATAACTGGTTGTGCTACCCTTGGCGGCAACAACTGCAATCAACCATTTGTAATAACTGGCAATGAGTCTTTCACATTGCTGTGGAGCAATTTTTGCCCACTCTTTTTTGCATAATTGTTTTAATTCAGCCACATTGGAGCGTTTTTCAACATGAACGGCCTGTGTAAGGTCATGATATAGCATCTCAATTGGATTTAGGTTTTGACAAGGCCACTCCAAAACCTAAATTTTGCTTTGTTTGAGCCATTTGGAGGTGGACTTGCTGTTGTGTACTTGAGCTTGAGGTCACAAACTGATGGCCGGACATTCTCCTTTAGAATTTCTGGTAGAGCTCAGAATTCATGGTTCCATCAATTATGGTAAATTGTCCAGGTCCTGAAGCAGCAAAGCAGCCCTAGACCATCACGCTACCACCACCACCATGTATAGCTGTTGGTATGATGTTCTTGTTAAGAAATGCTGTATTTGTTTTATGCTAGATGTAACGGGATGCACACCTTCCAAAAATTGTATTTTTCAGTTCATTTACAGATCAAAGTGATGAACTTTGGTCTGCAAATGAGGTCAGTTTAACAACCTAAAGACTAATGCCCTGTACACACGATCGGTACGTCTGATGAAAACGGACCGATGGACCTTTTTCATCAGACGAACCGATCGTGTGTGGGCCCCGTCAGTTTTTTTTCCCATCAGTGAAAAAAAAATAGAACCTATTTTAAAATTTTCATATGGTTAAAAAAAAACGATAGAAAAAAAAAAAAATGATCATCTGTGGGGAAATCCATCAGTTAAAAATCCATGCATGCTTAGAATCAAGTCGATGCATGCTTGGAAGCATTAAACTTCATTTAACCGATGGTGTGTAGGCAAGACTGATGAAAGTCAGCTTCATCGGATATCTGATGAAAAAATCCATCGGTCTGTTTTCATCGGATGAACTGATCGTGTGTACAGGGCATTAGCCTTTTTTTGACACTTGTTGCTTACAAGTTAAAAATCAGTATTTTTTGCTAGAAAATTAACTAGAACCCCCAAACATTATATATAGTTTTTAGCAGAGACCCTAGAAAATAAAATGGCGGTCGTTTTATGTCACACTGCATACATATGCGCAGCAGTCTTTCAAACAAATTTTTTGGGGAAAAACATACTTCAATGAATACAAAAAATAAAAAATAAACAGTAAAGTTAGCTCATTTTTTTTTGTATAATGAATGAATGAAAAATGTTACACCAAGAATCGTGATATTAATTCTAAGCAAAAAAAGAGATTCTCATTTTATCCAGAATCGTGAAGCTCGAACAGACAGCAGATATGGATGATGAGGTCATCCCTGTGCTTCTTCTCAAGCCATGCTAACAGTACTGCGGTGCTGTGTATAGAATCAGAGCCCTGACTGGCTTAGATTCCTGTCCCTACCTCTTGCGGTGTGAGTGCTCTGCAGGGGTTATCTGATTAAGTGCACATGAACAGTTCTGGGAAATATTTTGATGTTTTCAAACAATTAATAATAAAAGTTGAAAATAAAAGATAAGAAGTGACATGTGATTCTAACATGTTTTACCTAGGCATACAAAACAGACTAATGTGGTTATCATTACAAAAAAAGGCTTTAGAGAAGTTTGATAATGATCCAGTGGTGACATTTTCGACTTCTTGTCAACGTAAGTACATTTTAAAATAATAAAAAATAAACAAAACAAAAAAAAATTGGCCTCTACAGTCCAAGCTTCTGGTATTTCCACTTTTTTGTTTCAAATTATATTTACGGATGTGGCAAGAGAGTGAGTTCAATAACAGACACATAAAAAAATGTTAATAATAATTATGATTCCTTTCTTAATGTGCATGTGTATGTCAGCGTTTTTGCAAGCGTTGCACAAGTAAAATGTATTTTCCAACACACAGTGTTGTCAGAAAGCTATGTCTTAGTGCTGTCAAACACAGGTGCACAACAGAATAGATTCTCATAACTGCCATTACCTTTCAGCTGTTAGCCACCTCCATAAAATCCCCCTTCCTTTCCTATGTACTGCAAAATTTCATACACTTGCACACATCTCAGCAGGCATTCTTGAGCCTTAAAACTATGCGGGGATCTGCTTAATATCAAGTGATCATGACTTTCAGTCCTTAAGGAATCCCTGAAATCCTGACTGAAGTACTCCACCCTAGGAAGCAGTGGGGCGCAGGCAAGGAGAATCCATGTAGCAATAGCTTTCCATGTATGGGAACAGCTGCATCTGTGAACAGCGTAATGTTCCACTTATCAGCTCCTGCTCAGACGCACACAGGAAGGCTCTGGCAATCTACAGATCATTTTATTTAGACACAGAAGAAAATGTGAACTCTGCACAGAATTTTATTCCCTGCAACAGCTGTATTAACCTAATTCGCTGTGATATGTCTTTAAACGCTACTTTTTTTTTCATTAACATTTTTCTACGTGTTTAATGTTCAGATTCCTTGTTTACAAGTACAAGCAAATGAAAAGTCACATGCACACCGCAAAGATCATTAACAACTTCATAAGGACTTCAGAAATGTAAAATTCAATGTTAAACGTGGCTTTCAAACAGGCAGCTACCATTGTTAGCACTATATTCAGAAAAATGTGAATGGTTTAATATAGGGGCTTATAAAGATTTCAGGCCAGAGCATTCATTTATATTTAAAACCTAACTCTAGGAACAGTAAAAGCCCTCCCTTGCAGTGGGGCTGCGTCTGCACTGCAGGGGTTAACTGTTTATTTACGTCTAGGGTATGGTTAAAAGCACTAATACTTACCTGATCCTCCACTCCCCAGACAAATGCCACTCCCTGCACACTGGCAGTGGACTGTCCCTTGGCATTCTCATATCCAATGCAGGGCTAAGGTCTCTACAGTAGGGATGAGCTTGACTCAAACATTGCCTGTTCGACCGTTCACCGAATAGCGAACATTATGGAGAGTTCACAGAAAATTCAAGAGGCGCAGAATGCCCCATAATGCACTGCGACATTGCAGTGCATTGCTGTCTGATGATTGGACAAGCATGTACTATGACCCGCATGCTTTGGCCAATCACAAATCACAATCAGCAAAGAGAGCCATAATTGGCCGAAGGCAGGGTGCCTGTGGCCAAATATGGCACAGGGGGTTAAGTCCACGCCCCACACTATATAAGGCTGCCTGCACGTCGGCCCTGTGTAGTGTGTTGCTGGCGTAGAGAGAGGGAGTAATTTCATTTAGTTTGAGCAGGCAGGCGTGTCAGTTAGCTGCAGTGTATTTTATATATATATATATATATATATATATATATATATATACACACACACATACACACACACACATATATATATAGCGCTACCCCATTCAGGAGCCGCTGGTTGTTTTTGGGACCGGCGTATTAAGTTACCTTGTAGTATGTCTAGGGGTAGTAGCAGTGAGTAGTAGTGAGCAAATGTCCAGTCATCCAATGGGTTTTTTAAATGCTTTATTCCAAGGCACAACACGGCCAACATCAACATGTAGTAGGATAGGAAAGGTTGATGAAGCAGAAGAACAAGTGCGGTATCAGGCCCTGGATGATGATGAAAGCAAGCCTGCTTTTGGTAGCTATTTAACAAACGTCGCCACTCTAGCCGGAGTGGGTGAAGAGCCTCCGGACAGACTTCTGCCACAAGCCTGGCAGCCGAAATGTCACGTTAGGTTGCTGGGAGGAACAGGCCTCTGCCACAGGCCTGGCTCGGGCCTCTGCCACAGGCCTAGTACTTCAGTACTCAAATGAACAAGACGGATTGAGCAAATCCTCCCAGTAAATGCAATGAAAGGGTCACCGGTTGACAGCTGCCATGTACCTGTCAAGGCCTTGGTGACCGGATCCCTGATGGTTCATTCAAGTCTCCTGGACAACCTGCTTTTGGGTTCTCCCTGAGCAGATCCCCCACCGTTCAGCCCTCAGCTTAGGATCCTCTCAATAAAGTTGGGGACCCAGTAAGTCACTGGGGTCCCTCTCAACATCAGGATGGAACTCCACGCAGCATGCAATTCCAGCCGGATGGGCCATGCCGGCAGGGTCCGTGGATGCGCAGACCCTGAAGGTGGATGCCACACCCCGAGCCTGGACCCCCCGAAGAAGAGAGCCCACGCCACCTCGAATCATGGCGACCGTCACAAATATACCCATCCTAGCATGCCCTGCGAGGTCCAACTCCTCTAATTAGCTGCTGGGGAAAAGTGGCTTTGCCAGAACCCCTCTAGCGCCACCTGCCGCCCAGGGATGGGATCGCATCCCTGAAACGCAGTCTGACCCACAGGATAGTTCTGGAAGACAGCAGCCTGAAATTTGACAAATTATGAATGGAAGCCAAATAACTCTCCCAATCATCCACTAACTTTAGCATAGTGCCGTACTGAAAGTAAGGGGGCGCTACATATACATTCAGGCTTTGTACAAACAGTTGTATGTCACTTGCTGCACAGTGACACCATCAGTTGATGTTGTAGGTCTTTGGAGGTGGTCCGGGGGCTGTTTTTGACCGTTCTCACCATCCTTCGCCTTTGCCTCTCCAATATTTATGTGCCTGCCACTTCTGGCCTTAACAAAAACTGTGCCTGTGGTCTTCCATTTCTTTACTATGTTCCTCACAGTGGACACTGACAGTTTATATCTCTGCCATAACTTTTTGTAGCCTTCCCCTAAACCATAATGTAGAACAATCTTTGTTTTCAGGTCATTTGAGAGTTATTTTGAGGACCCCATGTTGCCACTCTTCAGAGGAGAGTCAAAGAGAACAACATTTTGCAATTGGCCACCATAAATACCTTTTCTCATGATTGGGTGCGCCTGTTTATGAAGTTCAGGCTTAATGAGCTCACCAAACCAATTGTATGTTTCAATTAATCAGTGCCAAGTAGTTACAGGTATTCAAATCAACAAAATGAAAAGGGTGTCCAAATTTATGCACCTATCTAATTTCGTTTTGATGCATATTGCGCATTTTCTGTCAATCCAATAAACCTCATTTCACTACTAAAATATTACTGTGACCTTCAGTTATTTGATAGATCAAAATTAAATTGCTGATCCAAACACCCAAATATTTATAAATGACAATCATGGAAATTGTCAGGGGTCCCTAAACGTTTGCATACAACTGTATAAATATCAGTGTTGTCACCCGTACGTATATTTACGGACAGCACGTGAATTTAAAGTCAGTTATGGGCACCGGCGCCCATAAAAAAGGGCACCAGCGGCCATACAACTGAGCATGCACCGTTCTGAAGCTGGCCGAGCTCAGGGAAACGTATTCACGCTCGGCCGGGTGGTGCACGCGCAGTAACGTGCTGGTGCCATTTTTTTTAATAGACCACAGCGGCTGGTGCACCTCCTGTAGCCTCTGTCCACCGTCTCTGTCCACCTCCTGTAGTATGTCTGCCTATCAACATGCTTTTTTTATGTGTTTTTGATGCTTGTGTAAATCTTTGGTGGTGCTTTGATGTGGTTTCCGTGGTGCTTTAATTATGCTTCGTGGTGATTCGATAATGCTTCAGTGGTGATTGGATAATGCTTTGTGGTGCTTTTTTGAAGCTTGACAGATGCCCTGTATGTTTGTGCTTATACCTCATACCTGCAATTTCTCTAATATACAGCAAAGCTAAAGCTGAATTAAAGCCTCTCAAGATCTGCAGATGCTTCAAGCAAGCTTTGTCACAGACTTCTATGGAGGCTTTGAAGACGCTTTGAAGCACCACTAAAGCGACATGGGATATCATTTTTGAAGCCGAGGCAAAGCAAGCGCAAGGTATAAACAGGACTGCTAACCATTGTATTTAGTGACAAGGGCTTTGACTGGCGTTCAGAGATTCTTTATCTATTGTAACAGTATCAGATAACACCAACAGAATGTAGGCAGTACAGGTATGCTATGAACACCTCTGCTGTCATATTCTTCCAGTACAGCTGGGGTTAATAGAACTAAGGAGATGCCACAGGCTCACATCAAGTGAGCGCAACTTTGCCCACTCTTTCCACCTGCTCCTCCATTCATAGAAGCCATGCTATGGCTGGTTCTACAAAGTATTGACTCACGGAGGCTGAATACAAATGTACGACACACTTTTCACATACTTATTTGTAAAAAAAAAAAAAAAAAACATTTATTATTTTCCTTCCACTTCACAATTATGTGCCACTTTGTGTTAGTCTATCACATAACAGCCCAATAAATGTCATTTCAGTTTTTTGGTTGTAACATGACAAAACGTGGAAAATTTCAAGGGGTCTGGATACTTTTTTAAGGCACTGTAGATTAAAGACACCTCCCTCTAAATCCACATGTTTGAAAGAGACTGTAGCTTTTTCCCTTTTTAATGTACTGTATGTTCTCATCTTTTCAGCAAAAGACAACTGAAGAAGACATAACCACATTGTAAAGGAACGTTTTTTTTTTAATAAAGCTGTGGCGGGCAACTGAGCATGAAACTGCAGTAAATCCTGGCACATTTTGAATAAGGGGCAAAGTTCTAAATGTACCCACATCATTACCTCCTAGGTGTAAAAGGCAACTTCCATTAAAAATCAATGGGTACAAGTTGCCTAGAAGTAGGATTGAAGTAGTACAGAAACCTTTTCTGAAGTCGGAGCAACTTCATTAGTGTACATTAAAACATCTCTCATTTATTTACATTGATTTTCTCATGCTCAGGTGACTAGGGGCGACTTGGGGCAGCTTGAGGCGGCTTGAAGTAGAATCCAAAGTCATCCCTGTGTGAATGAGCTCTTATGCTGTGTCAGAAAACATGAACTGATTATATGTCTTTGGATGTAAGGTACCTGTGAAAGGTAGTGTCCGAAGTGGAACTTGTATGCTGAGGATTCAGGCAAAGCCTCGTCAGGCAGATTCGGTTGGCAACAGATCAGGCAAAGTAGTACACAATTGAAATCCAAAGAGTGGTCAGGCAAGCAAAAGGTCATACACGAGCTGGCGGTATAGTACTAAATCGGCAGGCTAGAGAGTAGTCAGGAATTCAGGCAGAAGTTTAATACGAAAAACAAGATCACAGAGCAGTCACAACACCCAGGGAACTAATCCACATAAACGGGCGCTGAGTGATAGCATCACTTCCTATTTATGGGCTTGCATAGATTGTCCACAGCTGGCAGCAGGTGGAGCTAGTGAGTCCGAGGTAATGCTGAACACTGCAAGAATGTTCCCAAAGGTCCAGATCTCCTCTGTAGCACAGCAGGTAAGGCCACGGCTGTGAGACCAGGGAAGTCCCGGTTCAAATACACCACGGTACATGACAATGGATCAATCTCAATTAAATTTCTTATAATAGTCTTCCTACAATCAGTATATATAAGAGTGGCCCAGAATTCATACCATTGTGTTGGGTCCTATAAGAGAAATATAAATTCAATGCTTGAACATACATTTTTAAATGGCTTGATTCCCATTGACCAATTATTTTAATAACTTTATTTGCTAGGTGTAGATCCAGTCTTCCCACCTCAGCAGCTATCCCAATCCAAAAAAAAAAATGTGAGGAGAAAATTTTGCCCTGCAAACCCAAGGCTGCCATATAATTTTTATGAATGAGTTTAATTGAAATATAGGCAGCATATAATAATGAAATTAGAAAGATACTGTGACGAGACCCTTGCTCGCTCGGTTCTGCTCTCCCGACACTCCTCTGCTTCTATTGGATCAGATTGCCGATTGCAACGTCTGATGGTCCAGTCATCCAAGGTTCCGGGATCCGAACTACCGCTATGTGTCGTTCGGACCCAATAAGAACACACACCAGACAGGCTGTATGTATGTTCAAACAGGACTCCTTTATTGAAAGTACACAGCACACTTTTATACAGAATCTGGAACATCCCACCCCCAACAACCGCTTTCTTATTGGCCCATTGTAAAGTCCAGGCAGTCCCCCATCAGGTCCTCTCCCATGCAAATGAGGACTTCTAAATGACGCAGCAGAGATTGGTCCCATAGTTTGAATAGAAGTACTGTTATGTGTATTAAGACAGAAGCTCCAGGGGGTAACCAATGTACACAATAGCCAGCCACAGAACAATGGGACCGTCTGGAGAGTTGAGTTAGCCTTAAGACAGGGCAGAGACCCTTTTGACTTAATCAATTACAACACAGTATTGGCATCACATAATAGAACAATTAACCTTTAGGAATAGAGAGCTTGCTGGTGGTGGTGCATTAGCATACCTAAGGAGAGGTTTAGGAACTAGGCTGATTCAGTTCCAATCCTCGTCTTCAGACAGAAGATACTTACACCTGATAATTTCCCAAGACATTCTGCAATATGTACTATCCACAATGTCTCATCTTCTGCAATACATGAATTATGATTTATTAGCCATCCTCTCCTGTGTAATAGATGTCAAGTAGAGACACTTTAGTATCTCCAGGTCCATGACAGATACCAAAGGGAGCCTGTAACAGTATGGCCCGTGGGACCCAGAAGCTCTTGAAGGATGTGGGGTACTCCTGTTTCAGCTTCACCAATGACTCTTGTGTCTAGGGTCATCCTATGTCCACTAGCAGGACTCCTGAAAAAACAATAGTTTTTAAAACTTTTTTTCCATTGATACATGTTCCCTCGGGCAAGACCCGGGTTCTCAAAGACGTTTTCACAGGCAAACTATAGACACCCAGCAGGTACAATATTTAAAGGAATTTTTCTTTTTCTTTTTTTATTTTTTTATTTAAGCATCATTAAAATTACTGCTCCAGGAGCAGTGATTTTAATGATGCTTAAATAAAAAATGAAAAAATTGTTTAAATATTGTACCTGCTGGGTGTCTATACTTCTGATAACGTCTTTAAATAGCACAATCATGTGGGAGCTGTGGTGGCTCAACGTGATTGGCACTGCGCTGATAAGCCGTTCACCTCTGCAGCCAAGGGTTCGGATCCCGGTCTCGGCTACATGTGAATTGAGTTTGGTGGTCTCAGCCCGGCTCCCGGTGGGTGTGCTGTGCAAGGTACGCCTGTGCTTAGTACGCCCACCCCCCCCCCCACAAAAACCACCACACTTGCACGCACACAAAATTGGTTTAACACACACGCACTTTGGCCATGCGGTCTCTTAAAATAAAGAGAGGCGAAGGACCTACGGGGCTGGCTGGGTGGGCTAGGCCCCCTCACTCCCTCATAGGGGGAGTCCCTCTGCCCCATTGGGGTCCTGTTGGGCCCCAGTTGGGCTCCCAAGAGGAGCAGGTAGGGCGGGTGAGTGGGAGGCCCCCCCTCACACCCGCCATTGCCACCAGGGGCATGGAGAAGGATGGCGATTGCCTCCGGGGGGAGGGTCTGCCTACTCCCAACTCCTGCAGTCCGGCTCCTCTCTCTTGAGTTCACGCACAAAAATACACTTAAAAAAAAAAAATAGCACAATCACAATGCCAGTTAGGAAGAACTGATCTAGCTAAGCTATACAGTGTATAAATATACAACTCCTGGGATGTATATATATCCTCTACACACTGTAAATGTAACTAAACTGACTAGCCTGCCTGCTCTATCTATCTAGCAATAAAGACACTGTCTCTCTATCTCTCTCTATAAGACTGATCTCTTTAACAACGCCGCAACACACTACACGAGGCCGCCTTGCAGGCAGCCTTTTATAGTGTGGGGTGTGTACTAAACCCCCTGAGCCATAATTGGCCAAAGCCACCCTGGCGTTGGCCAATTATGTTTCTCCGTTTTTTGCGCTCTGTGATTGGTCAAGCATGCTTGGCCAATCATCAGCGTGCAATGCCGCAGTGAATTATGGGCCATGACGCGTCACTCGAATTTGGCGCGAACGACCCGTTTTGTTCGAATTTCGACGTACGTACGAACAGACGATGTTCGAGTCGAACATACGTTCGAATCGAACGCGGAGCTCATCCCTACTCTGGAAGGAAGCGCTAGCTCTTGAGCAGCAACACCAGGGTAAGGTCCTCCCCTCCATCCATGTAAGGTACTGGCTGCAGTATGACGTACGAATGCCGTTGTTGGGGAAACAACAGAAGCAGAAGTGGACAGTCGAGTTAAGCAGGCTGATCCGGGCAGAGATGCGGTTGGACGAGAGCTACAGAGCCCTCCGGTGGTATGTAGCCCAAGAGTGCACGTGGTCAGCGGATGACAGCTCCACGGAAGGCTTTGACTATGATGGCCTGGGATTGTTGTATTGGAGGATGTCCAGTGACTCTGACTTTGGGGATGATTGGGAGTGGCGCTTGGAGGAAATAATGGAGCACAGAGAGCAAAAATGTTATGTCTCGGAAGGGCACTGGGTACAGGAAGATTTGGATTTTCTGGCCATTCAGGAATGGGAGCTGGAGATCGCCTACAGACAGCTACTAGATTCTGCTCAGCAGCAGGGTGGGGCTCCCGTTGCCTGGGACTATGAGGACATTTCAGATGACAGCTCTAAAATCCTGGCTGATGAATCGGCAGTGGAAGATCGGAAGATTGCCATCCCTAAAGCCAAAGCGGATGATGTGGAGTTCCAGGGGGCTAGGGCAGTTGGCTCATCTCCCCAGCCACATATTACCAAATGTATGGATTTAATGGACTTTTCAGAGGATGTTATGGATTATGCATTGCCTGCTCAAGTACTGACAGCAGGACAGAGTATGGCAGACCCCTGCTCTACACCCATTGCAGTTTTGGAGGCCCGAGGTGAGAAGGTTATGGTTCCTCTTTACCACTGGATTTCAGAGATTCAGGGAGGAGAAGCAACCATTTTTCCTCCCCAACAGTTAGCCAGAGCAGATGGTGTGGAATCTCCAGCAGAAGAGCTAGCAACAGAGCAGAGTGCCACAGGCCTCTGCTCTCAACTAGCAGGAGAGGGAGTTCCTGTGGTAGTGGATGGGACTTCAGTCTCCACTTGTATACCCCAGGGATGGGGGGCAGTTGGCCCAGATCCCCAACAGCATGATGGACTGAGCCCAGTCACCCTGTCTTCTCTCCAGTGGCTGAAAGGACTCCAGGGAGAAGGGCCAGTCCAGGCCTCTCCCCAGTGGCAGGCATGTGCTCTGAGAGAGGCAGAGGTTGGCTGGGTGAGTAATGCTCTGTTTGGAGCAATTCATTTGGGGTACTGTATGGATACCAGCATTGGAGGAATGGAACTATGGACTAACTTCGTAGTCAACCCATCTGGGGTCCCCTCCTGTGTTAGTCTCCTGCCGAAAAGGGAGAGATGTAACGGTATGGCCCGTGGGACCCAGAGGCTCTCGAAGGATGTGGGGTACTCCTGTTTCAGCTTCACCAATGACTCTTGTGTCTAGGGTCATCCTATGTCCACTAGGGGCATATGATGTCTGAGAAATGATATCTCGGATTACATGAGATGGGACAGTAATGATAATCCACAATATATTCAAGAATGTCTAGAAGAACCCAACAGGTCAATAGGAGAGTGATTCATTCAATGTGGAACATAGGATGTTAAGGGGGGTAATTAAGTCTGCTACTGTCATTTAAACGAGCCTTAGCCTGGCTTTTAAAGACCTTTTCATTGTGTGATGCTAACTAACACTGTATTGTGTGAAAGTTCTATTGATGATAGATGTGGAATGTAAATTAGCACAATCTAAAAGGTCAGATGTCTGACTTATGTTTACTAAAGGAATGTGTATTGTATAGAAGGTGAGAGAAGCCGGAGTCTTGATGTCTGACTTGTCAGCTGTAGCTAATTAGCTCATGTGGATTGTGTCAGATCCGGTGCCAGAAAGTCTACCCAAGATAATGTGTATTGGAGGCTCGTTAGTACCCATTGTATGATGTTGTGGATGGAGTGTGTTATTGTCCCTTTGATTACTGCAGCATGCTTTCTACTGTATAAAAGCCTGAGTTTACCATTAAAGTATCTATTTGTTTTGAACCAGAGCTGTGTGTCTCGTTCTTCTGGGGGAAATCCTTATGGATTGTGTCTGCTGGGTTGTGGAGTGTCGATAAGTTGTCGTGGGTTGGTGGAATGGAATATCGTAACGACGTTAACCCCTGACCGTTACAGAGCCTAAAGGCTAATGGCATTGTTCACAGGGTAATCAACTGAGTCTCCTAACTTAAGATAAAGAAAACCATATGCCCTTGCCAAATAGACCAGTCTTCTATTGCCTAATAAACATTCCACATAACCTTTAAACTTTAAGCAAACATTTTAGGGAGTCTCTGCCAAGATATAAAAAACTGCTGCAAATTTAAATTTTTAAGCACCTAGACTTGCCTGCACAGATGTACAGTAGGGACATAGGCATGCAGAAGGGGTGTGGCAGGTGTGCCTGGGCACACCCTAATCCTGTAGTTGGCAACCCATCGATTGTGGGCAGGTGACAGGTAAGCGATCCTTACTTGCTGGCCCCCAGAACCTGGACAGGATAGGTGGCTGGAGTGGAACTTAATGGACTAATCTGTATTTTATTCTGCAGCAGCTGAAAGTAGGCTTCTCCTTCTTTTCCTCTTGCGGGTATTCAGCTGTAGGTAGAAAATACAGGGGATTGGTACCAATGTATGCAACCCCGCTTGCCCCAGTTCCTTTTCTTTCTGCTGCCCAGGTGCCCCTGTGTGCTCACCTGCTCCTCCCCATTGTTTTAGGATGACGAGTGGGGAAGAGGCCGGTTAATATGTCACAAAGGCATATGTGTTGGAGCTTTGAGGTGCACACCCTAATACAATAGGCTGTGCACACCTATGAGTAGGGACTAAGACCTTGCTCAAATGCTGAGCCTTTACCTTGTAGCATAAAAGCTTGCTACTACCATCTGCCTCCATATTCAAATTGACCATAACGGGCCGTGAAAGGTATAACTGAAGGCAAAACTTCTCTTTTTTTTTTATTTTAGAGTGGAGAGGGGTTAAAACTCCTGTAGGTGTTTACTGCTTTCTGTGTCCCTGCAAGGAAGATTTACCTTCTCTATTTGTGCTGGTAAGTGTTGTCACCAAAAGTAAATTTGGTGACCCTGATGACTACCATGGATTTGGAAGTATTTCCTCTTACTTAATTTTGTGACATAAGACAGGAAGTGAAGGGAAATCCCCCCCAATGGGGCACAGATCGCAAATAAAACTGACATGGGTTATAACCATTTCTTATTCTGTGCAAAATGAAAAAAAGTCTACTTTTATTACAAGCTTTTGTGTCGGCAGCAAAAAGCTGTTCCGATTCACACCATATGCGGGTCGGGTCGGTCACTATTTCCATGTAGCCCCACAGCACGAGAACGCATTTATCTTTTTCTTTTAAAAAACAGCCGCACCAATTTTTTTCTAAATTACAAAGTATCATCTGACCACGAACCATGAATTCCATAGCAACAGCATCAATTGTGATACTTAGAAAAACAAAAAAAAGGCAAAACTGTTTCCTCTTTAGCTAGGGGAACTCCAAAATTAGTCATCGGTTTAATGAAATGTTATAAAAAACTTCAAGTGATATTAACCACTTGCCGATTTACGTTGACAACATGGCACGGGCAGGCAGATTGGTGTACAAGTACGTCTCTTTAAATCTGCCCCCCCAGCGGGCGCGGGGGGAGCAATCAGATCCTCCTTTGCCGTTTCTATGTGCCACAGGCGGGCGCGCTCGAGATCCTCTGGTAATATTGCTGGAACTTTATCGTGGGTATGTAAAGGACCTTACTAGTATATGTCTAATTGGCAGTTGTATGGTCCCGCAAACTGATAGCTTTTACCCGGCTGGGTTTCATAAGTAATGAGAACAGTATACTTGATAGCAGGAGGAGTGAAGACCTGACTCTTTTGGGAGTACTGTTTGTCCCCTGCTTCAATACCTCGCATTGTTCAGTGAACAATTGCCCCCATAGGAATGACTGTTTTTGCGATAACGTACCAAACACCGGAATCAAGATATGTGCCTTTTTTTTGGGGTATCGGATGCTCTCACCAGGTTTGGGAGGTGTTGAGCTGGGTGGCAGGGAATTTGCCCTTTGGCAGGGCCATCGTTGTGACCCTAAATGTTTAGAAAACTGTTTATTCTGCATTAGAGATGTAATAAGGCTTTTATTAGATGTTGATGCAAGTACCTGATGACCTTGGTACATGTGGGATGCTATTAATGTCCTAAAATATAGCGACCCTGCTGGCCCGACTCATTAATTTCCACCTGTTGATAACATGACCTCAATCAAAATTTTGACGTGGAATGTCCAGGGTGTGAGAGAAAAAAATTAAGCGCACTGCAGCTCTAGCGTATCTAAAATTAAAGAAAGCTAATGTAATAGCGTTGACCGAAACGCACGTAACTGGTCACTTGCAGTCCGCTCTGAAGCGCCCTTGGATAGGTTGGGCATATCATAGCACGCACACCAGCTTCTCTAGGGGAGTTTCGTTATTGGTGACTAAGGCCACCCCATTTGAGCTGATATCTTTGGAGTCTATACATAAACAAAAATCGAACACCACCTCATATGCAATAACTATTCCAGATAGTCACTCCTCCTGTGTGGAGGTCACTACCATAACCAAAAAGCATATGTAGAAAAAAGGGGGTTTTTGGTCCTATAGAGAGCACGAAGACAGTGTGCCTCAATGGACCCAGCGGTTATCACTACCTTGATAACCGCTGGGTCCATTGAGGCACACTGTCTTCGTGCTCTCTATAGGACCAAAAACCCCCTTTTTTCTACATATCTTTGGAGTCTGACTGGCAGGGAAAATACGTGTTTATACATGCCTCTATAGGTGGAATACCTGTTTTGTTGATTGTCTGTTACATCCCCCCCCCTCATACAGCTCGGAGGTCGTCACTGCGGGACTGGCATTTATGGCTAGGCACCCGACGGTTCCTGCTGTGTGGATGGGGGATTTCAATATGACAAAGGGCAATCCCCTGTTCTGTCATTGCCGACCGCAATTGCGGGACTCCCGGAAACATGGAGTTCCTAGGACCCGCGGACTGTTTTGCCGTCATCAGTGACGTGTCACACGTAGCCACGCCCCCTAACAGTAAGAATCACTTCCTAGGGAACACTTAACCCCTGCAGCGCCACCTAGTGGTTAACCCCTTCACTGCCAGTGACATTTTTACAGTAACAGTGCATTTTTTTTTACACTGATCGCTGTAAAAAGGACAATGACCCAAAATGGTGTCAAAAGTGTCTGATGTGTCCGCCATAATGTCACAGTCATGATAAAAAACGCTGATCGCCGCCATAACTAGTAAAAAAATAAAATATTAATAAAAATGCAATAACACAGTCCCCTATTTTGTAGAAGCTATAACTTTTGCGTTATGGTAGAAAATAAAAAAAGTGCCTTATAACCACTTTCAGAAATGTTTTGCTCACTGGGACCAGTAAATAAAAAAAAATCAGCTAGATAAATCACAATAGCTCCTTTTCTGTGACTTTGCAATGCTGACATTCTATGAAGGGGCAAACGTCTCAAACTTCAGACATGAAAGCAAACTTCCACAATGTGTAAAAATAGTTCTCTTACCATCACCAACTCTAAATGTACACACCATAGATACAAAACATGCACAAATCTGTTATGAAACCACACTTGGAAAAGCAGGCGCAGCCGCGTTACAGGAACCGAAAGTGGCAACAATCTGAAATGCTGAAGAACTATGCACAGCAGCAATGAGGAATCTCAGAGTAAGTCTGATTTCTATCAGTTGGAGATGTCTATTAACTATGAAAAACTAGGCTTTGAGTTAACACTAAATCTCAAAAAGGATTTACAGTACCTAACATTATCACCTTTGCTATACAGCAAAACCTACATTTTTGGAGGGGCGCAAACAAACTGAATGATTCTGAAAAATACTGAAAAAAAAACATCAATTGCAGCCTCACTGTGCCATCAATTGCAGCCACTGTGCCCATAACATGCAGCCATTTTGCCCCAAAACATGCAGCCAATGTGTCCCACAAATGCAGTCATTGTGCCCAATAAAATTCAGCCACTGTGCCCATCATATGCAGCCTCTCTGCCCATCATATGCAGCCTCTCTGCCCATCATATGCAGCCTCCGTGCCCATCATATGCAGCCTCCGTGCCTATAATATGCAGCCTCTGTGCACATCACATGCAGCCTCTGTGCACATCACATGCAGGCACTGTGACCCCCCACTTGCTGTCTGACCGTCTCTTACCCCATCCTGGTGGCAGGTCAGGCAGCAGGTGACGGTGGTGAGCTGTGGGACAGCGGGTCAGGGAACGGCTCCTGCATCCACCATGGTTCTCTGTCCTCCTGTGTGTCCTCTGTTAGGCCTCCAATCTGAGTGCCTGTGCCTTTGGGCAATCAGGTGTCCCCTCAAAATAACTCAACACATAGCCATTAATGTCTAAACCGCTGACAAACAAAAGTGAGTACACCCCTAAGTGAAAATGTCCAAATTGGGCCCAATTAGCTATTTTCCCTCCGAGTCATGTAACTGGTTAGTGTTATAGGTTCTCAGGTGTGAATGGGGAGCAGGTGTGTTACATTTCTCACTCTCTCGTACTGGTCACTGGAAGTTCAATGTGGCACTTCATGGCAAAGAACTCTCTGAAGATCTGAAAAAAAAGAATTGTTGCTCTACATAAAGATGGCATAGGCTATAAGAAGATTGCCAAGACCCTGAAACTCGGCTGCAGCACTGTGGTCAAGACCATACAGCGGTTTAACAGGGCAAGTTCCACTCACAGAACAGGCCTTGCCATGGTTGACCAAAGAAGTTGAGTGCACATGCTCAGCATCATATCTAGAGATTGTCTTTGGGAAATACTGTAGACGTATGAGTGCTGCCAGCATTCATTGCTGCAGAGGTTGAAGGGGTAGGGGGTCAACCTGTCAGTGCTCAGACCATACGCCGCACCCTGCATCAAATTGGTCTGCATGGCTGGTCGTCCCAGAAGTAAGCCTCTTCTAAATATGATGCACAAGAAAGCATGCAAACAGTTTGCTTAAGACAAGCAGACTAAGGACCTGGATTACTGAAACCATGTCCTTTGGTCTGACCAGACCAAGATAAACTCATTTGGTTCAGATGGTGTCAAACGTGTGTGGTGGCAACCGGAGTACAAAGACAAGTGTGTCTTGCCTACAAGCAAGCATGGTGGTGGGAATGTCGTGGTTTGAGGCTGCATGAGTGCTGCCGGCACTGGGGAGCTACAGTTGATTGAGGGAACCATAAATACCAACATGTACTGTCACATACTGAAGCAGAACATGATCCCCTCCCTTCGGAAACTGCACCACAGTGCAGTATTCCAACATGATGACCACACCAAACACACCTCCAAGACAACCACTGCCTTGCTAAAAAAAGCTGAGGGTAAAGGTAATGGACTGGCCAAACATGTCTCCAGACCTAAACCCTATTGAGCATCTGAGGGGCATCCTCAAACAGAAGGTGGAGGAGCAAAAGGACGCCAACATCAACCAGCTCTGTGATGTCGTCATGAAGGAGTAAGAGGACTCCAGTGGCAACATCTGAGGCTCTGGTGAACTCCATGCCCAAGAGAGTTAAGGCAGTGCTGGAAAATAATGGTGGCCACACAAAATATTGGACACTTTGGGCACAGTTTGGAAATTTTTACTTAGGGGCGTACTCACTTTTGTTGCCAGTGATTTAGACATTGCCTGTGTGTTGAGTTATTTTGAGAAGACAGCAATATTGCACTGTTATTCCAGCTGTACACTCACTACTTTCTACATCGTAGCAAAGCATCATTCTTACATGTAGCGCCCCCTTGCTTTCTGTAGGGGTGTTACACTAAGGTTAGTGGGGAATGGGAGAGTTACGCAGCTCCCATTCACAATTTGTCAAATTTCAGGCTGCTGTCCTTTCAGAACTGTCCTGTGGGTCAGTCTGCGCTCCAGGGGTGTGTTCCCACCCCTGGGCGTCAGCTGGAGCTAGAGGGGTTCTGGCAGACTCGTTTTCCTCAGCAGCCAATCAGAGGGGTTGGTTCCCTCACTAGGGCATGCTGGGGGAGGCTATATCTAGGGCAGCCGCCTTGGCCTAGAGGCCGCCGTCTTCTTCTTTTTTTTTCTTTTCTGCGGGGTCCAAGTTCCAGGTGCGGCATCCACCTTCAGGGTGCGCACATCCATGGACCCTGCAGCCGTGGCCTACCTGGCCGAAGTTGCGCACTATGCGGAGCTTCACCCTGACATAGAGAGGGATCCCAGTAGCTGCTGGGTCCCAAACCTTTCCTAAAAGGATCCCAAGCTGGGAGCTGTACAGTGGGGGATCGGCTTGAGGAGAACCCGGAGGCAGGTGATCCAATAGGGCTTGAACGAACCATCGGGGATCTGGTGACCGGGAGATTGACAGGTACACTGACAGGTACATTGACAGGTCAACCTGTGACCCTAACTAAATTCACTGGGAGGACTCGCTCATTCCGGATCACGCTCATTCAAGTACTAGGCCTGTGGCAGAGGCCCGAGCCAGGCCTATGGCAGAGGTCTGGTCCTCCCAGCGGTTGCAAGTGGCACCTCGGCTGCCAGGCCTGTGGCAGGGGTCTGTCCGGGAGCACTTTACCCACTCTGACTAGAGTGGCGACGAACTGAGCTCATCATTGCTGAGAGCATGATTGCTCTCTCTTCTTCATATCCAAGGCCTGATACTCAAGTTGTCTCTCTGCTTATCAACCTTTCCTGTCCTGTACCATGTTGATGTTGGCCATGTTGAGCCTTGGAATAAAGCATTGAAGAAAACCTAAAGACTGGACATTCGCTCTCTATCTCAACTCACAAGTATCACCCCTAGACACCTGCAAGATAACTCAACACGCCGATCCCACTTATAATTAGTGGCTCCTCCGGAGGTAGCACTACATACAAAAATGTGAGGGGTGTACTCACTTTTGTGAGATACTGTAGTGTATATATACACATGAAAACCTCCTGCATGTATCCCTACCCTGCAAATGTCACCCCCATTGGCAGTAGGAGCCCCACAAAACTCTAATTGCCAGAGCTTGGTGGGCAGAGTCGTGATGTCACAAGACTTCCAGCCCACCTCTACACTCTCCTACTCTTTCTGCTGGCTCTGGGAGCTGACTGCACCATGAATATCCTCCTTAGTCATGCTGATCTTTTGCTGATCTCGGGGATCATGCCCCATGATGAGTAACATCCAGTCAAAACTCAGGAAAGGCACCACATGACTTCAGCATGCCCAATCATGCTGAGGTGTGGAACAGACAATCTTTTGAGATCTATAGAAGAAAGGAGGAGGGATGTGAAGCTGGAATCGTAGACACTCTCTCTGCTCTCATGCTCGTGCATGAGATAAAGAAATCACATGTCAGTCACAGCAGTGGTAGATGTGGCAACACAAACTTATCTGTGTGTTGTTTTCTTACTAAAAAAAGAGGAGCTGTGTTAAAAACTTTTCATAGCAAGACTGGGCACAGATGAATTGACATCCTCTACTGTACCAGATACAAGTCTTTAATAAAAAGAAAAAATTACATCCACTATAAGGAATGTTATTTTTCATTTCAACACTCATTCTGCATAATGTGGCTGTAGCTCCAGTCTTGTCAATAGTGTAATCACATAGAATTTTTACTTAGTTTGAAGACGTACTGTTTGATTTTTATCAACTATATGTTTCAGATGTGGTGATGGCTGGTAAAGTTTTAGGATGGGGGGGGCCCCTCCCTTTCTGACTCCTCTCACTTCTTATAAGCCCCACTCCTTATAGAATCCACCCACTCCGCTCCCTGTTTTCCACTTGCTTCCACCCATAGTGTCAGGAGTATACAACTCAGCATCACAGGACAGAGTATACAGCCACAGAAACACAGGACAGAGTATATAGCCCAGCATTACAGATAGGATATATAGGTCAGCATTACAGATAGTTGTCTATGGCCCAGCATTACAGATAGGCGTGTATAGCCCAGCATTACAGCTAGGTGTATACAGCCCAGCATTACAGATAGGTGAATATTGCCCAGCATTATAGATAGGACAAATAGCCCAGAATTACACATAGGTGTATATAGACCCCCTCCCCTTCGCAGAGCTCGCTCCACAGGCTCACAGCACTGACAGCACTCCTCAAACCCCCCCCCCCCCCGGGAGGTTCGGAACTTACCGAGCTGTGGAAAGGATCATTCTGTATCTCCACCCACCCCCACAGTGCGGGCAGCAGCGGTGGCAGACATGTTCGCTCCTCATGCTTCCTCTGCTTGCCAAAGTGTCACTAGGCATCCAATAGGATTGCCTGGTGCTTTCACCAATAGGAAAACAGGTCTCACCGACCTGACTCCTGATTGGTGGGGAGGCACTGTAGACTGAAAAATAGTTAAAATTAATTCTCTGGCTCTAATCAGGTGCTTCAAAAAAAAAAACACCGCCGCCATAGAAATCCATGTGTCTGGCACCCTGAAAGGGATGCAGTAGGTCCACATTTCTGAAAACATCTACAAGAGTTAATACCAAAGTTTTAATTTTTTTTTTTTTACTGCTTGGCCTTCATCGCCATCATTTTAACTGACTACCTCACCCTTACACCCTTACTACTCTCCAGAGACAGGGAAAAGAAGCCATGCAGGGACACATGCAAACTACTTGCATTTGTTGCACCCCTAGCGTTGCTAGAGTGGGATGTTTGTGTTCTGTCTGCTCGTGTGTATGGGGCCTTAGTGTAGGGACATTTTCAGACTTGCCAAGTTAAACCTGCATGTTTTTTTCTGGGTCGGGTGAGTGACTCAGGCAGGCTGGATGACTCAGCAGTAGCTTCTCTAGTAACTCCTTTCTGCTTGCTGGAAACTTGAAGAAGGATCCAGAAGCAGCTAGGAGGAGTCTAGGAGTAGCTAGCTGGAGTATTCTGATGGTCCTTACCAATCCCAACAGAAGGGTTGGCAGGGGGAAAGCCCACTCAAATACTCAGGGCCAGCCCAGCAGGGGCAGTGTGGAGTTTGATACCACTGTTGAGGCATAATATCCCCCCCCCCCCCCCAAGGGTATGAAATTTAAAGGAGTATTTCACTGTTATTGTTCCACTTTAAGCATTATTAAAATCACTGCTCCTGAAAAAACGGCTGTTTTTAAAACTTTTTTTGCATTGATACATGTCCCCTGGGGCAGGACCCAGGTCCCCAAACACTTTTTGTGACAATAACTTGCATATTAGCCTTTAAAATTAGCACTTTATATGTTAGCCAACTGCAGGCTTTAGCCTGCTGTCGGCAGAAATTGGGTCACAGGAACTATACTCCTGTGATCCCCAGGAGAAGTATAGCCAAAAAAGCTTTGGCTAAACATCTCCTTTTAAGGGGAGCATCCGGTTAAGCCACATCTTAATTTCCTTTAGTCCCCACCCCCCCCCCCCCCCCCATTTAAAAAAAAAAAGGGGCTTAGCCTGTTTTTCTTTTTATTAAAAGATTTGTCATATACAGTATATCAGACCAAACCACCAAAATAGCAGCAATCCTCAAAATCTATATCCAGGTGTTGGGAAAACTGAGCACAGTTTTCGTTTCTCTTGCGAATAACACTGGCAAAAACACAGAAAGTCTAAAGTCGTTTATTAAAAGACCTGGTCACAATATACTTCCCCACCCTACACAGAAACTTCCTGTTTTCTGATGAGAAAGTAAGTAATGAGAAAGAAAGTAAATCCACATATTCCTATTCCTCTTTTCTGATCTGTATTCATTCATTGCCATAGATAAATGAAAACCGAGTGCTGCTATATTTCACAGTATAATGCCTGTCATTAGCAAAACACAAGGATGCCAGAACGTTGTGAATAAAAATTAGAGAGAAAAGGTTTCAAAAGATCTGAAAACAGAATGTCAGGGGCAGAAATTGCATTTAAGCTATGATTAAACACTAAGAATAGTGTGAAATGCGTCAGCTCGGCCGGTGTGCTGTGACATGTAGTGCTGTTTTTCTATTTGTATTTACAATAAAGGCAATTTTTATTCAGAGTGCGGCTGTCCAGAAGAATTTGTTCTTTTGTTTTGCAATCTCATATGCATTGCCTGCACCCATGGTTCTGGGAGAAGCAATTATTTTGAAGATTTCCACATCCGAGCGGCATCTTTCTCATTGCATTTAATGTGTATACTGAAGTGATGACAGTTATACTGGAAAAGAGAAAAGTAACTAAGTTTCGGGTGCCAAAAACTAATCCCATTGATGTCAGTTAGAGCCAAATAATAATAGGTAAGGGATTGTCAAACAAATAGTGTAGGGGGCTGGACGCTGCCTTGGGTAACATGGTCCAATGCAAAAAAAATAAAAAATCTTAAAATCTATTTGGCAGGGAGCAGCTGTTTTAAAAATGCTTAAAATTAAACATTAAACATGCTAAATGAATTAAAGTTGCATGTTTGGGGGATGCCCTGATCCTCCCTATGAAGTTGCATATCTGTACTATTTATACAACTGACATTTAAAAAAATGTAAATTGCTTGTTATTGTATACAGTATACATCTCCAGGCCACTTTGTTCTGTTTATAAAAAAAAGGCTGGAGATTCCCTTCACCTATCCAGATGCTTATACTGGATGAGGGTCTTCTATAAATGTTAATGGAGTCCCCCACATAAAGAAAATTGTATGGGATTCCCCCCAAAAATACATACCAGACCCTTATCCTTGATGAGGGTATTGCATGGATACCATGCAAAAAAACAAAAACAGTGTGGGGACCCCCCAAATTCAATACCAAACCTTTGGGGTTGTCCCCAAAATCCATACCACATGTATCCAAGCATGCAGCCTGGCAGGCTAGAAAAGGGGGGGGGGGCTGGGCATGCTCCTCTCCCTCCTGAACCATACCTCACAATTCACGCTGTCCCCATGTTATTGAGAACAAGGGTCCCTTTCAAACAATCCTGGTCCTGTGGTTGTGGCGTCTGCAGAAAAAGGGGTTAACAGAATCCAAAATCCCTTTAAATGTATAGAGGACCCCCAGATAGAACCCCAACCCCCTCCTAATCATTCCCCAAAAAATGTACACAGTAGACAATGACAACACACTTTTGACAAGTGCTCTATTAACCGCTTGAAATCCGTGCTATAATCGAATGACGGCTTTAGTGCGGATCTAAATTGCCAACAAGCCGTCAATTGACGGCTTGTCACTAGCACGTTCTCCGCGCGCGCTCCAGAGCGCGCCACAGGGAAATTCTGTGTTGGCCGTGTCCCTTGGACACAGCCAATCACAGATCGCCGCGAACGGCCAATCAGAGTGGCCGTTTGCAATGCAATCTGTGCGGCGAATGAGAGATGATCTCATATGTAAACATATGAGATCATCTCTCATTGCCGTTTTACAGAGACAGCGTCCTGTCTCTGGAGAGAGGAGACCGATCTGTGTCCCTTGTACATAGGGACACAGCATCGGTCACCCCCCCCAGTCACCCCCGCTCCCCCCACAGTTAGAACACTATGTAGGGAATACATTTAACCCCTTCCTCACCCCCTAGTGTTAACCCCTTCAATGCCAGTCACATTTATACAGTAATTAGTGCATATTTATAGCACTGATCGCAGTATAAATGTGAATGACACCAAAAATGTGTCAAAAGTGTCCGATGTTACCGCCATAACGTTGCAGTCCCAATAAAAATCGCAGATCGCCGCCATTTCTAGTAAAAAAAAAATAATAAAAAACAATAATTCTGTCCCCTATTTTGTAGTCGCTATAGCTTATTGCGATTTTTATTTTTTTTACCAAAAATATGTAGAAGAATACGTATCGCCCTAAACTGAGAAAAAACATATATATTTTTTTTTTAATTGGGATATTTATTATAGCAACTAGTAAAAAATATTGTATTTTTTTCAAAATTATCGCCCTTTTTTGTTTATAGCTCAAAAAATAAAAAAACGCACAGGCGATCAAATACCACCAAAATAAAGCTCTACTTGTGGGGGAAAAAGGACGTCAATTTTGTTTGGGAGCCACGTCGCACGACCGCGCAATTGTCAGTTAAAGCGACGCAGTGCCGGAAGCTGAAATTTCACCTGGGCAGGAGGGGGGTATATGTGCCCAGTAAGCAAGTGGTTAAACAATGAAAACTCCCAAATTGTCCCACTATGTAGATCCATTGTCAATCACTTCACCCAGTAATCCAGATCCACAGTAATCATAATGAACGACTCAGTCACAGAGTGGATTAAGCCTGATGGGGAACTGAGACTAGTTCACCAGCATTGCAAAGATGTATAAAAAACATAACCCTTTTCTATGTAACAACAAAAAAAAAACTCTGCAGCTGCTAATAGGTATGCCTGAATGCTTGCGAATAGTATTAACAAAGAGCAACACTAATTCCTAGCAAATAATGACTAACATCCTAAACCTATAAAATATACAACATGATAAAACCACTGTGAAATGTACCTGTATGGGTGTGATATAATTAAATGAACAAATAAATATACATAAATTGATCACTATATAAATAGATCCACTGTGCTGTGTAAACAATACAAATGTGATAAAAGGAAACAAATAAATAAAATTAAATACATGTAAATTAAAGGGGTTGTAAAGGTTCATTTTTTATTTTCTAAATAGTTTCTTTAACCACTTCAATCCTGGGCTTTAAAACCCACCTCCTTCCCGGGCCTATTCTGGCACTTCTCTCCTACATGTACAAATCATCATTCTTTTGCTAGAAAATTACTCAGAACCCCCAAACATTATATATGTTTTTTAGCAGACACCCTAGGGAATAAAATGGCGGTCATTGCAACTTTTTATCTTGCACCGTATTTGCGCAATAATTTTTCAAACGGCTTTTTTTTTGGTAAAAAAAATGGTTTCATAAATTAAAAAATAACAAAACAGTAAAGTTAATCCAATTTTTTGGTAAAATATGAAAGATGATGTTAAGCAGAGTAACTAGATACCTAACATGTCATGCTTTAAAATTGCGTACACTCATGGAATGGTGCCAAACTTCGTTACTTAAAAATCTCCATAGGCGACAATTTAACATTTTTACAGGTTACCAGTTTAGAGTTACAGAGAAGGTCTAGTGCTAGAATTGTTGCACACGCTCTAACGCTGGCAGCGATATCTGGTTTGGTTTGGTTTGAACGACGTTTACATACGTGGGTGGGACTTACGTGTGCGTACGCTTCTGAGCGCGAGCTACCGGGGACAGGGGCATTTTAATTTTTTCATTATTATTATTTATTTTTTATTTTACTTATTTATTAATTTTTTTCACCTTTTTTTTACATTTTTTTTCAATCGCTTTTATTTCTATTACAAGGAATGTCAACATCCCTTGTAATAGGAAATGTGTGTGACAGGTCCTCTTTAAGGAGAGATGCGGGGTCAATAAGACCCCACATCTCTCCTCCAGGCTGGAAAGAATGAGATCGTGAAAAAAAATTCACAGATCTCATTCAAACTAGCCGCAATTGCTGGTGTTGACAAATGCTATATAATTTATTATTCAAGTGCGCCTTGTCCAAAAAAAACTGTGCTCCAATGCTTGACTCATTCACCAGAATATTCTGACCACTTATTAAACTGAAACACATGACCAGATCTAGGGGAAGGCTGTGGTCCCCCCAAATCCCACCGCTCTCCCCTATCCTCTTTACCCTCCGTTTCAGACAGTGCCCCCAGGGAGAATGATTGCGGTGGATGGATAGAAATACAAGTATTTATACTTATCTTGTATATTTTAACTGTGTATTTAGCTATTGGCTTGGACTTGAGCTTTAAAGGGTTAAGTGTGTTTTTTTAAGTTTCAGCTAACCTTTAACATTTTTTTTTTTTTTTAATACTAATGGAGTTTCTAAATGGCATGGTACTTATTGCTTTCCAGGGTAGACATGGCTTAAATAAAGGAATTAAAATTCTCCAATCAGAATAAACAAAAATGTTGAAGGCGTGGATGCATTGATGGAAGAGAGTAAAAGAGGAAGTGGGGACACATTTGTTTTTTCTGAGAGGGGAAGTAACATTCCCCTGCTTGTGACATATATATATATATATATATATATATATATATATATATATGTGTGTGTGTGTCACTACCCCCGGAGGAGCTGCTGGTTTGTTTTGGGTGGCATGTTACCTCATGGCTCCTTCGCCGTCTTAGGGGTGTATGGTGCATATAGCAGTAGTAAAGGAATGTCCACAACAGGTGTCCGTTGCTGTGCTCCTCACTACCTAGCTGGGCAAAAACAATAACATTTGTGGTGAAGAAGGTAGAGTTGAAAGGAGAAAAAGAATAGAAAATTCAGGCGTAGCAATAGGGAAACAGTCCTGCTCCCATGTGTAACACTTCTTGCACCACTCCCGCTTGAGTGGGATTAGCGTACCTGGACAGGCCTCTCTCACTGACCTGGCAGCCAGAGTATCGCTCGAACTTTTAAGGGTAAGTCTCTGCCACAGACCCTCCTGGAATGAACTGGAACCTTTTGGGAGAAGTCTCTGCCACAGACCCTCCTGGAATGGATTCAGTGAGAAACCTCTGCCACAGGCCCTCCTGATGGTGGTTACGGAGATGAACCTCCTTGGTAAAATTACGCCTGGATGTCACCACAAATGAGGGTGACACCCCTTTTCCGGCAGGAATGTCACCCCCACATTCCAAAATCATTCACAAACAGAACCAAAAAAAAATAAAAAATGACCAGCAAAAAAAAAAAAAATGCCCAGCAAAAATATGATTTAAAAAAAAACACAACAAAGAAAACACAGAAAAGACAAAAATCACTCTGCAAAACAGTCACCAAATATCTCAAAGACACGTCACAAACAAACAAACGCTAATAAACAACAGAACAAAAGCACCTTGCTGTATAGGAAGGGATACAAAGGAATGTACTTTTGCAAAGGAAGGGAGTTTGTGTCTGTCTATTTAAGCTCTCTGCGTAGCTCACTAAGTTGCCCGGGTCCACTTCCAATTTCACTGATTGTGCCGTTCCCGAGTTGTGAGCATGCGCACAGAGGTGTTGACCATGGTCTGCTTCATGCGCGATCCGGCCGGACCTTCATTTGCATGGGGTCACGGCTCATTTCAATGTAACACGCCCACGTCCTTCCCAATTTGAATTACTCCGCCTTACGCCTCAGGAATTACGTTGCACCGGCGCAAATTTCTGCGCAAATACTACGAGGATACGGTGAATGCGCCTCTACATTGCGCCGGTCTAACGTAAAGGAGGTAAGCTACGCCGGTCAAAATATGCGCCAATGTACGTGAATCTGGCCCATTGAGCGCTTTTCAGGCGCTTTTGAAGCGCTTTCCATTAATTTCAATGGAGAGGGAAGTTTTCCACAGCCCTGCCAAAACAATGCCCCAGTGTAAAAGCATTCATTGATTTTAAAGCGAAGTTTCACCCTAAAAATGAACTTTCTATTAACAGCTTGCCTTTAATGTAAAAAAAAAAAAAAGATAAAAAAAATGTTTTTTACTTACTTCTATCTGGCTGTTACCAGGCAGTATTCGTAATCTGTATAGTTCCTGGTTCTAGGTGGTTCAACTTCCTGTCCTAAGACCCCATTGCCTCCTGGGAAATTATGACACTCATTTCCCAGGAGTCTCTGGGCATTACTGTGCCTAAAAATCGCTCCCAGCATACCCCTCTCCCTGAAAACAAGGAAAAAAAACTGAAAATTGTATCATACTTACCAGTAATTTTCCTTTCCTGGTGCCTATCCATGGCAGCATATCTGTGACAAGCTCCGCCTTGGCTCCTCCCTCAGGACTAGTGAATATTATAAAAGAGTTGGCTAGCACTGCCCCCACATTCTCCGTAATATAGAATACCGAGGGTGGGATTGTATGCTGCCATGGATAGGCACCAGGAAAGGAAAATTACTGGTAAGTATGATACAATTTTCTGTTTTCCTGGTGCCTCCATGGCAGCATACCTGTGACAAATAACTAGCTGAGACGGGTGGGATGATGCTTAAAGGTTTATTTCAAAGGAATTATTATTGATCATTAGAGGAGGCAACCGCTGACTTGATTGTTCGTCTGCCGAACTCTACCGACGAGAGAGCTCCTGGGTCTACCCGGTAGTGCTTCATAAATGTATGTTGGGACGACCAGGTCGCTGCCCTACAAATGGTCTCGATTAAAACATTTGCCCTTGCCGCCCAAGAGGCAGATACCGCCCTCGTGGAGTGCGCCTTGACCATCAAAGGGGGGTCCAGACCCCTAGCCCTGTACACCTTGTGGATAAGCTTCACGATCCATGAGGCAATTGTCCTTGATGATGCCTCCTTGCCTTTGTTCTTTCCCCAGGGGATTATGAGCAACCTAGTAGTCTCTGAAGGATGCTGTGGCCTGAAGATAACATCTCAGAGTGGAGGCAATGTCCAGTTCGTGAAGAGAGCCGGAGTCCTGTTCCAGAAACGTTGGGAGTGCCCAGGGTTCCGACATGGTCAAGGATGATGCGACCTTGGGGATAAATCCCCGCACTGTTCTGAGTTCTACTCTGTCAGGGTAGAATATGATATGATTATCATCTGCCCCAAGAGCTTGGAGCTCCGAAACCCGTCTGCCGGAGGTTATGGCTATCAGGAAGGTAAGCTTCAAGGTTAGATTCCACAGTGATGCCGAGTGCAAGGGGGCGAACGGTGGGCTGGCTAACGACTCTAGGATGATAGCAAGGTCCCAGGTGGGAAAGGACTGCTTAGTTGGTGGTCGGATCTTTCTGACGGCTTTGAGAAATTGGATTATTAACGGATCCTCTGCCCACCTTTTACTGGTTGCTGTTGAAATTGCTGCTATCTGTACTTTTAACGTACTTAGAGCAAGGCCCATGTTCAGGCCTGCCTGCAAAAACTCAAGAATTTGAGAGGATGATGGGGAATCCGGATTACTGCTTCTGCCCATCATGAAGGCCCTGAACCTGTTCCACACCCTGTCGTATATACTGTTTGTTGAAGGCTTTCTGGCCCTGAGGAGGGTTGCGATAACCTCGTTGGAACATCCTAGGGATTCAAACCTTTGCCTTTCAGCTGCCAGATGTGAAGGTTCAGCCTGCCTGGATCTGGATGGGTGTGATGCCCCTGAGACAGGAGGAAGGGTATCAACGGGACCTTGACCGGAGGCTGAGTACTCAGGTACATTGCCGTAGGAAACCAAGAACGTCTCGGCCAGTAAGATAGAACCGCTATTACTGTTGTGGACTCCGCCATTATCCTCGCCAGGAGCCTTGGAATGAGAGGCCGTGGAGGGAAAGCATAGGCCAGATTGCATGCCCAGGGGGCTAAGAGAGCGTCCACTGCTTCCGACTGGGGATGTGGGAGCCTCGAGATGAATCTTGGTAGCTTGGCATTGCCTGCTGTCGCAAATAGGTCCAGCTCGGGGGGGCCCCACTGGTTCACTATCCAGTTGAAGATTCTTGGGTGCAGAGACCATTCGTTGACATCTATGAACCTGCGAGACAGGAGGTCGGCTCTTGAGTTCAGACGACCGGGTAGGTAGACTGCCCTCAGGTCTTTCAGATTTCTCTCCGCCCAGAGGATTATGGGTTCCACCTCCCTCAGCAGGGACCTGCTGTGCGTGCCTCCCTGCCGGTGTATATAGGATACAGCGGCTCTGTTGTCCATCCGTAGAAGAACTGGTCTCCCCGTGACCTCGAATTCCAGGGCTAGCAATGCACGATAGGCTGCCCGGATTTCCAGAATATTTGATACCAGGCCAGTCGCCTGAAAGGACCATCTCCCCTGCACTGAGATCTGGTTGCAGTGTGCTCCCCAGCCTGCCAAACTGGCATCGGTGGTAACTATGATCCAGTTGACATGCCCTAACGGGCGTGACTTCATCAGCGTGTGTTTCTTCATCCACCAATGAAGACTCCTGAGCATCAGGGTCGTCAGCAGTATGGGCTGAGAAAGATATCGTTTGTTCCACTGCCTCAGGAATTCCAGTTGAAAATATCTCAGATGCCAATGGGCCCAAGGGACCATAGGGATGCATGACGACATCCGACCTATCAGGCTCAGACAGTTCGAGGCAGTCAGATGGGGTCTCACACTCACATTCTTCATCTGCCGAATAATAGATGCCACCTTCTGAGGTGAAAGGGACACTGTTCCACTCTCTGTGTTGAACAGAGCCCCCAGATAAACCATTTCCTGGGTTGGAGAAAGGTGACTCTTCTCCCGGTTTATCTTCCATCCAAATTCTGTTAGTGTTGTCAGAAGAACTTCCCTGTGTTCCACTAATTGGGCTGGATCCTTTGCCAGGAGAAGAAGATCGTCCAAATAATGGTAAACTCGAAGCCCTTGCTCCCTTAGAGGGGCTACGATGGCAATTAAGGTCTTTGTGAAGACTCTTGGAGAGGTGCATAGGCCAAACGGGAGACTCCGGAATTGTAGATGTACCTGGCCTACTGCAAATCTCAGATACTTCTGAAAGGAAGGGAGTATGGGTATATGCAGGTAAGCATCCCGTAAGTCTATTGATATCATCCAATCCCCCGGATGGATTACACGGACGATGGTTTGTAGTGATTCCATCTTGAATCGCTCTAGAAGAATGTAGTGATTTAGCCTCTTTAGGTCTATGACGGGTCTCCAACCTCCGTTTCTTTTGGGGACTAAAAACAGGGTGGAATAAAAACCTGTAAATCTTTCTGATGGAGGTACTGGAATTACTGCCTGCTCTTCCTGCAAGGAGAGAAGGAACTGCTGAAGTGCTTCCGCTTTTTGAGGGGACCTTGACACCCTCGTTGGAGAGAAGAACTCTTTGGGGGGTTTGTCTAGAAATGTCCAAAAGTGCCCATACTTGACCGTGGAAACTACCCAAGGATCCCTGCACTTTTCCTCCCATATTTTCGAGAAACGTTCGAGTCTGGCCCCCACAGGAATCGCTTGGAACGGTTTGGCGTCAAAAGGACTTAGTGGGATCTTGTGGAGTAGGCATGGTTCCCTGTCTACGGTTCTTGAGGAAGGTGGACTGCGTGCCTTTCCAATTCTGTCTGAAGCCTTTTCCCTGCCTGGACCGTCTGTAGTCCTTGTCTTTAGAATACTGGAACCTTGGTGCGAATGCCTTGGAGCGCCTGGGTCGCCTGTCCTGGGGCAACAGGCCCGACTTTCCACCAGTGACGCGAGAGATGGCTTCATTTAATTTCTCCCCAAATAGGGCTTTTCCATCAAATGGTATTTTGCACCAATTTTGTTTCGATGCAATATCTGCTGACCATGGTTTCAGCCACAAGGCCCGTTTGGCCATTACTGTGTGGAGCATTGCTCTTGCGGAGCATCGGATCGAATCAATAGCAGCTTCCCCAATAAAGTCTGCTGAGATTTTAAGCTCGTCTAAGGCCTTTATAATGTCCTCCTTAGGGATATCCTGTTGGATCGCCGACTCTATATTATCCGTCCAGGCCCGTAGCGCGTTGGAATCTGATGTCAGGGCTATCGCAGGCTTACAAGCATTGCCCGCCATCTGGTAAGCTTTCTTGAGGTCCATATCCATTCTTCTGTCGAGAGGATCTTTAAATGAAGTCGAGTCCTCCATGGGCAGCGTAACATTTTTTGCTAATCTTACCACCGCTGCGTCCACCACTGGAGGGGCTTCAAGCATTGCAGAGTCGGCTTCCGAAAGAGGGTATAGCTTTGCCATGCGATTAAGGGAAAACCTTTTTTCAGTCTTTTTCCACTCCTCCTCAATCACGCCTTTAATCTCGTCCATGAGAGGGAAAACAGAAATTTGGCGCTTAAGAAAGGGGAAGTACGCCTTAGACTTCTTGACCTCTGTCTCAGCCTCCTCCCAGCCAATCGCCTGTTTTACTTCCTGTACATAGGGCTGAACCATGGCGAAGACAAAGCCAGAGGCATCCAAGTCATCAGAGGAGTCCCCTGAGGCGTTATTCTCCTCCTGATGCTTAGAGGATGAAGCAGGTGTCATACGAGGTATTCCACCCGTGGAAGGGCCGGGAATGGCCTCCTCAGCCGGATGCCCCTGAGGAGGAGCTACCGGTTGCTGTGTTGGCATTGTGGCCACCAATTCTGCAAAGGAATCTTTTATTGCCTTCTTAAGCAGGTCCGCCACTTGCAGGCCCTCGGATTCCCTGTCCGCCGCATAGTCCCTCAGGCAAGCTTGACAGATCCGTTTATGTGGGAGAGGGGTGGCTCCACAGGCCTGACACTTTGGAGATCTGGGTCTCGGGGAGCGTGAGAGATGGCGTTTTTTGGCTGATGACTTCCTGCCACTCCTCTGGTCCCCTCGCCTGGAAGACCTATCTCTGCTGGGGCTTGAGTCAGAGTCTTCATGTCGCCTTGAGGTCTTCTTAGACATCTTCTGGCGTACAGGGCTGTAACACATAAAAGTACGAGCCTCAGTGCACTCTTTTTTTTTTTTTTTTTAAATGCGTAAACTTACCTGGACGTAGGTCCTTACCTTAAATGTAGGATCTTGTATGGGCGGCGAATGGCTCATATTAGGTGGACTAGCAGAGGAAGCAGCTAAGAAAAGAGCAGGAAAGGGTTAAGGGACATGTTTGAACTCGGCTAACTGAACAAAAGAACCATGTACACTGTTTCGCTGTTTTTTTTTTTTTAAAACCACCCTACATTTCCGCCTAAAAAAAACATATACGTCAGTCCCCCCTTTTTCTTTTTTTTTTGGTTGTTTTTTTTTTTTTTACCTGAGAAAAGGGGGGGGGGATTTTCTGCCCTGGAGCTCTCTCTAACTGAATCTCCCCGGACAGCCTCAGGTATTCTACTGGGGCAGTCAGGGAGATAAAGGGGAGGACCAGGTGAAAGGGGACGCCTCCGCCATGAATGTTGGAAAAAATGGCAAAAATTCGCCATTTTTCCCTTCTCCAAGATGGCTGCCGCGGCTTCCGTGCGCACCGCGCATGCGCGAACCGGCGGCTCTAGGACCCGGAAGTCCCAACCGTCGGCGTCAGTGCAGAGCGCGGCGAAGGACGCCGCTAGTGCACTTAATGAGTGGGGGTGGGCGTGCGCGATCCCTAAGGGGGAGAGGAGGACAGGGGAACGGTGGAACACGGGGAAAAACACAAATGAACACGGCGGGAGGAGGGAGGGAGGGAGGGGGGGGCGGACGAGGGGGAAATGAAGGGGCAATGAAGGGACGCACATGAGAAGCAAGAAAGTTTGAGAAACACCTAAGAAAGGGGAGAGAAGAGTGGAAAGAGGAAGAGAGAGAGAAAAAGAACAGGGAAGGAAGAGAGGGAAAAGAAGGGAGAAAAAAAAAAAAAGTACTAGCTGCTGCTTCTGTTACCGTGGGAGCCAGACGCCTCAAGATGTACTGCAGATAGAGCTCTTAGCTTAAGAGACAAACCGCCTGTCCCAAAAGACCCTACAGAAGGGACTCCCAACCTTATTAGCGCGTTTAGCTGCCCAAGAGAAGGGACCGCATCCGGGAGAGGCTTGAACCCGGATGGACGCTGCCGACTGCAGAAGGTAGGACGTTCGACCAGCATTCACTGCCTTGAGGTATAAGGAAAAAAAGGAGAATGTGGGGGCAGTGCTAGCCAACTCTTTTATAATATTCACTAGTCCTGAGGGAGGAGCCAAGGCGGAGCTTGTCACAGGTATGCTGCCATGGAGGCACCAGGAAAAAGGAACTGGGCTTCACATGCCCACACATATGATGGATATGGCCACAACATGAACTGAAGGATATAAGGCAAGTGTTTGCAATGATTTCTGGAATGATTGGGGAGCTATTAATATGTTTTAGGGGCTATTTAATGTGATTAATTTTAGCTTACAGAAAAAAAAATATCAATTATGCCCGGAACCCCGCTTTAATGGAAATACATTTTTAGGCGCTGTTTTTACCGTGAAAGCACCTTAAGTGTGAAAGTGGTCTAAAATGTATGAGATTTTAACAATTGAGTTTACATATCTTTTAAAAGTGGATATATCTTCAACATGCTGTGCTAGATGCAAACTTTTTGTATGATGTGCAACTGAACCAATTCATGCTATCAATATCTGGATCCATCTGCAATTTAAAAATACCTCCAAGCTTTAACACAGATACTAATAACAATACTGGTTAAATACACCTTGTTGTGGATTTATCTGTTTGAACCGTTAAAAAAAAGTGGTCTTCTCTGTCTAAAATATTTCGTAAAGACTGTGCAAAAAGCAACTAAGCATAAGCAGTTGAAACAGAACCATAGGGCCTATATGGCCTTTGATATTTCAATTAAGTTTAGCCTCACATTGTTATTTGGTTACATCCTCAATTAGAAATCTAATGAATAAACCTATCTTTATAGCAACTCTCTCCAAGGATTAATTAATCTAATACTTTGAACATATAATATTCCAATTCAACACCTGGCAAGATCTCCCAGGTTGGTTTTAATTGAGAGCTGAAAGATAGCTGTGGATCCCTGTTGCTTTGGGGCTTTTAGAATGAATGTCCCTCTGTGTGCTCAGGAAAAACACACTTTTGGATTATGTGTATTTCTATAATTGCTACTTAAGCAGTTATAAAAGTCACCCTCCCCTCAAAATAATATTACATATTATTTAAAAAAAGCTTGTAAATTGGCTTTGAAAAGGGCATTAAAAAAATACAAGAATCGGCTCCCATAAACGTTAGTGGGGTTTGGATGTTCAGGGTTTGCAGATTTGTTTTTTAACCATTCAGTGATAGTCCAGCAAACCTAAATTTGCTCAGTTCACTCATCACTACTAGGGATGAGCTAGTTTTTGTCGATCCTGGTTCAGGTCCAAACTATGGTTGCCACCTCATCCCTTTAAACCCGAACACATATTAATTACACAGGTTCTGTGGCTGATTAAGGTGGTAATTAAACTCACTTGGTGCCTTTCCTGCATTAAATTGGCCTCAGAACCTGGGTAATTCATATGTGTTCGGGTTTAAAGGGATGAGGTGGCAACCCTAGTCCAAACCCTGAAGTCAGCACCAGCACCTGACTTTAAGGCCGGGTTCACACCTATGCGAATTGGTTGCGGCTTAAACCGCATCCAATACGCAGAACATTTCTAAATACATTGGCCCAGATTCACAGAGAATTAGATTCTCGTAGCGTATCAGAAATACACTACGCTGCCGTATTTTACCTGGCTCTACGTGGAATCCAGGTAGATTTTGTCCAGTAAACGACGGCGGCGTAGTGTATTTCTCCCGTCGCAATCCATCTACGCGAGTAGGGGGCGTGAATCATTTAAAATAGGCGCGTTCCCGCGGCGATCGAACTGCGCATGCTCCGTTCGAAAATTTCCCGCCGTGCATTGCGCGAAAACACGTCGTTACGTCATTCGTTGTTTAAGTAGCGTCGTTTACGCACAATCCTCGTCACGAACGAGTTACGTAAAAAAAAAAAATCGACGCGTGAACGACGGCCATACTTAACATGGGCTACGTACCGTTAGACCAGCAAAAAGCTGGTCTAACAGTACGTAAAAAAAATAGACGAAAGCGATTGCGAAGACCACTCGTATCTTCGTGGATCGCCGTAAAAACACATTTGCATATCCCGACGCATGAAAACGACGCAAACTCCTCCCAGCGGCCGCAAATATATCGCAGCGTAGATCCGAAGGCTTACGAAGACGTAAGCCTCTCGGATCGAAGCCCGAAGCCGCCGTATCATGGTTTGAGGATTCAAACTAGTGATACGGCGCGCAAAATTTGAAATTACTCCTGTCTAACACCAGTTAGACAGGCGTAATTGCTTTCTGAATCTGGGCCATTGTTTTCAATGAGGCTGGGTTCACACTTGTGCGGTGCATATTTCAGCTCTGTAATCTCTGCAGATAGATAAGAGAAGTGTTCAGCAGATAAGCTCCGTTTTTGCTGCGAATTTGGAGACCTGGGAGAAGTTCCGGGTGAGAGGAGAGTGGGGGAGAAGTGTATTGAGCTGAATGAGAGAAATTCCTGAAGAGAACTGAACACATCTGCGAATCAGCTGCGTACCCATAGAAGATATTGGGACTGAATTTGCACCTGAGCCGCACCGCAAGGCATAAAATCCGTATACGTTTTTACTGCAATGCGCAGTGCGAATGCATCGCACATATGTGAACCAGCCTCATTGAAAACAATGTATTTAGAAATGTTTTGGGTATTGGATGCGGTTTAAGCCGCAACCAATTCGCATAGGTGTGAACCCGGCCTAAGTGTTGGACATGATGCTGACTTCTGAGTTAGAACCAGAACCCAAACCTCGGTTTGGACAAACAGACTCGTTCTTAATCACTACCTACTAGCATACGCTAGAAGGATTTTTATTCTGACTCCGATTGTTGTGATAGCGATATATCCCTTGCTGAGACCTCTATGCCTGGCCTGTATAAGTAGATGTACTCACTGCGGACAATCCTTGTCAGATAGCTGAACTCGTCAATACCGATTCATTCAAAAGAGGTGTTTATTCTTTAACTTCAGGGGTTACAGCAGATAACAGGAACAGCAGATGAATGGTAATAGTATTGTGCGGTCAAAAGATGATGCCTTTCCCAAGTACCGTGCAGATACATGTGTGTCCTTGTACATGTGGCTTGCTAGCTGAGGGAATGACACAGGAAGTACTACCCACAGGAAGTAGGGAGGGGCATACATAAACTGAAAAATGTGGTAACTAATGAGGAATTACAGAGAACATGTACATTGCAAGAAAGGCCACTAGATGGCAGCATAGGATAACACATAGATTTAGCTATGAGAAAATAGTTAAGCAAACCACACTATATGAACTCTAATCTATATAACAATGCTAATATTAACTGAGGCAATGCATCTCATATTCTATGCCCATATTGGGGCAGCACACTCCCCGTCTGGCATGGTAATGCCACTATTTACCTAATACAACGGTAGTTATGCAAATAAACAACAGCGCAATTTGCTTGATGTCTTGAAAACCTGAAAGACATAATGGAGAACATGCATATAATGCAACAACAACTATAATATAAAGCTTCAAGTTGTGACAACTAAAGTCCCAGATACTTCCTTCTCGAAGTCGCAGGTAGGATCCAACAGCATACCCAAGTAAGTTCAGTCTCCAAACGGCAAGAGCAAAATGAGTTCCGTGATAGGTCTGATGAAAGTCTTTACAGTCCCTTGTCTTGAACCTTTCACCTCTTCATGGTAGTGCCGTATGAGCAAAGTGGTGATGTGATAGCGAGCAGGTATAATGAGAGGATTCTGTTCTTGCTCACTGAACTTAGCCTTGTTTAAGCGTCCACCAACCCTTAACGTGCCATCATTGTCAATGAATGGGTTCAGGTTAGCAATTGGACTGTTTTTTGGAATGTCCCCCTTGTCACGGATACGTCTGATTTCTGAGCCAAAGACATCCTGTTGTACACTGCGTATTACGATCAGTTCAGCTTCAGCAATGTCTTTTGCAGAAAGAAGCTTTTGGCACATGTGCCAACCTTGACAGTGAGCATCTGTGGGCTTCGTGTGAAAGCAGCGTGCAATATGAACTAACCTTGCGGTGGTGCGTACCAGCCTTGTCCACTTGGAGAAACGTTCAAAGCGTTGACAGCCCAAGGCACGTCTTTGTTCAGTTCTGGTGACAAGGGTTTTAACTTCAGGACGAACCTCTGGATCTTTGTCGGGTTCTAGAAGACTGAAGACATCAGCCGTGTTTTCTTCTGGATCAGCCAGCAAGAATTCAGGACCTTTTAACCAAGAAGAATTTACAAAGGCACTCGCAGACACTGGCCTGGTGCCATGATCTGCAGGATTAATTTCAGATGGAACATAATGCCATTGTTCAGGTTTAGATGATTTTCTTATTCTTTCAACACGGTTGCTGACATAGACATAGAAACGTTTAGTCTGGTTGTATATGTAGCCCAGAACAACCTTGCTGTCTGTGTAGAATTTGATGTCATCTATCTGAATGTCTAGCTCACGCAGTATGAAATCTGCAATTTCTACAGCTAGCACAGTCCCACAAAGTTCAAGCCTAGGAATTGTGTGTTCAGGCTTGGGTGCTAACTTAGCTTTCCCAAACAGAAACCCTACATGGGTTAGATTAGCTGAATCTCTCGCCTTGAGGTAGGCAACGGCCGCTATGGCCTCAGTAGATGCATCTGAGAAGATGTGAAGCTCTTTCCTCTGACTGGTAGCAAGGGAAGTTGGAGTGTAGCAGCGTGGTATACAGATTCCATCTAAAGCATGTAACGATTGTTTCCAGGACTCCCACTTTGAAAGTTTGTCTATTGGTAGTGGAGCATCCCAATCTTTGATAGTCTCTGAGAGCTGCCTAAGTATGGATTTACCTTGTATGGTGATGGGGGCCACAAATCCCACTGGATCGTATAGGCTGTTCACCACTGACAGAACTCCACGCTTGGTAAATGGCTTGTCTGCAGAGCTGGCTTGAAAACCGAAGGTGTCTTTTAATAAGTCCCACCGAAGGCCCAGACTTCTCTGCACAGGTGGCATGTCCATCCCCAGATTTAAGTCTTTAAACCCTGTGGCATGATCGCCAGGTCGAAAGGCTTTCATAACAGCAACACTGTTTGAGGCAATCTTGTTTAGTCTGAGGTTCGCCTCAGAAAGCATACCTTGTGTCCTTTGGAGCAGGTCTATGGCTTCTTCCACTGTAGGTAAAGATTTAAGTCCGTCGTCCACATAGAAGTCTCTCTCGACGAAATGTCGAGCATCTGCACCATACTCCTGTTCTCCATCAAGAGCAGTTCTTCGTAAACCGTATGTTGCAACGGCAGGTGAGGGGCTATTTCCGAAAACATGAACCTTCATGCGGTATTCAATCATCTCATTGTCCATGTTGTTGTCACGGTGCCACAGAAACCTTAGGAAGTTCCTATGGTCTTCTCGTACAATAAAGCAATGAAACATTTGTTCAATGTCAGCAGTTATGGCAACTGGCTCTCTTCTGAACCTCATGAGTACACCTACAAGGTTGTTGGTTAGGTTAGGGCCAGTGAGAAGAATATCGTTCAGGGATACGCCCTGATGCTTGGCACTGGAGTCGAACACTACCCTGATTTGTTTTGGCTTACGTGGATGGTACACTCCGAAGAAAGGTAGGTACCAGCACTCATCGTGTATTTGAAGAGGTGGAGCTGGCTCAGCGTGCTCATTGTCAAAGATCCTCTTCATAAAGGTAATGAAATGGTCCTTCATTTCAGGCCTGTTCTTTAGTGTTCGTTGAAGTGAGTTGAATCTGGATAAAGCCTGTTCACGATTGTTTGGCAGTTTGACCTTTGCAGCACGAAGAGGCAATGGTGCAACCCAGCTGTTGGACTCATCCTTGAAGAATTCTTTGTCCATTATTTTGATGAACTCTCTGTCTTCAACTGACAAGGCTATTTTGTTGTCGTCACTTGTGGTACAAAACACTGTGGTACCTAGGTTGTCGTCACAAAGGATAGGAGTGACATCAGGTACTTGGATGATGTCAAGAGGCTTCTCCTTTACTTCATAATGGTGAGGGCACTCTTTGAAGTGGGATGCACGTCCATTTCCTAACATGTAAGTTTTGAAGGAGTGGATCTCAGATGACGTACACATTCTATCCAAGCATACATCGCCCACTATTACCCAGCCTAGATCAAGTCTTTGTGCATAAGGGGCATCCTCAGGTCCATGACACTGCTCACGTACCTTATGTACTCTGAGAATGTCTCTTCCTAGCAAAACTAAGATTTCAGCATTCATGTCCATTGCGGGAATCTCATCAACAAGGTGCCTTAAGTGAGGATGGTGATATGCAGCCTCTGGAGTAGGAATCTCTTCTCGTTCGTCTGGTATCTGGTCACACTCAACTAATGTTGGTAGGAGTATGCCATCTTTCCCTTCGATATGAGACACCATGAACCCATCGACCCTTCTGCCGAAAGTCTCTACGCGACCAGAACAGGTTCTGAGAGTATACGGTGTGGCATGACCCTCAATGCCAAAGACCTCAAAGAATTTAGGCTTGACCAGGGATCTGTTGCTCTGTTCATCTATTATGGCATACATCCTGGCAGCTTTTTCAGGTTGATCCTCTGGGTATACCTTAACAAGGCATATCTTGGCACAGCACTTGTGATCTAAACCTTCTCTACAGACTTCTGTGCATGAAGAAGAAACATTCTCCTTGGCTAGAGCGTGGCTTTGTTGCTCCCCGCCATGATTTGAGAGAGGGGTGGAGGTAGGTAGCTGCTGTGGGCTGTCTGTAAGTGGAGTAGGATTGCATAGCTGTCACATGTCTTTCGCTACTGCATTCTGTGCACTTGATGACAACTTTACAGTCCTTGGCAAAATGACTATAAGAAGCACAGCACCTGTAGCATACTCCAAGTTTCTGGAGAATCTCCCTGCGCTCTTGTAAAGTCTTTGCTCTCAGCTCTCAGCATTTCTTAAGAGGGTGAGGCTTCTTGTGAATAGGGCACTGACGATTAGGATCTTTATCTCTACCACCCAAATCACTCTGGTATACATGAGAGGACACAGGTGGTGAGACGTCTGTCCTTTTAACAGATATTGCTCTATGAAAGTCTCTGCGTTTAGCTGCTGTGTTATCATACCTTGGTGATGGTGATGATGATGAAGCAGGTAAGTTGGGTTCACTGAAGCTGAAGCTGGGATCATTTCTCATCCAGGCTTGTTCACTGATGAACCTGCAAAAATATGAGAATGGAGGAAAGGATACGTCATAGTCTCTTTTGTACCTTGAGCCCTGCTGCGCCCATCTCTCTTGCAGGCCGTATGGCAGTTTAGACACCACTGGATTGACACCATGAGCAGTGTCCAGGAAGCTTAGTCCAGGTAGACGTGGGTCTGTCTTTGCCAACTCTAACTCCATGAGGAGGTCACTTAGATCTTGGAGCTTGCGATAGTCTTTGTTCCCTATTTTTGGGAAGTTTTGCAGTCTCTTGAATAGAGCGCTTTCTATGGCTTCTGAGCTACCATAGGCTTGCTCAAGTCTTGCCCATGCAGCAACAAGACCTGCATCTGGGTGGTCAACATGTACTGTCCTCAGTCTTTTAACACGATTTGCAGATTCTGGCCCCAACGACTTTATGAGATAATCAAGTTCCTCCTTGGCAGTAAGGTTGAAATCAGCAATAGCAGCCTTGAAGGTTGATCTCCAGGCCCTGTAGCTCTCTGGACAGTCATCAAACCTTGAGAGGCTAGTGTTAATGAGCTCACGGTGTGCCATATATCTGGCGAAATCATTCAAGTCTGATCTCTCACTCTTTGGTGCCAAAGTAACTTGTGGAACCCCTTGGGTGTGAAAGTTCTCTGGTGAAGAAGGGTGAGGTTTACCAGGATAAAATGATGTTGCATGGGCGCTTAACTTTGGTGTAGTCTCTAAGGCTTCTGCTGGCTGTGGCTGTAGCTGCGGCTTGTCGCTGGAAGTCACCTTGTTGTTGGCAGGAGTTGATGTGGTTTGCTGCGTAGATGCACTTGTGTTGTGGACTTGAGGAGGCTCAGGCATTTGGAGCTGAGAGGTCACTGTGTTGAGAGTCAGAACAGTGTTGTTAGTAGGAGGTATAGGAGATGACTCTGTATCTTTGTAAGCATTATGCTTTAGCACATATTCACTGGTGCGTTCAATTGGATCTTCCAGTTCTGCTGGGATAAGACAGTCTGCATTAGTACTTTGACCCATTGCTTGTTCAAGGACTTTCAGCCTTGCTAGCGCACCTGCTTCCTCTTTCTCTATTTGCAGAATCTTTATTTGGGATTCCATCTCTGCCTGAAGAGCTTTGCTTTGGGCTTCCATCTCTGCTTCTTTCTTAGCAAGGGAGCTTTGCGCTTTTCTGGATTCAGCATCAGCGCGGGCCTCTATTAGCTTGTCGCTTAATGTTGAACTTCTGGAGCGAGAGAATCTAGAAGAACGTGCAGTGTGCTTGGTTGATATTGATCTGTGAGATCTGGTCTCTTGCAGTTGAGCAATGCGGAGTTCTGCCTTACACTGAGCATTTTGCACTAAGAGATCCCTTTGTTGGTTCAGTGCATCAGTCTTGGTCAGTTCTGCTGAAAAGTCCTCTATATTACAGTCTTGCAAAAAGGCAGTGTATTTTGCAGACAGCCGCTGGTAATGTTCATACGCAGCAGATAGGCGATCTATAGAGTCTCTTAATTCAGCTGGTTGATCATTAAAGTGTGGCAAAACTGACATGCAGTGTGAAGTTTTGTTCCAGAGGTCTGACAGCTTGCTGGAGAACTCATCTCTAGTGTATTCATAGTTTTCTCTGAGTTTCTGTGTTGGTTTTATTGTACGCTTGGGTCTTACACTCTGTTCAGCAATATCTGCAGAGTCTGCTCCCTGCACTCTAAAAAGTAATTCGAGAGACCTGTTACCACCACTTAATTAAATGCATATTTCCAAGATAAAAATTCTAATGTATTGTTTTAAATAAACTTTTTATGTTGAAAACCTATTTTAATAAGTTGTGTTGATGTAAAAATGTTGAAAATTACAGCAACTTAATTGTGTGTGTTGTGTACAGTCCCCTTTCTGCATTCATTGATGTAAAAGGAAATTTAAGTTGTGATAACTTAATAAAATGGACTTGGTAACTCAATTTTGTTCTGTCTTGAGTTATTGCAAGTCCCCTCCCCCACCAACTTAACACAGAGAAAGTTGAGACATGTTGGAAGCAACACCTGCTGCTGCAAAGAGATATAAAAGACATTTTTAAAGGTAAGAATAATTTGCTTTACAATGAAATTTGGAACTATTAATATATGTAATCCCTTATAGCCTATAGCTAGAGATCTAGGGGTTAAAAGGCCACACCAATTAACAAACTGTGTCCTAATATAGTGCTGGGTGTATTTCGCCTTGTGGACATCATTGCCTAATGTCAGTGGATAGGATTGATAGTGTGGCATTTGTGAGATCTGCTAAGTTGAAAAAAAAAATTGTGCCAGGGGAGTCAGTGTATTATAGATTTTAGCTTCTATGGCATAACTACATTCAAGACTTCATGGTTTGTTTAAAATTTGCTGTTATTCACATAGATTATCATGTTTTTAACCACTTACCTACTGTGCACCTACACCCCCTTCCTGCCCAGACAAAATATAAGCTTCCCGCACTGCGTCGCTTTAACTGACAATTGCGCGGTCGTGCGACGTGGCTCCCAAACAAAATTGGCGTCCTTTTTTTCCCACAAACAGAGCTTTCTTTTGGTGGTATTTGATCACCTCTGCGGTTTTTATTTTTTGCGCTATAAACAAAAATAGAGCGTCAATTTTTAAAAAAATGCAATATTTTTTCCTTTTTGCTATAATAAATAACCCCAAAAAATATATAAAAAAAATATTTTTTCCCTCAGTTTAGGCCGATACGTATTCTTCTACATATTTTTGGTAAAAAAAAAATGCAATAAGCGTTTATCGGTTGGTTTGCGCAAAATTTATAGCGTTTACAAAATAGGGGATAGTTTATGGCTTTTTTTTTTTTTTTTTTTTACTATTAATGGCGGCGATCTGCGATTTTTTTTATTGGGACTGCGACGTTATGGCCGACATTTCGGACACTTTTCTGACATTTTTGGGACCATTTACATTTATACAGTGAAAAATGCTATAAATATGCATTGATTACTGTATAAATGTGACTGGCAGTGAAGGGGTTTACCACTAGGGGGCGGGGAAGGGGTTAAATGTGTGTCCTATGAGTGTTCTAACTGTAGGGGGAGGGGGGGGTGACTGGGGGAGGTGACCGATTGTGTCCCTATGTACAAGGAACACAATCTGTCACCTCTCTCCCTGACAGGGACGTGCAGCTCTGTGTTTACATACAGAGCTGCACGTCCCAGCTCACTTACAGAGCAATCGCGTGTGCCCGGCGGCGATCGTTGCCGCCGGGCACTCGCACGGGATCCCCGCGGAGCGGCGGGTGCGCGCGCGCCCGCCCACGGCTTTAAAGGGACATCACGTCATATGACGTGATGTCAGAACAATGGAGTCGTCTGCCCGCCGTCATTTGACGGCGGGCAGATGACGGCGGGCAGATGACAAGTGGTTAAATTTAAACAAAGGGGGTTGATTTACTATAAAGGCAAATCCACTTTGCAATAAAAGTTCACTTGGAAGTGTACAGTAGTCGCTGTAGATCTGAGGGGTACATGCAAGGAAAAAAACAGCATTTTAGCTTGCACATGATTGGATGATAAAATCAGCAGAGTTTCCTCTCATTTCAGAGCTTCCCCTCAGATCAACAGTGACTGCACTTGCAGAGTGGATTTGCCTTTAGTAAATCAACCCCAAATTGCTAGTGACCAAATTCAATTGTATTTTGGACAGGGATATATCTGGGTAATGCATAAAATAACTGCCAATTATTTTTCCACAGATCTCTTCTTGGTTTCTCCAGTGTTGCTTTTGTGACAAAACTGCTGTTATGCAGGGACTACCTCACCCATCTCCAGAGGCTGGCTATGGTAGTCCTGCAGAAAAGGAGACAGAGCCAAGATCGCTGTGGGGACCCCAGAAGAGGAGGACCAGGGCCATGCTGAGCAATACCTCTGCACAGAGCAGGTAAGTGTGACATGTTTGTTATTTTAATAATAATAAAAAAGAGTTCTGTAAAACTTTAAGGGCTGTTTCTCCTTAGCTCCTGTGCTGTGATATGAATTAGTGGTGTAAAGTTAATGATCCCGAACATTTAATTATTCTACTTTTGTATCCAACAGATAAATTAAAAATTCAAGAGAATTATGGCCACAAGCCTTGAGTCCACCTTTATGGTAAAACTTGACTATTGCACCCCAAAACTGACGAACATAGTATCATCACGAGGAGGAGCGGCTGGAATGAGAATCAAGCAGATCAAAGACATGCTTCTTCTGGTATGACAATTGTTTAGATTTATCTCTGTAATAAAAGTAATAGTAAATGCTCATTGTTTATTTTTACCTACAAGTAGGCTTATAATAAAGAGCCTACCTATAGGTAAAATGAATATCTCCTCCTAAACGTGCGTGGGAGTGATATCATGGCGGCTTGGCCAGTCAGACGGCTGGGGTTTGCATACCAGGAAAGAGGACCGGGTGAAGATGGAAGAATTTGTAGCATTGAAAGCACGTCGCTCGAGGGCTTAGTTTTTAGGTAAGTCTTTCATGTGCTGGTATTCAGTACATACTAGCACATTTTAATATTGCCTTGCAGTGGAAACCTTTTTTCATAGTCTTTACTACTTGAAGGTTGTTGGTTTTCACCCATTTAGATTATATTGATTAAAGTGCTTTAAAGGCAGAAGGTTTTTTCACTTTTCTGCATTGTCTGTATTAAACTAAAGGTCCACCATTTGTTTAAATTCTTTTTAAAGTCAGCAGCTACAAATACTGCAGCTGCTGACTTTTAAAATAAGGACACTTACCTGTCCAGGGCACCTGCGATGTCAGCACCCGAAGCTGATCTCTCCCTCGGCTCTCGGGTGCTGCCGCTGCCATCTTTGGTAAGGGAATTGGGAAGTGAAGCATTGCGGCTTCACTTCCTGGTTCCCTACTGCGCATGCACGAGTTGCGCTGTGTCATCCGAATAGTCACTACTGTCTTCTGGGACTTGTGTCTCCCAGAAGACAGCGGGGGTAGAGGAGGTGCCGGACATGGCGTAGATTCCCGCAGATAATGCGGCTATCTATGCCCGGAAGTGGGAGCTGTATTGAACAGGTATCTGCACCCCACTGAAAGGTGCCAAATGTGACACTGGAGGGGGGAGGGTTCCGAAAAGCGGAAATTCCATTTTTGGGTGGAACTCCACTTTAAGGTACAAAAGAACCTTGTATGCATGATATCCCCTCTCCAGCCCCCCAAATACTTACCTCAGCCCAATTTTGATCCGGCACTGTGCTTGAGAGCAGCATGGCTTCTCTCTATCTCTCTCTTCACTGGCTCCATGACAGAAGCTGGGAACAGTGGCTGCCACTGCTGCCAGTCACAGTCACAGTGAGAAGCGACTGGGGACAGGGCCAAGTTGTGTCTCAGTAGACGCGCAGAGCCCAGATTGGGAGCAAGCCCACATGAGTGCCCCCATAGCTAGTGGTTTTACTATGGGGGCATTCAGAAGGGGGAGGAGCCGGTAGCTCCATCTGGGGACCCCAGAAGAGGGGGAGGATTTGGGCTACTCTATGCAATTACTTTAAGTGACTTTGCCCTGATTCTTTTTACACCATTTTTCTTCATTAGCACAATACAATTGAAACACGCAGAGAAGTAGCCATCCGCTGCCTTTTCGTGTACCTTGGAGAGAGGGAGGAAGACCTTTTCAGAGTTTAGCGTAAGTAAACAAAACATATTGAGAAAAAATGCAGTATATAAGTATATAAAAACATGCAGTATATAAGAACCACTCTGTAGTCTCCGTATCTATTCAAATATTCAATTATTGAACTTAAGCTGAAAATGATTGATTACATTAAATTATTATTTTTTAGTTACGAAAAAGACAAACATGGAAGGCACGCACACCTAGTGCCTTACCAATGACAATTTAATTCCTAAAAATCCATAAAAAGTGGGTACTCACAAAGCACAAATCTCAATTGAGCCATAAAAAACAGTGTGTAGACATGTGCTGATGCATTTCAGGGGCACAACCCCTGCCTTAGCCTAGCTAGTAAAGGGATGTGCCCCCAAAACATATCAGCTATACCCTGTGTTGTGTTCCTGCACATGTCCACACTGTGGGCCAGATTCACAGAGCGATTACGCCTGCGCAACTGCTGTTGCGCGTGCGTAAGTCTAAATGTGCGCGTGCGTATAGTTGGACGCGATTCACAAAACAATATACGCCAGAAATCTACGTTTTTTGGTCCGGCGTAATTTAATTAGACATTCGCTTCCCTTCGCGCAAAACTGCGCTAGACACACCATTGATTTGCTAGTCAAATATGCTAATGAGGGAGTTACGGGGATTCACAAAAAAACGCAGTTGCTGCGCAGGCTACGCGATGTGCGCAACTGCAAAATGTTCTGTCTAAAGTTAGAGGACCTAAAAGCTGGTCTAAATTTTGAAAAAAAGTCTAATTGTCAGATAAAGCAACACTGTTAGTGAGGAGTTCAGCAGTCACACGTGTTGCCCAACAATCTGTATGCCAACATGCCAGGGGCATCGTCGCGCATAGCTATACTACTGACTTTAGATGAACAAAGAAGGATGAGGGCACGGAGGATGGCACTAAGGAGGGCACGGGAGATGTTTTTTTTTTTTTTGCTTATATAAAATTTACCATTTAATCTAATCTAATACAATATTCTTATCTGATACAAGCCCCTCACTCTTCACTTGATATATCACACACGCATAGACATCTTTGGCATGAGAGATTCTGAGGTGTCTCGCATCTTCAGATTCACCCCTCATGTCATCCTGGAATTACCACAACCTTGCAGGAGGACATCAGCAGCCCAACACATGGCACCACCCATGACACCCATGACAGCTACATATACAATCAGAGCCCCATCCCCACAGATTTCAAACAGAACATGTATGGGGACAGCTGGCTGGTTGGTGAGTGACATGGGAGTCAGGCATGACTATCCCCTCCCGTGATGCACACCTCACAAGTGGCACATGCATGACTAACATCCTCCTGTCTTTTCCCTTCAAGGTGACTCTGCATATGCACTGGGACCCCATCTCATGACCCCATCTCATGCCAGCTCACATTATGCATCTTTGCACGTTAAACACACACATTAATCATGGCACAATGAGAATGCATGCATGCACACCACTGTGGTCCCTAGCACACAAAGAGAAAAAGAACACCCAAAAATCACACTAGCACTCAGCAAGAAACAGACACAAAAAAATCAGATGAAAAAATAAAGCCAGAAAACAAACGCTCAGAAATATATCAATCAAACAAACAGTCTCAAACACTTATCAAAATACACTTTCACAAAACTACCAACAAGCACTAGATCACACAGAACACTAATCTGACAACTACAAAACACACTCTAACGAACAACAGAGCAAAAGCACTTGATTCAATGGGAAGGGACACAAAGGGATGTACTTTTGCAATGGAAGGGCGTTTGTGTGTGTCTATTTATGCTGTCTGCGTAGTTCACAACGTTGCCCTAGTCCATTTCCAATTTCAATGATTGCGCCGCTCCCGAGTTGTGAGCATGCGCACAACGGAGCTGACATGGTTTCCTTCACGCGCGCATGCGCGAGTCGGCCGGCCCTTCATTTGCATGGGGTCACGGCTCATTTCAATGTAACACGCCCACGTCCCTCCCAATTTGTATTACTCCTCCTTACGCCTCCGGAAAAAACCTTACGTTTGCGCAAGCTCTTGCGTAAAAGCTACGTGAATCGCCGGATTACGCGGCTAGATTGCGCAAGTCTAACGGAAAAGTGGTGCGCTACGCCGGAATGATAATGCGCCGATCTACGTGAATCTGCCCCTGTGTGTTTTTTATGGCTCAATTGAGATTTGTGCTTTGTGAGTACCCACTTTTTATGGATTTTTATGAATTAAATTGTCGTTGGTAATGAAATAATGTGCGTGCCTTCCATTTATGTATTTTTCATTGTTTTCATCGGATCACCCTATCTGAGGAAGGCAGCATCCATCTAGTCTTGTGATAGCTTTGTCCCTATTACACTTCACTTTAGAAGACCCCTTAGCACTGGAAGTGACTGTGTTGTTTCATATTTTTTTATTTGCCTGATAATCATGGGAAAACTTCAAAACTAATTCCGTGTACACACGACTGTTTTTCATGACATGAAAAATGGCATTAACCACTTGCCTACTGTGCACATACACCCCCTTCCTGCCCAGACGAAATTTTAGCTTCCGGCACTGTGTCACTTTAACTGACAATTGCGCCATCGTACGACGTGGCTCCAAACAAAATTGACGTTCTTTTTTCCCCACAAATAGAGCTTTCTTTTGGTGGTATTTGATCACCTGTGCGGTTTTTATTTTTTGGGCTATAAACAAAAAAAGAGCGACAATTTTGAAAAAAAAACTCAATATTTTTTAATTTTTGCTATAATAAATATCCCATTTAAAAAAAAAAAATGTATCTCAGTTTAGGCCGATACGTATTCTTCTACATATTTTTGGTAAAAAAAAAAATCGCAATAACCGTATAGTGACTGGTTTGCACAAAAGTTATATTGCCTACAAAATAGGGGACATAATTATGATTTTTTTTTTACTAGGAATGGTGGCGATCTGCAATTTTTTCCATGACTGTGACATTATAGCGGACACATCGGACACTTTTGACACATTTTTGGGACCATTCACATTTATAGAGCGATTAGTGCTATAAATATGCATTGATTACTGTATAAATGTGACTGGCAGGGAAGGGGTTAACCACTAGGGGGCGGGGAAGGGGTTAAATGTGTAGCCTAGTGAGTGTTCTAACTGTAGGGGGAGGGGGGTGACCAATCTGTGTCCCTATGTACAGTACAAGGGACACAGCATCGTTCTCCTCTCCCTGACAGGACGTGGATCTCTGTGTTTACACCCCATCATTACACACACAGATCCACAGTCCTGCTCAGTTACTGGACAATCGCGGGTGCCCGACGGCCATCGCGGCTGCTGGGAACGCGCAATTGTGTTCCCAGTAATGTGACGGGTGCGCGCCCCATATGGCTTTAAATGACAGGACGTCATATGACGTCCTGTCAGAACAATAGAGTATCTCGCTCACCGTCATTTGACAGCGGGCGGGTGTAAAGTGGTTAAAAACGATCTTGTGTAGGCTCTAGAGCAGTGATGGCTAACCTTGGCACCCCAGATGTTTTGGAACTACATTTCCCATGATGCTCAATTACAATGCTGAGTGCATGAGCATCATGGGAAATGTAGTTCCAAAACATCTGGGGTGCCAAGGTTCGCCATCACTGCTCTAGAGCATTTTTTTACAACGTGAAAATTGGGCATTGAACATGTAGAACAGGGGTCTCAAACTGGCGGCCCTCCAGCTGTTGCTAAACTACAAGTTCCATCATGCCTGTGGGAGTCATGCTTGTAACTGTCAGCCTTGATATGCCTCATGGGACTTGTAGTTTTGCAACATCTGAAGGGCCGCCAGTTTGAGACCCCCTGATGTAGAACATGCTCTAAATTTTCGCATCGTTTTTCACGCTGTGAAAAATGATCGTGTGTGGGCTTTAATGACGGGAACAAAACACGTGTGCTCAGAAGCAAGTTATGAGACGGGAGCACTCGTTCTGGTAAAACTACCATGTGTGATGGAGATAGCACATTCGTCACGCTGTAACAGACTGAAAAGCACAAAGACTGAAAATCGTCTCTCACCAAACTTTTACTAACACAAAATCAGTGTTTCATTTCGAATGACTTGTCATTTAGAGTGACAGTCTAAAAAGTCAGCAGTTATTATGCAATTTATTATCTTTAACAAGCTAACCTTTGTTTTAATTTTTTTTTACAAGGACTTGGAAACGTTGGAAGCAGAACTAGATATGCAAATTATGAAAATTGCTATCATTGGTAACCAGCCCACCTAAGAATATGACTACAGGACAGACACCATTCTGGTTGAGGGAACCAAAATCCTGGAGAGATGTAACATCCCAAGATGCTGTGCTATGCTGATGGGCATAATATATGCTCTGAATCTTTGCTATCCCAAGGAACTTAAATACACGTTTGAAGTTTTTCAGAAACTGTTTCTTTAACTTGATGGACTAAAAGCCTCTTCTAAAGTAATGAGTCTGAAGAATAGTATTTTCTGAAGAACCTATGCATTCCACAGCATTGTCATATTGTTCGCTGATGGCATTTTGTATTGGAAATAGTTTTTTTCAGTCAATTTTTTTTTTTTTTGCACATATGCAATTAGACGTGCAGTCGCTGTAGATCTGAGGGGAAGCTCAGAAACAAGGGGATCTCTGCTTATTTTATCATCCAATCATGTACAGTACAAGCACAAATGTTTTTTCACTTGCACATGATTGGATAATAAGCAGAGCTTAACCTCATTTCAGAACTTTCCCTCAGTTCTAGAGCAGTTGCACTTGATGTGCAAAGTTGATTTGCCTTTAGTAAATTAACCCCATAATCTGATTGTTTATTGTCGCCTTTCCTTGGAGTCGGAGGGACTGTTTTCCTCTCTCCCCTCCAACCTATGGCCACTATTGTGGTATTCCTATTTGTCTGTTTTTTTTTTTGTTTGATGCTCTTTCCCCTTATCAGCTCCCTCTTCTCTCTTCATACTTGCCCCAAGGCTGCTTGCACACTGAGACGGTGTCGGCAGTAAAGCACCGCTATTTTTATTTTTTGCCGTAGTTTTGGTGTTGCTATTTGGCTGCTAGCGGGGTGCTTTTAACAACCACTAGCAGGCAGAAAAGGGTTAAAACTGCCAGCATAGCGCCTCAGGCTTTCACACTGGAGTGAAAGGAGAGGCTCTATCAGGGCGCTTTGCAGGCGCTATTTTTAGCGCTGTATCGCATGAAAAGTGCCTCAGTGACAACGTAGCCTTGCATGTATGTATATGATGTTGGGCTCCGTACATTTCCCTTTCATATGTATAATGGTATTATTTTTCCATTCTGCTTTTTAAAACCCAAACATTGCTTATTATGACTTGTCTTGTTGCCTTTTTATGGAAATTTATGTTGATAATATTATTTTATTGTTTGTATACTGATACAACAAAATAAAAGATAAAAAAATGTACTTTTGTGGCCCGTTCACACCAGAATGCATTGCAGAAAACCCACATTCCATTTGCATTTGCCACACCATGTTCAGAATGCACTGCAGCTGTGTTCTGCAGTGGGTGTCAATATTAAGCTAATGACACCCCAAATGCAGATCACAAATGCAGTGTGTTTGCTCGCACTGGATCTCATGGTACAGAAGTATAATTTGATCCGTTTGCAATGAGTTTCCAATTGCAGATACACTACTTTAAGTGCGGTGCAATTTCAGCCCATCCAAAATGAATGGGCTGATATCGCACCACACAGAACTGCATGTGAACATACAACGCAACTCTGCAATTTCTGGTGTGAGACGGTCCTAAGTTTATATTTGGCACTGTAGTTTTAGATATATTAGGCCTGATACATGGTACAAATCTTTATGTTTGAAACATTTTTCTATTTATGTTAACTTTAACATTTATGTTAAAATAAAAAATAAAGTTAATTGTTTAACAATTGTGTTGTTGAATGAATTTATTTTTGAAAGTTATAGCATAAAAACAAAGCTAAACACTAATACAGAAAATAACTTTGGACCAACTTGATATTAGCTGTTTATTAAGCTAAAAAAAGTGTGCTCATAATTGTAGAAATTAAGTACATGTGACTTAAAAAAATGATTGTAGAAACTGGAAAAACGAATTGGAGCAACTTAATATTGTTGAGTACTCAACTTAAAAATATGTGTTTATAATGCCAGTAATTAAGTAGGTGGTAAATAAAAATGCATTTATATCTAGCAGAAAAGCTAATTACCTCAACACAATGTAGGTTGTTGCTTCCACTTGATTTTACCTGGCATTGTCATAACTTAAAAAGCTTGATGCAAACGGTTGCGTTAATTTTTTTTGTTGAGTCAAGGCATTATTTTTTAGAGTGTGTACGTCTGCGGGTTCAGAGGCATGATGAATCTGCGTTGGTTCAGCCATAAAAGAGTGTTCAGAGCCTTGTCTAGACATTTCTCACGGTTTTGTAAAAAATGGTACTGTCTCTTTAAGAAGACAAACAGCAGCTTAGACAGGTGGGGTAACACAGTTCAATTTAACAGCTTTCAACATTCACATGAAGCACAGTAAGCTTGTGCGACAATGTGCTTTTCACAAGATGGCGGCTGGCACTGAGCCTGATTGCAGATTAGGCACACACATATACACAGCAGGCTGTAAGAATTCTATGCATCTTTTGACTATTCTGACTCCGATTGTTGTGATAGCGATATATCCCTTGCTGAGACCTCTATGCCTGGCCTGTATAAGTAGATGTACTCACTGCGGACAATCCTTGTCAGATAGCTGAACTCGTCAATACCGATTCATTCAAAAGAGGTGTTTATTCTTTAACTTCAGGGGTTACAGCAGATAACAGGAACAGCAGATGAATGGTAATAGTATTGTGCGGTCAAAAGATGATGCCTTTCCCAAGTACCGTGCAGATACATGTGTGTCCTTGTACATGTGGCTTGCTAGCTGAGGGAATGACACAGGAAGTACTACCCACAGGAAGTAGGGAGGGGCATACATAAACTGAAAAATGTGGTAACTAATGAGGAATTACAGAGAACATGTGCATTGCAAGAAAGGCCACTAGATGGCAGCATAGGATAACACATAGATTTAGCTATGAGAAAATAGTTAAGCAAACCACACTATATGAACTCTAATCTATATAACAATGCTAATATTAACTGAGGCAATGCATCTCATATTCTATGCCCATATTGGGGCAGCACAATTTTGATCTTGAATGTTTTCTTTGTAATTTTCAGTAAGCTCTGCTTTTATAAAATAGAAAAAACTGCAGTCTACCAATATTCTGCTATTGTCATCATTCAGAGCTGAGCTGTTTGTGATGCCAACACAGAAATTGTATTTGTTCAATAGCAACAACATTAAGGCTGGGTTCACACCTATGTGAATTGAGTGCGGCTTAAACCGCATTTAATACGCAGAACATTTCTAAATACATTGTTTTCAATGAGGCTGGTTCACATATGTGCGATGCATTCGCACTGCGCATTGCAGAAAAAACGTGTGCAGATTTTATGCCTTGCGGTGCGGCTCAGGTGCGAATTCAGTCCCATTATCTTCTATGCAGCTGATTCGCAGATGTGTTCAGTTCTCTTCAGGAATTTCTCTCATTCAGCTCAATACATTTCTCCCCCACTCTCCTTTCACCCGGAAATTCCCCCAGGTCTCCAAATTCTCATAAAAAACAGAGCTAATCTGCTGAACACTTCCCTTATCTATCTGCAGAGATAAAAGAGCTGAAATTCACACCGCACAAGTGTGAACCCAGCCTTAGATTTAGATTTTTGATTTTTAGTTTAAAAACTAATTTATTTACTAGAATGTCAATAATGTATACATTTTAACAGGAGCTGATCTAATATACTACCAGCAGGTGATACTATTATGCCCTGTAGACACGATCGGAATTTCCAATGGGATAAAATCCAGTGGAATTTTTACTGTCAGACCAAATTCCGACTGTCCAAAAACACGGTGACGTAAAACACTATGACGAGCCGAGAAAAATGAAGTTCAATGCTTCTAAGCATTCGTCAACTTGATTCTGAGCATGCATGTTTTTTCTCTGTCGGAGTTCCACACAGACGATCGGAATTTCCATCAAAAATAAAAAAAACATGTTTTATTTCTAGAAAAAAAGTCTGACTTTTTTTTATAGGAAGTTCTAATCGTGTGTACAAGGCATAATTTGTTTGCTTATCTCAACATTCACATATTCCCCAAAATAAAGTTTTACAATTTACATCTAATATATAAACGTTTCAGTTATTACAGTTATGAAATATTACAAATGAAATGAAAAACATGAACACCTAAAGACACAAATATCCTAGGACTGTCATGGTTTTTATACTACATGTTGTTTAATAGTTCATACGAAAGATTTATGTGTTAAAAAATGTGTGATTCAAAACTAGCTCTTCTTTTGTCAAGCAAGTCTAACTACACTGTACAAGAGATTTCAGCTTGCAAAGTGAACGTATCCCACTCCCATTGTCATGTGAACTGACCCTGCTCAAATTTAAAGGATTGGCTTGTGGGGGTCATCCTAGGAATTAGTGATGATCTTTGTGTGGTCCCTTAAAGACTAATGAAATCCAGATGGGCATAAGGTTAGAACTTGTGTTCTTGCAACCTTGGAAAAAAGCAAGAATGTAAAACAAAGCAAATAAGTAAATATAGGAAAAGAGACAATTCTTCTAACTGCTAGGCTACAGTGATTTTGTCCCTAGAGAGGTTGTTCAAACAACCAGGAATTCCAAAAGCACTTTCATTTCTGTGGAGGAATGTATTTTCGTTTTTTCACTTCACACTAACTTTCCAACAAAACAGAAGGAAAACTGTTAAACTACAGTCACTGCTTTTTTAGGCCTCATTCACACAAACGTTTTAAAATATGGACTGTAAAGCTAGTACCGTCGACAGGAAAAAAACGGCGTTAAATTTTATCAACATTTTGTATTATCATCAATGCGCGTTTAACCACACTAGCTTTCAGCCGCGTTTCTCTGCCTCTATTCAAAATCAATGGTTCCATTTGGGAGCCTTAATAAAATATATTAAAAACCTGTGTAGTGTTTTTTTTTATTTTTTACACTTTTTTTAGGTGAATGGGTAGGGGTACGATGAATGGGAAGAGGCCCTTGTCCTCATCAACATGGGGATAAGGTGCTTTGGGGTGGGGGGCGCAGAACCCCCCTGCCCCCAAAGAACCCACCCCCCATGTTGAGGGCATGTTGCCTGGTCTAGGACAGTGATGGCGAACCTTGGCACCCCAGATGTTTTGGAACTACATTTCCCATGATGTTCATGCACTCTGCAGTGTAGTTGAGCATCATGGGAAATGTAGTTCCAAAACATCTGGGGTGCCCAGGTTCGCCATCACTGGTCTAGAAGAAGGCACTGCATCTTTTTGGGCAGAGGAGGTTTCCCCTTAAGATCCATACCAGACCGATAATATGACTGGATACTACCTATATTTATAGGTAAAGCTGATCTAGGGAATATTAAATTGCCTCTTGGGGGAACAGGATTTTTTCTCTAGTGGAGTAAACTGGTTCATGCTTTTATTTTATACATTTTTGTTTGCGTTTGCGTTTTTTTGCCAGTGGAAGGCAAAAAAAAAAAAATATGTGGGTATAGGATTATGTATATACAGTAGAGTGTTTACTGTATGTGTGTGTGTGTGTGTTTCTCTGTAGGTTGAACTGGATGATGGACTGCTGCAATAAAACTTAAAGTATGTATTTTTGTTTTGGAAAAAGTAGAGAGGGATTAGAACACATATCAGTTTTATTTCTGTCTGTGCCCCCATTAGGGAGATTCACCCTCTGTATTTGGCCTGTCTACCATTATCACTAAAAGTGAAAGAATTTCTGAAGTATTGGGTTGTCCCCAGAACAGTAATAGAGTGGAAATCTTCCAACAGGGACACTAGTTCCATCAATGGTACACAGATGACAAAAAAGAAAACGTGGTTTATAACCCTCTCCTACTCTATCCAAAATGTAAAAGAAAAAAGTTTTGCCTTTAGTTCTACTTTAATGAAATGTCTCTTGTGACATTTCAATAAAGTTCTAACAAAAAACAAAAGTGTGTGTTGGAACCATTTACTCAGCAGCCCTGCAATTAGTGCATTTGCACTTTTTATAGAGTAAGCCAGTAACTTTCTATTCTTGTTTCCTAAAGGTTTGACTGAAAAACAGACAGAAAAAAAGTATAAGCTTGGATAGGAATAGCTCTGCAGGGTCAGCTATAGGTCAGCTAAAACTGGCATAGTTTCAGGATGACCTCTTAAGTCCCTACGAATAAACTGCATTTGAAGGAGCTGGTCCCAAACACTTTCACTTTGTTGGCTCCTAAGAACCAGCTGTCTTTTATGTGGCCTGTAGACTGCATTTATTCCTCATTCCTAGGATTCCTCTAAACGGAAATAGAGGTAGCCTCGGTTAAACCCGGCATTGGTACAGTAACATCAATCACTTTAGGAAATGTTTGCTCCACAAATAAGGAGAGTAACCTTTTTAACGAAATGATATGACTTTGCTCTGATTTCCAATTTTTGGTGATCTGATGCATTAAAGAGTTAAAAGTGAGTGGGTTATTTAACCCACTAGTGACCATTAAAAATTAAAAAAAAAATTTGGTCTGCCTATGCTTTTAAATGTGGAAAAATGTTTAACCACTTAAGGACCGCCTCCTGCACATATACGTCGGCAGAATGGCACGGCTGGGCAGATCCATGTACAGGTTCGTCCTGTACTACTACCCAGCCGTGGGTCACGGGCGCGCTCCCGTGACCCAGTCCGAAGGACCGGGACCACGGGACTCATGGACCCGATCACCGCTGGAGTGCGGCGATCGGTCCCCGGAGCTGAAGAACGGGGAGAGCCGTGTGTAAACACGGCTTCCCTGTGCTTCACTGTGGCGGCAGCATCGATCGCGTCATCCCTTTTATAGGGGGGACACGATCGATGACATCACACCTACAGCCACACCCCCTACAGTTGTAAACACACACAGGGCACACACAACCCCTACACCGCCCCCTTGTGGTTAACTCCCTTACTGCAACTGTCATTTCCACAGTAAACAATGCAATTTAAATGCATTTTTTTTCTGTGAAAATGACAATTGTCCAAAGTGTCCGCCATAATGTCGCAGTCACGAAAAAAATCGCTGATTGCCGCCATTAGTAGTAAAAAAAAAAATAATTATAAAAATGCAATAAAACTATCCCCTATTTTGTAAACGCTATAAATTTTGCGCAAACGAACCGATAAACGCTTATTGCGATTTTTTTTTTTTCAAAAATAGGTAGAAGAATACGCATCGGCCTAAACCTGAGGAAAAAAACTTTTTTTTATATACTTTTGGGGGATATTTATTATAGCAAAAAGTAAAAAACATTGCATTTTTTTCAAAATTGTCACTATTTTTGTTTATAGCGCAAAAAATAAAAACCGCAGAGGTGATCAAATACCACCAAAAGAAAGCTCTATTTGTGGGAAGAAAAGGACGCCAATTTTGTTTGGGAGCCATGTCGCACACCCGCGCAATTGTCAGTTAAAGCGAGGCAGTGCCAATTTGCAAAAATGGGCCTGGTCCTTTAGCTGCATTTTGGTCCGGGGCTTAGCTTTCTTATACAAAAAGCTTATAGATTTCTATGACAAAAAGTTTCTGAAAACGTACATATACAAGTAAAGTTACATACCTACTGTATGTCCATTTGACTTTTTCTTGACCGCCTCCTGTCCCCATTTTGAATATTTGCTGCATAATTCTGTCGTAATGCATATGCGCCTCATCTTGCACATGCCTTTATGACGTTGCATGCATCTTTTGAAATAAAATAAATAAAAAAAACTCCAAGATCTGGCAAGATCTCAGGGAGAAGGTGTTTTTTTTTTTTATAACCAGCGAATTTGTGTAATTTAGGTACAAGTTTTACCTGAAGGCAAAAGTGACTTTGCTTTCCCAGGGGGCATCTTTGCAGTTAGTACTACATCACCACCATTTATGGAAATCCTCTCAATCCTTTCACCAGAACTATGGTCCCCATTGGAAGATTTACCCTTCCTACCAGTTAGTGTGGCAACTCAAAGCTTTTTTTTTTTCTAGGGTGTAACATATTCCTGCTCTTGCTGCCGCTCGTCTACTGCCCGTCTACTGCCTCTGTGTAAGAGCAGAACAGGGAGAAGTTCCCTGTACCAGCTGTCACTTTCTGAAAAGAGCGCGGCTGTGCGAGGCTCTGCCCACATGGCCGCATCATCAATTCACAGAGTTCTGTGAATAAATGAACTACCACTATTGATATCGTCTGTCAGCTTATAGTGCTGAATGAACTACAACGGTGCTGTTGAGTGCTGTGGTAGTTCATTGATTCTTCCTGTCAGTGTGAAACTGCCTGCCTGTACGAGGTATGGGCAGACAGCTTACATTGACAGTCTATAGGAGGCCTGCATGGCACTAGCAATCTGCTGGTGCAATGCTTTCCAGGCCTCTAAAAAAATAAAAAGTATATGCAATTTTTTTTTACCTGCGAAAGGTGAACTTAAAGTGGATGTAAACCCGAAAATTATTTTATGTGAACTCATTGCGCAGAGCATTGAGCTTGCAGTCCACCCAGATGTGTTAGAAAAGCAAATTAATATTTGCTTTTCTAACACTGAACTGCCTCTCCACCAATCAGGTAGCACATGTCTGATACCCATCACCTGATTGGCTGAAGGTACAGGTACCCCTATTGGACACCTAGTAGAATGAGAAGAGACGCATGGAGGACAGCATGGAAGACACAGGAGCCGTCCCACAGCTCTATGCCATCACCCGTGCCTGAGCCGCCACTTAGAAAGGGAAAGTGCTGGGCAGACATTGGGCGGGTAAGGGGCACAAGTGGCTGCATTTGAATGGGCACAAGTGGCTGCATTTGAATGGGCACAAGTAGCTGCATTTGATGGGGCACAAGTGGCCGCATATGATGGCTGTCTATGATGTGCACAAGTGGCTGTCTATGATGGGCACAGTGGCTGCTTTTTTTTAGCGTTTATCAGCGTTAGAGCGTTTTTAAAGCTGAAAAACGTTTCTCAGAACCCACTGGTAAAAAATGCCACTGCCCAAAACTGCCGATAACACATAGGCTGTTATCAGCAGTTTTGGGCAGTGGCGTTTTTGAGCAGTAAAAAACAAACAAAAAAAAACTAGTGGGTTCTGAGAGACGTTTTTCAGCTATACAAATGCTCTAACGCTGATAAACGCTGATAAGCGTTGATAAATGCTCAAAAACTTTGCTTACCAGCGTTATTTAACGTTTCTGATACATTGAAAAGAATAAAAAAAGAAAAAAATCTTCAGTAAAAGAAGGCTAACGCAGAGAACACTAAAATACGCTATTGCAAAAACATTGAAAAAAGTTGAAAAACTCACTGCAAAACTACTGGCGTTTTTATAATGTTATTTTAACATCCAGTGTGCATGAGGCCTAAAAGTCAGCAGCTACAGTATTTGCAGCTGCTGACTTTTAATTCTTTGGAGGGGAGACTGGAGCTCATCTTTAACCACCTCCTGCATGCTCTATAGCCGAATGACGGCTACAGCGTGGGCCTTAATTGCCGGGAGGGCATCAATTACTATCCTCCCGTGCATGAGCTGCTTGCCCGTCTCATCACACGGTGCACTCTGTAATCACCAAGTCAATCAGACTCGGCTGATCACAGATCGGAAAAAGAGGCTGATGCTGGACCCTTACCACGTGATCAACTGTCAGCCAATGACAACTGATCACGTGATGTAAACAGATCGGTAATCAGCTTCTGACAGAGGGACATGCTGCTATGCAGTGCCCTCTAGTGCTACCTGCCAGTGCCCACCAGTGCCACCTACAGGTGTATATCAGTGTTGCCCATCAGTGCCACCTTTCGATGCCCATCAGTGCCACCTATCAATGTACTTACAGAACTTTGAATCCACTCCGGTTCAGCTACATGAACCGGGTCCCTTGTATCAATGAGCAACTGCTGCAGGGGAAAAAAGGGAACGTCAACAATGGCTGGGCTATGAGAGCCTTTGGGTGACGCCACAACTCCTGTAGTTCCCAACTGAGCCGCAACTGCAGGAACGTGTTACCAGGCAAGAGTGGATTAAAAATATATAAGTACACACACTTTTTTTTATACAGTTTAGGCAGGATAGATAAGGCGGGGGGGACCTTTTTAGGAATAGTTCGACTATAGCCTCGTACACACGGGCCAGAATCTCGTCAGGAAAAAACGTTGCTTTTCCTGACGAGATTCCTGCCCGAGTATACAGACTCTCTTTTCAAAAGAACCATGGTTCTCTTGAAAGGCAAGAACGCAGTGACATCATCACGTATAACGAGCATGCGCTCATCACATTCGATGCTGTCGTGGCCATCTTGCTGCACCCTACCTATGCCAAGGAAGCTACCGCGCATTCGTCAAAGTCATTATGAGAATGCGCGGGTCTCCACGGCGACAAGTAAGTATACAGACGCTCGGGTTTCTCGTCGGAAAACAGGCCGACAAGAATCTCAACGAGAAAGCAGGATCGAGATTCTGGGCAGATTTCCAGACGAGAAACCTCAAAGCCTCGTACACAAGCCTCTGCCAGCAGTTTTCTTGCTGGTTCTTGCCGAGAAGACCGAGCGCGTGTACAATGCTTTAGGCTTTTCTTTCACTTTAATTAAAGTGGTAATAAATCCAAAAGCAGACATTTATTGTTTTGCAGCTCACTAATTCTTAGATGTGATGGCTGTATTTGTTTTCTTTTTTAGGCTTTCATTCTTTCTTTTATTCTCCCCTGGTGATCCAGCCATAAGGCTGTTGTTTTTAACTGCAGATGTAGTGGGCAGAGGGTTGAAATAAACCATATTCCCCTGACAGTTGTGCTTACAATGTTCAGCTTTTATTTGGGTAAAACATTTATCCCAAAAGGAACAAAGCGGCTGTGAAGCCCCGTACACACGGCCGAGGTTCTCGGCAGAAACCAGCGAGAACCTCGCTGGGAGTCGCATTCTTCCGAGAAAAATATGGTATATACCTAAGTATGTACGCTCACCGCGCTACTAAACAGAATAGCAGCTAACACAACTAAATGATCAATTTAGCAAACATAGAAAATACAAGAGAAATGTGTAGCGCTTAAATAAAGAAAATAATAACATAAACTGAACATTAAACACCATAGGTGCACATTGAAGTGTCTCTGAAAATAGTGCTGAAGTCCAAAATCAATATATAGTGACTGGGTGCAAGTGCAATCTGTAAGGTCCACCACCATAGATGAAGCTGAGGAGGCTTACCGGATGGATAGCGACCACAATAAGTGTATACCTATTTGGTCAGCTAAAGCATGATAATATACCAGGAACTGCTCACAAGGCGACTCCAGTGGGAGGAAGAGTGGTAGAGGTATCCGATCGGTTGAAAGATCAAATCCAAAAGTATTATTTTTCCTTTCTTTTTACAATATACTCAGCCGACAAGGTGACTAAATAGAGCTTTCTTTTGGTGGTATTTGATCACGTCTGCAGTCTTTACTTGTTGCGAAAAAGACTTTCCACGTTTCTGGGCGAAGGAAGAACGATTCCTGGTCACTCGGGTATATACAGCCAGACTGACGAAAGGCGCTTTGCTGGCACATGGGTTCCCCAAGGTGGTGTCGGCTTTTCCTGTGGTCTTGCTGCTAGCGGTTTGCACCTCTCGGGTTCCCAACTGTCTTTTCATGAGAACAGCGATTAAACAACAATGGCTCAGTCTCCGGCCTCTGGATCCGGCAGCAATTCTCCAGGTGCAGCCACATCATGCTTCATCTATGGTGGTGGACCTTACAGATTGCACTTGCACCCAGTCACTATATATTGATTTTGGACTTCAGCACTATTTTCAGAGACACTTCAATGTGCACCTATGGTGTTTAATGTTCAGTTTATGTTATTATTTTCTTTATTTAAGCGCTACACATTTCTCTTGCATTCTTCCGAGAACCCCGGCGTGTGTATGCTCTCGGCGAGCCACGCCCGTCGGGAAACCCGTCGAGCAAATAGAGAACAGGTTCTCTATTTGCTCGACGGCCCGTCAGGATGAATGGCTGGTTGCCTTTCCCGACGGGCGGGTCGCCGATTCTGACGGCCGGCAGAGAACCTCGACGGGCGGAACGATGTGTTTTCCGCCCGTCGAGGTTCTCTGCCGTGTGTACAGGGCCTAAATACTTAAAAAGTGTTTGTTTAGCTTTAATTTATTAGTCTAAATCTGCTAGATGCTGCTGTCCAAAGGTGTTGTGCCCAGTTTAATCCACATAGCACAGAAATGTATACCCTTTATATAGGTACATTTGCATAATACAAAACCTAAAAATTTGCCTTGGATGCAGAGATTGAACTATACTGATAGATGCAACTAGTTATGTGAAAAAGTTTCCTATACTTATTCCCAAAGCTACATGGCCAGTCCCCCATGCCTCTTTCACTATAATACTGCGTAGTAAACTCCCATCCTCACTGAACACAAATGAATGACTCAGGACCACTCTTCCGTTCACAATCCAGAATCTCAGGCCAATCACCAACAAGCATGTGTTGTGCTAACACTTACAGAAGAACGCAGAGCACAGCTGGGGCCACATCCCTTTTTTTAGCCAGAGATGAAATACAGGAAGGATAGGTGGGGTGGCCAGTTTTGGAGGAATGCCATGGGACCAGAGTCTTTCCTGGAAAAAGCAGAGAATGATCTTATGGAGACATGGAAAGTGTGCAGTTTAACCTTTTCTGTGCCTTTTCTCTGTGTATACATCACTTGACATTTTACATATGAAATTGCTTTGCTGCAGTTATATGAAATGTTTGGTACTGCAAAGCCAAACATTTTTAGAAGTGTTGTTTTTTGTATACAAGCTTATGAATTTGTCTACAGGATTGGGCTAGAGTCACTACTTTAAAAAGCATTTACACCAGTGGTTGTCAACTTATGAGCGAAAGGGGTCCTCAAATGCTTCAAAAAGGGCTATCAGAATAGAAGAAACGATACTATACTATACATTGTTGCCTGGGAATATGCTGTAGAAGACAATACAAACCTGTGAAGATATTACATGAGGCTAGTAGAGATCAATGCTATTACCCTAATCCAGGGGCGGATCCAGAGACTAGTCTCGGGAGGGGCACTGCCAGAAAATATGTTTTTTGGGGGCAATTTATCGGGGAAACGGCTGTTATTGGCGCTTCAATCATCACAGCACCATGGTTGTTATGGTGTCAGGAAGATTGAAGCGCATTATTTCTATTATTATATTGTAATATAAAATTAAATAGTTCAACTCATCATAATGCAGAATCAGTGGGAGCCCTGAGCCTGCCACTTGCCACGTCGCCTGCCACCAAATGCAGATTATCCCTTGCCACATCACCTGCCACACATTGCGGATTGTCACTTGCCACGTCACCTGCCACACATTATGGATTGTCACTTGCCGCGTCGCCTGCCACACTTTGCGGATTGTCACTAGCCACGTCACCTGCCACACATTATGGATTGTCACTTGCCGCGTCGCCTGCCACACTTTGCGGATTGTCACTAGCCACGTCACCTGCCACACATTGTGGATTGTCCACTTTCCACGTCACCTGCCACACATTGCAGATTTTCACTAGCCACATCACCTGCCACACATTGCGGATTGTCACTTGCCGCGTCGCCTGCCACACTTTGCGGATTGTCACTAGCCACGTCACCTGCCACACATTATGGATTGTCACTTGCCGCGTCGCCTGCCACACTTTGCGGATTGTCACTAGCCACGTCACCTGCCACACATTGTGGATTGTCCACTTTCCACGTCACCTGCCACACATTGCGGATTTTCACTAGCCACATCACCTGCCACACATTGCGGATTGTCACTTGCCACGTCACCTGCCACACATTGTGGATTGTCACTTGCCGCGTCGCCTGCCACACTTTGCGGATTGTCACTAGCCACGTCACCTGCCACACTTTGCGGATTGTCACTAGCCACGTCACCTGCCACACATTGCGGATTTTCACTAGCCACATCACCTGCCACACATTGCGGATTGTCCACTTTCCACGTCACCTGCTACACATTGCGGATTGTCACTTGCCACATCAACAGCCACACTTTTTGAATTGTCACTAGCCACATCACCTGCCACACGTTGCAGATTGTCACTTGCCACATCACCTGTCACAAGTTGTGGATTGTCACTTGCCACATCACCTGCCACACATTGCGGATTGCCATTTGCATTTTCTCAACAAATGCAAAGCACTCTCTGAAAGGACAAGGTGGAGAGGTGATGTGGTGATGTCATGATCTCAACCTTGTCCAGAGAACACTTTGCATTCATTGAGAAAATGCAAAGTGTGTCCTTAAAGCGACTGTAAAACCATTTTATTTATTTTTTTCAAAATAACATACCTTTCATACTTGCCTGCTCTGTGCAATGGTTTTTCTGGGGTCTTCTGGTCCCTCATCCCTGCCAAGTACACCCATTGCTCGCCACACTCTGTGTGTTCATTGACACACAGAGTGTGGCTCAGCCCCGCCTCCACTCTCTGCTTCTGCCTCTCTTTCTAGTGAGGAAATAGAGATTTGAAAGAGCCACTGCTCTCGTGCACAGTGCTGAATCCAGTTTGGGCTCAGGTAGGGGCGCACTGACCATTTGCGCAGTGACCGAGGTCCCCATGCCACTAGGGGGCCCCATCAGGGCTGCCAGCCTTAGAAAAATAAGGGACAGATTGTAAAAATCAGTGTATTTTTACATCTGTGCCTGAATTCTCTGACACCGACATCATTTTGAAGTGAGATTTTGGAGTTAATAACTGCTCCACCCCTCCACAACCTCCTCAGCCAATGGGAACATGGAGTACACGCCCCCCTTCCCCCGCGCAGCTTCTTTGAATACAGAGCAGGAGATTGCCGACATCTGGAGGAGAGGAGAGGGAGGCGGGAACACAGCATGGAGTGTGGGATGGACTTCAGGCTGATGTAAGGTAAGTAAAATGTCGTTTTATCAGCACTTTCTCTGGTGAGGGGGAGGGGGAGGCTGTGTTTCCTCTAGCAGAGCTCCTGTCTCTGAGGCTGTTAGATGGTTTCTCTGTGTGTGAGAAGTACACTTCTCCTGGAGGAAGCATGGTCTGAACTTCTGCCCCAATCTCTGCTACATCCCCCTACTGACTGCCTGTCCACCAATACACAGGCTAAGCCTCCTCTCCTGTATTACCACCAAATGTGTCTGTATACTGCTGGGGAACTACAAGTCCCAGGATGCCAGGAGATGGGGGCAACAGCAGTTAGGCTGATTTCTAGATGAAAACCTGTGTATACTGTGTGTGTATGTATATGTTTACTGTGTCTGTATACTATCTCTGTATACTGTGTGTCCGTATTTGTATATTGTGTCTGTTTACTGTGTGTGTGTGTGTGTGTGTCCATGTCTGTATACTGTGTGTGTCCATGTCTGTATATTATGTCTGTATACTGTATGTTCCATGTGTGCCCCCTGCCACTCAACAGAAGTCGATCTAACAACCCTGTGCCCATTGAAAAATGCACTTTTTGCCATCTGATTGGTGAACTGCTGAGCTCGGCCTCGGATCCGGCAACAGGTCTGGGTGCACACCTGGGTAATGACATCATGGCACCCATCAAGCATGGCCTTTAATCATATGCCTTAATGCCCAATCTGTGACCAACCACAGCAGTTCATTATTCAGCTGGCTCCACGACTCACATGTGCAGTTTAGAGGCGGCAACAAGTGGATTTTTAAAGCTATTACCTGCCAGCTGCCTGCCACACCAAGCACCAAGCACTAAGGGAGAATGTTGGGACTTTGGTGTAAGGGAGGACTCTGATGTGAGTGTGGCGCTCATTCTGACTACTTTACTTTGTTTTGTTTTTTACCCTCTCCTGACCCACGTACTCTGTACATAGACCTGACAAAGGTGTTGTCTCAACAGTTGCTGGTTTTAATTAAAGGGATTGTAAAATCTTGTTTTTTTATTTATTTTTAAAAAACAAGCATGTCATACTTACCTCATCTGTGCAGTTGGTTTTGCACACAGCAGCCAGGATCCTCCTCTTCTCGGGTCCCTCTTCGCTGCTCCTGGCCCCTCCCTCCTATCGAGTGCCCCCACAGCATGCAGCTTGCTGGGGGGCCCCATAATCTCATATTGCCTGGGGGCTCCATGAGTTGTCAGTCCGCCCCTGGGCTCAGGTAAGTATGGGCTGGGGGGATGAACATCATGCAGAAGTTTTGTACATGTTGTAATGCAATTTCTTCATTTGGCCACAAAATGGAGACAGACAGATGCTGACTTGTCCTTCAAGAAACCAGAGAGACAGAGCACACTGGGGAAAAAGGGGAGTTTCAGGAAGTGCCAAGGTGATAGAAGAGAGGAAAGTACTGAGGTAAAAAAAGAGAGAGACGGGTTTTGCACACAGCACTACAGAAATAGTGCTGACAGGAGACAGAGAAGAGGAAATTGCTTAAAAGAGAGGTTGATACCAAGGCTCAAAAAGTCCTTTGCTGAGACACAGTAACACTTTACAGTGAGGAGGAGGAGTGTGTGAGGTGAAGGAACTGAGGTGCCAGAGTGAGGAGAGAGAGACATGCTGACACCAGGGACTGTGTGCCCCAACAGAGGGGGAGAAAGCCACGATTCTCTGGAGACTAGCAGGAGAATTAACGTGAGGAGAGGAGATAGAGGACAGGGTTGGTGAGGTAACAGGACTGTGTGGTGGAACTTGACCTGAGAGAGAGACTGTTGACCTGAGAGAGAGGTCACACTGTCTACCAGCATCTGAGAGAGGCAGCCACACATTTCCTGAGACTGCTACCAGGAGACTGAGGAGAAAGGATGGCAGAGAGGAGCCAGGAACAGTGACACCCACTAGGGATGAGCTGCGCATTCGATCCGAACGTATGTTCGACTCGAACATTGCCTGTTCGATCGTTCGTCGAAAAACGAACAAAACGGGTCGTTCGCGCCAAATTCGAATGACGCACAACGGCGGTGCATGCGCAGTACGATCGGCGCGGGGACGCGCGTGATTTAAATAGTAAACTCCCCCTAGCCGCGGAATTTGCATTCCGCCGGGGGATTTACGATCCGCCACGGCAACTTACGAGGCAAGTGCTTTCTGAATACAGCACTTGCCTCAAAAACTGGCGCAGGCGGATCGTAAAAAAGATAGATCACGCGGATCAAAAGATCCGCTGATCTATGTGAATCTACCCCACAGTGTCTTTTCTACCAGATAGATAGATAGATAGATAGAGCAGGAAGGCTAGTAGTCAGTATAGTTAAATTTACAGTGTGTAGAGAATATATATACATCCTTAGGAGTTGTACATATATTTATACACTGTATAGCTTAGCTAGATCTGCTATTAGTATCTGTCAGGCAGGAGATTGTGCTGTACTATACGTTTGCTGTGTTATTGCCCATAAACACAGTCGATCATACTGCACGTTGCACGTTTGCTGTGTTTTTGCCCATAAACACAGTCGATCATACTGCACGTTGCACGTTTGCGGTGTTTTTGGCCATAAACACAGTCGATCATACTGCACGTTGCACGTGTGTTGTGTTGTTTTGCCCATAAACACATAGTCGATCATACTGCACGTTTGCTGTGTTTTTTTTGCCCATAAACACAGTCGATCATACTGCACGTTGCACGTTTGCTGTGTTTTTGCCCATAAACACAGTCGATCATACTGCACGTTGCACGTTTGCTGTGTTTTTGCCCATAAACACAGTCGATCATACTGCACGTTGCACGTTTGCTGTGTTGTTTTTGCCCATAAACACAGTCGATCATACTGCACGTTGCACGTTTGCTGTGTTGTTTTTGCCCATAAACACAGTCGATCATACTGCACGTTGCACGTTTGCTGAGTTTTTGCCCATAAACACAGTCGATCATACTGCACGTTGCACGTTTGCTGTGTTTTTGCCCATAAACACAGTCGATCATACTGCACGTTGCACATTTGCTGTGTTGTTTTGCCCATAAACACAGTCGATCATACTGCACGTTGCATGTTTGCTGTGTTTTTGCCCATTAAGACAGTCGATCATACTGCACGTTGCACGTTTGCTGTGTTGTTTTGCCCATAAACACAGTCGATCATACTGCACGTTTGCTGTGTTGTTTTGCCCATAAACACAGTCGATCATACTGCACGTTTGCTGTGTTGTTTTGCCCATAAACACAGTCGATCATACTGCACGTTTGCTGTGTTGTTTTGCCCATAAACTAAGTCGATCATACTGCACGTTTGCTGTTTTTGGCCATAAACTCAGTCGATCTTACTATACGTTTGCTGTGTTTTTGCCCATAAACGCAGTCCATCATAGTGCACGTTTGCTGGTTTTGCCCATAAACGCAGTCGATCTTACTGCACGTTTGCTGTGTTTTGCCCATAAATGCAGTCGATCTTACAGCACGTTTGCTGTGTTTTTGCCCATAAACGCAGTTGCTCTTACTGGACAGGTGCTGTTTATTTCTGATTTTGTCCTGTTCAGGCTAATAAAATGTCTGGAAGGACAACAAAGAGAGGCAGAGAGTCATGAGGGCAAGCAGGCTCTGCATCTAGAGGCAACGCTGGTGGTGGACGCGGTGCATCTTCTTCAGCACGTGGCCGCTCGTCCTTCTTTTCGGGAGCTGGCCTTGTTGAGCCTCAACATGCAGAGAAAATAGTAGATTGGATGACCAAGCCGTCCTAATCATCCTCATCCTCTCTCACACAGACTGATCTTAGTTTGTCTGGCAAAGTAGCTGCCAAGGCTTCCTCTTCCCTCTGTACAATGGCATCACACAATCCTTCCCTAGTCCCACCGTGTCCTCCTGAGGAGTCCCCCGAACTGTTTCAACACAGTCTTGGGTACATGCTGAATGAAGATGCGCAGCGTTTTGAAGGCTCCGATGATGGAACACAGATAGAGGAAGGCATTGATGTGAGCCCAGGGAGAGGGGGTGGCCGAGAGGGACAGCAATCTGGCAGTGATGTTCCCCCAGCTGGAGCATACTGCCAGGTTTTTGACAGTGATGAAGAGGGAGGGGATGATGAGGTCACTGACTCTACCTGGGTGCCTGATAGGAGAAAGGAGGAGGACGAGGCACAGGCACATCTCCAAAGAGGCAGGATGCCCTCCAGGGGTCAGCTTAAGGGCACACCAACTGCATTACAGCGCACATATACGCTTGTGCATGGCGCTGCTGTGTCTGAACGGTACAGCAAAAGTTCTTTGGTGTGGGCCTTTTTTGAAACATGTCCATCAGATCGTACCTTTGCTATTTGCAACATATGTCGCAAGCGTATCTCGCGTGGCCAAAACATCACCAGCCTGGGTACCACATGCTTGTCCAGACATACATCTACCTGCCATGCAGCTCGTTGGCAAGCGCACCAGAAAGACCCAAACCAAAGACCAAAGCGTACCTCCCCTTGCCCTTCTGGGACCTCCAACCCCACTAGACCCCCAGTCCTCTCTGAAGCCTGCAGTGAAGGTGTAGAAATAGGTGTGTCACAACCTAGTAGTAGTAGTACATGCGGGCAATCTACTGATAGTACCAGACAAATTTCCCTGCCCTAGCTGCTGCAGCGCCGAAAGAAGTACTCTCCCAGCCATCCACATGCCCAGCGGTTGAATGCTAGCTTAGCGAAATTGCTAGCACTTCAACTGCTACCTTTTCAGTTGGTAGATTCTGCCCCCTTCCGTGAGTTTATGGAATGTGCGGTACCTCAGTGGCAAGTACCCAAATGCCACTTTTTCTCACCGAAGGCGATTCCGGCTCTCCCGGCATGTGGAAGGCAATTTCCATGCCTCGCTGGACAGGGTGGTCAGTGTTAAGGTGCATCTTACCGCTGACTCATGGTCCAGCAGGCATGGACAGGGACGTTACCTGTCTTTTACGGCGCATTGGGTGACTCTGCTGGCAGCTGGGAAGGATGCAGGGCAAGGTACAGTAGTTTTGGAGGTTGTTCCACCACCACGGCTCCAAAGCACTACTACTGGTTGTGACACACCTCTCTCCTCCACCCCCTCCTCTTCTTCTTCCTCTGTGGCCTCTTCCAGTGGTGATGTTTTTTTCAGAACCAGCCGTGCTCCGTAGGCATACGAGCGGCTACGCAGGAATGCAGGCCAAGTGATGCCATGCGGTGCTAGAGCTGGTGTGCTTGGGAGACAGGAGCCACATTGGGGAAGAGGTTTTGTCAGCTCTGCAGGGGCAGGCTCAGAGGTTGATGCCACGCCAGCTGAAGCCCGGAATGGTGGTCAGCGATAATGGCACCAACCTCCTCTCTGCCCTGCGACAGGGAAAACTCACCCATGTGCCCTGTTTTGCGTATGTCCTGAATTTGGTGGTGCAGCAGTTCTTGGGCAGGTACCCAGGCTTACAGGATGTCCTGAAGCAGGCCGGGAAAGTCTGTGTGCATTTCCGGAGGTCATATAATGCCACTGCTCGACCTCCAAAGGGAATACAACCTGCCCAAGAACCACTTAATCTGTGACATGCCCACCAGATGAAACTCTACGTTGGCCATGCTGCACACGCAGCAGCGGGCCATTAATGAGTACCTGTGCCAATATGGCAGCAGAACTGGGTCAGGGCAGCTTGGGTTTTTTTCCCCACGCCAGTGGGCCTTGATCAGGGATGCATGCACTGTCCTGTCACCATTTGAGGAGGCCACGAGGATGGTGAGCAGTGACTGCATGCATCAGTGAGACTGTCCCTCTTATTCACATGTTGGAGCACACGCTATGTGGAATAATGGACAGGGCCCTTGAAGCAGAACAGAGGGAGGAAGAGGAGTACTTCCTTACCTCATAAGGCCTCCTTTACCCAGACAGTGTTCCTGCTTGCCCACCTAGCACACAGGAAGAGGAGGAGGAGGATGATGATTGTATCCGTAGCATGGAGGTGGAGCCTAGCACTCAGCATCAGCAGCAGCAGTCTTTAAGGGATCATTTACAGTCCCAAGGAACACATGGACTTTTACGTGGCTGGGATGAGGTGCCTGTGGATCCTGTCGTCCTCAGTGACCCAGAGGACTGTGCCCCGAATGCCTCTGCAAACCTACGCTGCATGGCCTCCCTGATCCTGCAAAGCCTGCGTAAGGATCCTCGTGTACGTGCTATCAAGGAGAGGGATCATTACTGGCTGGCAGAAGGGTCTGTGCAATGCGTTCCCAGAACTGGGGGGATTACCAAAACCTGGCTCTAGACAACGTCTTGCTGAGGCTTCGGTGAGTCACAGAAGGAGCGGTGGAGAAGGTGGCCGTCTGACTGATGCGTTCAGACAATTTTTTAGTCCGCAGCCCCATCGCCAGCGTCTGGTTTAGGGGCAAGATCCGACTTAGACACCTTCCCCACCGAAAATCCTCTGGCTTACTGGGTCTAGGATGGATTACTGACCAGAGCTTGCACAGTACGCAATTGAGCTACTGGCTTGCCCTGCATCCAGTGTTCTTTCAGAACGCACATTCAGTGCTGCTGGAGGCTTTGTGATTGATCACAGGGTGCGCCTCTCCACCGACTCAGTTGATCGACTGACCTTCATCAAAATGAATCAGGCTTGGATCAACACCAGCTACCAAGCACCCGATGCTGATGTTACTGAAAAATACTTTTTTGTTAAAATGTCGGATCCCTTTGAGACTGCGTATGCTGATGCTGAGTGACTGTCCTGTTATGCTGCTGATGGAATATCCTTCTCCTCCTCACTTTTCTTGCTGATAGCTAGTAAGAAATGTTGTGTTTATGGACTCCGCCACCAGTGCCTAAGGCCAAATTTTTGTGCCCCTGTTTAACAGGGGCATCTAATAACAATTTTTGATGCAATACTTTGCACGTGGTCTTTGTTGTGCTCCAATTAGAGTTATTGTGAGGGGTTGCAGTGTTGGGTTGTGCCTAAGGCGCAATTTTTCTGCCCCTGTTAAACAGGGGCGCCTAATAACAATTTTTGATGCAATACTTTGCACGTGGCTCTTTGTTGTTCTCCAATTACAGTTATTGGGAGGGGTTGCAGTGTTTGGGTTGTGCCTAAGGCGCAATTTTTCTGCCCCTGTTTAACAGGGGCGCCTAATAACAATTTGTGATGCAATACTTTGCACGTGGCTCCTTGTTGCGCTCCAATTACAGTATGTTTGAGGGGTGTCCTTTTTTCTACAATTTTTCTTTCACAAACAATAATGGCCCCCCACCACCACTACGCTAACATTTTCAACATATTGTTGCTACACAGCACGTGCGCAAGCAGTTGTAAATTACTTTTTTCCTATAGTACTCTCATGTTGTGCAGGGACATTTCTAAACACGTGCCACTACTATAGACACCCAGCAGGTACGATATTTAAAGGAATTTTTGATTATTTTTTTTTCACTTTAAGCATCATTAAAATGGCTGCTCCGGAAAAAACGACCGTTTTTAAAACTTTTTTTCCATTGATACATGTTCCCTGGGGCAAGACCCGGGTTCTGAAAGACATTTTCCAACATTAAATTGAATATTGGTCTTTAAAATTATCGTTTTTGAATTCGAACGTTCGAGTCCAATAGACTTCAATGGGGTTCTACAGGTTTGCGTGAACCCGTGGTCTGTTCGAACGTTCTGGTGCGAACCGAACGCGGGTATGTTCGGCTCATCCCTAACACCCACACAGATCGCCACCGTTCAGTCCAGGGATCCTGCTCAGCAATACAGTGCTGCCCAGCAGAGACGACCCATACCGCTTCAAGGATCACAAGACCCATCCAGGTGTTCAGTTGTCTGTTGTCCGATCACCCAGCCAGCTCAGCTACCAGCCATCCTGCCATAGTACAGACACTGCGTGCAAACACCTATTCCCTATTCTACTGTCAAAGGATGCTTGTTTGGAGCTGCCCCTTTTAGCCATTCTGTTCTTACAAACCACTATCTGACAGGATTTCCTAGAGGATTACTGTCTCACTTTGCTTGATTAAACCTGCTCTCTTCACAAAGGGCCCCATTTTGCTAGCAGAAGACACTAGTACTCCTCCACTCAAGGCCTGTAACGTTACAGAACTGTGCTTACTGTACCTGTTAACCCATTTTTTATTTTTATGTTGTTAATTATAATGGTGTTTGTGGCCTAGAAGGAGCTGAGACGTTGATAAACTTACTCTCCTCCCTCTCAGCGCCTGTGCGATGGACATGTATATTTTTATGCTTTGTTTTCTATTCTTACAGTTGCTAAAATATTAGAGATTGTCATTTCTATTGCATTGATACTTTGCAGCAAGTTTCAACAGTGCTTTAAGTTTCCAAGTATTCTTTTAGTGATAATAAATTAAGCTCATTTACCAGTTGTGTCTGCCTGTTTCTGGTATCAATCCAGTATGCATGGAGAGCTTACCGGCTATCTTTCTTGGAGCACACAGGGAGCGCATTCTCAGCACTGTGTGTGTATATATATATATATATATACATACATACATACATACATACATTGAAAAAAGACACATCAAGTCCAAACTATGTGTATGATGTCAGTATTACATTGTATATCCCTGTATGTTGTGGTCGTGCAGGTGCTTATCTAATATTTTTTTTAATAATTAATGCTCCCCGCTGAAAGCACTGCCTGTGGAAGAGAATTCCACATCCTTACCACTCTTACAGTAAAAAAAAACCCTCTACATAGTTTAAGGCTAAACCGCTTTTTTTCTAATTTTAGTGATTTAACCACTTTAGCCCCGGACCATATTGCTGTCCAAAGACCAGAGCACTTTTTGCGATTCGGCACTGCGTCGCTTTAACTGACAATTGCGCGGTCATGCGACGTGGCTCCCAAACAAAATTGGCGTCCTTTTTTTCCCACAAATAGAGCTTTATTTTGGTGGTATTTGATCATCTCTGTGGTTTTTATTTTTTGCGCTATAAACAAAAACAGAGCGACTATTTTGAAAAAAATGCAATATTTTTTACTTTTTTCTGTAATAAATATCCCCCAAAAATATATAAAAAAAAAAAATGTTTTCCTCAGTTTAGGCCGATACGTATTCTTCTACATATTTTTCATAAAAAAAATCGCAATTAGCGTTTATTGATTGGTTTGCGCAAAAGTTATAGCGTTTACAAAATAGGGGGTAGTTTTATGGCATTTTTATTATTATTATTTTTTTTACTAGTAATGGCGGCGATCAGCGTTTTGTTTCAGTAATGCGACCTTATGGCGCACACTTCGGACACTTTTGACACATTTTTGGGACCATTGTCATTTTTTTAGCGATCAATGCTATAAAAATGCATTGGATTACTATAAAAATGCCATTGGCAGTGAAGGGGTTAACACTAGGGGGTGGGGAAGGGGTTAAGTGTGTTCCTATTTGTGTTCTAACTGTATGGGGGGGTGGACTTACTAGGGGGAATCACTGATCTTCTGCTCATACATTGTATGAACAGAAAATCAGTGTTTCCCCCGCTGACAGGAACGAGCGCTGTGTGTTTACACACACAGCTCCCGTTCCCCGCTCTGTAACGAGCGATCGCGCGTGCCCGGCGGCGATCGTGCCCGCCGGGCACACGCACGGGACTCGGGGGCGAGCGGGGGGCGCGCGCTGGCCGCCGGCGGCGCGCACGTGCCCCCTAGTGGCCGTCGAAAGTGGCGATGTAGAGCTACGGGCTCTCGCGCAGCAGTGCCGACCTGCCGCCGTATTACTGCGGCGGCTGGTCGGCATGCGGTTAAGCATGTAGTATTAAATTCTCTTTTACCTAAAAGTTTTATTCCTATTGTGGGGTCACCAGTATGGTACTGTATTTGTACAATTAAATCCTATCCCCTCCTATGCTATCCTGTCCCTTTATTAGTTTTGTTGCCCTTCTCTTGACTCACTCCAGTTTCAGCACATCCTTCCTGAGTGCCCAGACTGGTGCCCAGAACTGGACGGCATACTCCAGGTACGGTCAGACCAGAGTCTTGTAGAGTGGGAGAATTATTGTTTTATCTCTGGAGTTAAGCTCTTTTTAATGCATGACAATATTCTGTTTGCTTTGCTTGCAGCAGCTTGACATTGCACCCTTACATTTCTTGTTGCATTCTTTGTAAAGTTGGAATGCTGATGATAAAACCCTCAGCCTTGTAGTTTTTGAAGGCCTTCTCCTTTTGCTTTTATATGCCATTTCACGTTGCAGTTAAGACACCCAGGACTTTTATTAGCTTTTTTAAATGTATTTCCCATTGAGATGAACTGGCTAATTCCCTTATTTAGTATGCTCATAAAGCATACCCATTTTTCCTCTGTGTTCTTTCTTCCTAATATTTTATCCCATTTGGTATCTTCTAGCGAGGATCGTAGTTAAGGGAAGTTGGCTCTTTTGAATTTCCCTTTTTTTATCTTTTTGTGTGATTTTATACTGAAACTAATTGACTGTGATTGCTGTTTCCTAAATTGCCCCATATTTCAACATCCGTGATCAGGTCTGTATTGTTGATAATCAGTAGGTCTAGAAATGCTTTATTTCTAATTGGTGCATTTACCATATGACCCATGTTGTCATGTTGAATGCGCGGTAACTTCCACCCAGTCTATGTCTGGATAACTAAACCCCCCCCCCCCATTTTTAATGACACTTCCCATCCTTGTCACTAATCCAAACTGTGATAGGAGGTCCACCTCCACCCTCTGGTTAGGGGGCCTATATGATACTCCCAGTATTACTTTCCCCTTAGTTTCCTCCCTTTGTAGCTCTACCCATAAGGATTCAACCTCCTCCCTTGCTCCCTTAGTGATGTTGTCTCTCGCATTCACTTGTACGTCATTTTTGATATACGGGCATACCCCTCCCCTCTATCCCTGCAATATAGGGAATACCCTTGAATGGTTGCCAGCCAATCATGAAAGCTGTTGAAATTCCTACAAAATCTTAATCCTCCTCGTACAACAGTAGCTCTAGTTCTCCCATCTTGTCCGCCAGACTCCTGGCATTGGTGAACATGCCACGTAGTTTAGACCCATTACATACTTTCCCCTTATTGGGTGTTCTAAGGTTGAAAATAGGACTTGTTACTATACTTACCTCGAGTTGAGGTGCTTTAGTCCATCTATCACTAATGCACCCAATACTACCCTCTGGAATTTGTTCCGTGCTGACAATGTCTACCTCTGGAACCTCCCCCCTTTTGCCTAGTTTAAAACCCCTCCAACTTTTCAGCCATCTTCACTCCCAGCAGATCTACATTCTCCTCATTTAGGCGCAGTCTCTACCTTCATTAGAGCTTGTAACCGACTGAGAGGTTGGCCCAATTCTCCAAAAACCCAAACCCCTCCTTTCTACACTAGCTCCTTAGCCACTTGTTTACTTCCCTAATTTCCCACTGCCTTTCTGGTGTGGCTCAAAGTACCAGTAGTTTTTCTGAGAATACTATCTTGAAGGTTCCTTTTCTCAATTTAGCTCCTAGGTCCTTAAAATAGTTTTTTTTTAGGAAACTCCATCTTCCTCTGACTTTTGTCATTGGTACCAACATGCACCATGACAGCTGGGTCTTCCACAGCTCCTCCCAGTAATCTGTCCACCAGATACGCTTCAGGTCTTGGCAGATTGCCCTCACTGTCCTTCTAAAGCCCCGTACACACGGTTGGACCTTTGTCCGACCAAAATCACATTGGAATTCCGACGGAATTCCATCGGAGTAAAAGAGAACATGTTCTCTATCTAAACTCCGACGGAATTCCTCTGAAATAATTTCAAAGGGGCAAACACACGGTCGGAATTTCCGATTAAAAAAGTCTGTCTTACTTTTTCCACTGGAAATTATGATCGGGTGTACGGGGCATTAGAAATTAGTCCCCTACCACCAGAATCTGTCTTTCCTTAGCTTTGGCTTTTCTCTCACTGGAGGAGTTATTCCCCTGGCAGCTAGGAGAGTCACTCAGCTCCAGCAGTGCTGATCCCTTGCTGGTTTCACCAATGTCACGTTACGGGGCATACATATTGGGATGTTCCAGCATTAGACCGACCTCCCTGGCACTTTCCCCTCTACCCTTCCTGACTGTCACCCATCTACTCTGCATTACTGCTGGCACCTCATCTCCACCCGCCTCTGTGCTGGTCCCAACTCTCCTTTAGTATAGAGTATCTTCTCAGTGTTGACAGTTTCTTCCCTAGATTCAGAACCTGGGCTTCCAGGGAAACAACGTGCTTACATTTTGCACAGCAGTAGTCTATCGATAAGATATCGGCCAGGACGACATGGTCACCCCGGGCAATATATGGACAGAGGATTACCCCCAGCACCAAAGTCAAAAGTATAGGAGTCATTTTTGACTCCGACATGACAATGGATGCTCAAATTGGGTCAGTAGTCAGCAGGTCTCACCATCTCTTGTGTCTATTATAAAGACTCATGCCTTTCATTCCGAAAAAAGACACCGCAGTAGTAGTAGGAACACTAATAAACTCCAAGCTCGATTATGCTAACTCTCTGTACCTAGGTCTCCCAAAATACCAGATTGCCTGTCTGCAATTCGTCCAGAACATGGCAGCGTGACTGGTAACAGGTTAAAAACCCTGGGAATCAATTTCCCCCTTCCTGAGGTCCCTCCACTGGCTGCCCGTCAAGGACCGAATCACATATAAAGGATCACTAAAGGAAATTATTTTTTTAGCTAAATAGCTACCTTTACCTTACTGCAGTCTTGGTTTCATGTCCTCATTGTTCGTTTTTTGCTTTGAAGTTGCTGTAATTCTGCTCTGATCTCCACACTTCCTGCTTGTCTGGCTCCTTATGCAAAAACTCATGGCAGCTTTTCACTGTGGTCCAAGCTGTCATTACTGTGTGTCTAAAACTCCTCCAGAACCAATCAGATTCATTTTAAAAACAAACACTGCCCTGTATTTGTTTGTTTTTGTTCTGTGTGTCTCTTTACTTCACAGAAACATGAAACCAGTTTAAAAACGAAACTAACCTGCAGGCACATTATATGATTGACTTTTATCAATTTTTAATCATTTTTAAAAGGAATCAGTTAAATATTATGTCTCTATACCCTGTAAACAGTCATTTCAGCAAAAAAAAAAATAATTCCTTTAGTGATCCTTTAAGGCCCTCTGCCTGACGCACGAGTGTGTACAAGAGCAAAGGAGAACGAAGATTTGCAGTCCAAGGACCTCGACTGTGGAATTCATTACCATTTAATTTACAAATGGAAGAGAATCACCAGGCCTTCAGGAAAAAACTCAAGACCCCCCCATTCTGAAGGATAAATAGAAGGAAAATTGATGCCAAGCGCCTTGAGGCAATTCAGTTCGCATTTGTAGCAATATATAAGTTACACACACACTACTCAGATACTCACAATACACAGGTACTCACAATACACACAATACTCAGGTACTCACAATACTCAGGTACTCACAATGCACAGATACTCACAATGCACATGTTTTAAAAAGGCCACATATATGCGGCTGCTTGGCGTTAATGACACTCTTACCTCAGGAGGCACAAACTCATGAAATGAGCAGTGCTCAGTTGGTACACAGAGTAAGTAATAATTTCTACCCACATTAGTGTGAACCCATTGTGGTCAAAGACAGGTTTCTGACATATAGAGCTATGCAATGTTTGGGTGGCTGAGGTGTGAGCACAGCAAGAAACACATTTATGTGCAATTGCCAAATACTTGTAGAAACAGAATATTTAAAAACATTTTTCCTGTATCAAATCAGAATGCCAAAAAGACAATGAAAAAAATAAAAAAAACGATTTCCGCTTATACTATCAGTTTGAAGCATCTTCAATAGCAAGAGCCATTCTGTTTTTCTCAGACAAGATACGTGTAAGCATCTCACTTCCGGCTGCAGTGAAAACTGTTGACTGAACAGAGTGTATACACTCCGTATTACACAATGATCATGGTGTCATGGGATCTGATTACAATAGCTCATTCACTGTGCTCAAAGTATTTCAGTATTTATATTGGTTGTCAGCAAAGTGATATTCCTTGTCACAGGAAACAGGTGCTTAAACTTGATACATGTAAATACAGAGAGCCTGTGTAAAATGGAGGCAAGCTAGCAACATTATCAGTGGCGGTTGCTTCTACCACCACTGACATTTAGGGGGGATTTACTAAAGGCAAATAGACTGTACACTCTGCAAGTGCAGTTGCTCCAGAGCTTAGTAAATGAGGGGAACCTCTGCAGATGTCCATCATTCTAACTTGTGCAAGCAAAAATGCTGTGTTTTCTTTTTCTTCTTTTTTTTTCATGCATGTGATTGGGTATTCTTTGTAAAGTGGAGCTTCACCTCATTTACTAAGCTCTGGAGCAACTGAACTTGCACAGTCTGTCATCCCCAAAGTGTCTGTCTGCATGTCGTCTGCCTTTTTACCTGTGTCTTAGGCCACGTACACACGATCAGACCGGTCCGATGAGACTGGTCCGACGGACTGTTTTCATCGGACCACGCTGAAGTGGTTTATTAGTCTGATGTGCATACACACCATCAGGCCAAAATCCCATCGGGCCAGAACACGGTGACGTAGAACACAACTACGTGCTGGAAAAACGAAGTTCAATGCTTCCAAGCATGCGTCGACTTGATTCTGAGCATGCGCAGGTTTTTGGTCTGATGCTTTTGTGTACTAACCATCATTTTGGTCCGTCGGACAGATTTTAAAGCAAGTTTTAAAACTTTGGTCCGAAGGACAAAGGTCCGATGGGCCGTACACACAATCAATTTGGTCCGATGAAACTGGTCTTCAGACCAGTTTCATCAGACCGGTCTGATCATGTGTACGTGGCCTTAGAGAACAATATCAAGGCAGTAGGTAATCTGGCCCACTGTTTGTAACTGGAATATGCATGTTAGAGACTTACACTTGGAAAGGTTTAAACCCCCAATGTTTATTTAATTGCAAAGAGGATGTAGGCATCTTGTCAAAGCGTATCTATGGTCAAAATGTAAAATCATATGTTCATTTTAGCAGTGTATTTGAAATCTGTAAACGTATGCTGTAGAGATCCCTACACATTTACTTCCATGAATTCTTTAACACTACATTCACTATGTCCTGTAGATAGGCACTGCTGTGTCACATATTTCACAGAGCCTGCCTTCTGAACTGAGCAGAAGAGGTTCAGGAGGCAGTGTCAGTTAGACTTGCCCACAACGGAAAAATGTGTTTAGTTTAATTTGTTGATTTGTAATCATTCGTAATTTTGCTAAACTGGATTTTTCGTGTTCGGACTAATTTGTATTTTCACAAGCGTAATTTTCTGTTGAATCAGAATGATTCGTATTAATGTAAGCCTTATTTTTAGTTGATTTATAATTCGTATTTTCGGTAGAGTACATTGTTTTTCGTTGATTCATAACTTTTTTTTTGGTTCGTTGATTCGTAATTTTCCGTGTCTCTCTCACAATGGCGCTGCCTGACGTGCTTCGAATGGATTTGTACTTTTCTAAATACATTGCAGTTATTTGTAACAAATCGAAATCTAGTATTTTACTTTAGTTTTTGACATGCGGCTATAGCCTCCGCCCCTGTACACCATTGTGAGGGAGTTCAGCACGGTGAGGGAGGAGCAGAGAAGAGCAGAGAGTGTTATTGTTGGATGTGTGGTTGGGATCACAACAAGTCGACTTGCTGTTGAATTAGACCCCATTAAGGCAACAACAAATTATGCCGAAGGCATTCAGACATTCACTATTTGCCATATAATTTATTTTGGATTCGGTTTTATTCGTAATTGCTTTGTTCGTAAATTCAAATGCTTCTGAACCTCCGAAAGTTGCTAAATTCGTCCGAATTTCGATTCGTTACGAAACTAATTGCACAAGCCTAGTGTCAGTACAGGAACTACATCTTGCAAGCAGCAAGGTACTATGGGATATGTAGTCCTAAGGAATGGAAAGTAAACAGCATGGGAGAAAGAAGCTGCAAAGCATGCAGGGCATACAGTAAGTTGTTGAAAGAGATGTCCAGCAGACAGCCAGCAACATGAAAGGACCTTTTTCAAGTAAGCTTATATTGGATTATCAATAGTAACTATTGTGTTTCACCGATACCAGTTTTTTTTATCGGCGAGTACGAGTACCATTGCTTTTGATCGCATACTCGCGTAATGCAATTTGAGCCCAGACATAATGAATAGGCTCAATTTGCACTGCAAAGAGTCAAATGCGATTTAAACAGGAATGCAGTGCGGTGATTCCCGCACCACCAGGCTGAAATCACTATGACAAGCCCGGGTTCACACAGAAGAGATATGGGAAACATGTGATTTGAATAGGAATCGCACTGCATTCCTGTTCAAACAACATGTGATTCTTTGCAGTGCAATTTGAGGCTATTTATTTTTTATGGGCTCAAATCACTCAAAAGTATCAGTTTTGGGTATCGGAGCATTTTTACAAAATACTCGGTATCGATGCAACCCTTGTAACTATTGTTTGTATTGTTATCATAATGCCGGTGATATAAAATGAAAGATTTAAACAAGTGCAAACAATAATACCATAACACAAATATCCAAATACCTACCACTTTTATAACAATTTAGTGTCTTTCAGTAGTGGGATATGCTTTACCTCTTTTCAACCCAATGCAGCAAAAACCCTGGGGAATAAAGTGAAAAATAGAAATGCATTGAAGCACACCTCAAAACCCCAACAAGACATAGATCCCATTGATTTACACAAAGACCAACAAATCCATTATAAAATAAATAGGGCTTCTCACCCACACTGTCCAGTGGTCCCACTGCCACAAATAGCTGCATTCTATCACACGTATCATGTCACAAGTTCGAAATGGAGTGTCGCACACCCCGTGGCACTTCACACTAAATTAATATTTAGATTTACTAAACTTGTGTCCCATTTTACCAAAGCCAACACAAAAAAAGAACTTCACTAAACCTATATAATTTTTTTAAAGTCTAAGTTTACCTTTTACATAAACCTGGTCCATGCAGACAAGGGACCCAGATAGTTTAAAATGCACTGTGCCATTTGTAAAACTTTTACTGAATGCAAATGTATACCTGTCATCCATGAAGCCTGTCCAAAATATTCTTTATGTTTACATTTCTACATCCTGGCTTATCTCTGGAATATGGGCTACAACACAATGGCCACTGAGCCTTGTTCTTTGAAGACACCTAAAGTGATAATTTCTCGGTGGGCATTTTGTTGTAGCTCAAAGTACAAAATGGAAAGGGTCTACAGTGGTGTGAGGATTTGCGCAGGAAAAGCCTGTTTAGTTCATGCTCAGCTTTTGAAACAGGAAGTTTACTTGCTCCTGAGTTGCTGGGGGTGAGCTCCCAACGTCTGAGTAGTAATGTAAACATTGGGACTATTTTGACTAGACTTCATAACATAAAACGTATAGACATGTGCATTTCGTTTAGTTTCTAATTCGTTTTTTAACGAAAAATCGGAAATTCGTTAATTTATAATTTTCGTATTAACGAATTTTTAATTTCCGAATTTTCGGACTTCCGAAAATTTCGAATTTCCGAATTTTCGAATTTTCGGAATTCCGAAAATTCGAGTTTTTCAATTTTCGTTTTTCGTTTTTCCGAATTTTCGGAATTCCGAAAATCCGAATTTTTCTATTTTCGTTTTTCGTTTTTCCGAATTTTCGGAATTCCGAAAATTCGAATTTTTCAATTTTCGTTTTTCGTTTTTCCGAATTTTTCAATTTTCAATTTTCCGAATTTACGAATTTCGGATTTTCGTTTTTTATTTTCGATTTTTTTATTTTCGATTTTTTTAATTTTCATATTTTTTAATTTTCAAAATTCAGAATTTTCTATTTTTTCGAAATGTCGAATTATTCATTTTCTATTTTTCGAATATTCAAATTTTTCATTTTCGATTTTTTAAATTTTCGAATTTTCGAATCTTTTTTTTTTTTTTTTTTCGAAATTTCTAATTTTCGAATCTTTAATTTTCGAAATTTCGAATTTTCAAATTTTTCGAATTTTCACATTTTTTATTTTTCGAATTTTTCATTTTCGAAAATGAAAAATTCCAAAAATTCGAAAAATGTGAAAATTTGAAAATTGGAATATTCGAAATTCTGAAAATCGAAAAATTCGAAAATTAAATAATTCGAAGATTCGAATTAGAGAATTTGAAAACTGAAAAAAATCGAAAATTCGAATTTTCCAATCTTCGAATTATTTAATTTTCGAAATTTCGAATTTTCTAATTTCGAAATCTCGAATTTCGAATTTTCACATTTTTTTCCACAAATAAAAATTTCGAAATTCTAAATTTTCGAAATTTTCGACTTTTTCAATTTTCGGAATTTCGAATATTCCAATTTTCATTTTTTTTTTCGAATATTTCACTTTCGAAAATTAAAAATATGAAAATTCGAAAAATGTGAAAATTCGAAATTCGAAATTTCAAAAATTTAAAATTCGAAAATTAAATAATTCGAAGATTCGAATTAGAGAATTCGAAAACTGAAAAAAATCGAAAATTTGAATTTTCGAATCTTCGAATCATTTAATTTTCGAAATTTCGAATTTTCTAATTTCGAAATTTCGAATTTTCTAATTTCGAAATTTCGAATTTTCTAATTTCGAAATTCCGAATTTCGAATTTTCACATTTTATTTCACAAATAAAAAATTACGAAAATTCAAATATTCGAAATTTCGAAATTGTAACATTAAAAAATCTAAAGTTCGAAAATCTAAAATTCGAAAATGCTAATTCTAATTTTTGAATTTCCGAAAAAAAAAAATTGTTTTCATTTTCGTTTCATTCGTTTTTTTCGGAAATTTCGTTTTTTCCGTTTTATTCGTTTTTTGCTTTTTCGGAAATCCGAAAATTCCGAATTTTCGAATTTACGAATTTCCCGAATTTCCGAAAAAAGCAAAAAAACGAATAAAACGGAAAAAAAAAAATTTCCGATTTTCCCGAATTTCCGAAAAAATAAAAAAAACGAATGAAACAAAAACGAAAAAAAATTTTTTTTTTCATTTCCCGAATTTCCGAAAAAATAAAAAAACGAATAAAACAAAAACGAAAAATACGAATTTTTTGTCAGTGCACATGTCTAAAAACGTACCATCATTTGTATTAAACAATACTCTCACAAATGGTACTACCTGGTCCCCTTGTCTACATGGGACAAATAATGTAAAAGGTGAATTTAGCCATTAAAGTTCCATATCACAATACGGTATTTACAGACGTATTTAAAATCTGGTTATTATCTATAATGATTATTAGGGATGAGCTTTGCGTTCGACTCGAACCCATGTTCGAATTGAACATTGGCTGTTCGATTGTTCGCCGTAATTCGAACAAAACGGGTCGTTCGCGCCAAATTTAAGTGACGCATTGTAACGGAATGCACCGTGACAGTCTGAGATATTCCTATGTCTAGGGTCACCTTATGTCCACTAGGGCCATAGGGTGACAAAGAATCATAATTCATATGTTACAGAAGACATTAATAAGGGACATTAATAATAATTCATGTTTGCAGGATGTCTTCAAATATCAAAAGCTGTTAGCTACGCAATCTGGGCACACATGCTTTTGAAAGGTGTTAATTCAGGTCTACAAGACCAGAGTGAGTCATACCTTTGTATAATAGGCTATTGAAATATCTGAAGGTGTGGATTGCACCCACTCTCACTGCCATTGTGTGATAAAGATGTCTGTGTTACTATTCAGGGTTAATTGAACCCTATTGATGCGGTGCCGTCATGTCTAGCTACCAATTAAAGAATTATCCTCAGTGAGTGAATAGGGGGGGGTGGAGATTGCATTGTCCTGTGATTAACTGTATTATGCTGTACTGGATATAAGAAGCTGAGAAAATACTAATAAATTGTCATATCTTTGGAAGCAAGAACGGAGCGCTGTCACGTTTATTCTGGGAAAGGATATGGATCGTGTATGCAATATTGTCGGAGTGTGTCAGATAAGCTTGTCGTGGTTGGATGGAAGGTTGTAAGCGGTGGTAACCGTTACATTGGTGGCAGCGGTGGGATGATTCCATCTTCAGAAGGATGGCTACAAGGACACAGGACAATGGAGACGCTGTATGAACGGATGAAGCTCTCTTCCCTCATGGACTTACTGGAGAGCCGGGGCAGACCGGCCAGCAACCGTAAGAAAAGGGACATTATCGCAGAACTTGTCGAAATGAATAGAGCTAAGAGGCCCAGCGTAACAGACAGGACACCCGAGGAAGAATTTTTTGATCGGGCTGTTAAACATGGATTGGCACAATATGGTCCTAATCCTCCGCCGGAGATCATAGACCGGGTTATAGCGGCTGTGGATGCCACCTTGCGACAGCGAAGAAGTGCTGCAGCAGCTGAAGAGAGAGGAGAGGTGCAGATACCAGTCTCCATGGAAGAGGAATTCCAAAGGAGGTTTCAAGAGATGCGGATACAGCATAGAGGACCAGTATCAGAGGAGGTCCTGTTGGGATGGTTGGATGTTATTCGGTGCCAACTCTGGAAGGAAGCGCTAGCTCTGGAGCAGCAACACCAAGGAAAGGTCCTGCCCTCCATCTATGCAAGGTACTGGCCGCAGTATGACGTACGAATGCCGTTGTTGGGGGAACAACCGAAGCAGGAGTGGATAGCAGAGTTAAGCAGGCTGATCAGGGCAGAGATGCAGCTGGACGAGAGCTACAGAGCCCTCCGGTGGTATGTAGCCCAAGAGTGCCCGTGGTCAGCGGATGACAGCCCCACAGAAGGCTATGACTATGATGGCCTGGGATTGTTGTATTGGAGGATGTCCAGTGATCCCGACTTTGGGGATGATCGGGAGTGGCGCTTGGAGGACATAATAGAGCACAGAGAGGAGAAATTGAATATCTCGGGAGGCCACTGGTCACAGGAAGATTTAGAATTTCTGGCTATTCAAGAATGGGAGCTGGAGGTCGCCTACAGACAGCTGCTAGACTCGGCTCAGCAGCAGGATGGGGCTCCCATTGCCTGGGACTATGAGGAAAGGTCAGATAACTGTGAAATCCTGACTGATGAATCGGCAGTGGAAAAAATTGAGATTTTCATCCCTGGTGCCCCAGGTCTCTGCTCCCAACTACCGGAAGAGGGGGACCCTGTGGTAGTGGATGGGACTGTGGTCTCCACACACAGCAACCCAGCGGAAGAGCTGGCAACAGACCAGAGTGCCCCAGGCCTCTGCTCCTCACTAACAGAAGAGGGGGACCATGGGGTAGTGGATGGGACTGTGGTCTCCACTCACAGCAACCCAGCGGAAGAGCTGGCAACAGAACAGAGGGTCACGGACCTCTGCTCTTCACTAACGGAAGAGGGGGTTCCTGTGGTAGTGGATGGGACTGTGGTCTCCACTCACAGCAACCCAGCAGAAGAGCTGGCAACAAAGCAGAGTGTCATAGGCCTCTGCTCCTCACTAACAGAAGAGGGGGTTCCTGGGGTAGTGGATGGGACTTCAGTCTCCACTGGCACAACCCCAGAAAATTGTACAGGACTGGGACAGGAGGATGTCTGCTTTGCTTTGCAAGCACCGGGGGGTTTTCACCAAGCACCAGTGGATGGGACTTCAGTCTCCACTGGTATACCCCAGGAAGGGGGGGCAGTTGGCCCAGACCCCCAACAGCATGATGGACTGAGCCCAGCTACCCTGCCTTCTCCCCAGCGGCAGGTGTGTTCTCTGAGAGAGGCAGAGGTTGGCAGGGTGAGTAATGCTCAGTTTGGAGCCATTTATTTGGGGTACAGTATGGATACCAGCATTGGAGGACGGGAACTACTGACGGACTTCGGAGTCAACCCGGTTGGGGTTACCACCTGTGTCCGTCTCCCTCCGAAAGGGGAGAGATGTAACGGAATGCACCGTGACAGTCTGAGATATTCCTATGTCTAGGGTCACCTTATGTCCACTAGGGCCATAGGGTGACAAAGAATCATAATTCATATGTTACAGAAGACATTAATAAGGGACATTAATAATAATTCATGTTTGCAGGATGTCTTCAAATATCAAAAGCTGTTAGCTACGCAATCTGGGCACACATGCTTTTGAAAGGTGTTAATTCAGGTCTACAAGACCAGAGTGAGTCATACCTTTGTATAATAGGCTATTGAAATATCTGAAGGTGTGGATTGCACCCACTCTCACTGCCATTGTGTGATAAAGATGTCTGTGTTACTATTCAGGGTTAATTGAACCCTATTGATAATACGGTGCCGTCATGTCTAGCTACCAATTAAAGAATTATCCTCAGTGAGTGAATAGGGGGGGTGGAGATTGCATTGTCCTGTGATTAACTGTATTATGCTGTACTGGATATAAGAAGCTGAGAAAATACTAATAAATTGTCATATCTTTGGAAGCAAGAACGGAGCGCTGTCACGTTTATTCTGGGAAAGGATATGGATCGTGTATGCAATATTGTCGGAGTGTGTCAGATAAGCTTGTCGTGGATGGATGGAAGATTGTAAGCGGTGGTAACCGTTACACGCATCACGGCCCATAATTCACTGCGGCATTGCGCACTGATGATTGGCCAAGCATGCACTATGAACCGCATGCTTGGCCAATCACAGCGCGCAAAAAACGGAGAGCAATAATTGGCCGAAGCCAGGTTGGCTTTGGCCAGTTATGGCTCAGGGCTTTAGCACACGCCCCACACTATAAAAGGCCGCCTGCTGGGCAGCCTCGTGTAGTGTGTTGCGGCGGTGTTAACAAAAAGATCAGTCCTAGGGGGAGAGAGAGAGAGAGAGACAGTTTATTTTTTACTAGATAGATAGAGCAGGCAGGCTAGTCAGTTTAGTTAAATTTACAGTGTGTAGAGGATATATATACATCCCAGGAGTTGTACATATATTAATACACTGTATAGTTTAGCTAGATCAGCTATTCCTATTTGTCAGGCAGTTGATTGTGCTAACAGTGTTGTTTTGCCTGTGTGCTGTATAGTTTGCACTTAAACGTAATTGGTGTTGACTGCACTTGTGCTGTACAGTTTACACCTAAACCTACTTGGTGTATACTGCACTTGTGCTGTATAGTTTGCACCTAAACTTACTTGGTGTATACTGCACTTGTGCTGTATAGTTTGCACCTAAACCTACTTGGTGTATACTGCACTTGTGCTGTATAGTTTGCACCTAAACCTACTTGGTGTATACTGCACTTGTGCTGTATAGTTTGCACCCAAACGTACCAGGTGTTTACTGCACTTGGGCCGTATAGTTTGCACCTAAATATACCAGGTGTTTACTGCACTTGTGCTGTATAGTTTGCACCTAAACGTACCTGGTGTTTACTGCACTTGTGCTGTATAGTTTGCACCTAAACCTACTTGGTGTATACTGCACTTGTGCTGTATAGTTTGCACCTAAACCTACTTGGTGTATACTGCACTTGTGCTGTATAGTTTGCACCCAAACGTACCAGGTGTTTACTGCACTTGGGCCGTATTGTTTGCACCTAAATGTACCAGGTGTTTGCTGCACTTGTGCTGTATAGTTTGCACCTAAACCTACTTGGTGTATACTGCAAGTGTGCTCATTAGTTTGCACATGTACTGATTTTGTCCTCTGCAGGCCATTATAATGTCTGGAAGGACAACAAAGAGGCAGAGAGTCACAAGGGTAAGCAGGCTCTGCATCTAGAGGCAACAGTGCTGGTGGTGGACACGGTGCATCCTCTTCAGCACGTGACTGTTGCACACGCTCGTCCTTCTTTTCCCGAGCTGGCGTTGTTGAGCCTCAACATGCAGACAAATGCCAAGGCGTCCTCTTCCCTCTGCTCAATGGCATCACTTATTCCTTCCCTAGTCCCACCATGTCCTCCTGAGGAGTCCCCCGAACTGTTTCAACACAGCGCTGGGTACATCCTGCCTGAAGATGCACATCATTTTGAAGGCTCCGATGATGAAACACAAATAGAGGAAGGCAGTAATGTGAGCCCAGAGAGAGGGAGTGCCCGAGAGGGACAGCAATCTGGCAGTCATGTTCCCCCCCAGCTGCAGCATACTGCCAGGTTTTCGACAGTGATGAGGAGGGAGGGGATGACGAGGTCACGAGGAGGAGGAGGAGGAGGAGGAGGAGGAGTATCAGCGTTACTGCAAAAGTTCTTTGGTGTGGGCCTTTTTTTGAGACATGTGCATCAGATCGCACCATTGCTATTTGCAACATATGTCTCAAGCGTATCTCACATTGCCAAAATATCACCCGCTTGGGCACCACATGCTTGACCAGACATATGTCGACCTGCCATGCAGTTCGTTGGCAAGCATACCTGAAAGACCCACACCAAGGAACAAAGTGGACCTCCACTTGCCCTTCATCATCTGGGATCTCCAACCCCACTATACCCTCAGTCCTCTCTGAAGCCTTCACTGATAGGACTGAAGGTGTAGAATTAGGTGTGTCACAACCTAGTAGTACATGCAGGCAATCTACTATCACCGATGTCAGATTGTACCAGCCAAATTTCCCTGCCCCAGCTGCTGCAGCGCCGTAAGAAGTACTCGCCCAGCGGTTGAATGCTAGCTTAGGGAAATTGCTAGCACTTCATCTGCTGCCTTTTCAGTTGGTAGATTCTGCCCCATTCTGTGAGTTTGTGGAATGTGCGGTACCTCAGTGGCAAGTTCCTAAACGCCACTTTTTCTCACGGAAGGCGATTTCAGCTCTCCACCGCCATGTGGAAGGCAATGTCCATGCCTCGCTGGACAGGGCGGTCAGTGGTAAGGTGCATATTACCGCTGACTCATGGTCCAGCAGGCATTGACAAGGACGTTACCTCTCTTTCACGGCGCATTGGGTGACTCTGCTGGCAGCTGGGAAGGACGCAGGGCAAGGTACAGTAGTTTTGGAGGTTGTTCCACCACCACGCCTCCAAAACACCACTACTGGTTGTGACACACCTCTCTCCTCCACCCCCTCCTCTTCTTCTTACTCTGTGGCCTCTTCCTGTGCTGATGTGTTCTCGGAACCAGCCGTGCTCCGTAGGCGTACGAGTTGCACTGTTTTGCTCATGTCCTGAATTTGGTGGTGCAGCGGTTCTTGGGAAGGTACCTGGGCTTACAGGATGTCCTGAAGCAGGCCAGGAAAGTTTGTGTGCATTTCCAAAGGTCATATAATGCCAGTGCTTGGCTGACAGACCTCCAAAGGGAATACAACCTGCCCAAGAACCGCCTAATCTGTGACATGCCCACCAGATGGAACTCTACATTGGCCATGCTGCAGCGGCTTCACATGCAGCAGAGGGCCATCAATGAGTACCTGTGCCAATATGGCAGCAGAACTGGGTCAGGGGAGCTTGTTTTTTTTTCCCACGCCAGTGGGCCTTGATCAGGGATGCATGCACTGTCCTGTGACCATTTGAGGAGGCCACGAGGATGGTGAGCAGTGACAGTGCATTCATCAGTGAGACTGTTCCTCTTATTCACATGTTGGAGCACACGCTGCATGGAATAATGGACAGGGCCCCTAGAGGCAGAACAGAGGGAAGAAGAGGAGGACTTCCTAACCTCTCAAGGCCCCCTTTATCCAGACAGTGGTCCTGCTTGCCTGCCTAGCACACAGGAAGAGAACGAGGAGGAAAAGGAGGAGGATAATTGTATCATCAGCATGGAGGTGGAGCCTAGCACTCAACATCAGCACCAGCAGGCTTCAAGGGATCATTTACAGTCCCAAGGAGCCCATGGACTTTTACGTGGCTGGGATGAGGTGGCTGCGGATCCTGTCGTCCTCAGTGACCCAGAGGACTGTGCCCCGAATGCCTCAGCAACCCTACGCTGCATGGCCTCCCTGATCCTGCAAAGCCTGCGTAAGGATCCTCGTATTCGTGGAATCAAGAGAGGGATCATTACTGACTCGCAACTCTCCTTGATCCACGTTACAAGAGTAAAGTTGCGGACCTTATCTTGCCGTCGCAGAGGGAGCAGAAGATGAAAAATCTTCGGGAGGCCTTGCAGAAAGGTCTGTGCAATGCGTTCCCAGAACCTGGGGGATTATCAAATCCTGGTGCTAGACAATGTGTTGCTGAGGCTTCGATGAGTCACAGAAGGAGCGGTGGAGAAGGTGGCCACCTGACCGATGCGTTCAGACAATTTTTTAGTCCGCAGCCCCAAGGGCTGACCGGTTCCAGCAACCATCGCCAGCGTCTGGTTTACATGGTGCGGGAATACCTAGGGGCAAGATCAGACTTGGACACCTTCTCCACCGAAAATGATCTGGCTTTCTGGGTCTTGAGGATGGATCACTGGCCAGAGCTTGCACAGTACCCAATTAAGCTACTGGTCCTGCATCCAGCCTTCTTTCAGAACGCACATTCAGTGCTGCTGGAGGCTTTGTGACCGATCACAGGGTGCCCCTCTCCACCGACTCTGTTGATCGACTGACCTTCATAAAAATGAATCAGGCTTGGATCAACACCAGCTACCAAGCACCTGATGCTGCTGTAACTGAATAATTTTTTGGAAGTGTCAGATCCCTTGGAGACTGCTAATGCTAATGCCGAGTGACTATCCTGTTATGCTGACTGAATATCCTTTTCCTCCTCAATGATCTTGCTGATTGCTAGTATGAACATTGTTGGTTCTGGGCATCGCCACCAGTGCCTAAGGCCCAATTTTTCTGCCCCTGTTTAACAGGGGCGTGTAATAAAAAATTTTGATGCAATACTTTGCATGTGGCTCTTTGCTGCGCTCCAATTACAGTATCTGTGAGGGGTTGCAGTGTTGTGGCACCAGTGCCTAAGGCCCAATTTTTCTACAGGGGGGGAATTACAATTCTTGATATAATAGTTCACACAGCAGTGCGTTCCAGCACCCACCAAGACTAACTGTGAGGGCTTACAGTGTTGGGGCAACACCAACACCTAGGGCCCAAATTTCTGCAGAGTATATAAGTCAGGCCCCTACTTTCAAACATCCAACTTACAAAAGACTCCTACTTGCAAACGGAAGGAAACAACAGGAAGTCAGAGGAAATCTACCCCTAGGAAGGGAAATTCTCTTCTGTAAAAGGTGTCTCCTGTCCACTGATGCTTTATCACCAATCCTTGTTTCACCAAAAAAAAAAAAATCATTTGTCATTGGGACAGAAAGTGAGGTGCCATCTTCTGAACAGATGCACACAGACAGCAAAACAAATGTTACAGAGGTGATAATAACCCTTCTCTATTTTTTTTTAGAAAAGCTTAAAAAAAGATTTTATGGCTTAAGCTACACTTTAAAGAAGTACCAGTTGAAAATTACAAACAGATTCTACTTAACAACAAACCTACAGTCCCTGTCTTGTTTGCACCGCCTGTATACTGCTGTGCAAAGTATATAGGGCCAAAGGGGCTTGTAATGACCTGGGGGGAGTGGTGGCGGGGAAACCCATGCTATTTTTTTCAGTGATTTTTATCCATATTGCAGGGACCAAACATTACATTAAAGGCGCAAGCAGTCTTAAATTACTTTTTTCTTATAGTAGTCTCATTTTGTGCAGGGACAGTTCTAAACACGTGCCACTACTATAGACACCCAGCAGGTATGATATTTTAACCACTTAACCCCCGGACCATATGGCTGCCCAATGACCAGAGCACTTTTTGTGATTCGGCACTGCGTTGCTTTAACTGACAATTGCGCGGTCGTGCGACGTAGCTCCCAAACAAACTTGGCGTCCTTTTTTTCCCACAAATAGAGCTTTATTTTGGTGGTATTTGATCATCTCTGCGTTTTTTATTTTTTGCGCTATAAACAAAAATAGAGCGTCAATTTTGAAAAAAATTCTATATTTTTTTACTTTTTGCTATAATAAATATCCCCCAAAAATATATAAAAAAAACTATTTTTTCCTCAGTTTAGGCCGATACGTATTCTTCTACAAATTTTTCGTTAAAATTTTTTTTTGCAATAAGCGTTTATTCATTGGTTGGCGCAAAAGTTATAGCGTTTACAAAATACGGGGTCGTTTTATGGCATTTTTAGTAATATTTTTTTTTTTTTGGGATCATTGGCATTTTTATAGTGATCAATGCTATAAAAATGCATTGTATTGCTATAAAAATGCCATTGGCAGTAAAGGGGTTAACACTAGGGGGCGGGAAAGGGGTTAAGTGTGTTCCAACTGTAGGGGGGTAGCTTTACTAGGGGAAATCACTGATCTTCTGTTCATACATTGTATGAACAGAAGATCAGCGTTTCCCCCGCTGACAGGACCGGGAGCTGTGTGTCTAGCGGCCCCTTTAGAGCGGGCGTATAGCTACGGGCTCTCGCCCAGCAGTGCCGACTTCCCGCAGTAAAATGACGGCTCACGGTCAGCATGTAGTTAAGGAATTTTTCATTTTTTTTTTTCACTTTAACCACTTAATCACCGCCCTATAGCCGAAATACGGCTATAGGGCGGTTCCTGTACTCTAACAGGACGTCCATGGACGTCCTCCGTTAGAGTCAGGTGTGCAGGCCCAACCGGGCGCGCACACGCGATCACCGGTGCTCACCGGGTCCACGGGACCCGCAGCACCGATGATCGCGGTAAGGAGCCAATGGCGGCGGCTCCTTACCACGTGATCGCGCCGTCCAATGACGGCGCGACCACGTGTGTAAACAAATCTGACGTGCGTCAGATCCGCGCGCCCGAGCGGGCGCGCACACGCGGTCACGGCGCTCGGCGGGTCCACGGGACCCGCAGCGTCAGTGATCTCGGTAAGGAGCCAATGGTGGCGGCTCCTTACCACGTGATCGCGCCGTCCAATGACGGCGTGATCACATGTAAACAAACCGCGTCACTTGCTGACGCCGGTTCTTCCCTCCTCTCGCTGTACCGATCGGTACAGCGTGAGAGGAGAGCGCGGATGGCTGCAGCAGTGTGGGATGGATCTGTGACTATTGCAGTCACAGATCCATCCATCCCTGCTCAGCCATCCCTGCATTAACTCCTTCCTTCCCTGCGCAAAACTCTGCATACCCCCCAATACTCTGCATACCCCCCCCAATACTCTGCATACCCCCCCCCCAATACTCTGCATACCCCCCCCCAATACTCTGCATAACCCCCCCCAATACTCTGCATAACCCCAATACTCCTCAATACTCTGCATACCCCCAATACTCCTCAATACTCTGCATACCCCCAATACTCCTCAATACTCTGCATACCCCCAATACTCCTCAATACTCTGCAATACCCCGCAATACTCCGCAATACTCCGCAGTACCCCGCAATACTCCGCAGTACCCCGCAATACCCCGCAGTACCCCGCACAATACTCCCGCACAATACTCCCGCACAATACCCCCGCGCAATACTCCCCCGCGCAATACTCCCCCGCGCAATACTCCCCCGCGCAATACTCCCCCGCGCAATAATCTGCAATCGTTTTTTTTTTAGGCTTCCCAGCCTAGAGGGGAGATGTGGGGTCTTATTGACCCCATATCTCACTGTAAAGAGGACCTGTCATGCTATATTCCTATTACAAGGGATGTTTACATTCCTTGTAATAGGAATAAAAGTAACCAAAACATTTATTTTTGGGGAAAAAGGTGTCAAACTAAAATAAATAAAGTAAAATGAACAATAAAAAAATAAAAAATAAATTACAGCGCCCCTGTACCCGTGTGCTCGTATACAGACGCGACCGCACACGTAAGTCCCGCCCACATATGAAAACGGTGTTCAAACCACACATGTGAGGTATCGCTGCGAATGTTAGAGCGAGAGCAATAATTTTGGCCCTAGACCTCCTCTCCAACTAAAAAGATGTAACCAGGAAAAACATTTAAAGCGTCGCCTATGGGGATTTTTAAGTCGCGTAGTTTGGCGCCATTCCACAAGCGTGTGCAATATTGAAGGGTGACATGTTGGGTATCTATTTACTCGGCGTAACTTCATCTTTCATATTATGCAAAAACATTGGGCTAACTTTACTGTTTTTTATTTTTTTAAGCACAAAACTGTTTTGTTTCCAAAAAAAAACGCGTTCGAAAAATTGCTGTGCAAATACAATGCGAGATAAAAAGTTGTAACGGCCGCCATTGTATTCTCTAGGGTCTTTGCTAAAAAAGCATATATAATGTTTTGGGGTTCTATGTAATTTTCTAGCAAATAAATGATGATTTTTCCATGTAGGAGAGAAATGTCAGAATTGGTCTGGGTGTTCCAGAACGCCTGATGGCGTTCCCTGCATGTTGGGCCTCTGTATGTGGCCACGCTGTGTAAAAGTCTCACACATGGGGTATCGCCATACTCGGGAGGAATAGCAGAATGTGTTTTGGGGTGTAATTTGTGGTATGCATATGCTGTGTGTGAGAAATAACCTAATAATATGAACATTTTGTGGAAAAAAAATTAAAATAAAAAAATCTTGATTTTGCAAAGAATTGTGGGGAAAAAATGACAACTTCAAAAAACTCACGATGCCTCTTTCTGAATACCTTGGAATGTCTTCTTTCCAAAAAGGGGTCATTTGGGGGGTATTTGTACTTTTCTGGCATGTTAGGGTCTCAAGAAATGAGAGAGGCTGTCAGTACATCAGATGTGATCAAATTGATCAATTTTCAGTAATTGGTACCATAGCTTGTAGACCCCATAACTTTCACCCAGACTAAATATTATCCAATTTTTTTTTTTTTTGTTACCAAAGATATGTAGCAGTATACATTTTAGGCCAAATTTATGAAGAAAAATTACTTTTTTGCAAAATTTTATAATAGAAATGAAGAAAAATTCATTTTTTTACAAAATTTACGTTCTTTTTTCATTTATAGCGAAAAAAATAAAAACCGCAGAGGTGATCAAATACCACCAAAAGAAAGCTCTATTTGTGGGAAAAAAAGGACAAAAATTTCATTTGGTTAGAGTGTTGTATGACTGAGTTATTGCCATTCAAACTGTGAGAGCACCGAAAGCTGAAAATTGGTCTGGTTATTAAGGGGGTTTAAGTGCCCAGTGGTCAAGTGGTTAAGCATCATTAAAATTGCTACTTCAGAAAAAACGCCTGACAATAACTTGTATATTGGGCTTTAAAATGATGACTTTTGAATTCGAACGTTCGAGTCCCATAGACGTCAATGGGGTTCGTGAGGTCCGTTCGAAGGTTCTGGTCCGGTGTCCGGCTCATCCCTAATGATTATCAGCAGTCTGGGTAAGTTTCTATGAAAATAGACTTGACTTGACCCTCCATTCATGTATGCAATTGTCTTTTGATAACTGACAACAGAGGCCTGTGTTTTTCAGGAATGATGAGATGCAGAGATCAGGATCAGCCAGTGACAAAGCTTTTTCTGTTATATGCTCTGCGATGGGTTTATTTTGTGCTGCTGACCTCACTACTTCCATGATTTGTCAGTCACAGCTGGCTCTAACCCTCAAAATCTATCTCTGTCGCCTTCAACTCCTAAACTCTAAAAAGATCCTTTGCTTTTACAACAGCACAGCTCACCAATTTGGGGAATGCCAAAAAGTCTGACCTTCTGACTCAGAATAACTATAGGACATATGGCCTTTTGCGTGTCCCTGCTCCCACAGAGGGGATGTAAATATTCCTAAGGCAGCTATGCTACATGGAAAGAATGTTGTTAGTGAAATCCCCATTATTGTACATTTGTGAATGTCTGCTGAACCCCATGTGAACTCACTGATTAGTCACTAAACCCTATAGAGTACTGCATTTATGTATTAGTATATCATTTAAGAGAATTTTTTTTTATTTACTTGTATCGATTTTTTTTTCCATTTTCACATTTTATTGGTGTCCCCAGGCTGCAGGCTCAACAAAAGTATACTGTATGTGTACCATATACAGGTAGAAAATGTATTCCGAGTGCTGGTAATATAATTTATAGGAGCTGTCCAGCTATTTCTCTCCATTTAAAATTTATAATACCAGCTCTTTTTTTTAAAGGTGTTGTTTTCCTATAGTTAATCGGTTACCACACACATTGACACACTGAAGGCTGACTAACTAAACTCCTTGAAGCCTGGTTTACACAAATGGGTTTCCCTGCATCCAATTTGCATGACATGCGACCATGTCCGACCTGATCACACATGTCCGGGGCGGCCACGGTCTGGAATGAAAAAGGGTCCTGTGCGTGTTTGGGTTTGGTTCAGGTGAAAATTCAGGCAAAAATTCAGACCTGAACCAGTGAACAGACATGCTCAGGACCCCAGGCATGAACCAGCAGTCGCACATATGTGAACCAGGCCTTAGTGTCAAAAATCAATCCCAAACATCCTGTTACTAGGTCATTATTGGAGTAGTTTTCATTTAATCCTGTAATTTGAAAAGTAGCTTATAAATGACATATAATATAGCTTACACTGAGCATTTTCCAGCCTTATGATCATTCTTTTTCAACCTTTTAACCACTTGCTTACTGGGCACTTCAACCCTCCTCCTGTCCAGACCAATTTTCAGCTTTCATCGCTAATGCATTTTGAATGACAATTGCACGGTCATACAACACTGTACCAAAATAGAGCTTTATTTTATTGTTTTTTTTATCACCTCTGCGAATTATATATTTTTATATTTTGTTATAAAATTTAGAAAACAGGTTATTTTTCTCCTTCATTGATGTACGCTGATGAGGCTGCACTGATGGGCACTGATAGCCTGCATTGATAGCCTGCACTGATGGACACCGATGGGCTGCATTGATGGGCACCGGTGGGCTGCATTGATGGGCACCGGTGGGCTGCATTGATAGGCACCGATAAGGTGGCAAGGTTGGGCACTGATAGGTGGCACTGGTGGGCACTGAGAGGTGACACTGATAGGTGGCACTGAAGGGAATTGATAGGTGGCACTGGTGGGCACTGAGAAGTGGCACTGATGGGTGGCAATGATGGGCACTGATTGGTGGCAGTGATGGGCACTGATGGGTGGCAATGATGGGCACTGATCAGCACTGGTAGGTTTTACTGCTAGGTGGAACTGATATAGCACTGATTGGCACCACTGGTGGGCATTGATAGGTGGCACTCGTGGGCATTGATAGGTGGCACTGGTGAGCATTGTTGGCACTGGCAGGTGGCACTGGCAGATGGTAATTGTGGGCACAGATGAGGCAGATGTGCCTCCTTCCTCTTCGGGACCGATGTCCCCTGCACATAAGCCGGTGATCAGCTTTTTTTTCTCCTCACGCTGTCAGTCCAACAATTGCCAAGCTTTTGTTTACATCACGTGATCAGCTGTCATCGGCTGACAGCTGATTACGTGGTAAGGGGCTTGGATCTGTGATCACCTGAGTCTCAGTGACTCGGTGATCACTGCATGCGGGGAGTGAGAAAAGGGGAGGACGTCTTTTGACGGCCTCCCGGAAATTCAGGTCCATGATGTAGCCATCATTTGGCTATAGCACGGACGCCAAGTGGTTAAACAAGTATGGGAAATGTGCAGCATGGTGCAGATTAAAGTGGTTCTAAAGGGGGAAGTTTTTATTATCTTAATGCATTCTATTTACAGCAGCCCCTCTAATATTAACACAAGGCCCATCTCTCTCCAGCGATCTTGCACGGGGGTCTCAACTGGCTGGGACTCTCTCTCCTCATTGGCTGAGATGACAGCGGGGCGCCATTGATTCCCACTGCTGTCAATCAAAGACAGTAAGCCAATGAGGAGAGAGAGGGGGTGAGGCCAAGCCACTGCTCCATGTCTGATTGCTCGAACAGAGCAGCAGCTCGTCTCAAATGCCCCCATTGCAAGCTGCTTGCTGTTGCAGCACTCGGCAGGGGGGCCAGGAGTGCCAGCAAGGGAACCCAGAAGAGGAGGATCTGGGCTGCTCTAAGCTGCTCTGTGCAAAACCACTACACAGAGTATAACATGTTTGTTATTTTTAAACAACAAAAAAAAACGAGACTTTAATATCACTTTAACCACTTCAATACCAGGCACTTTGGCCCCTTCCCGCCCAGGACAATTTTCAGCTATCAGCTCTGTCACACTTTGAATGACAATTGCGCAATCCAGCTACACTGTACCTAAACACATTTTTAGAATTTCGTTCCCACAAATAGAGCTTTTTTTGGAGGTATCTGATCTCCTCTGCGGTTTTTATTTTTTGCTAAACATACTAAAAAAGAACAACATTTTTGAAAAAAAAAAAAACTTTTCTTTTTTTTTGGTTATAAAATGTTGTTTTCTTCTTCACTGACGGGCACTGATGGGCACTGATGAGGTGGCACTGATGGACACTGATGAGTTGGTACTGATAAGGTGGCACTGATGAGGATGCACTGATATGTAGAATTGATAGGCACTGATAGGTGGCACTGATATGCAGTACTGATGGGCACCAATAGGTGGCATGGATATGCAGCACTGATGGGCAGTGATAGGCGGCACTGATAGGTGGTACTGATGGGCACTGATAGGTGGTACTGATGGGCACTGACAGGCGGCACTGATTGAGAGATAGGCTGTACTGACAGGTGGCACTGACTGGTGGCACTGTTGGGCAGCACTGATGATGAGATACTGACAGGTTTTACTGCTGGGCACTGAGATGGGCACTAATTAGCACTGATATGGGTACTGATTGTACTGTGATGTGCACTGTGAGCTGTTTTTATGGGGCACTGACTGACAGCTTATGGGCACATTTTAAAAGGTGTTGTGGCACATTTGAGGGGCTGTGCTGACTCGATCGGCTCTCCCTGTCAGCGCAAACCATTTACCGGCACTTCCTGGTTCATGTGATGATCAGCTGTGATTGGTCACAGCTCATCATGTGGTAAAAAGCCACTTTCAGAGGCCTCTTACCATGATCAGGGATGCAGCGTGTCAGACTGACACGCCACACTTGAGATCGCCTTGCGCGCATCAGCATGTTATCCTGCTGGACATTATATGATGCCCAGTCAGAATAACAGAACCACTTCCCGGCCGTCATTCTGCATACGGTGGGTGGGAAGTGGTTACCATGTTCGTCTTGACATGCTCTCCCTCTGCAATGCCACTAAGGTTGAGCTCCATCTGCAGTGAAGAAAGTGGGCTGCACCTGTCTACACACAGAAGAACACTTGAAATAAGTTTCTGTGTTCAAGGAAACCCTGCTAATATTTACTATATCTACAGCTCACAGTACATTAGTGTGATGGTCATTGGGAATAATGCTCCTTACCTTTATGGTCATTGAGAAGAATATCTCCATTAAAAATAGCTAAACAGATCATCAGTGCCAATGGAAACTCTGTGAGACAAAAATTGCTTTATGCCCATAGAACCTCTAACAACCTCTGGAAATCTGGAGGGACCTTAGGGTTCCATGGAACCCTGTTTGATAAAAAATAGTAGATTAAATTGCACAAGCAAAAACACCACCTACCTGCCAGTAATATTTGAAGAAAGATTGCAAACATGATTTAGTCATAGGAGCAAGATGCATACATTAAAGTATACCTCCTACAGCAAACTGGAGTGAGGAAGGGTAAGGCCGCATACACACGAGGGGATATGTCCGCTGAAAACGGTCCGATGGACCGTTTCAGCAGACATCTCCGCTCGTGTGTATGGGCTAGCGGACAGATTTCTCCACCCGACAGATTTCAAAGCAAGCTTTGAAATCTATCCGGTGGGGATCTGTCCGCCCGACATGTCTGCTGGTTAGTACACTTACCAGCAGACATGTCGTCCCCCACCGCCGCCGCGCCGCTGCCGAATGGATTCGGCGCATGCGCGGAAGTGTTTTACTTCCTGGTGCGGTGACGTGGTGGTGACGCGGCGGCGTCAACGTCACCGCCACGTCACCGCGCCGTCCGGCGGCGGGGAATTTGATCCGATGGTGTGTACACGCCATCGGATCAAACTCCCGATCGGACATATCCGATGGAAATGGTCCGCGGACCGTTTTCATCGGATATGTCCGATCGTGTGTATGGGGCCTTAGAACATCTGTTATGGTTGTCAATGAGTTCATTAAGAAGACTTGCTCTTATTGCTTGTACTAATGACTACTGTCAGTATAAAGGGAAGTAAAGGGTATAGCCCAAAAGTTTTAACTGGAGACCTACAATAGGACCTACAGCGCCACAACACCTTTTTGGAAAACAAATTCACTGTCTGACTATTAATGATGATAATGAACCTCACAGTTTCCTTTTTATCTAGTATACAGCAGCTTGGTTTGAAAACCCATTGCTTTGTTCTAATGGCTGTGGTTTATATGGTTTCCACAATGTATCCTTTTATCACTCTGGGTTATTATATGGAACATCACTGGTAAACAGATATATCAGTGGTAGTATGCCATTAAATTAACATCTCAGTAGAATTAAGTGTGAAGATGGAAAAGCTTTTTAAAATGGCAGAGGTACCCCAAGGCGGTAATAAATGAGACTTTTGGTTGACATGTTAAGTAAGTTTATTAGACATCAAATCTTTGCTGTCTAAAAATACTACGCTTCTGCCATTTGACAGGCCTTTTTCATTCTCACTATACTACTTCTCTCCTGAAGACAGAGGTATTCTCCAAATGTGCATAGCCAAGGTTTCAACAGATGTAAGGTACCACTCCCTCTTTCTTCATTTTTACTGCAAGAATTTTGCATTCTGTTGGTCTAAATACTACTATACTATAAAGCAGTGGTCTCTAAACTGTAGACCTTTGCTTGCCTTTATCTGAACCTTGAGGCACTATTTCATCCACTTACACCAACAATGGGGCTCAATCCTGTCCCTGACACCAACAGTGGGGCACTATTCCTCCCACTGACACCATCAAAAGGGCACAATTCCTCCCACTGGCACCAACAATGGGGCACAGTTCCTTCACTGACACCAGTGAAAGGGCACAATTCCTTCCACTCACGTGACGGATGGGGCACAATTCCTTTCATTGACACCGACGATGGGGCACGATTTCTCCACTGACAACAAAAATAGGGCATTGTTTACTCCTACTGGAAGGAACCCAGGACATTTTCTAATCACACTGGCCCCCTTAAAAACTGAAGGACAATAAAGTGTTCATTTGTTTAGAAAGTTTAGAGACCCCTGCTATAAAGTCTTTCCTTTATGTCTTTACACTCTCCTTTTTTTATGCTATGAGGCTACCATTATTGGGGTTGGTGAGACAACTGTTCTTCAGTTTCTGTCCAATTACCATTGCTTGCCTCTTAGGCCGCGTACACACGATCGAACATGTCCGCTGAAACTGGTCTGCGGACCAATTTCCGCGGACATGTCCGATCGTGTGTAGGGCCTAGCGGACAGGTTTCCAGCGGACAAAAGTTTCTAAGCATGTTTAGAAACTTGTCCGCTGGAAACCTGTCCGTCGGACATGTCTGCTGGTTAGTACGCCTAACCAGCAGACCGAAATCCCTCGCATGCGTCGAATTGATTAGACGCATGCGTGGAAGCATTGTACTTTCTTGTGTGCACAACGTCGCGGCGTCAACGTCACCGCCACGTCACCGCGTCATCGCGTTGTCTGTCCGCGGGGATTTTGGTCTGATCGTGTGTACACACATCAGACCAAAATATCCCAGGAGACATGTCCGATGAAAACGGTCCGCGGACCGTTTTCATCGGACATGTCTCCTCATGTGTACGCGGCCTTATATATCAGATTGACAATATAATGCAATTGTTATCATTTCTATTAATCACTACACATATACCTAAGTGCCGGTTCACACAGGGGCAACCCGACTTACAACGCGACTTTGTAAGGCGACTTCAGCGCAACTTGGAGCAACTTATAACGTGACATAGGGCCAGATTCAGAAAGACTTGCGCTGGAGTATATCGATATGCGCCACGTAACTGTAAAGATGCGCCGTTGTATCTACGCGGCCGTACCCACCAAACTAGATGCGACAGAAAACTGGCTTTTTCCGACCGGCTTAACTCTCCTTCGCCAGAGTATCGTAAGCGCATATTTTCGCTCGTCGCATCCGTCGCGCCTATTGATTTTCCATTCAAATATGCAAATGAGGGAGATTTCCCAATTCGCGAACGGATTAGCACCAGACGCTGGCTACATGCGCCGCGCGTATCTCGTCCGTCCGTCGCAAAGTTATTTCTACAAATAGCTGCTTTATCTTTACTCCAGACGGCCTCAGGTCAGCAGGAGAGCAGCTACAGCAGCAGCGTTACTGACGAAAATAGCAAGCTGAACAACCACACTTGCAAGGACAACACCTCTGTGTGCCAACATGCCAGGGGCAGTCGCGGTCCTAGCACTACTAATGGGTCCCCCGGTACGGAGGAGGTGGGCACGTGAGAGGATATACCGCATGCGCATGAGCCTCTTTGGCATGGGGGATGAGGAGGTGTATCGCCTCTTCAGATTCAGCCCAGATGCAATACTTGAACTAACCACAACCCTGCAGGATGACATCACCAGCAAGACACACCGCTCACAAGCAGTGCAGCCACTGGTGAAGGTACTGGCAACACTCCATTTCCTTGCAAGTGGATCATTCCAGCGTACAAGTGGAGTGGTGGCTGGGATGTCACAGTCCTCCATGAGCAGATGTGTGCACCAGGTTGTCCCTGCAATCCTCAGACGCATGTCCCACCAGGACACGCAGGAGCTGCGGCTGAAGGCAATGACAGAGTTCTACAACATTGCAGGATTCCCACGCACTGTGGGGGCCATTGATTGCACACATGTGGCCCTACAGCCCCCCAGTGCCACAGAGCACATATACCGCAATCGGAAGCATTGGCACTCCATCAACGTACAGGTGATAGCCGATGCCCAACGCCTCATATGGCACATCCGTGCCAAACACCCCGGATCCAGCCATGACAGCTTCATATACAATCAGAGCCCCATCCCAACGGAATTCGAACAGAACGTGTATGGGGACAGCTGGCTGGTTGGTGAGTGACATGGGTGGCAGGCATGACTGCCCCCCCCCCCATGATGCTGACATCACAAGGGGCACATGCACGGTTAACATCCTCCTGTCTTTTCCCTTCCAGGTGACTCGGCATATGCACTGGGACCCCATCTCATGACTCCTTTCCGGAACCCCCAAACCAGAGGAGAGAGAAAATACAATGAAGCACACATCAAAACCCGTGCAGTGGTGGAGCAAACATTTGGGCTCCTGAAGTCCTGTTTCCGCTGCCTGGATAAGTCTGGGGGGGCCTTATTGTATTCCCCTACCTTCGTGTGTCAGATCATCGGTGCATGTTGCATTCTGCACAACTTTGCCATGAGAAAGGGCCTGCAGATTGACATACGTGATGACCTGACCCCCCAACCAGACAATCCCCCCCTGCCAGAGGAGAACCAGTCTGCTGATGGAAGAGCAGTCAGGAGGCTCCTCGCCGTAGGCATCTTTGGACACTAAACAAAAAGATTGATCACACGGACAATGCACCCATGCACACCACTGATGTCCCTAGATCACACACACCACATCCACATCGCATTGGATTAGACCAAGTCCAACATGTAGGACTTGGGAGCAGCAACGCCGCGTCAAGGCCCCAATGGTGTCGCTGTCCATTCATACACCATTCACGCGTCATTCACACAGCCGTGGGGATAACTTCTCCACCACGGCCGAGGGTGACACCCCTTACTGGCAGGAGTGCCACCCCCTCACATTCACACACCATTCACACTGCAACGTGTGCAGTATCAATAAAAAAAAACTCATAACCTGAGCAAAATAACAAAGAAAATAAAAAGCTCATAACCTGAGCAAAATAACAAAGAAAATAAAAAGCTCATAACCTGAGCATTAATGAAATAAAAAAATAAATAAAAAACATCATCTGGGATGCCGGGGGCTCCTTCTGGTGGCCCCTCTCTGGCTCCTCAGCTGCCTAGATGGAGTGGGTGGGGGTGGGGGGGCATCTGGAGGTGGCTGACCCCTGGGTGGGCCACTCCTGGCAGGTGTGGCCTGCCTGCCCTCCAAGGCCATGGCTATCCGGCCGAGGTAAGAGTTTGTCTGGGCCTGCATCCTGAGCTGCCGGGTGACCTGGTAATGCTGGGCCCGATGACTCTGCCTCCCCTGGTCCCGGATGGCAGCAGTGTTTGCCTGGACGGCTGCAGTGAGGTGCCTTATATCAGCCTGCACCTCCCCAGACTGGTCACCACTGCAGCGCAGTTGCAGCTGACATCCTGCACTGCATTAGATATCTGGGCCACGGAGCACAGGTTGTCAGCCACTCTGTCCAGGTGCCCAACTATGTCCCCCATTTGCTGGGTCTGCCTGGCGTGGTCCCTCGCCACCTGGTCCTGGATCAGATTAGACACCCCCCTGGTCTTGCGGGTGGCCTTCCTGGGGCCAGTAGATGGTTGGCCCCGGGGGGGATGGAGTCGCCCTTGAGGGGCTTACTAGGAGGGGGGAGGGGATTAGAGAGGGCCCTGCCGAAGGGGAGGACTCCTCCAAAATTAAAATAATGTCCTGCTCTGCCACAACAGGCTCCTCCTCAACCACCTCTGCAGGTGAGGTGTGGGCACTCTCCTCCACCTCGGTCTCTTCACCACCCAGGGGCTCGGGCACAGGATGCCGTTGGGGGGATGGGGTGGACTGGCCACCAACAGATGATGGCCCAGCTCCGTCATCTGTGGATGACACAAAGCACACACATGTTGGGTGGTCCCACACACTTGGCACATGTACCCTCCCCCCCCCACATGCAACACACCAAAAAGGGGGTAAAAATCACTTACCTGTCCTGGAGCCTTCCTCCATGGAGTCATATCCCGGGACCCCCTCCAACTGCTCCCTGTCCAGGCAGCGGGCGACCACCTCCTCCTCCATGGTCAGGCTGACCGCACATGGGGGTCCACCCCCCGTGCCCCTCTCATGCCTCCTAATGGTGGCCACCTTGCCCCGGACCTTGCGCCGTAAATCATTAATCTTCTTGCCAATATCGGCACCAGTCCAGGTGGAGTACCCCAAAATATTTACTCTGGCAGCAATGCTTGCCAGGATGGCCTGCTTCCTATCCCGGCTGGTCTTTCTGCTTTTCCTGCCATGGAGGACATCGTTGTGGGTCTCCATAGCCGAAATTACAATCGAGACCTCCTGGGGATTGAAATTGAGGTTTCTCCTCTCTTTGGGGGGAGCGGGAGCAGCCATTACAGAGCAAAAGTAACTTCTCTGGGGTGGGGGGAAATGGAAATACTTTTGCGCCGGAATGGCGCTTCCGCTGGCGCTTTTATGCGCGCAACGGAACACATTGCGCTGACATTTCCTGTGAAGTGGTGCCGACATGCGCACAGGGGGGCGAGTGGAGCCTCACTCACTGCGCATGCTCCGTGGATGATGCGCTGAATGTAAGCCTCTGCGCTGGGCTCCGCCCATCATTTACATATGATCACACCCACTTCCACTTGCGTCGGGTTACGCCAGCGCATTTTCGTTTCTCCGGCGCAACTTTAGGAGCAAGTGCTATGTGAATAACAGTACTTGCTCCTAAAGTTTTGGCGGAGTAACGTAAATGAGAAACGTTACTCCAAATTAAAGATTCGCCCATCTACCTGAATCTGGCCCTTAAAGTTGCCTCCATGACAGGCGACTTTGGCTGTGGCCAATCACAGAATAATCAGCTCTGTGGGAGGGAGGGGTTTGCCTGAGAAAATCATTTTTTTTTTCCTGTAAAGTTAAGACAGTGATCCGACTTCTGAGGCGACTTGCATTGAAATGGGTACAAGTTGCCTAGAAGTCATCTTGAAGTGGTACAGAGTCAGAGTGCCTTCAGTAGTGTACATTAAGACGGCTCTCATTCACTTCAATGGAATTTTTAATGTCGCCCGACTTGGGACGGCTTGGGGCGACACAAGTCGGATCCCAAGTTGCTATAGTGTGAACCGCCACTAAGACTTTTGTTTTTAAAGAACGGTAACAATCTTCTGTATTAAAACCATTGTATGCTCTTAAATTAACCACTTCCATACCGGCCTATAGGGGAATCACGTCATGGTGATCCCCTTGCCGATGAGACAGGACGTTGCACAACGTCCTGTCTTCACGGCGTTCTAGGGCGTGCGCGCGCGCGCGCGCCGGCTGCGCGGCGCGCACGCGCCCGCGGCACCACCCGCGATCCCGCGCGCGTGCCAGACGGCCGTGATTGCCGCCGGGCACCCGCGATTTCCGGAAATCACGGCAGGAGTGTGGATCTGTATGTGTAAACACACAGATCCACCTCCTGTCAGCGGTGAGGAGACTGATGTGTGTTCCCAGCGGGAGGGAGGGGTTTGCCTGAGAAAATCATTTTCTTTTCCTGTAAAGTTAAGACAGTGATCCGACTTCTGAGGCGACTTGCATTGAAATGGGTACAAGTTGCCTAGAAGTCATCTTGAAGTGGTACAGAGTCAGAGTGCCTTCAGTAGTGTACATTAAGACGGCTCTCATTCACTTCAATGGAATTTTTAATGTCGCCCGACTTGGGACGGCTTGGGGCGACACAAGTCGGATCCCAAGTTGCTATAGTGTGAACCACCACTAAGACTTTTGTTTTTAAAGAACGGTAACAATCTTCTGTATTAAAACCATTGTATGCTCTTAAATTAACCACTTCCATACCGGCCTATAGGGGAATCACGTCATGGTGATCCCCTTGCCGATGAGACAGGACGTTGCACAACGTCCTGTCTTCACGGCGTTCTAGGGCGTGCGCGCGCGCGCCGCCGGCTGCGCGGCGCGCACGCGCCCGCGGCACCACCCGCGATCCCGCGCGCGTGCCCGACGGCCGTGATTGCCGCCGGGCACCCGCGATTTCCGGAAATCACGGCAGGAGTGTGGATCTGTATGTGTAAACACACAGATCCACCTCCTGTCAGCGGTGAGGAGACTGATGTGTGTTCCCAGTACAGAGGAACACACATCGATCTCCTCCCCCTGTGAGTCCCCCTCCCCCTACAGTTAGAACATACTTTAGGACACATTTTAACCCCTTCAGCGCCCCCTAGTGTTAACCCCTTCCCTGCCAGTCACATTTACACAGTAATTAGTGCAGTTTTATAGCAATAATCGCTGTGTAAATGTGAACGGTCCCAAAAACGTGTCAAAAGTGTCCGATATGTCCGCCGCAACGTCACGGTCACAAAAAAAAAACGCAGATCCCCGCCATTACTAGTAAAAAAAATTAAATAAAAATGCCATAAATCTATCACCTATTTTGTAGACGCTATAACTTTTGCGCAAACCAATCAATATACGATTATTGCGTTTTTTTTTTACCAAAAATACGTAAAATACGTATCGGTCTAAACTGAGGGGAAAAAAAGTTTTTTTTAAAAAAAATATTGTGAGATGTATTAAATAAAAAGGAAAAAATATTGTGTTTTTTTTAAAATTGTCGCTCTTCTTTTGTTTATAGCGCAAAAAATAAAAACCGCAGAGATGATCAAATACCACCAAACGAAAGCTCTATTTGTGTGGGGAAAAAAACATAATGATTTAATTTGGGTACAGTATTGCCTGACCGCGCAATTGTCATTCAAAGTGCAACAGCGCTGAAAACTAAAAATTGGTCTGGGCAGGAAGGGGGTGAAAATGCCCTGTATGGAAGGGGTTAAACACATAATAGTGCCAAATATTACTGAGGCACTGCTTCCAGGTATAGGAAATGTGCATATGATTATCTTAGGATAAAGAACAGACACAAAAAAAGTTTTTTTTTATTGTATGGAAAATGGACCCAAAATTCCACCTCTACAGATCTGTTTTTCTGGTGACTTTCATCTATGGATGATCTTTCACATTTAATAACATGTATACAGTATATCATCACAGGACAAAGATCGGAGAAAGGATGCAAAAAGTCTCAACATATCTATTTAGCATACTATAATAATAAAAAGCTGAATTCCATTCAGCATTCAGTGAAATAGAATCATGGAATGTTTCATAAGGTTCATAACGTAAATAAATGTTTCAGTGCTTTCTCAAGGCCAGTGAATAACAATGAGTGACAGAGGGCCTTAAATAAACATGAATATATTGTGTAATATTTAATGTGTTACATCATACTGGTCCCTGTTGAAAGGAGTTGTTATTCTTTTCTCCTAACAGAATTTGTTCTGCTGTTGGATGAAACATTTCTGACATTGACTTCCTTATTTTTCACTCAAAATGAACTTTTATGTTTCCTCTCTCTCGTACTGACGGCCAAACGTAATGTCATTGTTAAAACATTTGGAGTTAAGCGGATGAGGTTACATTTGCTAGCGCCTCATTTCTTAGGCTCTTCACAACGATGGGCATTGATAAATAGCACAAAAATGTAGGATGCAAAGGGGAGATTTACTAAAGCCGGAGCACTCAGAAACTGGTGCAGCTGTGCATGGTAGCCAATAAGCTTCTAACTTCAGCTTGTTTAGTTAAGCTTTTAAAAATAAAACCGGGAAGCTGATTGGTTTCTGTGCACAACTGTGTATGTGACACAGACCTATAGATTAAAAAAACAGCTAAGCATTACTTTACTGTATATCATAATCAACACATTGCAAAATGTCACCGTGCATCCTTTTTCCCTCAATAGTGGCAACTAAAGTGACTGCCATTTAAATTCAAAAAAGTGAGCCACACACCAATGACATCTCAAAAGTCCACATGTTTTTAATGAACAAGCAAATAGGTTCCAGCACATACTGCAAAGCTTTTAGCCACACCTCCAACTCGTTTCACCCATTTAGAATCAATGTTTACAAACATTTAAGAATTGTTTAACCACTTCCAACGACACCTCCAGGCCCTTTAATAGGTTCTAAACGTCACATGATCAGAAAGCTCTCTAACACAAGTATGAATCAGGAGCTTTCCGCTACAGGCCAGTAGCTGTGTCGGGAGTGCATTCTCTGCACAGAAGTTTATTTTCATAGGGACACATATATGCAGTCTCTCTGCAATAAAACTCACTCTCTGAAAGCCTACAAATATGCATAACTCTGGTGGGAACTGGTTAATGCCCTTTCACATGGGCAGCATCTGACCCGGTCCATTGATCCCTTGCTGAATCAGAGCAGAACGGAACAGATGCCACCTTTGATACATATGTGTCAATTCATGTTTTTCCTCCAGCTTGGAACCAGACCCACGTTAGGTCTCTGGGCAAGCAGATATAAATGGATCATTTTACTTACGATCAATCACGTTTAGGTCCAAAAAATGGAAAATCTTTTTTTTTTTTGGGGGGGGGGGACCTTGACAGGGGTAAGGTGTCCTGTGGTGGTGGGACCCTGTGCTATCTTAAAGATTGCTGGTTTAAGCGAGATTTTGGAGAGAAGGACACACTAATTGCACAGCTGTGTGTTTGGCTATTAAATTCTGACCTGACTATGGCTCGGAGCCCCACCCAACAGACAGGAAGTCTGTCCTGGGAGTCAGGTGGACTCCCATCCCTCTAAAAGGAGTCAGAGGCTGTAGGAGGCAGATGTCATTGGTGATTGAGCAGCAAGGTGCTGATTAGGAGTAAGCTAGGAGAGAGCTTAACTCTAGGAAACTGTTTGTTCTGAGGAGCTGACTTAAGGTCTAGGCTAAAGGCCTGAAACAGCCGGATGGCAAGAATGAAAGCCAGGAGGCTAAAGTGTTGATGACTAACATTGAGCGTCTGTTCAGCTCTGCCTGAAAGACTAGGGGCCAGATTCTCATAAGAGATGCGACGGTGTATCTCCAGATACACCGTCGTATCTCTGTTTTTGTCCCCGGGTATCTATGCGTCTCATTCCTAGAATCCTTTACGTATAGATACAGCGTAGATCCGACTGGCGTAAGTGACTTACACCATCGGATCATAGATGTAATTCTACGCTGGCCGCTAGGTGGCGTTCCCGTCGATTTCAGCGTCGAATATGCAAATGAGCCTGATACGCCGATTCCCGAACGTTTTTACACTGCTTCGCCGTAGTTTCCGTAAGCGTAAGGTTACCCCTGCTATATGAGCCGCCCCCTTTGAATTACGCGCCCTTATGCCGGGCCATTTACACTATGCCGCCGCAAATTACAGAGCAAGTGCTTGCAGAATACGCCACTTGCTCCTGTAAGTTTCGGCGGCGTAGTGTATATAGCTTACGCTACGTTACGCCGGCATCTACGAGAATCTGGCCCTAAATCTTCTTTCATTTGATCCAGAAAAAGTTGTGTGTAACAGTAGAATGCAAACACAAAGAAGAGCACTGAAAGGTGTTGGCATACACCACCTTAATCTTAACACTTTGCTCAGTCACATGAATCTGGCTCTTATTTATTTTCACTTTGTAGCAAAGTTCAGCATCAGCTGTAGTCAAATTAAAGCGATTGTAAAGGAAAGAAACATTTTAAATAAAAATAACAAACATCTCTATACTTACTTGCTCTGTGCATCGAAATTGCACAGAGTGGCCCTGAACCTCCTCTTTTTGAATTCCCTGTGTGCGCTGCTGACTCCTCCTCCCTGTCCTGTGCCCCCAAGGAAAGCTGCTTCCCATGTTTGCAGTCATGCATGCTGACTCCTGAGCCCCGCTGCCGCATCCATTGGCACAGACATACGGACTCACCTCTGCCCCCCACTTGCTTGTCAGTGGCTTTGATTGACAGCACTGGGAGCCTAGGCTCCTGGTGCCTTAGCAAAGCCAGTGAGACCTGGAAGTGAGGGGAGGGAAGAGCTGCAGACGTGCACTGCGCTGGATGGAATGAGGTCTTGGGTAAGTATAAGGGAGGGTGAGGGACAACATTTGATGCCTAAGTATTTTTTTCCTGACTGCAAGGAATACATTCAGGTAAAAAAAGTTTAGGCTTTAGAACCACTTTAATCTTTTTGCTTCGCTTTTGCCTTTGGGTCCTTTAGCACCAAAAGCAAAAAGGCTAACATGTGCCATCCCCCCATTAACTACTTCAACAGCATAGGTTGCAGGTTTTTCTTTTGCACCTAAAGAGCAACTAAAGAGCAAAAATATAATGTAACTTTAATGCAACTTGCAGTCCATAGATGTGGTGGCTACATTTGTTTTCCTTTCTTTCAGGATTTTCTTCCATTATTTTAACCTGATGATTTTGTCCTAGGGTGACAACACTCACTCACCATACTGTATATATGGAGAAAAGGCTTTGTTAACTTAGGTCAGGAAGTATATTAGGATTACAAAACACCCCCCACCCTATCCATGGCATCACAAGGTGTTCTGTAGTTCACAGAGATTCATAGCTTTTAAAATTTAAAATTCCAGTGCAATATTGTTAGTTTGCTACAGGAATTTGGAAGCTCATTGGATTTTTGGAAGGATCAACAAGTATTTGTTTTGCATTTATCAAAAGGCGATAACAAAATGCTTTCTATGGTATATTTAACAGACAACAGGTGAGCAGATAAGGCAAGTTCAACATTAACATATACATACACCTTAATTTATGTGTTTTACTAGCCTCCTGCAGTCCCATGTACAGTATTTCTGTGTTCAGTCTGGAAATGGAGGGGCAGCTCTGTACACCATTCATCCTATGCTATATTGTCTTGTGCTTTTCAGTTACAATCTTGATAAAGCTTTAACTGCAGCGGGGAAATAAATTGGTAAAGACTTGGTTACGATGCCTGGCAGGGTTTCCGAGGTAAACAATTGGCTGGACAGAATTAAAATGTTAACACTATCTTTTGGCACATAAGACAAGCTACATATGTATGTCGACTCTGTGCTTAGCTGTTTTTTACAGATATATCTTCATATATTAGGGACACTTCCTAAGAAAACTGAAATTTAGGAGTATTACAACTTCCTGACCATGCAGCTCCAGTATACTGAGTTTTATTTCCACCAACGATACTAAATACATAACTGGAGTTTGAACATTTTCCCCATTTATGTGGGTTTCACACTCTATGTAAATACATACGACTAGTTTACCACTTCTTTTTTGTGTCTGCGTGTGTTGTGAAGACGTAAGAATAAAGTTAATTCAGGTGCAGGGATTGATGTACAGGTTTCATTGACATTGTGCACAAAATAGTCAATGCGTTTCTAGTAGGGTTGTCCCGATACCTATACCAGTATCGGTATCGGGACCGATACCAGTATCGGTATCGGGACCGATACCGAGTATTTGCGGGAGTACTTGTACTCCCGCAAATACCCCTGATACCTAAATAGAATACTCCCCCCCCCACCGCCGCATGGGTTAAACAGCGTGCGGGAACATCACAGCTTTCATTTGAATAGCTGTAGTGTTCCCGCGCATATAAACACTCCCCCTTGCTCGGGATTGGATGGGTGATCGTGATCCGTCCAATCCAGAGCAAGGGGGAGTGTCTATACAATGCTTCAATGTCTCCTGGGAGCTTTTGTCATTGTTCCCAGGAGACATTGCAGTATCGAAGAAGTGACAGAATACCCGCACACTACCTAATGAATCCATATACAGGAAGCGGCAGGTAACATAAAGTATTACTAAGGTTCGCCTGCCCCTGACAGTGACTCGAACTGGGCATCGCCACTTAGTGAAGGATTGGCTCGGCTGCTCTCAGCTGCTCTAGTCCTGCAAAGGGAACTGCGTTCCTGCTGTGAAAAAAGTGCAGGAACTCCGTTCCCACACGTTCCTATAGGACTTGAGCCTTGCTGCTGGGTGTCTATAGTATGCCTGTAAAGTGGCACGTGTTTAGAACTGTCCCTGCACAACATGAGATTACTATAAGGAAAAAAGTACCGTATTTTTCGGACTATAAGACGCACTTTTTTCCCTTAAAAATATGGGGAAAAACCTCAATGCGTCTTATAGAGCGAATGTACATTAGGCACCGCCCCCCGCCGCTGCTGGCAACGCCTCCTGTCACTGCCGTTGTTCTACAGCTTGTGGTCAGTCTGCCCCTGCAATTGTCACTACACCGAGAGGCCGTGAGAGAACGGGTGGGGGGCTCTGCAACTTTCTCATGCAGGGGAAAAAACACAGCACCGAGCGGGTTGTTGGCAGTGGTGGAGGATGTTGTGGGGGACAGCGTTCTGTTGGAAATGTTCCACTGCGAGCCGTGCTTAGCGATGGGCGACGAGCACCCTGTGATTGGCCGATAGATGTCATTTGTGATTGGCCGTGGCAGAGCGTTTAACATTTGGAGGCGGGGCTGGTCTGAGGGATCGTGCTGTTCCGTCAGATTTGGCGACCGGACCAGCTGCATGTGTGAGTCCCACCTCTCTGCCTGGCGTGCTGTGTGTCTCCTGAGGTCTCCCTCTGATCACTCTGTCAGCCCACTTATCTCTTTCAGCTCACCCCTTTGTCAGCACCCTTCCCCCTCTGTCTGTCAGCCACCCTACCCCAGTCAGCCATCCCACCCCACCACACGTCAACCCCAGTCAGCCACCCCACCCCAGTCAGCCACCCCACCCCAGTCAGCCACCCCACCCAGCCATCCACCCCACCCAGTCAGCCATTCCACCTCACTCAGCCACCCCACCCCACCACTGTCAGCCACCCCACCCCACCACTGTCAGCCACCTCACCCCTGTCAGCCACCCCACCCCACCACTGTCAGCCACCCCACCACTGTCAGCCACCCCGCCCCTTGTCACCCCAGTCAGCCACCCCACCCCAGTCAGCCACCCCACCCCAGTCAGCCACCCCACCCCAGTCATCCACCCCACCCCACCCCAGTCAGCCACCCCACCCCAGTCATCCACCCCACCCCAGTCAGCCACCCCACCCCAGTCAGCCACCCCACCCCACCCCAGTCAGCCACCCCACCCCAGTCATCCACCCCACCCCACCCCAGTCAGCCACCCCACCCCAGTCAGCCACCCCACCCCACCACTGTCAGCCACCCCACCACTGTCAGCCACCCCGCCCCTTGTCACCCCAGTCAGCCACCCCACCCCCCTCAGTCAGCCACCCCACCCCAGTCATCCACCCCACCCCACCCCACCCCAGTCAGCCACCCCACCCCAGTCAGCCACCCCACCCCACCCCTGTCAGCCACCCCACCGCTGTCAGCCACCCCACCCCACCACTGTCAGCCACCCAATCCCACCACTGTCAGCCACCCAATCCCACCACTGTCAGCCACCCCACCCCACCACTGTCAGCCACCCAATCCCACCACTGTCAGCCACCCAATCCCACCACTGTCAGCCACCCCACCCCACGACTGTCAGCCACCCCACCCCACCACTGTCAGCCACCCCACCACTGTCAGCCACCCCACCCCACCACTGTCAGCCACCCAATCCCACCACTGTCAGCCACCCCACCCCACGACTGTCAGCCACCCCACCCCACCACTGTCAGCCACCCCACCCCACCACTGTCAGCCACCCCACCACTGTCAGCCACCCCACCACTGCCAGCCACCCCACCTCTATCAGTGCCCCCTCTCTGTCAGCCACAGCAGGGTGCATCATGCCAGCCACCCACTCACTGACTCAGAGTAGGGAGCCAGCCACCCGCAGCAGAGTGTACCATGCAAACCAGCCACCCACAGCAGGGTGCACCATGCCAGCCACCCACTGACCCACAGCAGGGAGCCAGACAAGCCACCCGCAGCAGGGTGCACCATGCCAGCCACCCACCCACTGACCCACAGCAGAGAGCCAGGCCAGCCACCCACAGCAGGGTGCTGCCAGCCAGCCACCTACAGTGACCCACCCACAGCAGAGCCAGGGTGCCAGCCATCCACATAGGATGACTCACCCACACATAGCAGCCAGCCAGCCACTGTGACCCATCCACAGCAGGGCCAGGGTGCTAGTCAGCCACAGAGGACGTGGGAGCCAGCCACAGCTACAGTATCCATAGTTAAGGTAAGAGGAGTGCTACATAGTGCCAATGGCAATGGTCAGGCTGCATTAATCAGGCTGCATTTCTTTGGCACAGGTCAGGCTGCATTTCATTGGCACTGGTAAATATTTTAGTACACTATTTGGTTAAGAATATTTTTTTCTTGTTTTCCTCTTCTAAAACCTAGGTGCGTCTTATGGTCAGGTGCGTCTTATAGAGCGAAAAATACGGTAATTTAAAACTGCTTGCGGCTTTAATGTAATGTCTGGTCCCTGCAATATGGATGACAATCATTGAGAAAAATAGCACAGACACAGACAGTACACACACCACGTAGCTTTCGGTGCACACTGCAGAGGACATGGGCAGTACACACACCACGTAGCTTTAGGTGTACACTGCAGAGGACATGGGCAGTACACACCACGTAGCTTTAGGTGCACACTGCAGAGGACACAGGCAGTACACACCACATAGCTTTAGATGCACACTGCAGAGGACACAGGCAGTACACACCATGTAGCTTTAGGTGCACACTGCAGAGGACACAGGCAGTATACACACCATGTAGCTTTAGGTGCACACTGCATAGGACAGGGACAGTACACACACCATGTAGCTTTAGGTGCACATTGCAGAGGACACAGGCAGTACACACCATGTAGCTTTAGGTGCATACTGCAGAGGACACAGGCAGTACACACCACGTACTGTAGCTTTAGGTACACACTGCAGAGGACACAGGCAGTACACACCACATAGCTTTAGGTACACACTGCAGAGGACACAGGCAGTACACCACTTGAGAATACTGCAGCTAGCACAATCACCTGCCTGCCTGTCAGTAAATTAGGAAGAGGGGATCTAGCTAAACTATACAGTGTATAAATATATATACAACACCTGGGATGCATATATATCCTCTACACACTGTAACTTTAACTGACTAGCCTGCCTGCCTGCCTGCTCTATCTACCTACTAAAAATTACACACTCTCTCTCTCTGTCTTCTCTCTCTTAACCACCGCAACACACTACACAAGGCTGACCTGCAGACGGCCTTTTATAGTGTGGTCGTGTACTAAACCCCCTGAGCCAGGGTGGCTTTGGCCAATTATGGCTCTCCATTTTTTGCAAGCTGTGATTGGACAAGCATGCGGGTCAAACATCAGCCAGCAATGCACTGGGATGCTGCAGTGAATTATGGGCCATAAAAAAATGCCCGTCGAATTTGGTGCAAAAGGCCCAAAACGTTCATAATTCGAACGATCGAACATACGATGTTCGATGCGATCGTGAGTTTGACTCGAATATGAAGCTCATCCCTAGTGGTCATTAAGCCTGACATCAGCCTGTTCTGAAAAGGTAAGCAAATAGGAGGTGGAACCCTTCTTCAAAATACAACAGCACTGTGAATGTTGGTGCATGTGAATACGCACATCTCAGCAGATACGTGAGGGTGCTATTAACAATTAAGGGCATTGCTGTGTATCTGCTAAAGGGCAGCATGTGGTGTCAGGAAAGCGATTTTACATGCGTTCCTGACAAATGTAAATGCAGGCTAAATGTCTCAGTTACATTGGTGGTCAGTGCCAATCTTCTCATTACATTGGGGCTTGGTGTACAATCCTTTAATTTACACTCGTGGCCAGTGTGAATGCCCCTTACATTGGTGGTCAGTGTAAATACCTCCTTACATTGGTGGTTACTGTGAAAGCTCCTATTACATTAGAGGTCAGTGTAAATCTCCATTACATTAGTGGTCAGTAGGGATGAGCTTCGAGTTGGAGTTAAACTCATGTTCGACTCAAAGATTGCCTGTTCGCCCATTCGACGAACAGCGAACAATTTGGGGTGTTCACGGCAACTTTGAAAAGCTGTGAAACACCATGTAAAAGTCTATTTAAGAAATCTAAAGTGCTAATTTATAGGTTTATTTGCAAGTTTTTGTCATAAAAAGTGTTTAGGGACCTGGGTCCTGCCCCAGGGGACATGTATCAATGCAAAAAAAGTTTTTAAAACTGACGTTTTTACGGGAGCAGTGATTTTAATAATGCTTAAAGTGAAACAATAAAAGTGAAATATTCCTTTAAACTTCGTACTTCGTACTTCGTAAGTGCAAGTTTGCTCTTTAGTAGCACGTAAGCGCATTTACTGTAAGTGCAAGTTTGCTCTTTAGTAGCACGTAATCGCATTTACTGTAAGTGCAAGTTTCCTCTTTAGTAGCACGTAAGCGCATTTACTGTAAGTGCAAGTTTGCTGTGTAATCGCACGTAAGCACATTAACTGTAAGTGCACATTTGCTGTGTAATCGCACGTAAGCGCATTTACTGTAAGTGCAAGTTTGCTCTTCAGTAGCACGTAAGCGCATTTACTGTAAGTGCAAGTTTGCTCTTTAGTAGTACGTAAGCGCATTTACTGTAAGTGCACGTCTGCTGTTTAATCGCACGTAAACGCATTTACTGTAAGTGTGCGTGTGGTATTTATTTACACCTGAACGCATTAAAATGTCTGGAAGGACAACAAAGAGAGGCAGAGAGTCACAAGGGCAAGCAGGCTCTGCATCTAGAGGCAACGCAGGTGGTGGACGAGGTGCATCCTCTTCAGCACGTGGCCGCTTGTCCTTCTTTCGGGAGCTGGCCGTGTTGAGCCTCAACATGCAGAGAAAATAGTAGATTGGATGACCAAGCCGTCCTCATCCTCCTCTCTCACACAGACTGATCTTAGTTTGTCTGGCAAAGCAGCTGCCAAGGCTTCCTCTTCCCTCTGTACAATGGCATCACACAATCCTTCCCTAGTCCCACCGTGTCCTCCTAAGGAGTCCCCCGAACTGTTTCAACACAGTGTTGGGTACATGCTGAATGAAGATGCGCAGCGTTTTGAAGGCTCCGATGATGGAACACAGATAGAGGAAGGCATTGATGTGAGCCCAGGGAGAGGGGGTGGTCGAGAGGGACAGCAATCTGGCAGTGATGTTCCCCCAGCTGGAGCATACTACCAGGTTTTTGACAGTGATGAGGAGGGAGGGGATGATGAGGTCACTGACTCTACCTGGGTGCCTGATAGGAGAGAGGAGGAGGAGGAGGACGAGGCACATGCACATCTCCAAAAAGGCAGGATGCCCTCCAGGGGTCAGCTTAAGGGCACACAAACTGCATTACAGCGCACATCTACGCTTGTGCATGGCGCTGCTGTGTCTGAACGGTACAGCAAAAGTTCTTTGGTGTGGGCCTTTTTTGAAACATGTCCATCAGATCGTACCTTTGCTATTTGCAACATATGTCGCAAGCGTATCTTGCGTGGCCAAAACATCACCCGCCTGGGTACCACATGCTTGTCCAGACATATGTCGACCTGCCATGCAGCTCGTTGGCAAGCACACCAGAAAGACCCACACCAAAGACCAAAGCGTACCTCCACTTGCCCTTCTGGGACCTCCAACCCCACTAGACCCCCAGTCCTCTCTGAAGCCTGCAGTAAAGGTGTAAAAATAGGTGTGTCACAACCTAGTAGTAGTAGTACATGTGGGCAATCTACTGATAGTACCAGACAAATTTCCCTGCCCTAGCTGCTGCAGCGCCAAAAGAAGTACTCTCCCAGCCATCCACATGCCCAGCGGTTGAATGCTAGCTTAGTAAAATTGCTAGCACTTCAACTGCTACCTTTTCAGTTGGTAGATTCTGCCCCCTTCCGTGAGTTTGTGTAATGTGCAGTACCTCAGTGGCAAGTACCCAAACGCCACTTTTTCTCACGGAAGGTGATTCCGGCTCTCTACCGGCATGTGAAAGGCAATGTCCATGCCTCGCTGGACAGGGCGGTCAGTGGTAAGGTGCATCTTACCGCTGACTCATGGTCCAGAAGGCATGGACAGGGACGTTACCTGTCTTTTATGGCGCATTGGGTGACTCTGCTGGCAGCTGGGAAGGATGCAGGGCAAGGTACAGTCGTTTTGGAGGTTGTTTCGCCACCACGGCTCCAAAGCACTACTACTGGTTGTGACACACCTTTCTCCTCCACCCCCTCCTCTTCTTCTTCCTCTGTGGCCTCTTCCTGTGGTGATGTTTTCTCTGAACCAGCCGTGCTCCGTAGGCATACGAGGGGCTTCGCAGGAATGCAGGCCAAGTGATGCCATGCGGTGCTAGAGCTGGTGTGCTTGGGAGACAGGAGCCACACTGGGGAAGAGGTTTTGTCAGCTCTGCAGGGGCAGGCTCAGAAGTGGTTGATGCCACGCCAGCTGAAGCCTGGAATGGTGGTCAGTGATAATGGCACCATCCTCCTCTCTGCTCTGCGACAGGGAAAACTCACCCATGTGCCCTGTTTTGCGCATGTCCTCAATTTGGTGATGGAGCGGTTTTTGGGCAGGTACCCAGGCTTACAGGATGTCCTAAAGCAGGCCAGGAAAGTCTGTGTGCATTTCCGGGGGTCATATAATGCCACTGCTTGGCTGACAGACCTCCAAAGGGAATACAACCTGCCCAAGAACCGCCTAATCTGTGACATGCCCACCAGATGGAACTCTACGTTGGCCATGCTGCAGCAGCTGCACACGCAGCAGCGGGCCATTAATGAGTACCTGTGCCAAATATGGCAGCAGTGACAGTGCATGCATCAGTGAGACTGTCCCTCTTATTCACATGTTGGAGCACACGATACGTGGAATAGTTTACAGGGCCCTTGAGGCAGAACAGAGTGAGGAAGAGGAGGACTTCCTTACCTCTCAAGACCCCCTTTATCCAGACAGTGGTCCTGCTTGCCCACCTAGCACACAGGAAGAGGAGGGGGAGGAGGAGGAGGATGATTGTATCAGTAGCATGGAGGTGGAGCCTAGGACTCAGCATCAGCAGCAGCAGTCTTCAAGGGATCATTTACAGTCCCAAGGAACACGTGGACATTTACGTGGCTGGGATGAGGTGCCTGTGGATCCTGTCGTCCTCAGTGACTCAGAGGACTGTGCCCCGAATGCCTCTGCAAACCTACGCTGCATGGCCTCCCTGATCCTGCAAAGCCTGCGTAAGGATCCTGGTGTACGTGCTATCAAGGAGAGGGATCATTACTGGCTGGCAACTCTCCTTGATCCACGTTACAAGAGTAAGGTTGCGAACCTTATGTTGCCATCGCAGAGGGAGCAGAAGATGAAACTTCTGCGGGAGGCCTTGCAGAAAGGTTTGTGCAATGCGTTCCCAGAACCGAGGGGATTACCAAAACCTGGCTCTGGACAACGTCTTGCTGAGGCTCTGGTGAGTCACAGAAGGAGCGGTGGAGAAGGTGGCCGTCTGACCGATGCGTTCAGACAATTTTTTAGTCCTCAGCCCCAAGGTCTGACCGGTTCCAGCAACCATCGCCAGCGTCTGGTTTACATAGAATACCTAGGGGCAAATCCGACTTGGACACCTTTCTTACCGAAAATCCTCTGGCTTACTGGGTCTTGAGGATGGATCACTGGCCAGAGCTTGCACAGTACGCAATTGAGCTACTGGCTTGCCCTGCATCCAGTGTTCTTTCAGAATGCACATTCAGTGCTGCTGGAGGCTTTGTGACCGATCACAGGGTGCGCCTCTCCACCGACTCTGTTGATCGACTGACCTTCATCAAAATGAATCGGGCTTGGATCAACACCAGCTACCAAGCATCTGATGCTGAGGTTACTGAATAATAATTTTTTGTTGAAATGTCAGATCCCTTTGAGACTGCGTCTGCTGATGCTGAGTGATTGTCCTGTTATGCTGCTGATGGAATATCCTTCTCCTCCTCACTTTTCTTGCTGATAGCTAGTAAGAAATGTTGTGTTTCTGGGCTCCGCCACCAGTGCCTAAGGCCACATTCTTGTGCCCCTGTTTGCCCCTGGCGTCTAATAACAATTTTTGATGCAATACTTTGCACGTGGCTCTTTGTTGTGCTCCAATTAGAGTTATTATGAGGGGTTGCAGTGTTGTGTTGTGCCTAAGGTCCAATTTTTCAGCCCCTGTTTAACAGGGGCGCCTAATAACAATTTTTGATGCAATACTTTGCACGTGGCTCTTTGTTGTGCTCCAATTAGAGTTATTGTGAGGGGTTGCAGTGTTGTGTTGTGCCTAAGGCACAATTTTCAGCCCCTGTTTAACAGGGGCGCCTAATAGCAATTTTTGATGCAATACTTTGCACGTGGCTCTTGGTTGTGCTCCAATTAGAGTTATTGTGAGGGGTTGCAGTGTTGTGTTGTGCCTAAGGCACAATTTTTCAGCCCCTGTTTAACAGGGGCGCCTAATAACAATTGTTGATGCAGTACTTTGCACGTGGCTCTTTGTTGTGCTCCAATTAGAGTTATTGGGAGGGGTTGCAGTGTTGTGTTGTGCCTAAGGCACAATTTTCAGCCCCTGCTTAACAGGGGCGCCTAATAGCAATTTTTGATGCAATACTTTGCACGTGGCTCTTTGTTGTGCCCCAATTAGAGTTATTGTGAGGGGTTGCAGTGTTGTGTTGTGCCTAAGGCACAATTTTTCAGCCCCTGTGGCTCTTTGTTGCGCTCCAATTACAGTATCTTTGAAGGGTGCCCTTTTTCTACAATTTTTCTTTCACAAAAAAATAATTGATTGAGCCAAGATCTGGCATTGTAATGGCCCCCCACCACCCCTAAAATAATGGACATATTGTTGCCACACAGCACGGGCGCAAGCAGTATTAAATTACTTTTTTCTAAAAGTAATCTCATGTTGTGCAGGGACATTTCTAAACATGTGCCACTACTATAGACACCCAGCAGGTACGATATTTAAAGGAACTTTTGATATTTTTTTTCACTTTAAGCATCATTAAAATGACTGCTCCGGAAAAAACGTCCGTTTTTAAAACTTTTTTTTCCATTGATACATGTTCCCTGGGGCAAGACCCGGGTTCTGAAAGACGTTTTCCAACATTAGATTGAATATTGGTTGTTTTTGAATTTGAATGTTCGAGTCCCATAGACTTCAATGGGGTTCTAAATGTTCGCGCCAACCCGCTGTCTGTTCGAACGATCTGGTGCAAACCGAACGCGGGTATGTTCGGCTCATCCCTAGTTCTCAACCTCAGTCCTCTAATACCCCCAACGGTATTGCTTAAAGGTTAGGGAGGGTGGTGATAGATGTTGAAACAGCCATTAAAATATCTTCTGCATAAGCGTGCATTTATGTTCCCTATCTCCGCATTATATCCCCTTTATACCTGGGTATTTGCAAATTTTAATAGTAAGTCATTCTAAAGTCAACACATACAGTAAAGTATATATAGGACAACCCTGATGAGTCCCTCATTAAAACATAACCTTACGCAAAAGGGGAAGTTCCGCTTTTCCTCCTCCTCCTCTCCTCATATATGGATTATTTTTTTCTTGGGAGCAGGTATCTAGTTTTGATATTTACCCTGTTCCCACTTTCGCTCGGATCACCTAGACCAGTGGTTCTCAACCTCAGTCCTCAAATACACCCAACGGTATTGCTTAAAGGTTAGGGAGGGTGGTGATAGATGTTGAAACAGCCATTAAAATATCTTCTGCAAATACTGTAGCGCGCATTTATGTTCCCTATCTCCGCATTATATCTCTTTTATATCTGGGCAGTTGCAAATTTTAATAGTAAGTCATTCTAAAGCCAACAATAACACTAAAGGAGATAGAGGACACCCCTGATGAGTCCCTTCTTAAAGCGTAACTTCCCGCAAAAGGGGAAGTTCCGCTCTTCTTCCTCCTCCTCTCCCCATATATGGATTATATTTTTCTTGGGAGTAGGTTCCTAGTTTTGATAGTTACCCTGTTCCCACCTCCGCTCGGATCACCTAAACCAGTGTTTCTCAACCTCAGTACGCAAGTACCCCCAACAAGCCCTGTTTTGGGAATTTCTCTTAAATAGCTAAAATGGCTGTCCAAAATACCAAGCCATTAACTCTTATTTAAAGCACCTGACATGGCCTGTTGGGGGTACTTGAGGACTGATGTTGAGAACCACTGACTTAGACGATCCAAGCGGAGGTTCACCACCCCCCTCCCCCTCCCTGCCCGCAAACTTCTGTGACAATTTACAGGTCCCAGAAGGCTGCATGACCATTCACAAGGCACAGAGCAGCTTGCGCATTCGCAGTCTGTGAAGCCGCAAGAAATCACCGCCAGCTTACCACAGTTAACATGCTGGTGCTGGGGAGCAAAAGTTGGTGAAGAACCTGCCCAAATGAGGATAACGCTGGATCCCTGGACAGGTGCCTGTTCATTAAAAGTCAGAAGCTAACATTTTTGTAGCATTGTCATAACCCACTGCAATGATGCCGCACATGCATATTAGTTAGAATACTACATCATAAATTTGTTCCAGTTCTATAATGTGATGAGTTTCAATGTGTACATAATTAGCATTTTTCTCTCTCTTTTTTTTTTTCCTACATGATCTATTTGTTATTACAAAAATCTGTGTTTTGAGTAGTTACAGTATAAGTATATGGCTTCATTCACACAGGTGCAAAGGCTCATACAGCATGAATATTGTAAAACAGTGCCGCACTACCCAAAATAAAATAAAAAAATCATAATGAAAATACAAATAGATCATACAATAAGTTAACATAAAAATACCTTAAAACCTACAGTGCTAAATAAAAAAGTGTGGCATGCAAACCAAAATAACAGTGCAAAACACACTGTATGTGCCACAAATGAACTAAACAAGTTTGAAAAAAGTCCAAAGTGATCCAATCACAAAATTTTCCAAAACACTCCACCCAGTGAGAAAATATTTCTGCTCGGCTCAAGATATCGAGTCCAATGATTAAATTAGGGCAAGACAGCGCACTCCTCAACTAAGGCATAAATGATGGTAGGAGCTTCACTATCACTCTTCCAAAGATGATCCCTAGCCCATGACAACTGGTATAGAGAGATTAAATAGAAGGGACCTAATAGAGCTCACTGATGGACTTTATTGAAGACAAATAAATGTAACAAAACAAACTTACAAAGAAATCACCTCTCATCATAATGTCTATGCTCCACTTATATGAACCAACTCCCATAAACTGATAGCTGATGGCAAGATGTCCTAGCTTTAGCCCAGTAAGATTGATGACATCATCAGCAAAAAGCTCCATCCCCTATATGCATTACATCTGGTTAATGGTTAATGGGGCTTCTTCAGTAGGTTAAACAGAGCAAATAATCATGTTTAAAAGGGAGAAGCAGAGGTTCTTCATGTGCCGCTAGTAGTGAGCGAGCAGGTTCAGGATGCTCTTTTTAGAGCAGGCTATGTCTACCTTTACATTCTGGCAGGGGGCAGACACTGAAAAGGTCACAGAGTGGATAACCAAGCCTTCTTTATCTGCCTCCTAGACACAGAACAGTACATTTTCCCTAGAACCTAAAAAACTCTCCTTTTCTTCCACAGCTAATTCTGCCATTGCTCTGCAAACCTGGCATGGAGGGTTAGATAAAATGATCTGAGCACATCATAAGTGACTTGAGGCAGGGGGTCCTTAAGAATTCTTGTTATTGGATGTTAAAGAAGGGAGCACCAGGAAGGAGGGTACAACAGGCAAGGAGCAGCAATTTATATTTATGTTCTTGCAAATTCAATTACAAAGTGGCCACCAGTGATGAGGAGGGTGAGGATGATATGGTGGCAGATAGTGATGGACGAACATCTGATAGGGTGGTTCGCGAACACTAACCGCAATCTTTCGCAAATGTCCGCGAACCGCAAGTTCGCGGCGTGCCCCATTGACTTTAATGGCAGGCCAATATTAAAAACCTGCAGGTCATATTTGCAGCCACAAAATACTTACTAGCTGTGCACAAATAGTCCCACAACATGGACACTGACCTATCAGAAGTATTAAGTGAAAAACCGGATACATAAGTAAGTGCCAGCCATTACAAGCCCCAAAAATTTGCCGACAGGCATTCACCTGACAGCAAACAACTTTGTATTCTGTGACTGGAGGTACATTAAGCTATTCACCGGATACAGAAGTAAGTGTCGGCCATTATAGGCCCCAAAAATTAGCCCACAGGCGTTCACCTGACAGCAAACAACCTTGTATTCTGTGGCTGGTGGTACATTAGGCATTGTAACAGCACTGAATAATGGAGCGAGCCACAACTGCGGTTAGCAAGGAATTCAATGCGATTCTATATGCGACAACTCAGTATTAGGCCCCAGGCGTCACTCCTCACAACCAGAGTTCGGGGATCTATACATCATCTCTGTGTCACATAAAGAAAGGCGTTGAGCTACTAAGCATGGACGCATTACAACATGCGACCAAGGCTTAGGGTTTAAAGTTAGTTCAAGGTCAATATCCCAATACACCACTACATGCAGGTGATTATCAGTAAGGGACCCCAGGTTTCACTCCAAGCAACAGGAGTTTGGGGGTTCTCTACATCATATCAACCTTAGCATGTAGAGATGTATTTAGGCCACTAGGGGAGATGCTATGAAATAGCATCAACCCCTAGCAAAGAAAAGTTAGAGCGAACAGGTTCAACAATTAGGACAAGGCCTATAAGTATTTTATACTTCTGTCAAGCACGTAGTAAATTGTATTCGTAGTAACAAGTATTAATTGCATACGAGAGATAGTGTAGCTCAGGTACTGTATGTATACACGTATAATACACAAGTTGTACTGGCAACTAATAGAAAGGTATAAGAGGCAATATAGCTCAGGTACTTTGAGAGTACATATAGTATTAATAGTAACAAGTATTAATTGCGTTTGAGAGGCAATATAGCTCGGGTACTTTGAGAGTACATATAGTATTAGTAGTAACAAGTATTAATTGTATATGAGAAGCAATATGGCTCAGGTAATTTGAGAGTAGGGATGAGCCGAATACCCCCGTTCAGTTCGCACCAGAACCTTAGAACGGACCGAACGTTCGCGCGGACATTTAGAACCCCATTGAAGTCTATGGAACTCGAACGTTCGAATTCAAACGTGCTCATTTTAAAGCCTAATATAAATGTTATTATCGGAAAACAGGTTTGAGAACCCGGGTCTTGCCCCAGGGAACATTTTTTTCTGGAGCAGTGATTTTAATGATGCTTAAAGTGAAAAAAATAAATTAAAAATTCCTTTAAATATCGTACCTGCTGGGTGTCTATAGTATGTCTGTGAAGTGGCACGTGTTTAGAACTGTCCATGCACAAAATGAGGTTACTATAAGAAAAAAGTAATTTAAAACTGCTTGCGGTTTTAATGTGATGTCTGGTCCCTGCAATATGGATGAAAATCATTAAGAAACATAGCATGGGTTTCCCCCCTCCCCCCTAGGTCATTACAAGCCCCTTTGGCCCTATATACTTTGAACAGCAGTATACAGGCGGCGCAAACAAGACATGGACTGTAGGTTTGTTGGTAAGTAGAATCTGTTTGTAATTTTGAACTGGTACTTTTTTAACTGCTTGCCGACCAGCCGCCGTCATTCTACAGCGGCAGGTCGGCTCTCCTGGGCGAGAGCCCGTAGCTCTACGTCGGCTACTTTTGCGGCCACTAGGGGGCGCGCATGCATCCCCACTCGCCCCCGAGTCCCGCACGCGTGCCCGGTGGGTGCGATCGCCTGGCAGGCACACGCGATCGCTCGGTACAGAGCGAGGACCGGGAACTATGTGTGTAAACACACATCTCCTGGTCCTGTCAGCAGAAGATCAGTGATTTCCCCTAGTGAGGCCACCCCCCCATACAGTTAGAACACAACCAGGAACACTTCCTTGCCCCCTAATGTTAACCCCTTCACTGCCAGTGGCATTTTTTTAGTAATCCAATGCATTTTTATAGCACTGATCGCTATAAAAATGCCAATGGTCCCAAAAATGTGTCAAAAGTGTCGGAAGTGTCCGCCATAATGTCGCAGTACTGAAAAAAATGCTGATCGCCGCTATCACTAGTAAAAAAAAAAATATTAATAAAAATGCTATAAAACTTTTTTATGAAAAATATGTAGAAGAATACGTATCGGCCTAAACTGAGGGAAAAGAAAGATTTTTTTTTATATATTTTTTGGGGGATATTTATTATAGCAAAATTTAAAAAATACTGCATTTTTTTCAAAATTGTTGCTCTATTTTTGTTTATAGCACAAAAAATAAAAACCGCAGAGATGATCAAATACCACCAAAGGAAAGCTCTATTTGTGGGGAAAAAAGGACGCCAATTTTGTTTGGGAGCCACGTCGCAGTGGTTAAAGTGTAGCTCCAGCCATAAAATCTATTTTTAAGCTTTTCTGAAAACATAGAGAAGGGTTATCACCCCTGTAACATTTGTTTTGCTGTCTGTGTGCATCTGTTCAGAAGATATCAATTCACTTTCTTTTCCCGATGACAAATTAATTTTGGAAATTTGTTTTTTTAGTGAAACAAGGATTGGTGATAAAGCATCAGTAGACAGGAGACACCTCTTACAGAAGAGAATTTCCCTTCCTAGGGATAGATTTCCTCTAACATCCTGTTGTCTCCTTCCGTTTGCAAGTAGGAGTCATTTGTAAGTTGGATGTTTGAAAGTAGGGGCCTGCCATATATACTCTGCATAAATTTGGGCCCTAGGTGTTGGTGTTGCCACAACACTGTAAGTCCTCACAGTTAGTCTTAGGCCTCGTACACACGAGCGGATATGTCCGCTGAAAACGGTCTGATGGACCGTTTCAGCAGACATCTCCGATCGTGTGTATGGGCTAGCGGACAGATTTGTCCACCCGACAGATTTCAAAGCATGCTTTGAAATCTATCGGGTGGGAATGTGTCCGCCCGACATGTCTGCTGGTTAGTACACTTACCAGCAGACATGTCGTCCCGCACCGCAGCCGCGCCGCCGCCGAATGGATTCGGCGCATGCGCGGAAGTGTTTTACTTCCTGGTGCGGTGACGTGGCGGCGTCAACGTCACCGCCACGTCACCGCGCCGTCCGCCGGCGGGGAACTTGATCCGATGGTGTGTACACGCCATCGGACCAAACTCCAGATCAGACATATCCGATGGAAACGGTCCGCGGACCGTTTTCATCAGATATGTCCGATCGTGTGTACAAGGCCTAAGTGGGCGCTGGAACGCCCTGCTGTGTGAACTATTATATCAAGAATTGTAATTACATGCCATTGTTGAACAGTGGTAGAAAAATTGGGCCTTTGGTGCTGGCGCTGGTGCCACAACACTGTAAGTCCTCACAGTTACTCTTGGTGGGCGCAGGAATGGGCCTGTCAGGGACTTACAACTTACACCAGTGTTCCTCCGTGTTGACGCGCCGCCACGCTTCCACGTGCATGCGCGTGCACAATGGGTGCGGGCGTGCGTACGATAGCGGGAGCGCGCGTGTGCACGTTTTTGGCGCCAAAGTACACTTTAAAAGCCATTGCTGGACTCAAACACATTGCTGCCTGATCTGCAGTTTTGGAGTGAACTTACACTTGAAACCTGATCCTGAAACCTGATCCTGAATTACTGACTGAACCTTGACCCGGCTTGTTGACTATCTGTATCTCTCCAAACCCTGACTCCGGCCTGTTTGACTACCCTTTTGATTGGACCTACCGTTGCCAGACCCACCTGCTTGCACCACGACTACGCTTCAGTTACCTGCATCTGAACCATCTGATTATCTGTTGTGACCCGGCTTGCCTGACCCTGCTGTTTCTTGCTTCCCATTTATCTGCTTGCTTCATCAGCTTGTTGCCATTGCAGTCGTATCACCTGTCAGGGTCGCTGACCACCTCTTCTGCCTCAGTGCTGTCTGCACCTCCCCGTCAGAGAGACTCGGTCACCTACATCTATTCATCACTGCATCGGCACTCCTACCCCACTGTGCTCTGAGTCTGTTGTTCCCACTTCAGCAGCTCGTGAACCAGAGCCGTAAGAGAGGCCTCCTACAACCAGACTCTAAACATACCAGGTACGTAACAGGGCCCTGCTGTAAAATATTAGATCAAGAATTGTAATTACATGCCCCTGTTGAACAGGGGCAGAAAATTTGGGCCTTAGGCACTGGTGCTGGTGCCACAATACTGCAACCCCTCACAGATACTCTTGGTGGGTGCAAGAATGAGCCCTGTTGTAAAATATTAGATCAAGAATTTTAATTAAATGCCCATGTTAAAAAGGAGCAGACAAATTGGGCCGGTGGTGGTGGTGGTGCTGGTGCCACAACTCTGTAAGCCCTCACAGTTACTCTTGGTGGGCACAGGAATGGGCCCTGCTGTGAAATATTAGATCAAGAATTGTATGTTAGAATTAAGTTCACCTGCTGGTGGCACTATCCTGCTCTGCCTTTGCTGCAGTTCCAGTGTCCACCAGCAGGTGTCTCCCAGATACCAGCAGGATCTGATCAACCACACCTGGCTCCAACTGCTGGGATATTTAAGGCTGCTCCTCCCTTCCCCCAGTGCGTCAAGATTCTGGTCCCTTCCTGTCTGCTACCAGCTTGTGCCTGCCAACCTGCCCTTGCCCTTGTCCTGATCCTGATCCATCCTGCACCCTTCTTGCCTTGTTCCATGCTCTTGTCCCCAGCTGTGTCCTTTTCCTTGCATCCCTGTTGCCTTTTCCCTTGTTGTAGATATTGTATATAGTTAGCTATTAGGTTTATTAGTTATTCTTGTTTGCTGGAGTGGTTTATGTTTTCAATGGTTGCTGTGTATGTTTGTTGGTGTATTCTCACTGTAAATAAATATCACTTAATATATATATTCTTTGCTTGGTCTCAGTTCCCTTGTGTAGCTACGTGTCTGGTCACCTTAGCCGCTGATCCTGACATTGTAATTACATGCCCTTGTTGAACAGGGGCAGAAAAATTGGGCCTTTGTTGGTGGTGGTGGTGCTGGTGCCACAACACTGCAACCCCTCACAGATACTCTAGTTGGAGCACAGGAATGAGCCTGCTGCAAAGTTTTGCATCAAAAAATTTTATTACACCCCCCTGTTAAACAGAGGCAGAAAAATTGGGCCTTAGGCACTGGTGGCAGTGCCCAGAACCAAAAATGTTCTTACAAGCTATCAGCATGATCATTGAGGAGGAAAAGGATAGTCACTCAGCAAAACAGGATAGTCACTTAGCATCAGCATAGGCAGTCTTGAAGGGATATGACATTTCAAAAAAAATATTCAGTTACATCCGCATCAGGTGCTTGGTAGCTGGTGGTGATCCAAATACAGATGGTGCAGCGCTCAAATAAAAACAATAAAAGATGAATATAAAGTCCATAAAATCGCAGTACACCCCCAGTGAGTGCCAATGTAGACAGATAGATGACTGTGTAGATAACTTCAAACGTGCTCGACACACATCCACCACCACATGAAATGGCCTCTCACCTCACCACCTGGACCCTTTGATTATGGAGGGTCAAATGCGCTTTATGTATAAATATCAGCAAATCCAGCAGTAGTGGAGACATCACAGAGAAACCGATAGATCATCCCAGGTCATGTAATAAACAAATGCCAAAACATAGTGCTCTCCGTTTGAATAAACAATTTAAGGAAATCTGGAAAAAATTTCCTTAAAGATGAATGTAGTAGCAAAGTCTTTCACCAGTAAAAAGAAAAAGTCCACAATTTAAAAACACTGATTCGAAGTGACAATCCAATAAAAGAGATCCTCCACCCTTAGAGTAAGTGGATCTGCTAACCAGATTTCCAGCGGTCCCTTAATCAAAGGGGACCCCAGGTAGCATGCAGATTTTAAAACTGAAGGAGCTGCAGGCTGGATGGACGCAGTTTGATGTCGATCACCACCTCATTCCAAATGGGGAAAAAACCTGTCACACATCGTCCAATCATCACAGACATCTCCTCTCCTCTCCTCAGATCACACAGAGAAGTTACAATGTATCCAGAACAGGCAACTAACTGCAATTTATTTTATGCCCCCCCTTATAATACACACCCCACATCTCACAAAGTTTGCTACCAGCACTTTGAAGGGAGCAGCTCTTTTTTGTTTTGTAATCTTAGTTTACCCATATTTTTTCTTAATTCAAAATCTAAATATGAGGTGCTGGTTTACTGTTTTCACTGAGACTGACTGTGAAATTTATACTCTTCCATAACACTTTATAGAGTTTTAAAGGGACCGCCCACACATGTTATTTAAAGGATTTGTGTATTTTCATTGTTGACATCAAAGCCACATGGAAAAACCCTCTCTGAATATCCCCATCAGTACTGTTCAATCAATTAAGTGGAAAATTCAGGGATCTCTTAAATGCCAAGCCAAGGTCAGATAGACCAATGAAGATTGTGTTTGCATTGGTACATGTCCCCCATGGCAGTGCCAAGCTTTGCATGCATTTTTGACAGTAGTTTGCCTATTATTCACAAAATGGCCTTTAAGTTTAGGTTTGCCAAATTTGGAGGAAGATTGGCTGAAACCTTTGCAAATTGAACCTGAGCAGATTTGCCCATTATTACACACAAACATTGCTCAGCAAGCAATGTCCACACTCCACACAGTTTCCAAGTCCTTTCCACAGACATTGCTCAATAAGCCCTGACATGCAGTCTGGTTCAGTGAAGCTCCTCTCTTCCACTTCCTTCTATTTGTCCTGAAACATTAACTGTTAGCACACATGAAAAAAACAGCACTGTCAGTGTTATTATTTCTGGGGAAAAAAAAAAAAACAAAAGGAATGAAACACAGGAAAAGTTTCTTAGTATTTTTCAGTAAGAGAGAATGAGATGGTGGTTTGTATGTGAGTGTCTGTATTGCAAGATTGTATGCGTTTGTGTGCCATTCATTCAGAGCTGTGAGATTAGAGGGAGGAACCAATAAGAGATGTAGGGGACAACAAAGATCAACACTTCTGGAAGTAAGAAGGCTTTACATTTTTTTATAATTACAGGCTTCTTAAACCACTTGCCTACCGGCCGCCGTCATGTGACGGCGGGACGATGAGGCTCTTGTTCTGGGCGGACGTCATATGACGTCCGTTCATTTAAACAGAGCGATCGTGTGCACGCAGCCCTGTACTGTCGGTGGCGGCGTGTCAACTGAGACACCGCTCATCACTGACAGGGATAAACAGCCACTGGGCATGACTCCATCACGGCCGATCACGCATGGTAACACCCCACTTTACACAGTGTATGCGCACGATCGGCGGCAGTGTGTTACTGGGAACACTGCTCGTCACCGACGTAGTAAACAGCCATTGCCCAGGGCTGTGTACCACCTGATCAGCTGTGATCCATTTACAGCCGATCACTAAATGTAAACATAGAGCCGTAACTAACTGTTACCAGCTCTTCTCTCCTCACACATCATTTCCAGTGTGATTAAAAGAAAAGAGCCAGAAGCAGTGAATTACAGATCTATGTTTAGTAGTGGCTGCATCAACACCACACCTGTTCCATTGCATCCCCCCCAATTGTCACCTGTCACCCAACAGTCACCCCATAATTTTTTTTAATTTAATTCTCTTTATTAAATTTCTTCATCCTATAAAAAAAAAAAACAGGTTACATTCATATTGGTCCAGCTACAGATTTCCTATTCCATATATGACATAACCTTTTCACTTACCCATATTATTTACTAACTTACCGCCCTCCCCCCTCCTCCCACCCTTCCCCATCCGGATAAATGATTTTGAATTTCACGAGGGATATCTCATTTTTGCTAACCAAGGTTTCCACATTTTATCAAATTCCTTGATATTTCTTCTCTTCGTATATACTACCTTCTCCTTCCATATAGTTTCTGTAACTGCATTGGTCCACTCCCTTACTGATGGGGGATTCGCTGCTTACCATCTTTGGGCAATTTGTTTTCTTGCCTGAAAAAGGGCACCTCAATACTGCTTTTGTTGTACTGACTGTTCCACTTGTTTCTTCCCATAGGCTCACTATACATTTTCTAGGGTCTATCTCCAACTTTGTTTTATATGTCATATTTATTTCATTGATGATCCCTAGCCAATGCCTGAACAGTTTCGGGCACCTCTAAAGCATGTGTATTAAGTCCCCCGTATCCTGGCACCTAGGGCATCTCGGGTCTGCTCTCCACCCAAATTTTAATAATCTTTTTGGTGTATAATACGTCCTATGTATCATCCTCAAAAATTAGACCTTCTGTGCGGGCGAAACTGTGGCCATATGCCCTCTCTCCAATACCTTCCTCCATTGACCATCAGTTATGGTTCCCAGATCTTCCTCCCATTTCTCTCTGCTTTTAAGTTGTTCTGTACTCCCCTCACATGTGTGGGTATATCTCGGAGATAAACCCCTTCGTCTCTCTCCCCTCACCCAGTTTTTGAGAGACTGGGGTCTTAACCCACCTTGGCCCTGCTCTGTCAAACTGGGCATTTAACGCATTTCTAATTTGAAGGTATCTATAGAACGTATAATTAGGTACTTATGATTCCTCTCTTAAAGTAGCAAATGTTTTTAAAGTCCTTCCCTCGTATAACTGAGCCAATCTAACTATTCCTTTTACTGCCCATTCTTTGATTTCCCCCACTGTCTCCAGCTCCTGGAGGTTCCTATTGGCGCATTGTGCAATACGTACAATAATTGTGGCATCCACAACATTTTAATCAAGTTGCATCTTCCCGCAACTGACAACGGGAGGTGCCGCCAGATTCAAATTTTGTTTTTACATTTGACCAAGCGGGGAGCTATAGTATTCCCTATATATTTATTAAGGTCACGTGTTATGGCAATTCCTAGGTATTTCATTGTCCCCACTATCTCCAACTGTGACATCTCAACCAAGATCTGGTTCCTCATTGGGTCCACCGGCATTAAGGCTGATTTCTCCCAATTTATAACCAATCCTGAGATTCTTCCAAATTCTTTAAAGATGGTCATTGCCTGCTTAATGAAGTGATCCGTTTCACTGAGGAAGAGGAGAACATTGTCCGCATATAATGCGATTCTCTCCTCCCCAGTCGGTCTCACGAATCCCTCCATTTTCTTATCCATCATCTCATTGACTGCTAGCTGTACCTCTTCTAGCGTTATCGGGGCCTCCATTTGCTCTTTCTCTATCCCCGTGAGAGTAGGTAATTATAAGTTCTCAAAAAAACATTCCAGTTCCTCTGCTCCCGCTACACCTTGTGACCTGTACAGATTTTCATAATATTCTCTAAATGTAAATAAACAGTGAAAAGTATTCAGCGCTGGAAAATACAAAAAATAAACCTAACGTATGCAAGCCAGCACTAAGGATAAATTCAAAAAATAGTCCCGAAGTACATAAACAGTGAAAGAGTGCAGCGCAATGAATTAAACTAAAAAACTAAAAAACAATAATAATCAAAGAATTATATAATAAGTGTCCAAGTGATAACAAAAAAGTCCATGTGAGAAAACAATCCAGACTTCAACGTATATCCAGAAACAGTGAGGGTGATGATAACACCAAAAAGACTTCCACCACCGCATGCAAGATGGACTCTCACCTTAATGATTAGACCTGAAACAGGTCACAAAGCATAGCAGCAGTTGTTTGTAATACAGCCAAATCCTCAGATGGAACGGTAACTCATGGATGGCACCCACAGACCGACGCTCGCAGGGAAGGGAATCGGCGGAACACACAGCATCAGGCGGACATCCGCCCGCCGTGTACTGCGGAGATTCATCGCTGGATCGCAGAGAAAAGGTAAGTAAACTTTTTTCTGCATCCAGCGAGGCAAGTCCGTGTGTGGCACGGGGTTACCGATCGTAGCTTTAAAATCTCACCCCGTGCCACACACGGGAAGACCGCCAGGGAGGTTAAAAAACACTCATGAGCAGTGTATGCTGTGTCAGTATCGAAAGTGCGATGATGACAATCGGGGTAGCGTCCTGCGTAGCTCCTCACCTTGCGTACGCGTTACGTCTCGTGGGCGGGACTTCTTCAGCGTCAAGTAGAGGGAGTACAACAGACAACCCCTTTAGCATATATTATATAGGCCGGCGGGTGATTCAGCGGCCAATCACGTTCCCCTAAGATGCGGCCAATCGAGACGCAGAACGGCATCAACATCCGGGGCAAGACCATAGAGAACACCCGGCCGAGCGGAAGAAAAACATCATGATTCCAAAATGAAGACAGACTTGTAAAGGGGAAAAAAGGAAATAAAAACACCCATATACCACGACAATGTCTTATAGATGTGCAGCTCAAAAAAATGAACTAACATGATGTTAACCGCGCAATAAAAAAATTAATAAAATAATAATAGAGGATGTCATCCCCGATCATCACCACCGGACAACAAGCCTAATGACCATAAGTAATGAATAAAAAGGAGAGCATAATCACATATTATAGATAATAAATGACATAATAAATGGCATAATCACATATTAAAATGACATAATCACATATTAAAATTACATACAAATTACACCTAATAGAACTAAATGACACATAATAAAAATTTACATAAAATAAGTCATAATAAAATCAACGATCAGAAATAAAACAATTTAAATCAAACTCAACGTTGAGCCCCCCCGGAGAGGCAACCTTGAGTTCATGAATCCAATAAGATTCTCGATGACTTAATTGGCGAATAAAATGTCCGCCCCTCCAATGCTTAGACACTTTCTCAATCCCCCAAAATTTTAAATATTTGGGATTACGATCATGGTGCTGTCTAAAATGCCTGGATACGCTGTGCGTTTTAACTCCTCTTCTAATACAGCTGATATGCTCACCAATGCGAACATGGAGGGCACGTGAGGTACGCCCCACATATTGTAACCCACAGTCACATTCCAACATGTATACAACCCCCTCAGTGGCACAAGTGACAAGCTGTTTAATAGGATATTCTGTGTGGGTGACTGTAGAGCGAAAAGATTGACGTTTTTTAACATTATTCCTCACATGTTTGCATGTAGCGCATCTACCACAGGCATAAAAGCCAGATAAAAAGTTAAAAAGTTTGGGCTGAGCTACCACTGGTGGATCAATAACACCGGGTGCAATAATATCACGTAAGGCTGGGGCTTTCTTATACACAAAATGTGGCCGGTCAGGTAAAGCTGGACCCAAGACAGCATCTCCCTTTAAAATGGACCAATGTTTGATAATGATACGTTCAAACTTCCTATATTGGATGTTATAGTCCAGGACCATCTTGTGATTGATGTTTACATCAGTACCTGGTCCACTAGGGGGTTTATCACTGATAATAGCAACACTATCCATGGTGCGTACCTTTTCAATCTCCTGATCAATAGTAGAAGCTGAATACCCTTTCTGTTTAAACCTTTCAGCAAGCACCTGCGACTGTGATATATAATCAGTTTCGAGTGTGCAATTTCTGCGCAAACGAACAAACTGACCACTCGGAATATTGCATAACCACAATTTGTGGTGACAACTGGTCAAGGGTATATAGCCATTGCGATCCGTGGCTTTAAAGTGATTCCTAGTCTGCAACTTGGTATTATCTTTAAAAATTTCCAAATCTAAAAACGTGATTTGATCATACGACAATGTCCAGGTGAGTAATATATTTTTATCATTACAATTAAGTCTATCCATAAATAACTGGAGGCTTGACATGTCACCATCCCAGACCATGATCAAATCGTCAATGTACCGTTTAAAACATTTAAGCTGTGGGGGACGGTTCTTAAAGACTACATCATCCTCCCAGTGGGCCATAAAGAGATTGGCCACACTGGGAGCAAACCGAGCCCCCATAGCAACTCCTCGTTGCTGCAGATAGAAATTTCTATTATACCAAAAATAGTTTTTGAGGAGACAGAAATGTAAACCATCCAAAATAAATCGAATGTGCTCAGTACTCAAATCAGTATCTTTTAAAGCCCAAGTAACCGAAGCTATTGCTGCATCGTGATCAATAATGGTGTATAGAGGGGGATTGAGAAAGTGTCTAAGCATTGGAGGGGCGGACATTTTATTCGCCAATTAAGTCGTCGAGAATCTTATTGGATTCATGAACTCAAGGTTGCCTCTCCGGGGGGGCTCAACGTTGAGTTTGATTTAAATTGTTTTATTTCTGATCGTTGATTTTATTATGACTTATTTTATGTAAATTTTTATTATGTGTCATTTAGTTCTATTAGGTGTAATTTGTATGTAATTTTAATATGTGATTATGTCATTTTAATATGTGATTATGTCATTTATTATGTCATTTATTATCTATAATATGTGATTATGCTCTCCTTTTTATTCATTACTTATGGTCATTAGGCTTGTTGTCCGGTGGTGATGATCGGGGATGACGTCCTCTATTATTATTTTATTAAATTTTTTTAACATCATGTTAGTTCATTTTTTGGGGCTGCACATCTATAAGACATTGTCGTGGTATACAGTGTTTTTATTTCCTTTTTTCCCCTATACAAGTCTGTCTTCATTTTGGAATCATGATGTTTTTCTTCCGCTCGGCCGGGTGTTCTCTATGGTCTTGCCCCGGATGTTGATGCCGTTCTGCGTCTCGATTGGCCGCATCTTAGGGGAACGTGATTGGCCGCTGAATCACCCGCCGGCCTATATAATATATGCTAAAGGGGTTGTCTGTTGTACTCCCTCTACTTGACGCTGAAGAAGTCCCGCCCACGAGACGTAACGCGTACGCAAGGGGAGGAGCTACGCAGGACGCTACCCCGATCGTCATCATCGCACTTTCGATACTGACACAGCATACACTCTGCTCATGAGTGTTTTTTAATGTGAGTGGCCTTTTGTATATATCTTTTTAACATTAAAGTGGTTCCATACGGAGAGCACTAGATTTTGTTTGTGTGTTTCCTTCCTATATGGTTCCTATGCGCCCTGTCTGTGGGTGCCATCCATGAGTTACCGTTCCATCTGAGGATTTGGCTGTATTACAAACAACTGCTGCTATGCTTTGTGACCTGTTTCAGGTCTAATCATTAAGGTGAGAGTCCATCTTGCATGCGGTGGTGGAAGTCTTTTTGGTGTTATCATCACCCTCACTGTTTCTGGATATACGTTGAAGTCTGGATTGTTTTCTCACATGGACTTTTTTGTTATCACTTGGACACTTATTATATAATTCTTTGATTATTATTGTTTTTTAGTTTAATTCATTGCGCTGCACTCTTTCACTGTTTATTCTCTAAATGTGTCTGTTATTACTGACACCTGTGTGGATATATCTCCATTACTTGTTTTAATCACGGGTACAGTGGAGGGAGAGGAATTAGTTCTTACTAAGTTGGCCAACATTCTCCCAACTCTTTCCCCCTCTCCGAATGCCACTGGCTTTTGAAATATTCTCTTATTTTCTTATCATTTCTTTTTATATTCCTGTTGCTTATTCAGCCATGTTCTTTGTTTCTCTAATGTGGGGTTTTCAATATATTCCTTTGCTATATTCTCTAGTTTCTTCCTGATCCTGTTTTCCCATTCCCTTAATACCTTTTTGATTTTTGACACTTGTTGAATACGTAGACCCCTTAGGAATGTTTTTAATGCGTCCCACATCACCCCCCTTGTCACGGTTCCTTCATTAAACTCTATAAACTCTTTTATTTTTGACAATATCTCTTCTGGTTCCCCCATTAATTCAAACCACAGCAGACTTATTTTCCATACCCTGATAGGTCTTCTCCCCTCTAAATTTACGGTTATTATCACTAATGAATGATCCAATACCCCTCTGGGTTGATATACTATTTCCCTAATTATTTGGGAAGCTTCCACATTGCCCAGGACTAAATCTATCCTGGACAATGTGGAATAAGAGCTGGAGCAGCAAGAATATTGCAATGGGCGTGGTCGGATGCAGGTGTGGAGGAGGAGTGTGAGGTGTGAGGTGTGAGACATGTGAAGCACGTAGATATGTGTCTCCCTCTCCCCTATGCCGGATTGCCTGGAGTATGCCCCGAACATTAAAGTCAATGGAGCCCGGGCTTTGAAGTCCTATTCAAGTCCCGCAAAAATCGTGCTACACGGTACTACTACATCTTATCCTGACGGCTAAAGACTGAAAGACCCTGGCTTAATCTTGGGTTAGTGTCGGTCTCTAACTCACCCGGTGGTCGGCTGTGCAGGGGCGGATGACAGACGGCGGTATAGAGCAGCATAGAGCTCCTTAGACTCCTATCTTTTGCCTGGTACCGGCTGTTCGGTGGACTATCCCAGAGCAGAGGAGTTGCAAGCCTGCCTGTCTTCCACCACGTCTGATTGGCTGAGCGGAGGTGGCCGGGGTCACGTGATCGGGACCAGCGAATACCAGCACGACTGAGCGTCTGTGAGCCCTGCACACTAAGCTGTGTGGAGGTTTGTTTTTGGGCTCCCAGGAAAACCCTTCAGTAATCTCCCCCCTCCTGAACTGAGGGGGGAGACAGTGAGTGGCAACGGCAAAAGGCAAGCACTGAAAGACCTGTGCACGATTGAAGGACTGAGTGAGTAGCAACCTCATATTAAGTGTGACAGGGTGCCAGATAAAGTTGTTCTCTGCATATAATAAGAGAAGTGTTTGATGCTGCATGGCCAGTTGAGATCAATAGAGATTTTTACTTAGCATATGGAACAAGTGGATGGTTGAAATATATGGAGTATGCTGAATAAATTAGAAATGGTATACAAGTAAAATTATATAAAAAAGGGAAAAAAGCGACTCTCCAGATAAATACAATTCCTCCCTTCCCATTTTGGATTTTCACGGCTCCCCATCAGAGTGTGGGGGCAGGAAGGCTGTGTTTTTTTTTTTTATTGCTCTCTCTCCCCTTTTTCAGGGAAAAGTCCCCAAGTTAAAGCTTAAGCCGCCACCCTCCGAAGGGCGCCCACGATCAATGTTAATGAAATTTTTAAATTTACTGGCATAGAGGCATTATTGAGAAAAGGGAGAGAGATGGGGAACATTTTTTTTGGGATCTAAGGTTTCATTTTATCTCGATTTTTCACCCTTCCTACAGAAGCGGAGGGCAGGTTTCACAGAAGTTAAATGCAAAATGCAGAAATTCAATCTCACATACACCTTATTATACCCAGCACGATTGAGGGTGGCAGCGCTGGGCAGGACACTCTTTTTTGATACCGCGGAAGGTGCGATGTCATGCCTGGAGGAAAAAAAAGATCAGCTATCAACAGAAGGAAGGGACATTTATGATTAAAGAAGGAATTAAGGGGAAGTTAAAGGGGGAGGAATAAATTGTGCTGATTGGGTGGGGGACACATACCATGAGAAGGGGGAGAATGGGTGAAGAGTGTATTGTAATGAGAAACCATTTGAGGGAAGATTGGGGGGAGCGCTGGGTGGGGTTTGAGGGGAAAAGGGGAGTGAATGGAAGAGTGGGGGTAGATGGATCGATAACAAAACAACCCCTAGGGAATACCTAGGAAGGTGTAGGGAGGGGGTGGGAGGAAGGAGGGAGAGTAGAAAGGGAAGTGGGAGGGTGAATCACCAAAGGGTGGTATTTCAGGGGCAACAGAAGGGTTTGATATCACTGAGGGGGAAATATATACATACACAAATAGTACAAATCTTTGTAAAATGTAAATTAGCACAGATAATATACTTAAAAAGAACAATCACAGTTGTCACAGAATGTAATGATAAAACACACAAGTACACTAAATAGCAAGCAGGCAAAAGTTATAGGCTTGCTCCATACAGTGTTTAGGAATACAGGTGCACTAGGAGGCATAAAAAGAGAATGCCCCTTCCTTTTGTTTCTTATTTATGTTATTAGGTGGTATATGAATGGCTTGTAGAAGGTATAAGGATGCATCTTAATGCAGGATAGAATATTAAAAATAGGATCTTGGAAAGTCCGGATGGGTACTCCAGCCAAAAGAGCAGTAGTATATGACATGTTGGAAGCGCACAAGGTGGGACTGATCTGCTTACAAAGACACACTATACTAAGGACATTAAGAAACAAGTCCAGAATAGGAAATTTCAATATCTATATCACTCTTATGCCGCGTCACCGCACCAGGAAGTAAAACATTTCCGAGCATGCGTCGAAACCATTTGACGCATGTGCGAGAAGACATGTCTGCTGGTTAGCGTACTAACCAGCAGACATGTCGGGCGGACGGGTTCCCAGCCGACAGATTTCAAAGCATGCTTTGAAATCTGTCGGCTGGCCAAATCCGTCGGCTCGCCCATACACAAGATCGAATCTGTCTGCTGGGACGGTAGGGCCGACCGTTTCCAGCAGACAGATTTGATCTTGTGTACGCGGCCTAAGGCCTCGTACACACGAGGGGATATGTCCGCTGAAAACGGTCCGATGGACCGTTTCAGCAGACATCTCCGCTCGTGTGTATGGGCTAGCGGACAGATTTCTCCACCCGACAGATTTCAAAGCATGCTTTGAAATCTATCCGGTGGGAATCTGTCCGCCCGACATGTCTGCTGGTTAGTACACTTACCAGCAGACATGTCGTCCCCCACCGCCGCCGCGCCGCCGCCGAATGGATTCAGCGCATGCGCGGAAGTGTTTAACTTCCTGGTGCGGTGACGTGGCGGTGACGTGGCGGCGTCAACGTCACCGCCGCATCACCGCCACGTCACCGCGCCGTCCGGCGGCGGGGAATTTGATCCGATGGTGTGTACACGCCATCGGATCAAACTCCCGATCGGACATATCCGATGGAAATGGTCCGTGGACCGTTTTCATCGGATATGTCCAATAGTGTGTACGAGGCCTAAGAGTAACTGTGAGGACTTAGTGTTGTGGCACCAGCGCCAGCACCAAAGGCCCAATTTTTCTACCACTGTTCAACAATGGCATGTAATTACAATTCTTAATATAATAGTTCACAGCAGGGTGTTCCAGCGCCCACCAAGACTAACTGCGAGGGCTTAGTGTTGTGGCAACACCAACACCTAGGACCCAAATTTCTGCAGAGTATATACGGCAGGCCTGTCCACTGATGCTTTATCACCAATTTTCACCTTGTTTCACTAAAAAAAACACATTTTCAAAAAAAACTTGCGCACAAACAGCAAAACAAATGTTACAGGGGTGATAACCCTTCTCTATGTTTTCTGAAAAGCTTAAAAGTAGATTTTTTTGGCTGGAGCTACACTTAAAAAAAAGAACCACTTCAAAATTACAAACAGATTCTACAACAAACCTACGGTCCCTGTCTTGTTTGCACAGCCTGTATACTGCTGTTCAAAGTATATAGGGCCAAAGGGGCTGGTAATGACCTGGGGGAAGTGGGGCGGGGAAACCCATGCTATTTTTCTCAATGTTTTTTTATCCATATTGCAGGGACCAGACATTACATTAAAGCCGCAAGCAGTTTTAAATGACTTTTTTCTTATAGTAATGTAATTTTGTGCAGGGACAGTTCTAAACACAGGAAACACATGCAAATTCACAGGCATACACCCATATAGACACCCAGCAGGTACGATATTTAAAGGAATGTTTTAAAAAAAAATCACTTTAAGCATCATTAAAATCACTGCTCCCGATAAAACAATTTTTTTTTAAAGTTTTGGGACAATAACTTGCATATTAACCTTCAATGGGGTTCTAAAGTTTGCGTGAACGTTCAGTCTGTTCGAAGGTTCTGGTGCGAACCGAACGGGGGGGGGGGGGTGTTCAGCTCATCCCTAGTGCAGACCATAGACAATATTCCTGCCTGCTGCCTGGATAATTACTATTGCTGTCGCTAAGCACATCCCTAACTGCTGCCTGGACCAGTGCTCTCTTCTGTGGACACTACTAAAAGCACAGGTAATACTTTTTTTTACCCTTTCCACAATAGAATTTATTTTGGATTGTAATTCTTGGTGTTAGAAATATGAAGGGCCTTCAGAAATGATAGGCTTCCAGGAAAATATATATGTAATGTATGCTCCTAGAACACCTGATGGTACTACTTGGATGTTGGGCATCTGTATGTGGCCAAGCTGTGTAAAAGTCTCACACATGTGGTATCCCCATACTCAGGAAGAGTAGCAGAATGTATTTTGGGGTTTAATTTTTGCTATGTGTTTGAAAAATCTTATAAATGGACAACATTTGTAAAAAAAAAAAAAAAGGGGGTTTAATTTTTTTTTCCACATTTTCCAAAAACTTCTGGAAAAAAAAACTGTTCAAAAGACTCATTATGCCTCATAGATTATACGTTGGGTTGTTTGCTTTCCAAAATGGGGTAATTTTGTGGGCAATTCTATTGTCCTGGTGCTCCAGGGCCTTCAAAAATATAATAGGTGGTAGAGAACGCTTATGCTTGTATGTGGCCAGGCTTACAGGCTGTAAAAATCTCACACATGTGGTATCCTCATACTCAGGAGGAGTAGCAGAATGTATTTTGGGGTGTAATTTGTTGTATGCATATGCCCTGAGAGAAATAACCCATTAATATGACAATTTTGTAAAAAATAAAATAAAAAGAATTGTGGGAAAAAAGTACAACTTCAAAAAACTCACCATGCTACTTACGTAATACCTTGGAATGCCAACTTTCTAAAAAAGGGGTCATTTGGGGGGCATTTGGGGGGCATTTGTACTTTTCTGACTTGTAAGTATCTCAAGAAATGAGATAGGCCGTCAGTACATTAGGTGTGATCAAATTGATACACTTTTAGATATTGGCATCATAGCTTGTGGACTCTATGGGCCAGATTCAGAAAGACTTGCGCTGGAGTATATCGATATGCGCCGCGTAAGTGTAAAGATGCGCCGTAGTATCTATGTGCCGTACCCACCAAACTAGATGCGACAGAGAACGAGCTTTCTCCAACCGGCTTTACTTTCCTACGCCAGAGTATCGTAAGCGCATATTTTCGCTTGGCGCATCCGTCGCGCCTATTGATTTCCCATTCAAATATGCAAATGAGGGAGATATGTTGATTCGCGAACGGATTAGCACCAGACGCTGGCTACGCGCGCCGCGCGTACGTCGTACGTCTAGCGCAAAGTTATTCCTACAAATAGCTGCTTTATCTTTACTCCTGACGGCCTCAGGTCAGCAGGAGAGCAGCTCCAGCAGCAGCGTTACCGACGAAAATAGCAAGCTGAACAACCACACTTGCAAGGACAACACCTCTGTGTGCCAACATGCCAGGGGCAGCCGTGGTCCTAGCACTACTAATGGGTCCCCCGGGAAGGAGGAGGCGGGCACGTGAGAGGATATACCACACGCGCATGAGCCTCTTTGGCATGGGGGATGAGGAGGTGTATTGCCTCTTCAGATTCAGCCCAGATGCAATCCTTGAACTAACCACAACCCTGCAGGATGACATCACCAGCAAGACACACCGCTCACAAGCAGTGCAGCCACTGGTGAAGGTACTGGCAACACTTCATTTCCTTGCCAGTGGATCATTCCAGCGTACAAGTGGAGTGGTGGCTGGGATGTCACAGTCCACCCTGCAATTCTTAGACGCATGTCCCACCACATCATCAGACCCACCACTGAGGACCTGCGGCAGAAGGCAATGATAGTTTTCTACAGCCTTGCAGGATTCCCACGCACCGTGGGGGCCATTGATTGCACACATGTGGCACTCCAGCCCCCCAGTGCCACAGAGCACATATACCGCAATCGGAAGCATTGGCATTCCATCAACGTACAGGTGATAGCCGATGCCCAACGCCTCATGTGGCACGTCCGTGCCAAACACCCCGGATCCAGCCATGACAGCTACATATACAATCAGAGCCCCATCCCAACGGAATTCGAACAGAACGTGTATGGGGACAGCTGGCTGGTTGGTGAGTGACATGGGTGGCAGGCATGACTGTCCCCCCCCATGATGCACACATCACAAGGGGCACATGCATGACTAACATCCTCCTGTCTTTTCCCTTACAGGTGACTCTGCATATGCACTGGGACCCCATCTCATGACTCCTTTCCGGAACCCCCAAACCCCAGGAGAGAGAAGATACAATGCGGCACATATCCAAACTCGTGCAGTGGTGGAGCAAACATTTGGGCTCCTGAAGTCCCGTTTCCGATGCCTGGATAAGTCTGGGGGGGGGGGGCCCTATTGTATTCCCCTACCTTCGTGTGTCAGATCATCGGTGCATGTTGCATTCTGCACAACTTTGCCATGAGAAAGGGCCTGCAGATTGACATACGTGATGACCTGACCCCCGACCCACACAGTCCCCATCTGCCAGAGGCTACCCCGTCAGCTGATGGAAGAGCAGTCAGGCATCTTTGGACAATAAACAAAAACATTGATCACACGGACAATGCACGCATGCACACCACTGATGTCCCTAGATCACACACACCACATCCACATCACATTGGATTAGCCCAAGTCCAACATGCAGGACTTGGGAGCAGCAACGCCGCGTCAAGGCCCCAATGGTGTCGCTGTCCATTCATACACCATTCACACGTCATTCACACAGCCATGGGGATAACTTCTTCCCAACGGCCGAGGGTGACACCCCTTACTGGCAGGAGTGCCACCCCCTCACATTCACACACCATTCACACTGTCCCCTGCACTACTGACCGTGTGCAGTTTAAATACAAATAAAAAGCTCATAACCTGAGCAACATATACCAAAAAATAAAAAGCTCATAACCTGAGCAACATATACCAAAAAATAAAAAGCTCATAACCTGAGCAACATATACCAAAAAATAAAAAGCTCATAACCTGAGCAACATATACCAAAAAATAAAAAGCTCATAATCTGAGCAGAAAAAAAAACGAACACCTCAAAAAGCCATCATCTGGGCTGACGGGGGCTCTTTCTGGTGGGCCCTCTCTGGCTCCTCAGCTGCCTGGAGGGAGTGGGTGGGGGTGGGGGGCATCTGGAGGTGGCTGATCCCTGGGTGGGCCACTCCTGGCAGGTGTGGCCTGCATGCCCTCCAAGGCCATGGCTATCCGGTCGAGGTACGAATTGGTCTGGGCCTGCATCCTCAGCTGCCGGGTCACTTGATACTGTTGGGCCCGCTGCCTCTGCCTCCCCTGGTCCCGGATGGCAGCTGTGTTGGCCTGGACGGCTGCAGTGAGGTGCCGAAGATCAGCCTGCACCTCCCCCAGGCTGGTCACCACTGCAGCGCAGTTGCAGCTGACATCCTGCACTGCATTGGTCATCTGGGCCACGGAGCCCAGGCTGTCAGCCACACGGTCCAGGTGTCCAGCTATCTCCCCCATCTGCTGGGTCTGCCTGGCCTGGTCCCTCGCCATCTGGTCATGGACCACATCAGACACCCCCCTGGTCTTCCGGGTCGCCTTCCTGGGGCTAGGAGATGGTAGTCCCGGGGGGATGGAGTCGCCCTTGAGGGGCTTCCTATGATGGGGAGGGGATTTGAGAGGGCCCTACTGAAGGGGAGGACTCCTCCAAAAATAGGACAAACTCCTGCTTGGTGACGACAGGCTCCTCCTCAACCACCTCAGCAGGTGAGGTGTGGGCACTCCCCTCCACCTCTGTGTCTTCAGTGCCCAGGGGGTTGGGGACAGGATACAGTTGGGGGGATGGGGTGGAATGGCCGCCGGCAGATGATGGCCCAGCTCCATCATCTGTGGATGACACAATGCAGACACATGTTGGTGGTCCCACACACTTGGCACATGTACCCTCCCCCCCCACATGCAACACACCAAATAGGGGATAAAAACACTTACCTGTCCTGGAGCCTTTCTCCATGGAATCATAGCCCAGTACCCCCTCCAACTGCTCCCTCTCCAGGCAGCGGGGGACCACCTCCTCCTCCCTGGTCAGCCTGACCGCACATGGGGGTCCACCCCCGTGTCCCTCTTATGCCTCCTGATGGTGGCCACCTTGCCCCGGACTTTGCGCCTCAAATCATTAATTTTTTTGGCAATATCCGCAGCAGTCCGTGTGGAATAGCCCAAACTGTTCAACCTGGCAGCGATGGACTTCAGGATGGCCTGCTTCCTGTCCCGGCTTGTCTTGTGACTTTTCCTGCCATAGAGGAACTTATTGTAGGTCTCCATAGCCGAGATGACGGCAGACAGCTCCTGGGCATTGAAGTTTAGCTTTCTCCCCTCTTTGCGGGGAACTGGAGCAGCCATCTCAGAGCAAAAGTAACTTCAATGGGGGGGGGGGGGGCGGATATACATTTGCGCCGGAAAGGCGCATCTGCGGCCGCTTTTATACGCGCAACGTAAGACATTGCGCTGCCGTTTCCCATGAAGTGGTGCAGATGGAAGTTGTGAGCATGCGCACAGGGGAGCGAGTGGAGCCCTCCCTTACTGCGCATGCTCCGTGGATGATGCGCTGAACGTAAGTCTCTGCGCTGGGCTCCGCCCATCATTTACATATGGTCACACCCACTTCCACTTACGTCGGGTTGCGCCATCGCATTTTCGTTACTCCGCCGCAAAGTAACGAACAAGTGCTTGGTGAATACTGTACTTGACTCACTAGTTCGCGTCAGCGTAACGTATATGCGCTGCGCTACGCCGGATAAAATATGCCCGCATCTACCTGAATCTGGCCCTATAACTTTCACAAAGACCAAATAATATACACTAATTTGGATTAGTTTTACCAAAGACATGTAGCAGCATACATTTTGGCCAAAATTTATGAAGAAAAATTACTAATTTGCTAAATTTTATGACAGAAACAAAGAAAAAGGCAATTTTTCTCACATTTTTATGTTTTTTATTTTTTATTATAGCACAAAAAAAAAAAAAAAAACACTAGTGATTAAATACCACTAAAAGAAAGCTTTTTATGTGGAAAAAAAAAGGCAAATTTAATTTGGGTAAAGTGTGGCATGACTGAGTAATTGTCATTTAAAGTTTGAGCACCGTAAGCTGAAAATTGGTCTGGGCAGGAAGGGGTTTAAGTGCCCTGTATTGAGGTGGTTAAGGACATTTGCTGTGTTTACTAAATGTGAGCATTTGGCCAGCACATAACAAAAGTTAAAGTTTTTTTTAGATCCCATCAGTGTATGAGTCCTGCCACAGTTCCTATCTATATTATTAACTAGTGCTATAGTTACATATAAAATGTAAAATGTAAAATGCAACAGGTCAAACTTTTAACTACTTCCGGATCGCCTACCACACATATACTCCAGCAGGGAGGCCCGGCTGCATGAAACAACGTACCTATACCCGCCGGCACAGCGGGGGCCAACCAGCGATGGCCGCCAGCTACTCGCAATCATTTTGGAGAATGACAGAACTGGGGCCTGCCTATGTAAACAAGGCAGACAGTCATTCTGTCACAGAGGGAGAGAGATCTGTGATTCCTAGAAAACAGGAACCAATCTCTCTCTTTGTCTAGTGTCAGCGTCCCCCATACAGTTAGAAAGCACACAAAGGGAACACATTTAACCCTTTGATTGGCCCTGATGTTAACCCCTTCCCTGCCAGTGTCATTTATTCGGTGAAGTGTCAGTGCATTTTTTTTTATCACTGATCACTGTATTGGTGTCACTGGTCCCCAAAAAGTGTCACTTAGGCCGCGTACACACGATCAAATCTATCTGCTGGAAACGGTCGGCCCGACCGTCCCAGCAGACAGATTCGACCGTGTGTACGGGCGAGCCGGCGGATTTGGCCACCCGACAGATTTCAAAGCATGCTTTGAAATCTGTCGGCTGGGAACCCGTCCGCCCGACATGTCTGCTGGTTAGTACGCTAACCAGCAGACATGTCTTCTCGCACACGCGCCGAATGGTTTCGACGCATGCGCGGAAGTGTTTTACTTCCTGGTGCGGTGACGTGGCGGCATCAACGTCACCGCCACATCACCGCGCTGTCTGGCGGCGGGGATTTTGGTTTGATCGTGTATACACGATCAAACTAATATGTCCCCAGCAGACAGATTTGTTCAAATCGGTCGGCCCGACCGATTTGAACAAATCTGTCTGCTCGTGTGTACGCGGCCTTAGTGTCCAATTTGTCCACCGCAATGTCACAGTCCTACTAAAAATCGATAATTGCTGCCATTATTAGTAAGAGCAAACCAATCAATATACGCTAATTTGGATTTTTTTTTACCAAAAATATGTAGCAGAATACAAATTGGTCTACATTGATAAAGAAATTCGATTTTTTTACATATTGTTATTGAAAGTGTTTAAGTGTTTAATAAATAAAGTTTTTTTTTTTTTAATTGTCAGTCTTTTTTTGTTTTTAGCGCAAAATATAAAAACTGCAGAGGTGATCAAATACCACCAAAAGAAAGCTCTGTTTTTGGGAAAAAAATGCATCAATTCTGTTTGGGTACAAAGTTGCATGACCGCACAATTGTCAGTTAAAATAACGCAATGCCATATCACAAAAAATGGCCTGGTCATTAAGGGGGTAAAAACTTCCAGGGCTGAAGTGGTTAAAGTGATACTAAAGTCTCTGTTTTTTTTTTGTTAAAAACAACAAAACATATTATTCTAAGAGCCGGTTCACACTGTGGCGGCACGACTTTGAGGACGACTCGGCAAGGCGACCTGAAGACAACTTCAGAAGCGACTTACAAAATGACTTCTGTATAGAAGTCAATGCAAGTCGCCCCGAGTCGTTCCCAAAGTCGTGCAAGAACCTTTTTCTAAGGCGGAGCGACTTGCGTCGCTCCTATTAGAACAGTTCTATTGAATAGAATGGGACGCGACTTGTCAGGCGGATAAGTCGCCTGACGAGTCGCCCCAGTGTGAAATTGCTTTTACTCACTTTGTGCAGTGGTTTTGCACAGAGCAGCCAAGATCCTCCTCTTCTCAGGTCCCTCTTCGGTGATCCTGCCCCCACAGTAAGCAGCTTGCTATTGGGGCACCTGAGCCGGGCCTCAGCTCCCTGTGTCCATTCAGACACCCCCTTTCTCTCCTTATTGGTTCACTGACTTTGATGGACAGCAGCGGGAGCCAATGGCGCTTCAGTGCTGTCTCAGCCAATGAGGAGGGAGAGTCCCAGGCAGCTGAGTCTCTCATGCAACATTGCTGGGTCACGATGGGGCTCAGGTAAGTATTAGGGGGGCTGAGGGGTGCTGCTGCACACAGAAGGCTTTTTATTTTAAAGCATAGGATGCATCAAGATAAAGAAACCTTCTGCCTTTACAACCACATTAAAGTCCATCTAAACCTAACATATATATTGCATCTTACTAGTCCTTGGTGTGCTGTCTGAATTTGTTTTCTTTTTTCAAGCTTCTTTTGCAATTTTGACTTGGTGATTCTGTGAATAACACACTTCCTATCTATGGGTGGCTACATTACTCCTCCACCGTATTTATGGAGGGAGCCATAGTTCCACCAAGGCTGCGTGCCTTTTATATAGACTACAAACATGGTCCTATCTTTTCATCTCCATTACATGAAGGGCAGGACGATAGATAATTTACTGAAGATAGCTAGGAAGGAAGGAAGCTAACCTTCAGTGAAGCTCGAAGGAAGTTATATAGGCGTACCTCCCAATTTTTTTAAGATGGGAACGAGGGACACCTGTCAGCAAAAGTACAGTGTTGCATTACTGTGCAATTGTCATTCAAAGTGTGACAGTGCCGAAAGCTGAAAATCAGCTTGGGGAGCTGGTAACTTCCCATTGCTTTTAATAGGGCTGCCTCCTGTAGCTAATCGCCGGAAAACCCCAGCTGGAGTTCTCGCATATAAACGCAGCCAGGCCCATTCACAATTGTGAATGCGGCCTTACAAATTTAAAAGAAAAATATGAGAAAAAAAAACAATAAATTATGAGAAAACTGAAATAAAAATTCAAAACAAAAGCAAAAAAAGAAAAGGAAACAAAAAAAAATATACAGTTTTTCCCATTTTGCCGACCCCCTGTATACTTTGTGATTTTTTTAAAATAACATTCTTCTACTGTTATCAGCGTAATGTGGTCTGGTCTGCAGAATATTGCAACCTTCCAGGAAAACAGATAAAATGAATTGCATGTATTGTGTGTCTTTTTCAGAAAGAATGGGGTTAAGAGATCCCTGATGAGTCAGGAAAGTGTCAGTGGTTTTGTGTAACTGCAACTGTAGGTCATGGTAAAATAGCAGCCTCGTCCTAGACATGCTGGAGGAAATTGATACCTCTATCTGGGTGGCAGATGAGAGTAACTAAATAGGGGCATACAAATACACACCCTGAAATAAATACCTAGCTACTTGATTTCTACTACTTTGTTGCCGTTTGAAATACACTTTGCGCAGGTACCGTTCAGACAGTCTTATTTTGTAGATAGAAATAATAATGTGCGTGCACCAAATGATTTATGCAATCATGTTAAGTATAATCCATAAATAAATAGTAGTTAAATAGAAAGCTATCAGAAGGGGTTTGCTGCGTAACATTTAATTCTGAGTCCTGTGAAGGATCAGATATTTTCTTCATCACCCAACTGAACTTAGACATCACATCTGAAAAGAACATTTGCCTTTTACAGTTCTCAACAACATATTCTTATGTTCTTCCTCACATTCATTGTGCTGGGCAGTGGCATAGGATTATTTAGCATTAGAATTATATTAATATGTGGGCAATGGTGAAAACAGGGTGAACTATTTGCTGCACCGTTGCATAAGTATCCATTTAAAAATGATTAGGGATGAATTCACACCTTTGTGCCCGCTTGATGCTTTCTCCATTAAAGTCTAATTCCAGGTGTTGATTTTTTGGCATAGTTATAGTGGTTCAGCTTGGACCAATGTAAGTATGCATATGCCATACCTGTGGAAGCGGAGATCCACCGTAGTAGTCACTGCTACTACAGCAATGGCCGCTGTCTTCCGGGTCCCATGGTGACCAATAGTGTTGAGCAGAATATGCCATATTCGATTTCGCGATATATCTCGAATATATAGTCGAATATTCGAGATATATTCGCTAAATACGAATATTCGTGATATTTTTTGGAAATGAAATGATTGCGAAATTTCGCTATTGCGAATGCGAATGCGAATTGCGAATGCGAATGCAAAATTTCGAGAAATGCGGAATGGAGCACTCTGATTGGCTCAGAATATTCGTGATATTTTACAATACAAAATAATTGCGAATATTCGAGAAATGCGGAAGGAGCACTCTGATTGGCTCAGAATATTCGTGATATATTACAATACACAGTAATTGCGAATATTCGGCAAATGCGGAAGGAGCACTCTGATTGGCTCAGAATATTTGTGATATATTACAATACACAATAATTGCGAATATTCGAGAAATGCGGAAGGAGCACTCTGATTGGCTCAGAATATTCGTGATATATTACAATATAAAATAATTGCGAATATTCGAGAAATGCGGAATGGAGCACTCTGATTGGCTCAGAATATTCGTGATATATTACAATATAAAATAATTGCGAATATTCGAGAAATGCGGAATGGAGCACTCTGATTGGCTCAGAATATTCGTGATATATTACAATATAAAATAATTGCGAATATTCGAGAAATGCGGAATGGAGCACTCTGATTGGCTCAGAATATTCGTGATATATCACAATACAAAATAATCGCGCGATATCGCTATTGCCGAATAATCGCATTGTGATTTTTCGGCAATATAAAATGAGCGCTGCAGCTACTCGGCCCAAGGTCTCTAATCATACCAGCAATGTTTTTAGACGTCGATGGGGATCTCTAGGATGTGATCTGTTCTAAAAAAAAAAATTGAAAAAATACGAATATTCGAAATAGCGAATATTCGCCGCGATATTCGTGTTATTCGCGAATACTCGAATATGCAATATTCGTAGCGAATATTCGCAATGCGAATATTCGTGAGCAACACTAGTGACCAACTGCCCTGCTACATAATATCCACAATGCATTGCTGGCTTGGCACGGGCACCATTCACAGAACACCTTGCATTTTTCTCAATGATCGTACCTGTGACAAGCCAGCAATGCCTTGTCGATATTATGTAGCAAGGCATAATATCTCCTGAAATTGTGTCGGCTGGAAAGAGCTTTTGGGCACCTTCACTCAGCAATGAAAATGTTCTGCTAACAGGGACCAAGACAGGTAAGTATTTTATTTTGCAGAAGTTGTTTTAGTCTGTGTTTCTTTTAAAAAGCAAGGTGGGCAGAGTCGGATTCCTGACAAGGCCACCAAGGCCAGGCCTCAGGGCGGCAGTGGGTGCAGGGGTGGTGCCGGTTGTAACACACACCGGGAGACTGCTGTGTCACGGAGCTCACTGTGAAAAGTTTGGGCGTGCTGTGATAAAAGTCCCACCCTCCTCCTAGACCAGCTTGTGTGATAAAGGCAGTGTTTTGTCTATCACACAAGCTGGTCTAGGAGGAGGGCGGGACTTTTATCACAGCGCTCCCGAAGTTTTCACAGTGAGCTCCGTGACACAGCAGGAGCAGGAGATGCCTGATGTGCATAATGCACACACTGACTGGTGAGGCTACATTGTTTGGCACAGTAAGGCTGCAATGATGGTGACGGGGCTGTAATGATGGTGACGGGGTTATAATGATGGTGAGGGGGGATGCAATGAGGGCACAGTAAGGCAGCAATGATTGTGAGGGAGGCTGCAATGAGGGCACAGTAAGGCAGCGGTGATGGTGAGGCTGCAATGAGGGCACGGTAAGGCTGCAATGAAGGTGAAGTGGCAATGATGGGCACGGGGTGGGGAACTTTCAGGTCCGAGCCTGAAGGTGGGCTTCTTGGTAGGAACTGCTGAATATCTAGGGAGGCATTCCAATAGTCTTCACAGTGGGAGTGAAAGGTGCTGGAACATTGTGCTCCATCACTGCCACTCTATACAATGTCCTGGATCCTATGGACAAGTCCCAAGATTGTTCTATAGGATTCGGGACACTTCGAAAATATGGATTTAAAAACCATGCTGTTAGTGGGTTAATAGTGTAACTGTGACTGAACTTAAAGGGTCACTAAAGGAAAAAAAAATTGGACTGAAATTACTATTTACAGGGTATAGAGACATAAAAGTTAACAGATTCCTTTTAAAAATTATAAAAAATAGATAAAAATCAATCATATAATCAACCTACAGTTCTAGTTTCGTTTTTGCTGTTATTTCCTGTCTCTCTGATGTAAAGAGAGCCAATAGAGGGCAGTGATGGTTTGTCTAAAATACCTCAGCGCCAACCCAGTTTCAGTTTACACACAGTAATCACACCTCCTTGATTAGTGACCACAGTGAGAAAGCTCCCAGCACTGTGGTTATAAGGAAACAGACAACCAATAAGTGTGGAGATCAAAACAGAATTACAGCAACATCAAAGCAAAAACGAACAATGAGGACATGAAAACAGCACTGCAGTAAGCTAAAGGAAGCTATTTGGCTAAAAAAATGTTTTCCTTTAGTGACCCTTTAAGTTTAAACTTCTTTTTTTCATTTTGGATAGTGTGTAATTCAGAGTTATAACCCCTGTTGTTGTTTTTTTTTTCCATCTGTGTCTTATTGGGGAGATTTCCCAGTGAGGAAATCCCTTCAAATTGGGGGAATCCCTGGTTGCCACCAAGGACAGAAGAGTTACTGTAGTCGGCATTGGAAGGTTTCCACACTATTACTGTTCTTGGGACAACCAAATATGTGGGTTTTCTTTTAGTTTCACTTTTGATAACAGTAAACATGACAAGAAGAGAGGGTGAATCTTGCAAATGGGGGCACATGGGGGCACAGACAGCAATAAAAACCTGACAGGTGTTCTAATCATTCTCCAGTCTATTCTGAACAAAAAAAAAAAAAATGTTATTAGTTATACTTTAGAGCCCTTTCACACTGTGCCGCCCCTAGCGTCAGCAGTAAAATGCCGCAATTTTTAGCGGCGCTTTTCCGTCGGATTTGCGGCGATATTCAGCCGCTACCGGGGAGCTTTTGACCCCCACTAGCAGCCGAAAAAGGTTTAATACCGCCTGCAAAACCTTTTCTGCCGCCCTACCAGTGTACCGCTCCAGTGTGAAGAGCAGCTGGTTTAGGGTGCTATTTTTAACGATATAGTGCCTGCAAAACGCCCTCAGTGTGAAAAAGGGGTCTTAAAGTGGAACTAAATTCCAAAAGCAAAAGCATTTTCCAGAATTTGCAAGTAGCAAATAGTATACTTACCACTTAGTGCCCTTCTCCAGTGATGCAAGGTCTGTGCTCCCCCATATAATTCTGTTAATTGCTGATGTAATTTTTTTCCGATCTTTTTTGACATCCTCTCGCTCCACAAATCACATGCACACTGGAGTTACATCATTCCAGCACCTGGCTTCCTTTTCACAGCCTTACATATGCCAGGAATTTGATAGTGAAAGGGTAAATTAGTTTTATGGCAGAAGTACCAATGGTCCCCTTCTCTGTGTACAATCTTTGGGCTCGCTCCTCATTCACAATTTTTTTTACCTTTGATAACCAGCAAGAAATCTACAGCTAAACGTATGCCTAGTACACACGACTAGATTTCCGTCGGATAATAAACCAACAGTTTTCCCGACAGATTTTTTCTCAGCCTGCCTAGAATACACATGTTCAGTCAAAAGTCCGCCCATCAAAAGCGCTGTGATGTACAACACGTATGGCGGTCACGGCACTATAAAGGGGAAGTTCCATTCCAACGGCGTCACCCTTTGGGGTGCTTTTGCTGATCCTCATGTTAGTAAAAGTTTGGTGAGAGACGATTCACGCTTTTCAGTCTTCATGCTTTTGAACGAGCGTCACCAGCACTAAGTCCTAATAGACTGCCACCACTGCCAAGGAGACGGATGCCCGGCCAGCGCTGTCAATAGCAGGGACAGGACAGCTGGGGATCCCCACAGTGGCAGAACACCAGGGCCCGGTGGCAAGACAACCTTTGCAACCCTGAGAGTTCTCCCACCGCTTTGGACCCTTATATTTTCTTGGTGTGCTGGTGACATATATCTCTTGTTTTCTGCCACCCTGGGGGGCCCCAGTATAGTAGGAAGGGAGCTCACTGCAGAACATGTGAAGGGGCCCGTTGTGGGATCGTAGTAAAGGGCCCCAGGAGATATCTATATATATATATATATATATATATATATATATATATACAGTATATTGTAAGGGGTTAGCTCAGTAGCGGGTGTGTGTGACCCCTGGGTGGGTTCGCTACACGCTGAACTATACAGAGAGACAGCCAAGGAATGGTTGAAAACAACGGTTATGGTTTATTCTTCCATCTTGCTGGAAACAAGTGCAAGCATCCAAACAGCATAAACAAAACAAAACATAAAATAAACCCTGGCCACTTGGGGCGTCTACCTTCACAACACAGGAACCTATCTATGGAGTCTGGCACAGCCTACTGCTGGGCAGACACTGATGGTTATACAGCAGAAAAACAATAGTCTTTTTTTGATTTTTTTCACACAGAGAAATCAACACCACCTCACTTTCAGAAGTCTTTCTTAGCTCACTGCTCTCCTTAACTCAAAAAGCCTCAGGATGCAGCAATCAGTAGTAATCCTCTGGATAACTTATAGAGGCCTTAATTGCCTCATTCTGAACAGCTGAAGTTTTCCAACGCCCTAAACCTTTCTGGCTACTTCTGTAGCCGACACCTGATTTTAATTGGTGAATTGTCTAAACAAGGCAGAAATGTATCTCCCGTCTGTGACAACACCCACAGATTTACCTGACTTGCTGTTACAATATATATATAATTGCATTTTATATTTGGCCCCCCTACTTTTGTTCCTGTCCCCCCATCTGCCCCCCCTAAATATGAAAGCTGGAGACGTCACTGTTGACCCTGATTATACTTCACTTTCTATCCTTTTTGTCATCCTGTGGGAGACAAACTGGAATCATACCATGACAGAGGTTTTAATTCTCCCCCATTTTGTAGAAAAATAATTGTTTCGCACCAGAAAGATTTTTTTTATCACTTCCTATCCCAACAGGTAAAGATACAACATCTCTCACAGAACACAATATAGTGTCAGGGATTCTCTACCTTCCTCATTTAAAAAAAAAAAAAAGGTTTTGGCTTAAGTTTGGCTTTAATGGTATTCTTACATCTAAGAATATGGTGGATGAAAGTAATAAGACTGATATCATTTCTTGTGTTTCCTTAGCAGCTTGACCTTGTTTTTTAGGTTCTGTAGATAGGTAAATGAATTGTAGACTTTAATCAACATAGAAAACACAAAAATTGTGTGAGTATACTGTAGTATTTTCTGTAAACGTTGTTGCGGTGTGATTAATCTTCCACATATATTTGCATTAATATGCTATGAATCCTATTTTTATTTAATATGTTTATGAAATCCCATTTTAGTTAATATGTCGGAAATAGGTTACTTATTAGGTTCCCTTTCTTGATTAACTGAGTGCTGGGGAATTCTGTACTGTGTTCTTGAATTGCTCTCTAAATGGGCACTGACTTTACTAGTAATACATTGAATGTGCTTCCTGCTAGTTCTCTTTATATTTTATTGCTGAGGTAAATCGGTAAACTGCAAAGTTCAAAATGACCATAGTTAAATTATCTTTTTAACAGTAACATATGGCATTAGAGAGATCTGAGTGATATAAATGTATAGAGTTCTAACTGTAATCCTAAACTTGTTATTTCAGCCCCAAATAAAATAATGTCCAAATCTTGCCAATTTCACCTCCATAAAATTTCCAAAATATGCTCTTTGTTAATCAATTGAACCAACAAGCTACTAACTTGTTATTTCTCGCCTCGACTATTGCAAATCCGTCCTCGTTGGACTGACTCTGCACAGACTATCCCCTCCTCAGTCTATCATGAATGCTGCTGCCAGACTCATTTACCTTGCCAACCATTAAGTACCAGCCACCACCCTCTGCCAATCTTCTTTAGCTTCCGCTCGCCCAACCAATGAGATTCAAAATACTAACAACAACCTACAAAGCCATCCATAACTCAGCCCAGAGCTACATCAACAACCTCATTTCAAAATACTATTCTAACCATCCTCTACGCTCCTACTGAAGCCAGTTGTCCTCTAAATTTCTCATTACCACCTCTCATGGTGGCCTTCAAGACTTCTCTAGAGCCTTTCCCATCCTCTGGAACTTACTACTCCAATCTATCCAGCTATCCCCCACCCTGTTTGTCTTTAGGTGATCCTTTAAAACGTATGTTTTAACAAGGCACAGGCCTAGGGCAGCACTTTGCAGGGGGGCAGCACGGAAAGAGTCCCTGCCGGCTTGCGCTACACTGTTAGGGCCAGATTCAGGTAGATGGGCGCTTCTTTACTTTGGAGTAACGTTTCTCATTTACGTTACTCCGCCGACACTTTCTCGAAGTACTGTTATTCACATAGCAGTTGCGCGTAAACTTGCGCCAGAGTAACGATAATGCGCTGGCCTAACCCGACGCAAGTGGAAGTGGGTGTGATCATATGTAAATGATGGGCGGAGCCCAGCGCAGAGGCTTACGTTCAGCGCATCATCCACGGAGCATGCGCAGTAAGTGAGGCTTCACTCGGCCCCCTTGTGCGCATGCTCACAACTTCCGTCGGCACCACTTCACGGGAAACGTCAGCGCATTGCGTTCCGTTGGGCGTTTAAATGCGCCCGTAGATGCGCCATTCCGGCACTAAAGTATATCCTGTTCCCCCTCCCCGCAGTGAAGTTACTTTTGTTCTGAGATGGCTGCTCCCGTTCCCTGCAAACACACAGGAGAAAGCTGAACTCTAAAGGCCAGGAGCTGTCAGCCGTCATCTCGGCTATGGAGACCTATGATGTCTTCCTCCATGGCTGTAAAAGTTGACAGACAAGCATGGACAGAGGTGTTGTCCTGCAAGTGGGGGTGCTCAGCTAGCTCTTATCGTCGGTAACGCTGCTGTAGCTGCTCTCCTGCTGTGGCCGTCTGGAGTAAAGATAAAGCAGCTATTTTCGAAATAACTTTGCGCCGGACGGACGAGATACGTGCGGCGCATGTAGCCGGCGTATGGTGCTAATCCGTTCGCGAATCGGGAAATCTCCGTCATTTGCATATTTGCAGGGGAAATCAATAGGCGCGACTGATGTGCCAAGCGAAATTATGCGCTGACGAGACTCTGGCGTCGGAAAGTTAAGCCGATCGGAAATGGCCCGTTTTCTGTCGCATCTAGTTTGGTGGGTACGGCCACATAGAAACTACGGCGCATCTTCACAGTTACGCGGCGCATATCGAATTACTCCAGCACAACTCTACCTGAATCTGGCCCTTAGTGTATTACAAGCTGCTTCTAATTTTGACTGTCCTATCATCCTGGACCACAAACCTTCCTCACTGTGCTATATGTTTGCTGCTGGACTATTGGCATTGCTATATCTTCTTAGTCCTCTCCATAAAATTATCAGAAATGTTGTGCTTAAAGTAGAACTATAGGCAAGGCTTTTTTTTTCCATTTTGGATAGATTAGGGGAGGGTTATAGCCCCTGTCAGTTTACTTTTTACCATCTCCGTCCCATTGCAGAGATTTCCCTTCATTCATAGCCAAACAAGATGTGAGAGGAAATCTATGCAAATTAAGGGAATTCATTCCCCCAGGCCCTAAGAACCAGTGTCACCCCCAACTGTGGTTCCTCCCTTCTGTCAATAAGTGGCATTGTTACCTTTGGCATTAGTTTTATGAGGTGCAGTGAGACTGAGTTATGAATATGCTTTTCTCTCAGTCACTCTGTAGGAGTTTCATGAAACTGAGCATGCTGAGAGAGAATTGTCTTTAGTAGATGTGTAATGAACAACTGAATTGAATGAGGCCTGAAGTCTAAGGCCTGGCCATGTGCCTGAGGCTCTGGCGGAGAGAGACTATTTATTGCCTGGAGGCATGAGGGAGGCTAGAACTGAGAGTGCTTGGAGGCATGAGAAAGGCTCCAGCAGAGAGAGCCTGGTTGTTGCCTGGAGGCATGAGGAAAGCAATGGAGTTCTGAGATGGAGAACCAGCATTGCTGCCAACTGTTCCTGATTTTAAAGGAGTCCTTCTGACTCTTTCCTCTTCATTTGTCCCTCATTTTGGGCTCATCTATATAGCTGTATACAGAGCTTTTTTTCTCAGAAAATAGGTGCAGGAACTCCACCACGACCCCGTTCAGATTATACAAACAGTAGAAGGGTCTTAAAGGGGCATTAAATACCAGGATTGCATTACATACAGAGTGGAGAGTTCAGGGAGGTTGCACACAGAGTGCAGAGCTATCACTTGTAAACACAGAAACCAGACGTCTGTGTTTACAAGTATTTGTGGTGAGCAGGCACCAAAGGGTCTGAGCCAGAGGTGGTGGAACTGAGTTCCCCCAAGTTCCCCCTGAAAAAAAGCCCTGGCTGTATATAACATGCAGTATTTATCTTTCAAAAAGTGTTTTGCAGTGCTATACCTTTCATCCAATTTCTAAATTGCTGCATTTGTAAATTTGAAAAGCCTGTATAAAGGAATAGTAGTGGTGCAAAAATCACTTATGGGCTTACCTAATATTTTTTTCTGTATAATTATCCTTTAAGGGTGCTTGGCAGGGGGTGTACCCTATGTCTACATACTTTTTCTAATAGGGGTCCCTCATTCCTATCTCCAAAAGTTGGGAGGTACGAGTACCCGAGGTTACTCCTCCACAAACTTTGGACTGTGGAGAAGCTGGGAAAGCATCAAGAGGGAAGAAACCTTGCATGGTACAGTGAGTTTTTGGTTGCTATTGAAGACAGCAGTTGATAAGTAGATACAGAGCGTTGGGTGCAGGCCTAAGACCCTTTTTCTGTATTGCTGACTACCTGGCTGGTTTTGTTTTTGGAGTCTGCTAATCTGTCTGCCTACTGCCCAAGCCCTCTTCCCTGCATTTCTTGATGTTGTGAGCAATAAAACCACCTTGTTCATAATAAATGTGACTGGTGCCCATCTTATATGCATCCATACACACCCACCATGCCTAAAAACCAGCACCCTGAGGTGAAAAATCGGCCCTCCCTAATGCCAAGGGTTAAGGGGCGCTGCAAAGATAATAATAGAGAGCACTAAGAGTCACAGCAGAGCAAAAGCTGAAATACACTCATGACTTATATTCATAACAAGCCACCACCTATAAATGTAATGTTCATCAGATTAAAGTAAAAGAGTTTGAACTCTTTCAGATATGTACTGGTGTCTGTGTGCCTGTTGGAGAGATGTTCCTGTTTTGGACAGTTACATAACAGGAAGTGAGGTAAATGCATGGCTGCCAGAATAAGAAAAGCCATCAGTGCAGTACCCACAGTAGTGGGACAAAATAGATACAATTCTCTATTTACAAGGAAAGGAGAGAAGTTTCACTGGACTTTGACAGCGACTTTGACAGTGCTTTGGTTATTTACATCCGCTCGACAAGTGACTGCATAGAGGTTGCTTACAACCATATAAGAGCTCAGTTTTTCCAGAGCCAATCAAATATCTATCTTTATTGAAAGAAGCCGGTAGAGAACATTCTACGGTCATGGAAAATGAACTGAGAATTGAGAAATTGGAAAAAAGTGACTACTGTTAGGCCTTGTACACACGAGGGGATATTTCCGCTGAACATGGTCCGACGGACCATTTCAGCCGAAAAATCCCCTCGTCTGTAGGGGCAAACGGACGCTTTTTGCCGGATTCATCCGGCGGAAAAATTTCAAAGCATGCTTTGAAATAATTCCGCCGGATAGCTGGCCGTCAGATATGTCCGCTGGTTAGTACGGCAAACCAGCGGACATATCTTGCCGCACATGCGTCGTATCCTGTGAATGGATCCGACGCATGCGCGCGGAAGTGTTTACTTCCTGGTGCGGTGACGTGGCGGCGTCAACGTCACCGCCGCGTCACCGCGCTGTCCGCCGGCGGGGAATTTGATCCGATGGTGTGTACAGCCATCGGATCAAAACATCCCGGCGCAAATATACGCTGTAAACGGTCCGGGGACCGTTTACAGCGGATATTTCCCGTCGTGTGTACAAGGCCTGAGACAGTGAGCCCAGAGTAGATCAAAGCAGGTTAGATAGAACATGGTAGAATATTGCCTGTCACTAGAAATTAATGTATTGTAACATGGAGACACTCATCATAACATGGAGACACTCATCAAACTGTGTATTCTAAAGAGGTTTGCTCAATCCACACATACTTTCCCAACGATCACTGCTTGTAGTTGTTAAAGTTAAACTGCTTTTTTTTAGGGCTGTTACTGATCAAAATTTTTGTGTTCGATGAATCGTTTTTTTTTTTTTTTTTTCTTTTATATTGAAGTTGATGTACTATATACCCTCAGCATTTTTTACCCTTAGACCCCTTTTACACTGGGGTGTTTTTGGGCTACAAATAGCGCCTGTAAAGCATCTGAAAAAAAGTCTCACCTGCAGTCTCAGTGTGAAAGTCTGAGTTCTTTCACACTGAGGCGATGAGCTTGCAGGACATTAAAAAAACTCCTGCAAGCAGCATCTTTGGAACGGTGAAGGAGTGTGGTATACACGTACTACTCTATCGCTCCTTCCCATTGAAATGAATGGGCAGCGTGGCCCCACAGCCGGCAAAGCGGATTTGCTGGTGGTTTTTAATCCTTTTTTAGCCGCTAGCAGGGGTTAAAAGTGCCCCCGCTCGCGGCCAAATACCTCTGCAGAAACAATGGTAAAGCGCATTAAAAAAAGCGCAATTTACCGAAAGCAGCCTAACACATTGAGCACCATAACATAGACATTCCACAGTAAACTATTAAAATTCTTACCCCAGCACTTAGTATACCGCTTTCAATACTATGGCATTGCTATTCTATGTGACTATGTGCTTCTATTGATGCACACAGTGTACAGAGACACAGCCCTAGTTCATACAGTACATGCAAGGATAGGACGCTGCCAGAGCCACCCTAAAATAGAGAACTTGGGGCAGCGATCATGACACCAGCTTAAATTACAACATAGGCAATCTTTAACCACTTCTGACCGGCCCCACGTCCAAAGACGTCATTTTTTTGAAGATGGATATCTCGGTAACGGCAGCAGCTGCTGCCACAACCGAGATATCCATCTCTTCGTGGGGCGGTCCTGTTAACGATAACGGCGGTCATCGCGGCGGATTCGCCGCGAGATCGCCGTTACCGGCGGCGGGAGAGGGTGCCCCCCCCTCCCGCCGCTCTCCCGCGCCCTCCGCCGCTTACCGTAGCCGTCGGTAGCGGCGGAGGCGATCGGGTCCGCTCGTCGTCTGTCCGGGGATGTGACTGAGGGAAAAAATGTCCCTCAGCCGTCCCCCTCCCTCTGCTGGGCGGAAGTGACGTCAAAACGTCATTTCCGCCCAGCGTCTTAAAGAGACATTTAATTTGTTTACATTTTGACTTTTTTTTTTTTTTTTTTTCTTTTTTTTTTTTGCATTTAAGCCTGAATATGAGATCTGAGGTCTTTTTGACCCCAGATCTCATATATAAGAGGACCTGTCATGCTTTTTTCTATTACAGGGGATGTTTACATTCCTTGTAATAGGAATAAAAGTGATAATTTTTTTTTTTTTTTTTTTTTTTTTTTTCAGTGTTTAAAATTATAAAATAAATAAAAATAAAAACCAAAACCAAAAAAATTTTTTTTTAAAGTGCCCCGTCCCGACGAGCTCGCGCGCAGAAGCAAACGCATACGCGAGTAGCGCCCGCATATGAAAACGGTGTTCAAACCACACAAGTGAGGTATCGCCGCGATCGTTAGAGCGAGAGCAATAATTCTAGCCCTAGACCTCCTCTGCATCTCAAAAAATGCAACCTGTAGAATTTTTTAAACGTCGCCTATCGAGATTTTTAAGGGTAAAAGTTTAACGCCATGCCACGAGCGGGCGCAATTTTTAAGAGTGACATGTTGGGTATCATTTTACTCGGCGTAACATCATCTTTCACAATATATAAAAAAATTGGGCCAAATTTATTGTTGTCTTATTTTTTAATTCAAGAAAGTGAATTTTTTCCAAAAAAAGTGCGCTTGTAAGACCGCTGCGCAAATACGGTGTGAGAAAAAGTATTGCAATGACCGCCATTTTATTCTCTAGGGTGTTAGAAAAAAAAATATATAATGTTTGGGGGTTTTAAATAATTTTCTAGCAAAAAAAAATGTTTTAGTCTCGTAAGCACCGAATATGAAAAACAGGCTCGGGGCTGAAGTGGTTAAAAGAAAGTTGCATACTCAGCAAGTGATCGCATCAACCACAGACAGTGCTTAAAAAAATAAAAAAAAACTGCTGGTTCAAATATCACCTTTAAGGGTGGCCCATTGCAGCTCTCTTATAAGTCTCCTGCTTAGTGTTATCAGCAAGCGGAAGATCACTAATACATGGCTTACTGCTTACAGGAAATCCTGATGACATTATGGGAATTCCCCTGTACACTATGTACTAACTACTCGAAACCAATCCACATGGCACCCTATGCTGTATGTTCAGTGTTGTCTGTTGCTTTACTCTTTGTGCTGTGTGTTACATATTGTACACCATTCCACTCGGTACTCTCTGTTGAATGATTCATACTGCACACAGCCCCACTGTGTACTTTTGGCTCACTTTACACACAAATGAAAATAAAATAAAAAAGATAATATTTTCCTAATATTTGTTTTCTCAAATTCTGTGTCAGGCTGTAGGCAGCACTTGGTGAGAACTTAGTTGATCAATATTCCAATTACACACACAAAAAAAACTTGATCACTGTTGCCTCCTACTGTACACGTGACCGTTATTGATGTCATTGAAAAAAATGAAGTTTTTCTCGACGTGATTCCTCTCAAGCCTGTCTTGCATACACACGATCGTGAAAAAAAATGCTCGAGCAAAGCGTGGTGACGTACAACACGTACAACAACATGTACGATGGCACTATAAAGGGGAAGTTCCATTGGAATGGTGCCACCCTTTGGGCTGATTTTGCTGATTTTGTGTTACCAAGTGTTAGTAAAAGTTTGGTGAGAGACGATTTGCACTTTTCAGACTTCATGTTTTTCAGTCTGTTATAGCGTGACGAATGTGCTATCTCCATTATGAACGGTAGTTTTACCAGAAAGAGCACTCATAACTTGCTTCTGAGCATGCACATTCCCCCCCCCCCCCCTCGTTAAAGTGTACACACCACCGTTTTTCACGACGTGAAAAATGCAGAGAAAAAATAGAGCATGTTCGAAATTTTTAATGCCCATTTTTCTCGTTGAGCATACACACGACCGTTTTTCACGACCAATTTAAAAAATTGCATTTTTCTCGTCATAAAAAACAGTCGTGTGTATGCGGTGTGACAGTAGGCAAGATAAATCCCCTGGTTGCAGCCAAGATGCCATGTATATATCTCCTAGGTTCAGGCTTTATGCCAGTTTGTACCTCTAGGGGCAGTGCTGGAAGGACTTGATGAGCCCAGCTGAATTAGGTGGGCTTGTTAGATCCTCTACAAAAACTCCCAGCCTGCTAAGAGAGATGCTCCAACCTGGAACCAGATCTGTGTGAATAGTCTGGGGAGTGTGATCTCTGTGCGGTGAGACAAAGCCTGTGTGGCTACTACTACTAAGACAATGTGTTTAGTGAGCGGTCAAGTGACCAGGGTTTATTTTTGTATTTCTTTTGTTTTCTGTCACATTTCTTTTTGTATATAGTTCAAATAAAAAAGCACCTTTTTGTTTTCCTCCTACCATTGTCGGCTGTGCCTAACTTTTCTGTATGCTCAACCCATCCAGGGGGTCACACACACCTGCTGACGGACTAACCCCCTCACAGCGGCATTAGGGTTCATCTACACAGTGTTTTTATAGGCATTTTACATGACTAGCGTAATTTTCCCATGTTTTCAGCATAAGCTTTCCATACAAGTGACCTTACGCACACGGTCAGAAAATATATTAAATGTGCATGCACAGGTAAATGCTGATTCAAAAAAGTGTCCTGTTTACAAGAGCACTGTCGCAGCCAGCCATTCACTTGTATAGCAGGCTGTATGTGGCATGTCAGGAGCGAAAAAGTGATGGGAAATTACTTAAGGCACAGGAAATGCCTATAGAAGTCCAGGTTTTACCAAGCAATGAACTACCGGCAGGGGGGGGGGGTGGGGGGGTCTCTGTGCCCAGTGATATACTCAAAGAAAAGGATTTTACAGGTAACACAAATTTGACTTTTGTTCTTTTTTTTTTCCTTACATCTCGGGACACAGAACATCTACAGGGATATCCCAAGCCAATCAGATAAGGGGAGGGCTCACAGCAACCTACTACCAACCACCAACCTGAAAAAAGTAATGTAGCAGATGGTTGTGCCCTGAGTCCATGGTGAGGAACTTAACCGGACATGCATACCGATCACTTCTCCAGCCCCTCTGTTCTAGGACCGTGACCGTGTAAGGACGAGGCTCCCTCCCAGCTCCCGCCGAGGCATGCACCGCTCCAGATGAGAATGGGCCTCCTGCTGCGATTTAACACTTCATTCTTCACGTCTCCCAGCCGACAACTCCCCTCCAGTGGGCTTGACCTGAGATTATGAAGGAGACCTGCCCCCTGCCAATTCCAGTTGAGGATTGGTCAGGGCTCCCCACATGAGCTCCCTGTCACTCCAGCTCCCGGCCCTGCCCCTCTTCCAGAACATTCTCCTTGGAAGCAGGGGAGGAGCCCAAGATCTGAAGCACAGGTTGTCACACCCACTGCTACACTAACCACTTCCTGCCCCTCGGATCAAAAACAAGCAGGTCTAGCTTGCAGCATAGGCCTGCCTAAATTTACCTGCCTGGCAGCTATCACAAAAATCCTCACTTCTAGCACCTACCTATGGTAGAGGGTGCTATAGTAAGAACCTCACACAACTAGCTGCGAGATGTGGCAACCTGAAGAAGTGTCATGTACCAGCCCCTCACTGCCCCCCTTATACTTACCCCTGTCTTTCTCTGTCTGGCAACAAGCACACTAGCTCTAGCTGGTGTCTCGTGTCCTGATTGGATAGATTGATAGCAGTGAATCCATTGGCTCCCACTGCTGTCAATCAAATCCAATGATGCGGGTGTCGGGGGGCGAGGGCAAGTCTGTGTTTCTGTGTCTATAGACTCGGAAATGTGCCCACGTAGAGCACTTCTCCTAGGCGGTTTTCCAATGCACTGAGGAGCTACTAGCACCATTAAGGGACCCCAGAAGAGGAGAATCGGGGCCACTCTGTGCAAAAACGAACTGCACAGTGGAGGTAATTATGATATATGTTTGACCTGAAAAGATGGAATCTCACCTCTTAACCACTTGACATCCAGAAGATTTACACTGTGTTACTTTAACTGACAATTACACAGTCAAGTAACGCTGTACATAAATTAAATTGACAAGCAAGCATGGAGGACTTCATGGACCTGACTTTTTACTTTTTTAACTTTTTTGAATATCAATGGACCTTATAACACATATACCATAGGATCCATGCCTCCATGTATTTAATTGGGTATCCGTTGAACTACTATTGAGTAGTGGGTGCAGCAATGTTTTTATTGTGTGGGTTTTTTATATTTATTCTTAGAAAAAATGTAGATTCTTTATACATGTACTGCCTCATGTTGTGCCCACAAAATCTGTTATTTTTTGAGAAGGTCTAGGTTACCTACCTTCCCATTTCTTTTTTCCTTCCCACAAATAGAGCTTTCTTTAGGTGGTATTTGATCACCACTGGGTTTTTTTTAATTTTGCGCTATACTGTAAACCAAAAAAAATAAAAATTTTAAAAATAAAAACAATGGCCTAGATTCACGTATCTCGGCGCATCTTTACGCGGGCATAGCGTATCTTCTTTACGCTACGCTGGCGCAACCTTGAGAGGCAAGTATGAAATTCACAAAGAAAATGCGCCCAACGTTGCGCTGGCGTAGTGTATAGTTGTCGGCGTAAGCCGACGTAAGTCAAAGTGGGCGTGATATATTAAATTGAAGCGTGACCCCATGCAAATGATGGGCTGAGCTTCAAAAAACAAACAGCGCATCCCAGTGCGCATGCTCACAGTCACGTCAAAATAACTGCCTAAGATACGTTGAAACACTACCTACGACGTGAACGTAACCTACGCCCAGCCCTATTCACGCACTACGTAAACGGCGTACACGACGTAAAATTCGACGGCGTCTCTTCCCTGGTCCATACCTTTTGCATGGGTTGCGCCTCCTATATGAGGAATAACTTTACACCGGACGTAACCCTTAAGCAAATTGCTTAAAACATGCACCGAGCACATCTACGTTTGTGAATCGGTGTATCTCCCTCAAGCCCCGCCGGTGTCCATGACGTCACCGAATCTCTGACGGAACTCCCTGAAGGCCCAGAAGCCGGCGGAGAGGTGAGTTCCAATCAAAAGAATTTTAATCGATCAAAAAAAAATTAAGATTACAATACGATTTCTTCATAAATTTAGAAATTTAGGGCAATATGAATTCTGATACATATTTTTGGTAAAATAAAATCCCAATAAGCATATATTGATTAGTTTGCACAAAAGTTATAGCAAACTAAACAACAAACTGTGCTCAGTGCTTTAAATTAAATGAAGTGATGATACCACTTACAGGTGATACTCGAAAAATTAGAATATTGGGCAAAAGTTCATTTATTTAACTAATGCAACTTAAAAAGGTGAAACTAATATATGAGATAGACTCATTACATGCAAAGCAAGATAGTTCAAGCCCTGATTTGTCAAAATTGTGATGAATAATGGCTTACAGCTCATGAAAACCCCAAATTCACAATCTCAGAAAATTTGAATATTGTGAAAAGGTGCAATAATCTAGACTCACAGTGTCCCACTCTAATCAGCTAATTTGGCCATAACACCTGCAAAGGGTTCCTGAACCTTTAAATGGTCTCTCAGTCTGGTTCAGTAGAAATCACAATCATGGGAAAGACTGCTGACCTGACAGTTGTGCAGAAAACCATCATTGACACCCTTCATAAGGAGGGAAAGCCTCAAAAGTTAATTGAGAAAAAGAGGAAATCACCGCTCCAGGTGGGTGCTGCAGACTTTCAATCAGAGGGAATATTCGGAACACCAGGGTGCCGGCAATGCACGTAGCAATAGAAGAAATGGCAAGAAATTTGGATAGCCGCACTCCCAGGAACTTCCAGAAAAGTAGTGTTTATTGATTAAAAAGCAGCAAAATACATCCAAACATATCCACAAACTGTACAGCCGATGCGTTTCACACTATACTTTAGTGCTTAGTCATGGCTAAGCACTAAAGTATAGTGTGAAACGCGTCGGCTGTACAGTTTGTGGCTATGTTTGGATGTATTTTGCTGATTTTTAATCAATAAAGACTACTTTTCTGGAAGTTCCTGGGAGTGCGGCTATCCAAATTTCTTGCCATTTCCTCAAAAGTTAATTGAAACAGAAGTTGGATGTTCCCAAACTGCTGTATCAAAGCACATCAATAGAAAGTTATGTGGAATGAAAAAGTGTGGAAGAAAAAGGTGCACAAGCAGTAGGGATGACCGCAGCCTGGAGAGGATTGCCAGGAAAAGGCCATTCAAAAGTGTTTTGGACTTTCACAAGGAGTGGACTGAGGCTGGAGTCAGTGCATCAAGAGCCACCACACACAGACGGATCCTGGACATGGGCATCAAATGACGTATTCCTCTTGTCAAGCCACTCCTGAAAAACAAACGTCAGAAGCATCTTACCTGGGCTTAAGAAAAACAGACCTGGTCTGTTGCTTAGTGGTCCAAAATCCTCTTTTCTGATGAGAGCAAATTTTGCATCTCATTTGGAAACCAAGGACCCAGAGTATGGAGAGGCACACACTGCAAGATTCTTGAAGTCCAGTGTGAAGTTGTCACAGTCTGTGTTGATTTGGGGAACCATGTCATCTGCTGGTGTTGATCCACTGTGCTTCATTAAGTCCAGGGTCAACGCAGCCATCTACCAGGAGATTTTGGAGCATTTCATGCTTCCATCCACAGACGAGCTCTATGGGGATGCTGATTTCATTTTCCAGCAGGATTTGGCATCTGCCCACACTGCCAAAAGCACCAAACCTGGTTCAATGACAGTGGAATTACTGTGCTTGATTGGCCAGCAAACTCGCCTGACCTGCACCCCATAGAGAATCTATGGGGCATTGCCAAGAGAAAGATGAGAGACATGGGACCGAACAATGCAGAAGAGCTAAACGCCGCCATCGAAGCATCCTGGTCTTCCATAACACCTCAGCAGTGCCACAGGCTGATGGCTTTCATGCAATTGCTGCAAAAGGGGCCCAAACCAAGTACTGAGTACATATGCATGCTTATACTTTTCATAAGTCGGATATTGATCCATGTACAATCAGGCCCGGATTTACTCCCTTTGCCGCCCCAAGGCCGGGTCCTTCAATGCCGCCCCCGCCTGTGCAGTACAGAGGGGAAATTATCCACCAAGGGACTTTTTCAGCAGGACACTGAGAAGCAGGGGGGGTACTGCTGCTGAAAATTGCATTGACATGACAGAGGGGAACTCCCAAAACAAAATGAAAGTGAAAGTAGTGAAAGTGTTCTCTCCTCTCAGCCACAGTGCCGCCCCTGCACCCACTGCCGCCCCGAGGCCTGGCCTTGTTGGCCTTGTCTGGAATCCGGCCCTGTGTACAATCCTTGTTTTATTGATTGCATGTAATATTCAAATTTTCTGAGATTGTGGATTTGGGGTTTTCATGAGCTGTAAGCCATAATCATCACAATTATGACAAATCACGGCTTGAATTATCTTGCTTTGCATGTAATGAGTCTATCTCATATATTCGTTTCACCTTTTAAGTTGTATTAGTGAAATAAATGAACTTTTGCACGATACTCTAATTTTTCGAGTATCACCTGTAGTAATCACTACAGCTGTACAGTACTTAAAGCGGAGCTCCACCCTAAAGTGAACTTCCGCTGATCGGAACCCTCCCCCCTCCGGTGTCACATTTGACACCTTTCAGGGGGGAGGGGGGGTGCAGATACCTGACGTTTTTTGTTTCACATCCCATCCGTGCCCCGTTGTGTGCTGGGAACACTCGGCTCCCAGCACACAGCTGGAGCCAAACGGCGTGCGCAGCGCGACTCGCGCATGCGCCGTAAGGAACCGGGCAGTGAAGGCGGAGCGCTTCACTTCCTGGTTCCCTCAACGTGGATGGAGGGGGGAGCAGCAGGGTGACAAGTATTTGTAGCTGCTGGCTTTTAATATTTTTTTTCAGGGGGACATCCGCTTTAATAACACGAAATACCAAACCACTAGTTAAACATCTACAAACAATGTTGTTGTTACATTTATGAATGATGAACACTACTTTGTGAGCACCATTGATTGGATCCATTAATGTGGTTTCAGGATTTATTTTGTGGACTTGATTTTTTTGTTTTATAACACTGGAATTCACAATTTAATTGAATTTATGGGATTTTCATGAGCACAATGTATGTTTTTTTAAGCCTTATTCACACAGTGCAACTAATTGTGGTCATTAAATCTACCACCGGAAAAAGAAAAAGACACATGCATGGGGGACCTTGGCGCTGCAAACCCTGAGTGTAAAGTGAAAGAGAAAGAAGGTTTCCCCATGGGGCTTTTAACAGCATAATGGTAGAGGTCAAAACATGAATGGAAAAGTGATACTGTAAAACATCATTTAATCGACAGTTGACAAAGGTCACATGGTTATTAAAATCATACAATAGAAGTTGGAACAACATTGCTGATCACACAAAAAGATTCCACAATGGATGAAAGCATATAAACAGGGTACATGATATTGTTGCGTTGCACAATGATTCAACACGTTCTGGGTTCCCCGACGCGTTTCGACCTGTTATAGGTCTCTTCAGGGGGATAATGCATTCTAAAAAATATATACAATACATGCTTTAGAATTCAACATATTATTGGGTAAAACATAAATGTACCAAAACACAAGGAACATTTACCGTAAAAATCGCGGATGGAAAATAGTGTGATCAGGGATGAAGCAAACCATAAAAGCAATCCAAAGTGGGACCTCGTGGTCATCGCACCAACGCCATAAGGGGGGGGGGGGATGATTCGCCCAAGGAGGCTTACAAGGAGCCAAAAAGTACACACCCTCCGAGGAACAGGGAAGTGGATGCCTGTAATAGATGCCCAAAAATTGTCATATTAAGAGATCATAATATTAGCAGCATGTGGTGCTGAGTAAATAGGTATAAGTATTTAGGCATATAGAAGGTTGCTGGCGACTAGTAGTAGAATAAATGATCAATAGTATATTGTAATAAAATTAAATGGTTGATGATAAGGGCAGACATACATAACGGCCTCCCATAAACATCTAATATGTAGGAGTATGAAATATCAATATAGTGAAATCATAGATATTGAAGTAAAGAGAAATAGTGTGTGAATGCTGAAAATATCAAGTTGGGAGGTAGAAGGTGATGGCAAACTGCCTGCGTGTGTGTGTGTGTGTGTGTGTAAGGGGAAAAAAAGGGGAGTGAGTAAATAGATAAAAAAGCTGCAAAATATAAGAATAGTTGAGTATGTGTGTGTATGTGTGCATGTGCGTGCAGAGGAATAGTGAAGAATCAAAGTATAAAATGTGATAGATTATTAAGATAGGAGTCCCACTGGGGAAAAGAGTGGGAATAGTGATAAAGTGGAATGAATGTGTGAAAGAGATGAAGGAGATATGCTGTGGGGATCAAAGGTGTAGATGGAAGGTATGGCAGTAAAGTATGTTGGTATACAAAAGGGGGGGGGATAAACCCAGTTAAAAAAGTACATATAGTAAAATAGGTGAGAGGTGTGTAACTATGAAACATGTGGGTAAAATGATTAGATAGGTGATATCACATGAAGATGTTGGATGTATGGATTACCTAGCTGCAAACATGCAGGGAGGATAGACTAGTGCTATCGAGCAGTGAGGTATGATGTCTAACCAGCCAGGACTCCATGGAGCCAAGAGCTCAACGGGGAATCCACCTTATATATGCCTGGGAATATTATTGGGCTGCAGGCTCCGACCTATCCCCGCCCTCCAGAAGGAATGACGTAGGGCCACCACGTGGGCGACCCAACAGAGGCTCCCTCGGCGTCCCGGAAGGCCGGGAGGTCCCACCCATCGACGTCACCTACTGCCGCAAACTGCGTGACGCCATGGCAACGAGCGCACGCTGGGGTACAGCGCGCACGCCCCCGCCATGACAGTCCAGAGGTGCACGTGGGACGCCGCCGGCAGGGCAAAGCGCAAGCACCGCGGACGGGCACTGAGTGAAGCCCAGACCGTAGGTGAAGGCAAAACGGGGGGCGCAAAGGGATTTGCGACCCCCTACCCTGCCGGGAAGCCAATATGGGCGGGATCCCATCCCCCAAAGGCGGGGCACCACCAGAGACCCCCCAGATGGACTGCTAGGGTGGCGAAATGTAAAAAGAGTTAGAATTGGATATTGATGTATAAAAAAGCATAGAAAAACCAGGTTCTGGATAATGCAAATAAATGAAAGAATAATAAGTATAAAAGATGTATATGAGCTGTGTGTATGGTAAATCCTAAGTCCTCAAGGACCCTACACGATTGTTGGAAGTCAAATACCATTGGAGTATTTGAGAGTAATGCAATCCAGGCATCTAAATAGAAGTGACCTGGTGCATCGGGAGAGAGGAGGAATACCATCCAATCTACCCGTAGGTGGGTATCTCCTGTGTATGGGAGGATAACCCATATGTTACCCCTAAATGATTGTTACGGGTACATATGAAAACGTGCGGAGATGAGGGATTTAAAGGAAAACACATTGCTCATATGGTCTCCGATGTGTCGTAAGGGGAAGCAGGTGTTTAACCACCCAGTGCATTTCGCCACCCTAGCAGTCCATCTGGGGGGCCTCTGGTGGTGCCCCGCCTTTGGGGGATGGGATCCAGCCCATATTGGCTTCCCGGCAGGGTAGGGGGTCGCAAATCCCTTTGCGCCCCCCGTTTTGCCTTCATCTACGGTCTGGGCTTCACTCAGTGCCCGTCCGCGGTGCTTGCGCTTTGCCCTGCCGGCGTCCCACGTGCACCTCTGCACTGTCATGGCGGGGGCGTGCGCGCTGTACCCCAGCGCGCGCTCGTTGCCATGGCGTCACGCAGTTTGCGGCAGTAGGTGACGTCGATGGGTGGGACCTCCCGGCCTTCCGGGACGCCGAGGGAGCCTCTGTTGGGTCGCCCACGTGGTGGCCCTACGTCATTCCTTCTGGAGGGCGGGGATAGGTCGGAGCCTGCAGCCCAATCATATTCCCAGGCATATATAAGGTGGATTCCCCGTTGAGCTCTTGGCTCCATGGAGTCCTGGCTGGTTAGACATCATACCTCACTGCTCGATAGCCCTAGTCTATCCTCCCTGCATGTTTGCAGCTAGGTAATCCATACATCCAACATCTTCATGTGATATCACCTATCTAATCATTTTACCCACATGTTTCGTAGTTACACACCTCTCACCTATTTTACTATATGTACTTTTTTAACTGGGTTTATCCCCCCCCTTTTGTATACCAACATACTTTACTGCCATACCTTCCATCTACACCTTTGATCCCCACAGCATATCTCCTTCATCTCTTTCACACATTCATTCCACTTTATCGCTATTCCCACTCTTTTCCCCAGTGGGACTCCTATCTTAATAATCTATCACATTTTATACTTTGATTCTTCACTATTCCTCTGCACGCACATGCACACATACACACACATACTCAACTATTCTTATATTTTGCAGCTTTTTTATCTATTTACTCACTCCCCTTTTTTTCCCCTTACACACACACACACACACGCAGGCAGTTTGCCATCACCTTCTACCTCCCAACTTGATATTTTTAGCATTCACACACTATTTATCTTTACTTCAATATCTATGAATTCACTATATTGATATTTTATACTCCTACATATTAGGCCTCGTACACACGATCGGACATATCCGATGAAAACGGTCCGCGGACCATTTCCATCGGATATGTCCGATCGGGAGTTTGATCCGATGGCGTGTACACACCATCGGATCAAATTCCCCGCCGCCGGACGGCGCGGTGACGTGGCGGTGACGCGGCGGTGACGTTGACGCCGCCACGTCACCGCTACGTCACCGCACCAGGAAGTAAAACACTTCCGCGCATGCGCCGAATCCATTCGGCAGCGGCGCGGCGGCGGTGCGGGACGACATGTCTGCTGGTAAGTGTACTAACCAGCAGACATGTCGGGCGGACAGATTCCCACCGGAAAGATTTCAAAGCTTGCTTTGAAATCTGTCGGGTGGAGAAATCTGTCCGCTAGCCCATACACACGAGCGGAGATGTCTGCTGAAACGGTCCATCGGACCGTTTTCAGCGGACATATCCCCTCGTGTGTACGAGGCCTTAGATGTTTATGGGAGGCCGTTATGTATGTCTGCCCTTCATAGGCGTGCGCACAGGGTGTGCCAGGTGTGCCTGGGCACACCCTAATCACCCCATATTTTGGAAAAATGGTAAAAAATAAATAAAATTGTAAAGAATACAAAATAAAATAATAAAAATTAAAACTACTAACACCATCCACTACCCTACTGACACCAATTTCTACCCTACTGACACCGTCCACTGCTCTAATGACACTGTCAGTATATATACACATACACACAAATGTGTTTGAGCTTTGGGGTGCACACCCTAATGCAATGGGCTGCGCACACCTATGCTGCCCTTATCATCAACCATTTAATTTTATTACAATATACTATTGATCATTTATTCTACTACTAGTGCCAGCAACCTTCTATATGCCTAAATACTTATACCTATTTACTCAGCACCACATGCTGCTAATATTATGATCTCTTAATATGACAATTTTTGGGCATCTATTACAGGCATCCACTTCCCTGTTCCTCGGAGGGTGTGTACTTTTTGGCTCCTTGTAAGCCTCCTTGGGCGAACCCCCCCCCTTATGGCGTTGGTGCGATGACCACGAGGTCCCACTTTGGATTGCTTTTATGGTTTGCTTCATCCCTGATCACACTATTATCCATCCGCGATTTTTACGGTAAATGTTCCTTGTGTTTTGGTACATTTATGTTTCACCCAATAATATGTTGAATTCTAAAGCATGTATTGTATATGTTTTTTAGAATGCATTATCCCCCTGAAGAGACCTATAACAGGTCGAAACGCGTCGGGGAACCCAGATCGTGTTGAATCATTGTGCAACACAACAATATCATATACCCTGTTTATATGCTTTCATCCATTGTGGAATCTTTTTGTGTGATCAGCAATGTTGTTCCAACTTCTATTGTATGATTTTAATAACCATGTGACCTTTGTCAACTGTCGATTAAATGATGTTTTACAGTATCACTGTTCCATTCATGTTTTGACCTCTATCATTATGCTGTTAAAAGCCCCATGGGGAAACCCTCTTTCTCTTAAATCTACCACCTGTATACATCCAGCCTCTTACCAGAAATATAGACCACAAATTATAGGAGGTCTACCATAGTATGAGGATTAAATAAACAATGGGTCATCTTTGATGTTCTCTTGCCACCTCTATGGGTACCAGCTGCACCTTGGTTTGCCAGTAGCTCATAGAAGGGTCAGCTAAAGGGGGATAGGACCTTGGGGTATGGGAGGCTGAGCTATTGTAGCCTGGCTTCAGTATAGTTTTAATTTAATCTTGAACATTTATTTATATTGCAGCCCTAAATACCGTAATTAAAAACGAAATTCTTTGTAACAAGGTCATATATATCATACCTCCAAATGAGGACTGGCCTCCTTTTTCAGAACACAGTGCAACTTACAATTTATAACTACCCTTTTTTTTTATTGTTTATTTAAAGATTAAAGCATACAAAGTAACACAAAGAATACAAACTCTGTGAATAGTACAGATACACAGAAACCATAAGAATAACAATAAAAACAAAATTGCGGCCTAAGTTGACTTAGAATATTCACAAACAAGGGTTCAAACCTGCCCTAGAAACGCACCATACCAACAGGGGGGGGGGGGGCAGAAGGGTGGAGGGAATGCACAACAGACAGCTGTCCGAGCAAGAAGGAACATAGGTGTCAATTATCCTTTAACTGAGACTATTTGTGTCAGAACAATAGTCAGATTCATCCCATATCTGCCACATTTTGGAAAACGTCTGCACTGAACCATCAACTGTTACATCCTACGTATAACAGCCATAATAAAGAAAAATTGTGTGAGTGTAGGGGGAGAAGTAGAGAGCCAAAGCCTAGGGATAGCTCGTTTAGCAGCTAATAGTATAAAGAACATGAGTCTCTGTTTAGCTTTAGGCGGAGCCGGCCCAAGACATTGTGCTGCCTGGTACCAAGAATGAAATGCTGCCCCCCCCCCCAAAAAAAACAATCATGCCCACCAAAAGGCTCTCACATTCATTATTTTATATCATGATAACTAAAGTGGACCTGTCATGGCTCTATACATGTATGTAGGAGTATAAAGAGGACCTGTCATGGCTCTATACATGTATATAGGAGTATTAAGAGGACCTGTCATGACTCTATACATGTATGTAGGAGTATAAAGAGGACCTGTGCGTGGCCGTTGGCATTAATGTCAGCCAGCGACCCACGTTCGCTCCAGAGAGCCAGAACGGGGATCTGTCATTGTAAACAGACTCAGACAGTGTCTGACGGGAGGAGAGACAGATCTGCTGTTCCTAGTAAATAGGAACAGAGATCTCTCTCCTCCTCCAGTCAGTCCCATCCCCCCAGTTATAAACACCTCCCAGGGAACTCATTTAACCCCTTTTCTGCCAGTGACATTTACACAGTAATCAGCCCATTTTTATAGCACAGATCGCTGTATAAATGTCACTGGTCCCAAAGAAGTGTCAAAAGTGTCCAATCTGTCCACCGCAATGTCACAGTCTCACTAAAAATCGCAGCTCACCGCCATTACTGGTAAAAAAAATTATAATAATAAAAATGCCATAAATATATCCTCTATTAAACGAATCAATATACACGTATTCATTTTTTTCTTACCAAACATATGTAGAATATATATATCGACCTAAACGGAGGAAGAAATTTATATTTTAATTTTTTTGGGATGTTTATAATAGAAAAAAGTTAAAACATTTTTTTTTTTTTTAAATTGACACTATTTTTGTTTATAGCACAAAAAATTAAAACGCAGAAGTGATCAAATACCACCAAAAGAAAGCTCTATTTGTTTAGGTACAACGTCAGACGACCGCGCAATTGTCAGTTAAATCAATGCCGAATCACAAAAAAATTATTGAATTGCATTATTTCTATTAGTACATTGTTATATAAAATAAAATCGTTCAACTCACCATAATGCAGAATCAGTGGGAGCCCCGAGTGTGTCACTTGCCGTGTCACCTGCAACCAGATGCAGATTGTCACTTGTTGCGGATTATCACTTGCCACAACGCCACCTGCCACACATTGCGGATTGAACCTGCCACGATGCCACACATTGCGGATTGTCACTTGCCACAATTTCACCTGCCACACTTTGCGTATTGTCACTTGCCATGACGCCACCTGCCACACATTGTGGATTGTCACTTGCCACGACGTCATCTGCCACACGTTGCAGATTGTCACTTGCCACACATTGCGGATTGTCACTTGCCACCTGCCACACATTGTGGATTGTCACTTGCCACCTGCCACATATTGAGGATTGTCACTTGCCACAACGCCACCTGCTACATATTGCGGATTGTCACTTGCCACAACGCCACCTGCCACATATTGCGGATTGTCACTTGCCACAACGCCACCTGCTACATATTGCGGATTGTCACTTGCCACAACGCCACCTGCCACATATTGTGGATTGTCACTTACGACAACGCCACCTTCCACATATTGCGGATTGTCACTTACCACAACGCCACCTGCCACATATTGCGGATTATCACTTGCCACAACGCCACCTGCCACACATTGCGGATTGAACCTGCCACGATGCCACACATTGCGGATTGTCACTTGCCACAATTTCACCTGCCACACTTTGCGTATTGTCACTTGCCACCTGCCACACATTGTGGATTGTCACTTGCCACAACGTCACCTGCCACACGTTGCAGATTGTCACTTGCCACACATTGCGGATTGTCACTTGCCACCTGCCACACATTGTGGATTGTCACTTCCCACCTGCCACATATTGCGGATTGTCGCTTGCCACAACACCACATATTTTGCGGATTGTCACTTGCCACAACGCCACCTGCCACATATTGCGGATTGTCACTTGGCACAACACCACCTAAAACATATTGCGGATTGTCACTTGCCACCTGCCACACATTGTGGATTGTCACTTGCCACGACGCCGCCTGCCACATATTGCGGATTGTCACTTGCCACAACGCCACCTGCCACATATTGCGGATTGTCACTTGCCACAACGCCACATTTTGCAGATTGTCAATTGCCAGGACGCCGCCTGCCACATATTGCTGATTGTCACTTGCCACAATGCCACCTGCCACATATTGTAGATTGTCACTTGCCACAACGTCACCTGCCACACGTTTCAGAGGAGGGGGTGGCTAAAAGAGAGGAGGGGGGGCGGCTGATAGAGAGGAGGTGGGCGGCTGATAGATAGGAGGAACTTCAGGTCGCATCAAGTCGCGCTGTATGAATAAATTTATGTAAGTGAATGGAGCTGTCTTAATGTACACTACTGCAGTCGCTCCGACCTGAAAAAAGGTTCCTGTACTACTTCAATCCGACTTGTAGGCGACTTGTACCCATTGATTTCAATGGAAGTTGCCTCCAAGTCGGATACCCGTTCACAGTGAGGCAACTTTACAGGAAGTCACCCCATTGTGAACCTGTTCTAAGGTAAACTCCTCCCTCCCACAGGGGAACTCCACGCCAGATTTTAAATATAAAAACGGCGTGGGTTCCCCCTCCAGGAGCATACCAGGTCCTTAGGTCTTGTATGGATTTCAAGGGGAACCCTTACGCCGAAAAAACGGCGTGGGGGTCCCCCCCCCAAATCCATACAAGACCCTTATCCAAGCACGCAGACTCGCCGGTCAGGAAAGGGGTGGGGATGAGCAAGCGCCCCCCTCCTGAACCATACCAGGCGGCATGCCCTCAACATGGGGGGTGGGTGCTTTCGGGCAGGCCTCTTCCCGATAACCCTGGCCATTGATTGTCGGAGTCTGCGGGCAGGGGGCTTATCAGAATCTGGAAGCCCTCTTTAATAAGGGGGCCCCCAGATCCTGGCCCCCCACCCTATGTGAATGAGTATGGGGTACATCATACCCCTACCCATTCACCTGGTGGAAAAAAAATGTCAATAAAAAACACTACACAGGTTTTTAAAGTAGTTTATTAGGCAGCTCTGGGGGTTTTCTTCCCACTTCGGGGGTCTTCCGACTTCTCCCTTCTGCCGGGCAACACCGCTGTCTTCTTTCAGCTCTTTTGCCAGTGGAGGCCCGGTCTTCTCTCTTCTTCCGACATCGGGGGGGTCTTTAGACTTCTCCGCTCTCCGGTTCTGCCAGACACCACCGCTGTCTTATTTCAGCTCTTTCACCAGCGGGGCCCCGGTCTTCTGCGTCGCCTTCTTCTCTTCTTTGATGTTGACTCAACGCTCCCTCTCTCTGTAATGCCGGGTGTGCGGTGCGCAGTGATTTATACAGGCCTCTTATGACGTCACAGTCCCAGCATGCTCCAGGTGGTGACGACATAATTATCCCGCCCCCTTATGTCATCACCACCCGGAGCATGCTGGGACTGTGACGTCATAAGAGGCCTATATAAATTTCCACGCACCGCACACCCGGCATTACAGTGGGAGGGAGCGTCGAGTCAACATCGAAGAAGAGAAGAAGGCGACGCAGAACACCGGGCCCCCGCTGGTGAAAGAGCTGAAAGAAGACAGCGGTGGTGCCCGGCAGAACGGGAGAGCGGGAGAAGAGAGCGGAGAAGTCAGAAGACCCCCCAAAGTCGGAAGAAGAGAGAAGACCGGGTCCCTGTTGGTAGAAGAGCTAAAAAAAGACAGTGGTGGTGCACGGCAGGAGGGAGAAGTTGGAAGACCCCCGAAGTCGGAAGAAGACCCCCAGAGCTGCCTAATAAACTACTTTAAAAACCTGTGTAGTGTTTTTTTATTGACATTTTTCTTCCACCAGGAGAATGGGTAGGGGAACGATGTACCCCATACTCATTCACATAGGGTGGGGGGCCGGGATCTGGGGGCCCCCTTATTAAAGCCCCCCACCCGCAGACCCCGACAACCAATGGCCAGGGTTGTCGGCAAGAGGCCCTTGTCCCCATCAACACGGGGTAAGGTGCTTTGGGGTGGGGGGGCCGCAGGGCGCCTCCTGCCCCAAAGCACCCACCCCCCCATGTTAAGGGGCATGCCACCTGGTACGGTTCAGGAGGGGGGGCGCTCGCTCGTCCCCACCCCTTTCCTGACTGGCCGGTCTGCGTGCTTGTATAAGGGTCTGGTATGGATTTTTTCGGCGTAGGGGTTTCCCTTGAAATCCATAACATACCTCAGGGCCTGGTATGCTCCTGGAGGGGGAACCCATGCCGTTTTTTTATTTAAAATTTGGCATTGAGTTCCCTTCCTGGAGGCGACTTCAAGTCGTGCTGTAAGTCGCGTTGTGATTCATACTCAAGTCGTTAAGTTGCCTTCCAAAGTTGCACTGAAAGTCGTGTTGCCCCTGTGTGAACCGACTCTTAGAATCACTTTAAGTATTTTTTTTTTCCAATAACAATTTTATTGATCAAAAAGTTAGTACATACATAACTCACAGTCTTCCAAAAAAAAGGAGGATGCAGATAAAGACATCATAACAAGAAATGAAGAAGGCACAGTAATATTAAAACAGAGTGCTCAATACCTTTGCTTACTATTGTCTGCAGTAACAGCTTGTCTATCGTTTCCGATAGCGCCAATGTGGCGGGGTGCAAACTTGCCCTCGTCTATAAGGACTGCCTGTGTGTTGTAGCTAGAGTGATCAAGAAGCCTAACTGGTGCATATCATGTCAATCAGAGACACTAGGGGACTTCCAAGTCATGGAGGAGAGAAAGAAAAGGGGACAGAAAGAAGAAAAGAGGGGGAGAGTATAGGGACAGAATACAAAGAAAATGTCATCACTTCGGGCCACACACCGTCTCAAGGCGGGTCCTGCTGGCGGTGCCACAGTTCCCAGACAGCAACATGTGCCTCAATCCGGTCTCGTAGCTTGGCAGTTATTTTCTCCATGGTCTCCACGTCCATAATCCCGGCGTATAGGGCCTCATGGGGAGGGGGAGAGCAGCGTTTCCAATGCAACGCCATCAAGCATCTCGCTTCCGTAAGGATGTGGCTAGCCAGTTTCTTATATGGGGACGGAAGCTTTAGTGGTGTAAGACCCAGGAGGAAATATTTTGGGGATGGGGGAATCTGTTTGTCCAGGAGCCGCTCCAGCAATTGCCGGACCAAGTCCCAGAAGGGGAGTATCATCGGGCAGCTCCAATAAATGTGGAGGAGGGTACCCCTATCCCCAAGGCAACGCCAACAACGGTCCGAGCTAGAGGGATACATGGTGTGGAGGATGTTCAAAGTCATGTACCAGAAGCATAAGATTTTATAGCCATTTATTTTATAGAGCGTGCAGATCAAGCTTTTCGCCCCGTGTCCAAATCCCACGCCATTGTTCCAGGGGTATCTCCTCGCCAAGAGCCTTTTCCCATTTAATCATGTACAGGAGGAGGCAGGCCCCAGTGGGAGACAGGAGGCACGCCGTTGTGATACCATCTTACGGATTCCTCCTCTCCGCACTCCCGCAAAAAGGGCCAGGAGGCTTCTCCAAATGGAGGAGGAGACCCAGACCCTGATTCGCGAGGCAACTGCGGCCCTACGAGAGAAACCCATCGAAGAACAGGGTTTTAAAGCGCTCATTGCCAGCAAGCTCCATAATCTGGAGCGGGGCGAGCGTATACGCTGTGAAACCCTGATCTTTAAGGCCATAAGCATGGCATCGTTGGGGCAGCTCGATGACGACACCAACATTGTGCAGATCCTCCTGTCCTTGCTGCTCCTCCTGCTCCTAGTCCTGCTCCTGCTCCTCCTCTTCCTGAGCCTGCTCTGGGTTCTGCTCCTGGCACAACCTCACCTCCAGGAACCCAGCCTTTGAGGACTCGGACTGCAGGGAAGACTGCAGGGAAGACTGCAGGGAAGAAGACTAGCAAGTCGAAGTGTTGAGCGATGTGGTGCCCCTAATGGTGTAATTTTTTTTGCTCACAGCCTTGTTTGTTTGCTGGGGACCCTTGTCATTACAAATGCAAGCACGCTCTCCAGTGCTGCCTTCCTTGGCTTCTTTGTTTTTATTAAGTTTTCTTTTAGTTTGCAATCAGTCTTTAATTTTTATTTGTTTAATTATACCAGAATAAATGTTTTTTTGGTTTGCTGACAAAATGTTACCATGTGTTTTTTTTTAACCACTTAAGGACCCCCGCACGCACATATACGGCCACAGAATGGCTCGTACAGGCACAAGGGCGTAAATTTACGTCCCCGCCTTCTTGCGGTTCGGGGGTCCCATCGGGACCCCCTCCGCGGCGTGCGGGGGTCCCCCTGCCTCTGGGAGCGATCGCCGACGAGCGGGCGGATGTCCGTGATTTCCGCCCCCCCCCCGCGATCGCTCCCAGCCAATGGGAGCACGCTCCCATCGTGTCAGTTCCTCCTCCTGTGTTTACACAGGAAGGAGGAAATGATGTAATCTCTCATCGCAGCGCTGTTTCCCAGCGCTGCTGATGAGAGAAGACATCACAAGTAAGTGTGCACCAACACAACACTGACACACACTCACATAGGCACATTAACCCCTTGTGATCGCCCCCCCCCCAACCCCTGTCACAGTGTCACTGAATGCAGTGATCTAATCACTGCATTTAGTGTCAGTGTGACAGGCAGTGTAAAAAACAGTTAGTGTTAGGTTCAGGATAGCCCCCCCACCCCCCCTAATAAAGTTTTAACCCCCTGATCACCGCCCTAGTTAACCCTTTCACTCCCTATTGCCAGCGTCACTAAGCGATCATTTTTCTGATCGCTGTATTAGTGTCGCTGTTCCCGCTAGGTAGCTATTTTTTTTTATTGCGATTTTTTTTTTTTACTAAAGACATGTGGCTGAATTAATTTTGGCCTAAATGTTTTACTAAAATTTAGTTTATTTGATTTTTTTTATAACAAAAAGTAAAAAAATTGTGTTTTTTTTCAAAATTGTGGCTCTATTTTAGTTTATAGCGCAAAAAATAAAAATCGCAGAGGCGATCAAATACCACCGAAAGAAAGCTCTATTTGTGGGAAGAAAAGGATGCAAATTTTGTTTGGGAGCCACGTCGCACGACCGCGCAATTGTCTGTTAAAGCGACGCAGTGCCGAATCGCAAAAACACCTTGGGTCATTTACCAGCGTATTGGTCCGGGTCTTAAGTGGTTAAAATAGAGAGATCGGTAGTAAATAGGCAGAGACATTACAAAATAAAAAAAACTTTTTCGAATTAACAAGGGACAACAACCTCCCTGTGGGTAAATTATAGAAAAAAATGATGTTGTCCGACCGATTTGAACAGATAGATTGACTCGTGTGTACGAGGCCTTAGGGTTATGTATGATCTTTCCCCGAATGAAGGCTTTATGAGCCACCTAAAGCATCTAAGAGGAGATATCCTCTGTGTTGTTGAGGAAAAAATATGTATGTATGTTTTGGCGCAAAAAATAAAAATCGCAGAGGTGATCAAATACTACCAAAAGAAAACTCTATTTGTGGGGAAAAAGGGATGTAAATTGTGTTTGTGTACAACGCCGCATGACCGTACAATTGTTAGTTAAAGCCATGAAGCGCAATAAATTGGGTAAATCCTTCCGGGGCTAAAGTGGTTAAGCTGAATACACACTATACAAATGTTGCTGATTGATTTGCTTTAGATTTACCTTTAACTATTGTGAGGGATTAACTCGGTAGCGGGTGTGTGTGACCCCCTGGATGGGTTCACTACACGCTAAATTGTACAAAACTGCACTTGAGGATGACTGAAAACAAATGATATGGTTTATTTTTCCATCTTGCGGGATACACGTGCAAGCATCAAAACAGCATAAACAAAACAAAACATAAAATAAACCCTTGCCACTTGGGGCGTCTACCTTCCCAACACAGGAACCTACCTATGGGGTCTGGCACAGCCCACTGCTGGGCAGACACTGCTGGTCCTACAGCAGAAAACAACAAAAAAGTCTCTTTGATATTTCTCACACAGAAATATCCATCAGCACCTCACCACTTCAGAAGTGCTTGTGTCTGCTCCTTCACTCACAAAGCCCCCAGGATGCAGCAATCAGTCGTTATCCTTAGGCTTTATTTATAGGGGCTTCATTTTGAACAGCTGAAGGCTTCTAACTCCCCAAACCTCTCTGGCCATTTCTACAGCTGACGCCCAATAGTAATTGGTGTATTGTCTACACAAGGCAGAAAAAGTATCTTCCGTCTGGGACAACACACACAGATTTACCTGACTTCCTGTCACATACCCCCCCTCTTGTTTCAACCCTAGGGTTAGGACACAGGTTGCCAGGCACGCATGCACTCGGGACATCCCATCTGCATTCCCCATTTTAACACTGGGGTGATGCGTTACGACAAAACTAAATTCCTGAAGGGCCAGGAACCACCTATTTATTCTCCTATTGGTCTTCAAATTTTGGCTGAGGTACATAAAAGGGTGTTCCTTGCTCTGTAATATACTCATTTTCAGTTGTAAACCATGCAAAACCTTAATTGGTTTTTCAATGGACACAAAGGTTTCCCTCAATAGCTCAATCCCTGAAGAACTCAGCGAGTCATAATCAACACCAAGAGCTGACAACACTGTGCTCTGCAATGGATCATCCATGTGGATGCCCTCTTCAGATGTAAACACACCAAGACTGGAATCCTCCAAAGCAAGTTGACACCCAAAAAAATCTGTTCTTCTATGAACTGGACTAAACTCTAACGCAGAAGACCTCTGATAAACCGATGTACTAGGCGGTTTTTCTTCCCTTTTGTGCGCTAGACGGAAATCATTACTTGTCAATTCTACATTTCCAAGTTTCTTACTTTGTGATAGTTCAGACTCACAAGTATGGTGAAAATCTACCAAACCCAATGTAAGGTTTTCAGAAACTAAATCCTTGTCACTTTCTTGAACCAACCGCTTACTCTGTGCATCACTTGTTCGCACATCCCCATTCTCACCAAGAACTTGACAATTGCTATCGGACACATCATTAACTGAACTAGACAAAATTTCTTGTCTAGCAGATACAATCACTTTTGAAATTATGTTTATGGCTAGTTGTTCAACTATCTTTGCCTCATAGTCTCCCAAAATGTTTTAGTATTTGTTTCTTTGAAACCATCGACTATTGGACACAAATTCTCATATTCTTCATTCCTTTCAAGACATTTGGAAAAAGCATCCAATAAATGAGTACATTTAGCCACTTCAGTGATGGAGGTTTCACCTGCCGTTACAGATTCTACACTTTGAAAAATAGATTTTACTTCCCAAGGAATCTTTGTAGTCAAGTCCAAAGTATTATCCTGCGTTACTTGCTCTGACAGAACACTTTCTAAAGACTGGGTTTCACAGGATGTGACATTACCTTTACATTCAAATCCGATTTCATTAACATAAAACTTAACACACTGCTCTTCAACATGCAAATAATTCACAGAGGCAAAAATAGCTTCAGTCTGGGTGCATATTTCCTGCAATTCAGATTCCTCAATGACCCTGCTCCGCTGATCATCAACTATGAGAAAGTCATGAATATCATGAATAATACCTGCCTTACTACATTCACAAGGCTCAGTGGATATTGGACACACTTTTTCTACATAATTTAGTGCAGTGTCAGAATTAAGTTTTTCAGCTTTATTTCCATCAAGCAACTGACTGAGAACTGAAGATGTGCAAACCCCTACTTCCTGCATCTCAGCCACTTCATTTGCCCTGAAGCGGTCAGGGATTTCACTTTCAACATCACTTCCAGAAAGTTCAGCTTCATTTTCCATAAAGTCCTTCAGATTTAGCTTTTCAAAAATTTCCTCCTCCTCATCGTCGTTATCTTCCACACATTCTTCATTATTTATTGTTAGTCCATTCTCAGGGTTGGGGTACGGTCTCTTACATGTACAGTAGATGCCAAAGAAATTGTCCTTGTAATTATTAGCCAGGTTTTTCTTCTCTTTATCCAGATATAACTTGCACTCCCGCTGTTTAAATTTGGCATTTCCACAATCGCAGCGAAATTTCCTCTTGGTGTAGAGCTCAAACAGGTCGTGGTCTTCATGACACTTGTATGTACAGGCCAGACATATGTCAGTAGGCTCCTCTTTATCCAGGGTGCAGGTACTGCAGGTGTACAGCGCTTGTCTCTTCACATAACCCAGGGGGTAGGAGCACTTTTCGGAATCGCTCCCCGCCAGCACAGCAGACGCCTCATCCTGCGGGGCGTCTTCCTCCTCCAGGACATCCAGCAGTGACAGGACCGGCTCTACCTTTACTTCCTCCTCTTCATCTTCTGCACCACTTTCAACTTCTGCAAGCTCTTCGCTGTCAGAATCATCACATGGTAGAAGATGGAAATCTTCAAGCCTGGCCTCATTTTCTTCATTTTCTCTGTTGGTGAAAGAACCGGAACAGAGAGCAACTGCTTCATTCATTAGGTCACTTTTCTCATTTTCAGCATGAGCCTTTGTACAACTAAAAGATTCTTGATTTGGACCATCATCTTGACAGACAAATTTTCCAGAGCAGAGTCCTGGCAACTCATCCATAACCCCTATCTTGGAGTCATTTGCATCAGGCTGGCTGGTGTTGGACTGTGATTGGTGAAACTTTCCTGAGCAGAGATCTAACAGTTCGCCCATATTTGCATCCATAGCATTCTCATCCATACTGTCCATCACAAGTCTTTGCTTAGCAGAGCTGTACTTGCTCCTGTTGCGGCCAACATTTAGAAAACCATGAGAATGCGTGACAACGATCTCTTCGTTGTAATCCTCATCACTCCAAAGTAAGCATTTCCATCGCTGAGCGTCTCCTCATCACTTAGTCTTGTATATGGACGGCATCCATGATCGCTGCTTTTACCGGAACACGGGCCTTATAATCACTGTTGAGCTTTGAAGGTTGTAATTTTTTTGGTGAGAGCTCCTTAGAAACCTCTATGTTCTCTTCCCTACCAGACAGCTCTGACTTTGCTTTCTTTTTCTTCTTCTTTTTCTTTGACTTCAGACTCAAGAAATCTTTGAATTTTTCTTTAACACTTTCAGACAGCTTGTCTGGCTTGCGATGAAACTTCTGGATTAAGTTCTCCTTGCTTTTGTCTTTTACGGACGGTCGGTGGGAAATTGAACTGTTTGTGGTGCGTCTTCTCTTTGAGCTTTGCTGACTGGCCTTTTCGTTATCTAAAGAGCCTCTTGTCTGCATATGCTTCGTGACAGGACTCTGATCCTGCTCTGACTTGTCAACGCCAGGGAAATACTTCATATGGTAATGCAGCAATTTGGCTTTGCGAAAAAATTTGGAGGAATCCAAAATCTTGCCTTTAAACTTGTTGGGTTCCAGTTCCAAGGTAACAGCTTTGGTAGCTGGATCATCAAGTTTCTTCAAAGTATTTGCTAAAGGTTCTCTACTGTCTTTAGCAGAACTGTCAGACCGTTGATTCAGCTTCATAGGAGCTGCTACTGCGGGGACAGCCGGGACCTCCTCAGCACCTTCTTGTACATGAGGGTCTTTCTCTTCTGGTTTGATCTCGTCTGGTTTGACCTCTGGAACGCCATTCACAACATTGGTTTCCACAGGCTCTACAGACTCTTCTACTACTAATGGCGGCTCCTTTACTTCGGGAGTTTCAGGCTCTGCCAGGGCATACTCCTCTAGCTCCACTGCTTGTTCCTCTGGTGAAGTACTACCCTCTGGTGATGATTCCGTTTCAACAACAGACGTGGTAACCTCTATAGTATTATGATCCTCTGGATTCTCAATCAGAGAGGGCTTGCTATCCTTTTCCTCTGTTCTCTTAAATAGTTTCGCGATGGCCTCCATTTGCTGCTGGTGTTTCCTTTCCCAACCTGCCATTCTCTCTTGGTGAACCTGTTGATTAGCTGCAAGGCTCTCTCGGTGAGCTGCCATGCTTTCTTGGTGAACCCGTTGTTGAGCTGCAAGGCTCTCTCGGTGAGCTGCAATGCTCTCTTAATGAACCCGTTGTTGAGCTGCAATGCTCTGTTGTTGAGCTGCAATGCTCTGTTGGTGATTTGCATTTGCTATAATCAGCTGTTTCAGCATCTCCTCCATTTTGGGTTTACTTTAACTGCCCGCATTCTCCACCATGTGTGAGGGATTAACTCTGTAGCGGGTGTGTGTGACCCCCTGGATGGGTTCACTACACGCTGAACTGTACAAAACGGCACTTGAGGATGACTGAAAACAAATGATATGGTTTATTTTTCCATCTTGCGGGATACACGTGCAAGCATCAAAACAGCATAAACAAAACAAAACATAAAATAAACCCTTGCCACTTGGGGCGTCTACCTTCCCAACACAGGAACCTACCTATGGAGTCTGGCACAGCCTACTGCTGGGCAGACACTGCTGGTCCTACAGCAGAAAACAACAAAAAAGTCTCTGATATTTCTCACACAGAAATATCCATCAGCACCTCACCTCTTCAGAAGTGCTTGTGTCTGCTCCTTCACTCACAAAGCCCCCAGGATGCAGCAATCAGTCGTTATCCTTAGGCTTTATTTATAGGGGTTTAATTGCTTAATTTTGAACAGCTGAAGGCTTCTAACTCCCCAAACCTCTCTGGCCATTTCTACAGCCGACGCCCAATAGTAATTGGTGTATTGGCTACACAAGGCAGGAAAAGTATCTTCCGTCTGGGACAACACACACAGATTTACCTGACTTCCTGTCACACTATGTAGTGCAAGGATCTGCCTGATTGCATCCAAATTGAAAGTGTTTAGGCCTGACGTCCTATTATCTGTTTTTTGTAAATCCAAAGAAAATTGTATAGTGTGTAAAAAAAGTGCTATAAAGTGGAAAAAAAGACCCAAAGGGTCCTGTTCAAAAAAAATTCTGAACTCCTGGAAAGGTGTTTAGCTCAAACTGCAGCCAAAATAACTAGTGATTTAAAAGCTGACTTCCACAATCTAGGAACAAGTATAGACTCTATTGAATACAATTTGGAAGAAACGGTGGCTTCCTCTAACCAAACTGCAAAAAATGTATCCTCGGTACACGAACAACTGGATTATGCTAATTCAAGAATTGATGACCTTGAGAACAGGTGATGCAGGTATAATCTCAGAATCAGGGGGTTACCTGAATCTGTGCTGGATGTCACACTAGCAGTACAAGACCTGATTAAATCTCTTCTACCTGTAGCTCCCTGCTCCTGTTATCTGAGCTGTAGTTTAGCTTCAAATCTTATGCCAAATTATGGGTCTTTGTTCCGGCTCGGCTGTCTTGTACATCTTCCACCTGACTGTGGGTGTCGCTGTCACCAGGAGTCAAGGTTGGAACTGCAATGGGCTGGGTGTATTGGGTGCCTCTTGCCCAGAAGCAGCTCAGTGGTGTGGTCCCCGCCAATATTGTCCCAGCAAGACAGCAGAGTACAGTCCCAGCAAGACTTCCCATTCCAGAACCTACTGTATTTTTAGGTGACATACTGAAGTTCATAGAGTGAAAGGCAAGTTTTGAAATGATCATTGAGCATCATTGTTCCAGACCAGTTGACAAGTTATTCTACCTTCAGAGATATGTTGGTGGAGAAGCAAAGAAAGCTCTTGAAGGCCGCTTTTATAGAACAGACGAAGAAGCCTATAAGCAAGCCTGGGAAAAGTTAAATGCAAGATATGGTCATCCTTTCTTAGTACAAAGAGCCTTTAGGGAGAAATTGAAAAACTGGCCTAAAATAGGTCCCAAAGAACACTTCAAACTCCAAGAGTATGGTGATTTCCTGCAAGCATGCAGCAATGCCATCCCACGTGTACGAGGACTAGAAGTACTGAACGACTATCTAGAAAATCACAGGATGCTAGCCAAGCTAGAGTTTGTTAATAGGGAAGCACGAATAGCATGTAATCCAGTAACAGCATCTTATGCCTTAAAATCCTTATAAGAAAGGCCTGCGAGAGATACAAGACGTGCAAGAGCAACTAGCTTTGCAATCAACACAGCAGCTAAAGGTCTAGATACCTGCGAAAGTAAGCTTAAAGTCACTACTGGGTTCAGTAAAGAGACAGAACTGACAAATCCTCAAACTACCTTTAAGGCCGCGTACACATGACCAAATAAATCCGATCAAATCGGTCTGACAGGCCGTTTTGATCGGATTTGTCTGCTGGGGTATATTGGTTTGATCGTGTACACACGATCAAACCAAAATCCCTGCTGGGCAGACACTGCTGGTCCTACAGCAGAAAACAACAAAAAAGTCTCTGATATTTCTCACACAGAAATATCCATCAGCACCTCACCTCTTCAGAAGTGCTTGTGTCTGCTCCTTCACTCACAAAGCCCCCAGGATGCAGCAATCAGTCGTTATCCTTAGGCTTTTAGGCTTTATTTATAGGGGCTTTAATTGCTTAATTTTGAACAGCTGAAGGCTTCTAACTCCCCAAACCTCTCTGGCCATTTCTACAGCCGACGCCCAATAGTAATTGGTGTATTGTCTACACAAGGCAGAAAAAGTATCTTCCGTCTGGGACAACACACACAGATTTACCTGACTTCCTGTCACACTATGTAGTGCAAGGATCTGCCTGATTGCATCCAAATTGAAAGTGTTTAGGCCTGACGTCCTATTATCTGTTTTTTGTAAATCCAAAGAAAATTGTATAGTGTGTATCCAGCTATAGAGTGGAAAAAAAGACCCACAGGGTCCTGTTCAAAAAAAATTCTGAACTCCTGGAAAGGTGTTTAGCTCAAACTGCAGCCAAAATAACTAGTGATTAAAAAGCTGACTTCCACAATCTAGGAACAAGAATAGACTCTATTGAATACAATTTGGAAGAAACGGTGGCTTCCTCTAACCAAACTGCAAAAAATGTATCCTCGGTACACGAACAACTGGATTATGCTAATTCAAGAATTGATGACCTTGAGAACAGGTCATGCAGGTATAATCTCAGAATCAGGGGGTTACCTGAATCTGTGCTGGATGTCACACTAGCAGTACAAGACCTGATTAAATCTCTTCTACCTGCAGCTCCCTGCTCCTGTTATCTGAGCTGTAGTTTAGCTTCAAATCTTATGCCAAATTATGGGTCTTTGTTCCAGCTCGGCTGTCTTGTACATCTTCCACCTGACTGTGGGTGTCGCTGTCACCAGGAGTCAAGGTTGGAACTGCAATGGGCTGGGTGTATTGGGTGCCTCTTGCCCAGAAGCAGCTTAGTGGCGTGGTCCCCGCCAATATTGTCCCAGCAAGACGGCAGAGTACAGTCCCAGCAAGACTCCCCATTCCAGAACCTACTGTATTTTTAGGTGACATACTGAAGTTCATAGAATGAAAGGCAAGTTTTGAAATGATCATTGAACATCATTGTTCCAGACCAGTTGACAAGTTATTCTACTTTCAGAGATATGTTGGTGGAGAAGCAAAGAAAGCTCTTGAAGGCCACTTTTATAGAACAGACGAAGAAGCCTATAAGCAAGCCTGGGAAAAGTCAAATGCAAGATATGGTTATCCTTTCCTAGTACAAAGAGCCTTTAGGGAGAAATTGAAAAACTGGCCTAAAATAGGTCCCAAGGAACACTTCAAACTCCAAGAGTATGGTGATTTCCTGCAAGCATGCAGCAATGCCATCCCACGTGTACGAGGACTAGAAGTACTGAACGACTATCTAGAAAATCACAGGATGCTAGCCAAGCTAGAGTTTTTTAATAGGGAAGCACGAATAGCATATAATCCAGTAACAGCATCTTATGCCTTAAAATCCTTATAAGAAAGGCCTGCGAGAGATACAAGACGTGCAAGAGCAACTAGCTTTGCAATCAACACAGCAGCTAAAGGTCTAGATACCTGCGAAAGTAAGCTTAAAGTCACTACTGGGTTCAGTAAAGAGACAGAACTGACAAATCCTCAAACTACCTTTAAGGCCGCATACACACGACCAAATAAATCCGATCAAATCGGTCTGACAGGCCGTTTTGATCGGATTTGTCTGCTGGGGTATATTGGTTTGATCGTGTACACACGATCAAACCAAAATCCCTGCCGGCAGACAGCGTGGTGATGTGGCGGTGACGTTGACGCCACCACATCACCGTCACCAGGAAGTAAAACACTTCCGCGCATGCGTCAAATCCATTCGACGCATGCGCGGCAGATATGTCTGCTGGTTAGCGTACTAACCAGCAGACATGTCGGACGGACGGGTTTCCAGCAGACAGACTTTAAAGCATGCTTTAAAATCTGTCTGCTGGAAAAAACCCATCTGTCCGCCCGTACACACGATCGAATCTATCTGCTGAAACGGTCCGTCGGACCGTTTCCAGCAGATAGATTCGATCGTGTGTACGCGGCCTAAGTGTATGTTCTGTGGAGAGAACCACTCCATACACAAGTGCCAACAATTGAAAGAGAAGTCTTCAAACGAAAAGAAAAAATTTGTACTTGATAACCAACTGTGTTTTGGATGCTTAAGAAAAGGCCATGTTACAAAGGAGTGTAAGAAAAAGGCTACATGCAGCGTCTGCAAAGGACGCCATCCTACGCCACTACATGAAGAACGTCCAAAGAAGGATGAATCCTCAATACCTAAAGATGCTGAGGAAGAAAAAAAAGGATCAGTATTCTCTTGCAGAGTAGGGGAAGGAGAAAGCAACGGCACATCAATGGTTGTACCTGTGTGCATTTCAAATCCTAAAAGGAGGAACAAGAAGGTATATGCCTATGCACTACTGGATGCCCAAAGCGACGTCACCTTTATTGATCAAGAAATCTGCAAGAAATTACAAGTGGCTACAGAACCAGTGAAGCTCAAGCTCACCACAATGACGGGGAGAGACACATTAGTGAACAGTCAAAAGGTTAAAGGACTGAGAGTTAGAGGACTTCATTCAAACCTCACATTAAATCTACCTCCATCTTATACGAAAGACGATATACCTCTAGATCGAGATCGCATACCTACCTGTGAAACAGCCAATAAATGGGAGCATCTATCTATCATATCTAATGAAATGTTCCCACTGAAGGAATTTGGTGTCGGACTGTTAATAGGCTACGATTGTCCCGAAGCTTTGGTACCACAAGAGGTAATCACAGGAGGAAAGGGTGAACCCTACGCTGTTCGAACTGATCTAGAATGGGGTGTTGTTGGAGGAAAACAGCAGATTGCAAACTCAAGACAGGTGACAGGATTGTGTCATCGAATATCTGTCCAAGAGCTACCAACTGTAAGTTCAGCAAAGGTAATCAAGATCCTTGAATCTGACTTTGTAGACATAAGTTCTGGAGAGAAGAGTGTATCCCAAGAAGACATAAAGTTTGTACACACTCTAGAAGAAAGTATTGAGCAGAATCAACAAGGTCATCTTGAAATGCCCTTACCCTTCAGAGAACGACCTTGTCTGCTAAATAACCAAAATCTTGCCCTAGCAATATTGAAATGCTTGAAGAAAAAGATAGGAAGAGATCCCAAATTCAAGCAGGATTATTTGAAATTCATGGAAGACATCCTTGAAGAAGGACATGCAGAGAAGGTGAATAACCAACCTAAAGAGGGAGAAGTGTGGTACATCCCACATTAAGGTGTTTACCACCCAAAGTAACCAGATAAAATTGAGTAGTATTTGATTGCTCAGCAAAGTATGATGGTGTTGCATTGAACGATCATCTACTAAAAGGACCAGATCTTACAAACACTCTGCCTGGAGTACTCTGTAGATTCAGAAAGTATCCCATAGCGGTCATGTGTGACGTTGAAAAAATGTTCCACCAGTTCCATGTGAAGAATGAATATAGAGACTTCCTGAGGTTCCTGGTGGGAGGACGGAGATACAGAGCCAGCAGAATACAGAATTAAAGTAAATTTGTTTGGAGCAGCATCGTCTCCAGGTTGCGCCAATTATGGTATGAAGTACTTGGCTAATAAAAATGAAAAGGATTGTCCATCAGCAGAAAATTTTCTTAAGAAAAACTTCTACATAGATGATGGTCTTATAAGTCTAGATTCCACAGAATCTGCAATCAAATTAGTAAAGGAAAGGCAAGAATTATGTGCAAGAGGAAACCTGCGCCTTCACAAATTAATCTCAAACAACAGAGAGGTACTGGAATCCATCAGTGACTCTGAACGTGCATCAACAATGAAGAATGTAGATCTCAATTATGATCATCTTCCAGTTCAGAATGTACTTGGCTTGGGATGGAATGTAGAGAACGACGAGTTCTTCTTTGAAGTATCTGTCAGGGATCTGCCGCCGGCTCCCGACGCGCCCCTGGTGTGCGCGCGCGTGCACGCGCTCGTGCGCCGATGGTGCGCGCGCGGGAGCGCGCGTGGCGGGAGCGCGCGCGTGCACGTTAGCGCGAGTTTGGCACCAAAGTGCTTTTAAAAGGCAGACAGATGCAGCAGCCTCTTGCTGTCTGATCTGCCTATTTATCTGATAATCTGTATCCTGAATTTAACCTGTTCCTATACCGACCCGGCTACGTCTGACGATCCGCATCTCTCCGAACCTGACCTCGGCTTGCCTTGACTCCGCCTTCTGTTCCCGATTACTGCTGCCGGACCTCTGCCTGAATACCGACTACGCCTGTCTGCTGAATTCCCTGTCTGCTCACGTATCTGACTCGGCCTGCCTGACCCAGCCTCCGTCTAAGTCCACTTGCTTACTCCGCTCTGCACCAGCTCCAGAGTCGCCTGTCGTCCGCACCAAGGTCGCTTGCCAAAGACGCATCAGAGTCGCTAACCATCCGCACCAGCTCCGGAGCCGCTAGCTTCCGCATCAGAGTACCTGCTCCCCTCTTGTTCCAGTGTTCCCGGAGGGACCAGTACCGTGCTGACCTGCACCATCATCCAGGCACCCTTACCCCGCTGCGCTCCCGAGTCCGCTGTTCCCAAATCCAGCGGCTCCCGAGCCAGTGCTGTACGAGAGGCCGCCTCCTGCGACTAGGCTCTGACTACCAGGTACACCGTCCCACATAACAGTATCAGACAGCCATCATGTCAGATCCTGCAGGAGTCGCCCCCGCTGTGGATGAAATTTGCAAACACCTGGCAGCCCTCACACAAGCCGTCAAGAACCTGCAAGAAGGGTATATGAGGTTAGAGGGACAAGTCCAAACCCTGTCCGGCTCCAGCGATCCCACGCCTTCAACCTCTGCTAGATCTCCTTTGACGGCTTCCGCTCCCTCAGTGGTGATGCTTCCACCCGAACCCAGAGTCCCTATACCAGAACGGTTCTCAGGCGATCGGGCGAAGTTCCGGGCCTTCCGCAACGCCTGCGAACTATACTTTGCTTTGCAACCTCGGACTTTCTCGTTGGAAGCCACCAAGGTGGGGTTTGTAATCTCCCTTCTCCAAAACGAGCCTCAGACCTGGGCCCACCGATTGTTGCAAGAGGACAATGTTCAGACCCAATCATTACAAGCCTTCTTTGAAGCCATGGCCCAGCTTTACGATGACCCTCAACGGCCCGCTACCGCCGAGTCTGCTCTCCTCACGCTCCAGCAGGGTCGAAGAGCAGTTGAGGACTATGTTTCGGACTTTAGACGCTGGAGCACGGATACGCTCTGGAATGACGCGGCCCTCAGACACCAATTCCGCCTGGGCCTTTCCGAGGGTCTGAAGGATGAACTTGCCCGGGTAGGGGTGCCAGAGACTCTTGAAGATCTAATCACCAAGGCCATCCAGATTGACCGTAGACTCCGTGAACGTCGGGCCGAACGCTCTTCTCAGCCAAACCGGCCTGTGTGGATGACCGCTAGGGCACCGATGCCCGCTTCCCGCTACCTACCTCCTACCAGCATGAGTTCTCCCAGCGCCCCTCCAGATACCTCTGAACCTATGCAACTCGGCCTCATGCGACCCACGCTGCCACCTGAAGAACGGGCACGTCGCCGCCAACTAAATCTGTGCCTCTACTGCGGCGGGGCTGGTCACTACGTGAACAACTGTCCCATCAAGATCCGTAAGTGCCCTCCTCCGAATCCTGTTAACCTGTCAACCCTGACTACTCATGCCCACCATCTTGCTCTTCTTCTTTCATTTCAGCTCCAGAAAAGACAGTGCCAGTCAACGCCATCATTGATTCGGGAGCTTGTAGTTGCTTCATTGACTCTACCTTCGCTGACCTCCACCACATTCCGCTACGTAGAAAGACTCATGGACTTACCGTTTTTCTGGCTGATGGCTCCCGCATAAGCTCGGGACAAGTTACTCAAGAGACTCTTCCCTTGCTTACTACGATTCCTCCCCTGCATAAGGAACTACTTACCCTGGATGTCATCTCTTCGCCTTTGTTCCCTGTGATCTTGGGCCTACCCTGGCTCCAGGCCCACGATCCCCTAATTAACTGGAGATCCGGAGAGGTGTCATTTACTTCTTCCTACTGCCAACAAAACTGCATACCGGCTCCTTCTTGCTCACCCACTGCTCTTCTCTGCATGGACGCTGACCCCAATCTGCTCCAGTCTATCCCAGAACCCTACCATGAGTTTGCCGATGTTTTCAGTAAAAAAGGAGCCAACTCCCTTCCGCCTCATCGTCCATACGATTGTCCGATCGAGCTCCTCCCAGGGGCCGAGATCCCCTTTGGACGCATTTTTCCGCTGTCTGAGAAGGAACAGGAAGCCCTGAAGGAGTATGTTGACGAAAATTTGAAGAAAGGGTTCATCCGCCCCGTCTACCTCCCCAGCAGGTGAAGGAATATTCTTCGTCAGTAAAAAGGATCAAACCCTCCGCCCATGCGTAGACTATCGGGAACTAAATAATATTACAATAAAGAAACGTTACCCATTGCCATTGATACCGGAGCTATTTCATAAATTAAGATCTGCCACCATCTTCACGAAGCTGGACCTGAGGGGAGCTTACAACTTAATTCGCATTCGGGACGGGGACGAATGGAAGACGGCTTTTCGCACCTGTTTTGGACACTACGAATATCTGGTCATGCCCTTCGGTCTGTGCAATGCACCCGCGACCTTCCAACACTTTATCAACGACGTGTTGAGGGACTTTCTTGACATCTTCGTCATCGTCTACCTAGACGACATATTGTTTTTTTCCGGATCGTTGGATAAACACCGGGAACACGTCCGTAGGGTCCTAAGTCGCCTCCGTCTACACAGACTATATGCCAAGGCCGAGAAATGTGAATTTGAACAACGAACCATTCAGTTCCTTGGCCTGATTATAGCCCCTACAGGAATTAAGATGGATCCCAACAAGGTATCCGCCATACTAGACTGGCCAATACCCCTGGACAAGAAGGGGGTGCAACGATTTGTGGGATTCGCAAATTTCTACAGACGATTCATTAGGAATTTTTCTGCAATTATCTCGCCAATCACACAACTGACCAAGCAGAACCAACGTTTTCGGTGGAACCCAGAAGCCCAAAAGGCCTTCGATACACTTAAAAGACTGTTTACATCTGCCCGATTCTTAGCCATCCTGATCCGGCACTACCCTACCTCCTTGAAGTGGACGCATCCGAAGTAGCAGTGGGCGCTATCATCTCCCAACGCCAGGGGAACAAAGATCTGATGCATCCCGTGGGCTTCTTCTCCCGAAAGCTCTCCTCAGCAGAGAGGAATTATGATGTTGGCGACCGGGAACTACTCGCCATCAAGGCCGCACTGGAGGAATGGAGGTACCTTCTGGAGGGCGCTGCACATCCGGTCTTGATCTATACGGACCACAAGAATTTAGAATACTTAAGATCTGCAAAACGATTGAAACCCCGTCAGGCCCGATGGGCACTATTCTTTTCACGCTTTTCCTTTCACATCACGTACCGCCCCGGCTCAAAAAACATCAAGCCAGATGCATTGTCACGGATGCACGACAACCCCAAGGACCCATCTGTTCCTGACACCATTCTCCCGGCCGGGAACTTTTTACTTCTGCAACACGACCTGCTTCCCCGACTCAGGGAGGCATCCACGGACTCTTTTGGAGAGGGAGCCAAATTTTTGTTCCGACAGACATTCGGGTAGAAGTCCTAAAGCTACTTCATGACCATCCATTGGCAGGACATTTTGGAGTCCGTAAAAGCCTTGAACTGGTACGGCGTACCTTCTGGTGGCCAGGTTTGGAGGAATTCTGTAAATCATACATCAATACCTGTCCAACCTGTAATCAAAACAAGACGACAAGGAATCGAGCCTGGGGCTTACTAAAACCTCTGCCTGTACCTGATAGACCATGGCGGATGATCGCCATGGACTTTATAGTAGAGCTTCCATGTTCCAAGGGGTGCACAGCCATTTTTGTAGTCGTAGACCGCTTATCTAAAATGGCCCATTTCCTCCCATTGAAAAGTACTCCATCAGCTGCTGAGACTGCCCGTGTCTTCATCAGGGAACTTGTCAGACTCCACGGGGTTCCTTCAAACATCGTGTCGGATAGGGGGGTCCAGTTTACGTCACGTTTCTGGAGAGCCTTGTGTGAAATCCTGAATATTGAACTTGCTTTTTCCTCGGCTTACCACCCCCAGATCAACGGACAGACTGAACGCACAAACCAGACCCTGGAGCAATATATTAGATGTTTTACTTCCTTTTCCCAGAATGATTGGGTCTCCCTGCTGCCTTTGGCAGAATTTGCCTACAATAATGCCAGCCATTCAGCAACCGGACAGTCCCCCTTGTTCGCCAATTATGGCTTTAATCTAACCTTCTTACCTGATTTTCTTCCAGAATCCCCAGTCCCGGCAGTGCAGAGCACGGTAGACTTCCTCAGCCGCAACAACCGGGTGCTACAGGAAGCAGTAACGAAAGCTCAAGCCGACAGCAAGAAAGCCTTCGATAAGAAAAGGAGAGGTGAGCTGGACCTGCAACCAGGAGACCAGGTATGGCTTTCTACTAATAATCTCAGATTGGCTTGTCCTTCCAAGAAGCTGGCACCTAGGTTCATGGGACCCTTCCCGGTAAGAAGAAGAATCAATGAGATTTCTTATGAACTGTCTTTACCTGAGTCTCTTAAAGTTCATCCGGTATTCCATGTATCGTTACTGCAACCCCTGATCCCTTTCCTGACAGAGGGGCTGGCCCACCTGAACCTGTTTTGGTCAATGGCTGCGAGGAATATGTGGTAGAGGCCATCCTCGACTGCAGGAAACGGCAGGGGCAAACTCAATTTTTGATCAAGTGGAGGGGGTACGGGCCGGAGGACAACTCGTGGGAACCCGAGGACAATGTTCATGCTCAAGAACTAATTTGTGCATTTTTTTCTGCCCACCCTGAAAAACAGGCTCGGCTTGGCATCCGGAGGCTGCCCCTTGGGGGGGGGCAATGTCAGGGATCTGCCGCCGGCTCCCGACGCGCCCCTGGTGTGCGCGCGCGTGCACGCGCTCGTGCGCCGATGGTGCGCGCGCGTGGTGGGAGCGCGCGCGTGCACGTTAGCGCGAGTTTGGCGCCAAAGTGCTTTTAAAAGGCAGACAGATGCAGCAGCCTCTTGCTGTCTGATCTGCCTATTTATCTGATAATCTGTATCCTGAATTTAACCTGTTCCTATACCGACCCGGCTACGTCTGACGATCCGCATCTCTCCGAACCTGACCTCGGCTTGCCTTGACTCCGCCTTCTGTTCCCGATTACTGCTGCCGGACCTCTGCCTGAATACCGACTACGCCTGCCTGCTGAATTCCCTGTCTGCTCACGTATCTGACCCGGCCTGCCTGACCCAGCCTCCGTCTAAGTCCACTTGCTTACTCCGCTCTGCACCAGCTCCAGAGTCGCCTGTCGTCCGCACCAAGGTCGCTTGCCAAAGACACACCAGAGTCGCTAACCATCCGCACCAGCTCCGGAGCCGCTAGCTTCCGCATCAGAGTACCTGCTCCCCTCTTGTTCCAGTGTTCCCGGAGGGACCAGTACCGTGCTGACCTGCACCATCATCCAGGCACCCTTACCCTGCTGCGCTCCCGAGTCCGCTGTTCCCAAATCCAGCGGCTCCCGAGCCAGTGCTGTACGAGAGGCCGCCTCCTGCGACTAGGCTCTGACTACCAGGTACACCGTCCCACATAACAGTATCCTTTGAAGAGAAAGTTGTAACCAGACGTACCATTCTTTCTGCAGTGGCTTCTATATATGATCCACTGGGATTCTTGGCCCCAGTAATCCTCAAAGCAAAAGAACTACTACAAGAATTATGCAGACAAAAGTTGGGATGGGATGAACCCATACCTGAAGATTTGAGGCCAAGGTGGGAGACTTGGATAAGAGACTTGCAAAATTTAAAAGAAGTTTGGATACCCAGATGTTTTGTACCTCATGATTTCGGAGAGTACAAGAAAATAGAACTTCATCACTTTTCAGACGTTATGGCTATGATCAGTGCTCCTACATCAGAGTGATAGGAGAAGGAAAAATACATTGTGCCCTGGTTATGGGAAAGACCAGAGTTGCACCTACCAGTATTCAGACAATACCAAGACTTGAACTGACAGCAGCTGTTGTTTCAGCATCAGTAAGCAAGTTTCTAAGAGAAGAATTAGAGTTAAAAATAGATGAAGAATATTTTTGGACAGACTCACAAGTTGTCCTAGGATACATAAACAACAAAGCTCGAAGATTCCATGTCTTTGTCGCCAACAGAGTTTAGAAAATTTGGGAAATGACAAATCCGGAACATTGGCATCACATTGATACAAAGCATAACCTGGCAGATCATGCTTCAAGAGGTCTGAATGTAACAGAATTGAAAAATTCTAATTGGTTCACCGGTCCAGAGTTCCTTTGGGAAAAGGAGATCTTACCCAGTGAAGGTTACACAGAATTGTCTATGGGTGATCCAGAAGTAAAGGTTGTACAAACATTAAACACTGCTGCCAAGTGTCAAGATGACATACTTGAAAGACTAGCCAGATGTTCAAAAGGGAAAACGTCTCACTACTCCACTCAAGTTGGAACGTCCTATACAGAAGTTAGTTGTTCTACTTGAGAGTGATAAGAGACACTTGGAAGTTGAGAACCTGATAGAAAATTCCCCAAATTCATGTTCACATCCTACTATAGAGAACAAGAATTATAGATAATTTTGGTGGGAGTGTAGCTGGCCAGCTAGAACCTGTCCTAGGTAGCTAATATAACCTACATGTATACAGCTAAACTTTCTAAGAACCTAATGTAGAGCACATGTTTATATGTGAGAGACAAAAGCAGAGTTATTCACTGTGATTTTGTGTTTGGATGTCATATAACAGTTGTATGTGTTGTTCACAGAAGGAAAAAAAAAATATGCCTTTAAGAGAGTCATTTGTTTGTATGGCAGCAGGAGGTAAGTATTAACACTGTTGAATTCATGCCAGCAAGCATAGAGCTAAGCTTTTGTGACTCATTGGTAGCCTTGCCCAATCACAGCCAATCTCACATTTGAGATTGTTCTTATTGTAAATAGTGTGGTTAGAACTGTATACTGATCAAGTTGTGTGTTCACTTGTAGTTCCACCATACCTTCAAACCATACCGAACCATACCGTACCATATCATACCTTCAAACCAAACCCAACTAAGCTAACCCTGCAAAAGCAACCCTGCAAACCAAGTTGCAAACCACAGGTATACCTTTCAGAGAAATCAGAGAATGCTTTGATAACTTGCAGAGAGAGAGAGAGAGAGAGAGAGAGAGAGAGAGAGAGAGAGAGAGAGAGAGAGAGAGAGAGAGAGAGTAAATACTGAAGAAATAAATATATCCACCATCTTATGTTAAATGACAAGATTGAATATTTGAACCACCATTTTGTTCTACTTTATTCATCACGTGTTTTTGTACATGGACTGTCTGCTGCAAAGCAGCAGCTTTATATATGAAGAAAAGTTAAGTTAATAAAGAAGTTATTTTAAGCATTTGGTGTGCTCTTTAAACCTACTGCTTCCATAGAATGGCGCTAGAGGAATTTCAGAGTAATAGATAGTCTTGTTGGACTGGAAAGTCAGAGATATCACAATTCTTACAATGCCACAGCGCATGAGGCACTTCATAGTGCTGCGCCTGCCACAAGGGGTACTTAAGGGACAGACACTGTTCTGGCGGGCTTTTCCAATCCTGACCTAATGGCCCTCCTGGCCTCAGGGATGTGTTGGCAACCTTTTGGTCTCGGACCTGCTGGCCTGAGGCTCCACTACGGAGAGTAGGTCTAGGAGTTTCTGGGGGCCCTACTGGTCCAGGAGAGGTCCTGTGCTGTCTTGCCTGAGGGAAGAAGCCATCTAATTGGAGGACGCACGCTGACCAATTTACCCCATCGTGCGGCCGGCTTGGCTGAAAGATCCTGGCACTGTGAGCTGTGTAATCTATTTTGGACTTTGCAAAGTGTGTGTGTGTGGTTACATGATCCTGTGGCAGAGGACTGTGCAATCATTCAAAGGCACTCATCAAGTCTGTGGCAGAGACTTTTGGAGAGCTTCGCACCGGCTGCTAGGTCAGTGAGAGAGGCCTATTCGGTGGTTGCTGAATCCAGTGTGGAAACGATTTATGCTCTGGATCCAAGGTCATACCCGTAATGCGCAAAGTAAAGTACCTGAATCTTCCCTACCCCTTCACCCCTCTAACGGAACTTGTTTAATAAAACGCTTGAAGAACAAGGAAACAAAGTGTTGGTGTGGACATTTGTAACTCTTCAAGAAGGACCCCTAGGACAAACATGGTGAACAGTAAGGTAACGGCAGACCCACATCTAAACCAGCAGCTCCTTCGGGGTAGTGCTACATATCTAAAATCCCCAAGCAGCTTCTCGAGCTGAATAGGGCTCACAGAGCTTTGGGTCCTCCTATAAAGGATGGAAAGCCAAAAGATATCATTGCTAAACCCCATTTCTTCTCAGTGTAGCGCTGATATTCTCCCATGTTGATGTGTGTTTGTATACTTTAATAAAACGTCTATGGACATTGCTATGTTTGAGTATTTAAAGCCATCTAGTGACCAAATACTGGTAATGCAGAAATGTTTTTCCTGAAAGAAGCACAAAAGACTAGACAGGAAGTGACTGTTGTTTTGGGAGGAGGAGGCTGACCTTTTCACCCAGAAGGTTTGGTGACCTACCCATGAACACCTTCTTGAGCAGTGCATGCTGGGTAGGAGATAAAAGGAGCCGGAGCAGCCATTTTAGGTCTTTTGGAATCGTGTGGCCTGCCTGAGAGAACCTGTGGGGAGACGTGGCCAGATTGCAGAGACCCAGAGACACTCATCCGAGTATTGGAGGACGAGATCCACCCAGTGGAGCTGAACAGAGCGATTGGCCCAGCTGACAGAGAAGCAAGTTGCAGTCACCGGACAAAAGTTACCACACAGAGCCTCTATCCAGTTGGTGAGCGGGTCACGGCCCACAGTTTGTTAAATCTCACATGCAGTTAGACTCATATACAGGCCTCACTGGAAATTATAGTTCCACGAAGGAACAGAGCAACTGACACTGAGAAGGCTTGAGGCCTATCTACCTTGATGTCTCAAGCAATATTAAAATAGTTGTTACAGCTACACCAGGAGCACTTTCACTTCAATTTAACTCACCAAAATTGTGGATTACAAATCACAAGGAGCCACTTTAGCTAGTGAAGAAAAGAAGACCCAGGACTAAGTACTTTAAGTGAGATCTCACGCATAGCTTATAAAGTAGGGGGAGCTCCCAGGTATATATATATATATATACTGTTTTTTCAAATTGTTTATATTGAAATCCATTGTGCTGTTGTCTTATGTTGGGATGACAGCACAATTACTGTAATCACTTTTTTGCATATTCTACAGTAAAATATATCTCTGGTTAAGTATCCAGTTGTTGTGGTGTATTGTTTTCTCCCACCAGGTGCAGTCAGTGGATCCTGAGGTTACAATACAGGTATTTTGTACTGTCTTACATTGTATTGCATTGCATCACAGCTGTGCCAAGGGGATTAAGCCAAGTTAGTGGGGTTTATTGGCCTGGGGGAGAGGGCCAACACCTGCAGGCAGAGATCCAGAAGAGAGGAGCCTGGGAGAGGTATAAACCAGCTTTCCCAGCTCCTTCGGGGGTCAGTGCTACATCAGTAAAATAAGAGGTCATGAAACAAGCTAGAATAACCCCACACCCAATTCAACTTTTTGCTGATTTATCTCCTTCTACAATCCAATGCAGAATTGAGTAAATCCTTCCGGGGCTGAAGTGGTTAAGCTGAATACACACTATACAACTTTTGCTGATCTGATTTGCTTTAGATTTAACTATGAAGTGCAAGGATCTGCCTGATTGCATCCAAATTGAAAGTGTTTAGGCCTGACGTCATATTATCTTTTTTTTGTAAATCCAAAGAAAATGGTATAGTGTGTATCCAGCTATAGAGTGGGGAAAAAGACCCACAGGGGGGTTGAAGTTCCTCTCTAAAATCAATGACAGCCGCCAACTAGTCCCCATCTCATCGATCTGTGTGACTGTGACTGGAGCCAGATAAGGAGAGCGCACAATTCGCACATCAGCTCGTCCCCTCCAGATGCCAGTGACGTCCATTCACTTCTAACGGTTTTCACCAATGCTTGCCTCTGATTGGCCCCCCAACCCCACCGAGGCTTGCGGGGTCGCGCGCACGCTACACGGAAAGCCCCGCCCCTCTCCGCCGTGAGTGGAAGTCGGCGGCGGCGCGCATTGGCTAGGCGGGTTCCCAGCGTGAGGTGATTGTAGCGGTAGTTGTCTGTGACTGGCCAGCCGGGAGAAAAGGGGGGCTGTTGTCCGTCTATTAGAGTTTGGCTTTGCCGGGGGATCCGGCTCCAGGTGGCGGCCTCTGGAAATAAAGACTAGCGGTAAGTGACAGGGGTCTGTGGGTGTGGACGGAGCGCTGTACAGGCGGAGGAGTGAGCAGGAAAGGCCGGGGATGCGGCCCGTAGGCTGCCAGCTCTGGTTTGGGTGGAGAGGGCGGAAGGGACTTCCTCCCAGGCGGTCATTGGGACTTTCCCTGACTTGTGAGTACAGAGCTGCCTTCCTTGTCAGGGACTGTGTGTGCTGTGCCCACAGAGCTGACAATCTAAGCTGTGTGATTACACTGACAAAACTTCTGCTGTACTTCTCATCAGGTCTAAAACTTGCTCAGCCCTCTGAACTTGTTTATGTCAGAGGACTGGCTGACTTATGTGGGTGGGCCGCCCATTATGTTTTATAATAAAGCTTCCTTTAATCTAGAAAAGCTTCTTATGAAACTAGCTAATACATCTGAAGATGCCGCTACTTCCCTACTGTAAAGCATCAGGGATAGTCGTGGGTTAAAGCCCAACTCTGAGGAAAAAAAAAAAAAGTTTTCCTATAAAGTCGGGCTATGCCCACACTGCACAGGGCAACTGCTCGTTTCTGTCTAGGGCAGTGATCCACTCCGCTCACTCGTAGGGTTTTATTAGGAATCGATGTAGTCTAATGATTTGTATTTACAGATCCTTAACAGAGAGGTTTGACTGTACAGATACTACTATAAAAACACATCAGTGAAGTGGATCACTGCATCAATCTCTCCTCGCCTTACACCTAAGGCCCCTTTCAGACGTACGAATCCTCTGAGGATCCGTACATTTCTCATCCGCTTGCTCAGCGGTGATCCACGCTGAACGGGCAGATGAGTGTGCAGGGACAGCCCTGTCAGATCTCCGCTCTCCCCTATGGGGGGTTCATCCGATCCGCAGACGGATGGAAAATAGGAGTTTTCTCCGTCTGCAGAATCGGAGCATAGCAAACACCAATGAGATCGTCATCTGCTGACACCCGCTATCCAATAGGGATACATGTATGTGCCTTTTTCATCTTTAAACGGATAGATGACATATGGTCTGCTGGTGTGTAAGGGTCCTTATAGAAGTTTTTATTTTCCCAAGACCTGTTTGTTGTGTCCTGGGATGTCAGATGGAGAGTAGCTGTAACTGACAGGGAGGGGAGAGAGTTTCACTCGCCCACCCGTCACTTACAGCAGGGCCCTGCCACCAACCAGACAACAGGCGAAGCCCAGGCGGCAATGCGAGCGACCACCAATACAGATTGAGTTTGCTTGCTGTCAGTGCTGCTCGGCCCCTAACGGACCCTAATGTCACGGACCGGTCCTGAGCTTGTGGTCCCTGGTCTAGGGGATTGGGAACAGCTTATACCCAACCGATCCTCCTCTCCCAGTGGGGGCAATAGAGGGGTTAAGTATGTCCTAGGGAGTGATTCTAACTGTAGGGGGGGATGGTCTGACAACATGACGGATCACTGCTCCAGATGACAGGGAGCAGTAAATTACCGTCATGTTTTGGAAATAACTTGTTTACATCTTCCCATTCTGCTGCTCCGTGACACAATCGCGGGCCGGTGGAGAACATCGAGTCTGTGGGGCCAGTGCACTCCGCCGGCAGTGTGCGCACCCAAAGGGGACGTACAGGTATGCCAATTTGCCTACCGCTGCCATTGTGCCGACGTATATCGACATGCCCCCGGCGAACATGTCCACGGGGCCAGTTGCCCCCCGCCGGCGGTGTGCGCATGCCCACAATGATACGACTAAGCAGAACAGGGTAATGCCTTGTTTACATAGGCATCTCCCTGTTCTGCTGCTCCATGACATGATCGCTGGCCCCCGGTGAACGAATCCGCGGGGCCAGTGCATCCCGCCGGCGGTGTGCGTGCCCACAATAAAACTATTTAAAGGGGACGTACAAGTACGCCCATTTGCCCACCGCTGCCATTGTGCCGACGTATATCGGCGTACCCCCCAGGGGACCATCAAGTCAGCGGGGCCAGTGCAGCCCACCGGCGGTGTGTGTGCCCAGAATGATATGATTTAAAGGGGACGTAAAGGTACGCCCATTTGCCCACCGCTGCCATTGTGCCGATGTATACCGGTGTGCATCGATCGGCAAGTGGTTAAGCCACAGGTACTTCTAATTTACAGACCGGTGAAGTGCAGAGCAGGATTATGAGATAACGGGACAGGGGGGTGGGGTCCAGCGTAAGGTTACATTACAGATTTTCTGTAAAGGTGACCTTGCGTTCATGATGGTCTGAGGTGGTGCACTGGGGGTGCGTTTCTGTATGGTCTGTTACCGACAGTTCATGGTCACAGCTTCTGATTGGGAGCCAGCAGGATGAGTGCCTGATCATGTAATTGGTGTAAAAGCCAATCACAGTGGTCACATGATAGAGAAGCTGTGCCATATCCTGGGCATTAAGGCAGAACTAAAGGTGCTATACTTGCCTTCTCTCGAAGTATGAGGGCCGCAAGAGGTCCCTCTTTGACAACTCTCCAGGAGCCGGTCTTTTTCATTGGCCAGTTTTTAAAGGCTCCCACTTCCTCCCCTGGCACCGGAAGAAAATTTACCTCTCCTCCCTCTCTGCAATCTTCTGGGACACGTTGCAGGTCCCAGAAGATTGCCCAGCCATGTGCAGCACAGCCGGACGCCTACAGTTAGAATGCCAGCGCCACAGAGAGGAGGGCTAGAGGAGAGAGGCTTTGTTTGCCTGCTTCGCTGGACCGTGGAACAGGGGAGTGTCTGATTATTAGAAGTCAGTAGCTACACTTTTTGTAGCTGCTGACTTTTAAATGGGTGGAACTCCGCTTTAAAAGCAGAGCCAGGCCCTCTTAATCTTTAGGATGGTTTCACACTTATGGCGTTTAGTGCATTTTGCAGATTTGCACTAGAGAACGTGTTCCCAGAGGAGACTGTAGTGTAAATCTGCAAAAAGCACTAAAAATGCATAGATGTGAATCCAGCCTAACAGTCAAGGAAGCTGCCATCTTCGCTTATGTTTGATCTGCAGTTGCCATGGTGTTACACGTGTGATCTAACATTAGCCATTTGATGGCTAGATGGCTTGGTTGATGGCACGAGCAACTGTGACAGTTATGCACAGCATGCCTTGAATGTGACTGTTTTTGGAAGCAGTTGAATTGATGGGTTTCGTTCCTATTGAAAGGCTGCTAGGTGGCAGTGTGAATTATTTATAGAGACCCTGTCACCACGTCCTGCTCTACCAAGGAAAAACACTCAGACAGTGTGTAGTACATGTACTTACAGCAGTGTTTCTTGCATAAAACTAGAGTAGTTTGGCAATAGGGATGAGCTTGCATCTGTTCAAAACTGGGTTTGCACGCGAAACGGGAAGTGACCATTCCTGGGCCAATGAGCTGCAGCTGGGAAATGCCCTGCCCTTCAATTATGCACACACATGGGCTGGGATCCTTGTGACATCAGTGACCTAAGGTCATTGATGTAATCGACATCTTCCCTCGTTTGTATCATCAGTGGAAATCTCCTCTGCCCGCAGCTCATTGGACCAGGAATGGTAAATAAACGCAGGCTCATCCCTGTTTGGGTGTATTAGTCTTAGGCCCCACTCACCGTTGAACCAAGTGTCTGTTGATTTTTTTTGGTTTCTTCTTTTATTTTTTGCAATTGTAAATGTTTTTGCATGAGTTTCAATTTTTACTATTGAAGTCTGTTTAAGCCTAAATCATGACCAAGGAACTTCAAGTTTAAACCATATTGCCCTCAGATGTGAGTGGGCACCATAAATATAATGGAAAACCTAGTGTCAATCAAGCCTAAACGCACTTTTGGTGAAGCTTCTGAACACTTGGTGTGAATGGGGTGTGGCTTCTAGGCCACCCACAGCCTCCCCCTTACAGCACATTTCAGCTGCAAGTACAATCTTCTAACATAGACAGTGAAAGCCGCTGCTGTCAGTGTTTACTATGTAGCATACAGCCGATTTTAAAAGAATGTTTCTACAGCAAGGACAACATTGTGATGTGATGATTCCTTCAGCCTGGACATGTTAAGGCGGCCATACAAGGTTCAAATTTCGTGAATCGTATGAAAGAATTTTTGTTCGTATTTCGCACCGTTAGTGGGCTGCAGCAACAGCTGATTTTCGTGCGGCAAACAAATTTGAGAAATCCGACATGTTGGAGATTTTTTGAAAAACGAACGATTTTCTGATCAATGATGGGAGAATTGTACGAGAAATGTAATAGAAAAAAAAAATGTGCTTGTGCAAGAAAAAAATATTCCCGGAGAGAACGAATATTCCCGGCAACATGAAGGTTTTGTCGGCCGAATTTCGAAAATCAATGGTGGCATCATCGGATCACAAAAAAATGAACTTTCTGATTTAGAAAAGAAAATTTGTTCGAAATTCGACCGTGTATGGCCGGCTTAAGGCCTCATTAACACTTACGGACCGTTCAAGTCCGCCTGTCAGTTTTGACGGCGGACCTGATCGGCCGCTCCATGCATCCCTATGAAGCGTCGGATGTCAGCGGAGACATGTCCGCTGACATCCGACCTGATCCGATCCGCTAAAAACAGGCGTATAGGGGCCACGTCCCTATCCGTCATATCGGATCGGGTGAGATCTGATGAAAACGGACATGCTGTCCGTTTTCATCAGATCGCACCATTGGAATCAGTTGCGCTACACAAGCCCCTTCCCGCTCAGTGAGCAGAGAGGAGCTTGTCATCCGTCGGCGCAGCGGAGATCTGCGGACTGATCTCCCGCTGAGCTGGCGGAATGAGGCATAAGACTATAAGACTCCTGGAAATTTAGCATTTCTGTCAAACTAGTGGTGCAGATATCTCTGCTTAAAGCGGGGGTTCACCCTAAAAACAAGTATATCTCATTCAATCCAGCATACTACGTATTAATACTTATACTACGGTTTACATACCGTAGTATAGGTATTCCCATCCCCGCCCCCCCCCCCCGCGGGACTGGGCATTCCTATTCGAGACTAAGTGATTGATGTATGATAAAAGGTTCCTCCCGGCGCAAAAGGCGCGTCACCAGTTCTCGAAAAAAGCAGAACGTCGGTGCGCAGGCGCAGTTCGGCTTCTTTCGGAAACTGGTGATGCGCATTATGCGCCGGGGGGAAGCTTTTATCACACATAAATCACTTAGTCTCGAATAGGAACATTCGTGACTACATGTACATTTCGGCAGTATGCTGGATTGAATGGGATATACTTGTTTTTTTGGGTGAACCCCTGCTTTAGGTGGCTGAAATTCTGCTGCAGTGTAAACGTGCTACAGATTGTTTGCCTATGTTTAGCGAAGAGGTAGGTAACCTTGGCATTCCAGCTGTGGTGAATCTAAAAATCCCATCATGCCTTTAGGCGTCAAGCTTGTGACTGTCAGTCTTGCAATACCTGTAGCTTCACAGCAGCTGAAATGCAGAGGTTGCCTACCCCTGGTTTAATACAGCAGGATGTGGTGACAGAATCTCTTTAAGAATTACACTTTTTTGTTCTACCATCCACATATTTTCCATTCACACCTCTTCAGCTTTTTGGTGGTGTCATCGGGGTTTAATTATGTCCTTCAGCTCAAGGTTCTGTTTAGTTTTGTTAGACCCTGCTGCCTAGTTCAGTAACTTGTAATTGCTGTTTAATAGTTTTATAAAGGAATGTGTCAATTTAGTGCCATGCTTGTAATTTCAATACATATATTTGATGTGCCTGTATGAGGTAACATTTTAATGTATGTTTGTAATGCAAACTCTAAGCATTTATTAACATTCTAAAACCCGAGTGTAAAATTTTCCACTTGTTTGGCTGGGTTTTTTTCAGCTGCCCAATTTTTAATAGTAGATTTGTGGATGCTTGTGTTTGTCTGCCCATTGAATTGCCAGTGAAGGAGCTGTCACAGGATTTTAACATCTGTCTTTTTTTTTGATATTGTTGTGAAAGGGTAGAGCATCTGTTTTGATTTCTGTGCCCCTCTTTTGTGGAGGTTCACCCTCACTGCCTGTGACATTGGGGTTAGATTTAGGGTTGCACCGATACTGAGCATTTGCACGAGTACTTGTGCAAATGCTCTGATGCTTGACCCTATTTTTGGGCAGCCTAAGGGGTGATCGGTAGGGGCAGTTACAAGCACCAATCTCCCTGTATAGCTTTTCTGACAACCGCTTCTCCTCCTCCCCTCCCGTGGCTGTCATGGAGATCGGTGCTTATAACTGTCCGCACCAATCACCCCCGGCTGTTCCCTTGGTACCCCCCGTGTCCTGCTTTTGGGTCCCGATCTGTTTTGTTATCGGGTCCTCCTGCATCCTCCCTGACTCTCTGCGGGCTCCTCCGGTCCCCCTCTGTTCCATCCCCTGTCCCGGATCTTTCAGGATAGAGAGCAGAAGGAGGAGTTGATAAATCTGTTATTTACAGACTCCTTCCTTTGCTGAATGGAAAGTCATTGACTCCGCTAGGGGTGCAACAGATCAAAAAACTCGCAGTTCAGATCGTTCCTCGGATCAGGAGTCACGGATCAGATCATTTTTCGGATCAGTAAAAAAAAAAAAAAAAAAAAAAACACACACAAGACAAACATAACTTGCCCCCCACTCGTCACTGTAATATCCCCCATTGTCCCCCCACTCGTCATCACCATCACTGTTCCAGTCCAACATTGCCCCCACACTAGTAATAATAGCCAGCCCAACATTGCCCCAGCCCCCCACACTAGTAATTATAGCCAGTCCAACATCGCCTCCACACTAGTAATTATAGCCAGTCCAACATCGCCCCCATAATCACTAATATATAATAGCCACTGCCAGTCCAACATCCAACTCGCTGTACTTGTTGCGGCGCGCGCTCTTGCAGAATAGAAAATCCACGAGCAGAGGGAGGGGTAATGACGTCAGCGCGCACCGCCGCCGGGTGTACCAAGATGGCCGACGGCTCCGGAGCTAGGCCGAAGCTGCGGCCTTTCCCAAGGCCCCGGTGGCGGTGCCGTCCGCGGATTGCATACTGTGCCAATCCAAACAGGTCGACCCGTTCGGATCGCGGATCGGTCACGATCCATTGCACCCCTAGACTCCGCTGTCTCCTGTCCTTTCATCTTCAGTGCAGCTGAGGCTGCAGAGAAAGGGACTGGGGAATATGTGTCCTTTAGTCCCTTTCCCTGTCTGAAAGGGATATTATCAGGGGTCTATTTACCCCTGATATCTCAACAAAGACACCCACTCCCCCACAAAAAAATAAATAAAATAATAATAAATATTTAAGTTTTTTTATAAAAAAAATAAACACACTGACACTGAAAAAAAAAAGAGTTGTAACAAAAATTACATTAAATAAATTTGTAAAAAATAAACAGTTAAATTATAAAAAAAACACTACTGTCACATGTGCCTTTGTCGCATAACATTTAAAACAGTATCGGTGATCGGTATCGGGAGAATACTTGAAAATAATTATCATTATTTGTACTTAAAGTGGCATCGGTGCATCCCTAGTTAATTTATTAAAACTGAAGTTTGAAAAATCTGGTGCAGCTCTACATAGAAACCAATCGGCTACAGGGATTTATTTATTTTGGTCAGTTTAATTGAACAAGCTGAAGTTAGAAGATGATTTGCTACCATGCAGAGCTGGAACAGATTCTGAGTGCAAAAGTTTTAGTAAATCTACCCCTGTACATCAAGTAAATCACGGCCAGGAAGTCGGGGTAATTTCCCAAACCTGATATCAGAAGCTTGATCAAGGTTCTAACAATTCCACTCTATGAAAAGCAAAAAATCGTTTGAGTTCCCTTGTAGCAAGAATCTTCTGTTACTGCCAAGATTATCAATAATTATTTGGTTGGCAATATTTTATTTATATCAGTGCCCTCCAACGCTATTGGCTTAGACATCGCTTTGTGAATCAAGTGCTCATTTTGAATCTATATGTACTTATTCTGGAAAATACCATTGTCGGGCCAGATAGAAATGTACACACTTGTGCTTCTCTGAATTTTACACTTTTTGTGATTTACGTGATCTATTAAACTGAAAAAACAAACAAAAAAAAAAACACATATGCTCATAACCTAACCTCCTCTTGGTTTGTGAAGTGGTAAACCATTTGTTTGGCTCGTTGTGGAAATGTCTTTTATGTCTAGGGGTGCAAATTTTCCTAAATGATTTAGAAGTAAATATTCTGGCATTATGATGGGCAGGGAATCCTAAGGTTAGCATAAAATGTGGTGTGTGGCGAGTCTTTGATGCTTCACTGAGTCCTAGTCATGTGATAATTTTTTTTTTTCTAACACCGTTTTTATTCATTTAATAGCACTACGCTGGTGTAAAGAACATCACTGTGCTTTACAAATGTATGGTATGTGTCAAACCATGACTTTATAAATTAATATGTGTGTCAATAGGACTATTGTCACGAGGATGGAAAAAAAGGGAAGTCTTCAGGCACATGATGCTTCATGGTCCCATTTCTCTTTGCCTCGGTGCTGGGGGAATGGTCCTCAGTGATGGAGGCAGCCGTTGATGAGATGCTGTAAATCCAGTGCCCCTGTGTAAACACCCACCTGGCAGACCCATGAGGCCCTACTCTCAAGGGATCTCCATAGTCTTACCAATAGAGTGATGAATGGCATCATTGAATGAACCCGGAAGACTGAGGACATCTTGTGGCAGAGAACAGGTACTTCGGATGACCCTTAACCACTTAACCCCCGGACCATATTGCTGGTCAAAGACCAGAGCACTTTTTGTGATTCGGCACTGCGTCGTTTTAACTGACAATTGCGCGGTCGTGCAACGTGGCTCCCAAACAAAATTGGCGTCCTTTTTTTTCCCACAAATAGAGCTTTCTTTTAATGGTATTTGATCATCTCTGCGGTTTTTATTTTTTGCGCTATAAACAAAAATAGAGCGACTATTTTGAAAAAAATGCAATATTTTTTACAATTTGCTATAATAAATATCCCCAAAAAAGATATAAAAAAACATTTTTTTTTCCGGTACTGTGATATTATGGCGGACACTTGACACATTTTTGGGACCATTGGCATTTTTATAGTGATCAATGCTATAAAAATGCCATTGGCAGTGAAGGGGTTAACACTAGGGGGCGGGGAAGGGGTTAAGTATGTTCCTGGGTGTGTTCCAACTGTATGGGGGGGGGGGTGGCCTCACTAGGGGAAATCACTGATCTTCTGTTCATACATTGCATGAACAGGAGATCAGCGTTTCCCCCACTGACAGGAACGAGAGCTGTGTGTTTACACACATAGCTCCCGGTCCCCGCTCTGTAACTAACTAGCACGCGTGCCCGGCGGCGATCGCGCGCGGGCCGCCAGCGGCACGCACATGCCCCCTAGCGGCCGCTAAAGGTAGGAAGTAGAGCTACGTGCTCTCGCCCAGCAGTGCCACCGTCCCACCGTATAACTGCATTGGGCGGTCGGCAAGTAGTTAAGGTGTGTATTGCAGGCAGTGGAACACTTCTAAAATAAACAAAATTAATTTAGATTGGAGTTGGGGTTTGTAAACTTAGTTAGGACAGTGTTTTGAGCTCATTTGCACCACACATGCACGCAAACGTTGTTTAATACTTTACATTCGTTTTTATGTGTTTTCTGTACTATTTACTGCTATTAATAAACTTTTAAGCCTAGGTTTACACTGGTGCATGTGGAACACTGCATGTGATTCACACAGGAATGGCACTGGGCACACAAAAAACCCTGGATACATAGGAAACAACTAATGTGTACCAAGCAACAGGGAGGACTTGGGGTGCCAGATATATGGAAATATTACTATGCAGTACACCTGAACAGGTTAATAGACTGGAACAGACGTTCAGACACAAAGTTATGGGTACAACTCGAACAGGCCCAATCTAAAATACCATTAGAAAGAGCACCATGGTGGTTTGTTTCACTCCCTAAAGAACCTGATCGTGGAAAATACGGTGAGGATTTGCGCAACAGCAGTCCCTATGATTGGTATTGATCCCAGGATCTCTCCACTATATCCGGTGATAGGTAATCCCCTCTTCTCATTGGGATATGAAGACGGTGCTTTCCAGCACTTAAGCAATAGAGAGTGTACACAAGTAGCTAGTTATATCCGAAAGGGAAGATGGGTAACAATAGCTGAATTGATGGAACAAGAGAATGTATTTTGTTTAAAATTCTGCAACGCACTGCAGATGGTCCACTTCCTGAATACTCTACCGAATCCTAGGAGTTTTGAAACACGACTTATGAGATTTGAGAAAATGTGCTTCGAAAAGGGAACATTACTACATACTCCTTCAATAAGCTATGAACTACTAGCACAGTCAGGAAGTTTACACTGGTGCGTGTGGAACACTGCATGCGATTCACACAGGAATGGCACTGCATTTAAGGTCTGTGCGGTGCGATTTGGACCATACATTTTGTATGGCTTAAATCACATTGCATCCACACCAAAATGGTGCCAGACCCATTTTTTACCCGGCATCTGAATTGCATTGCATGGATGGTCACACACATGCAATGCGATTCTGACAATTGTACTGCACTTTGTGATCTGTTTTGGGGTGTCGTTAATCTTAACATTGACACCTACAGCAGATCCCATGGACATCGTACAATTGTGATGTGGGGGAAACGCAGCGAATCTTGTGTTTTCTGCCTCGCATCAGTGTGAACCAGGGCTGAAAGCACGTGGAAAAACGTGTGCACATTTCATGCTTTTAGTAGGGCTGCAATTAGCGATTATTTTCATAATCGATTAATCGGCCGATTTGTTTTTTCGATTAATCGGATAAAATCATAAAAAAAAACGTAATGTGGAATTTTTTCGTTTAACAGTAATAATGAAAAAACATTTGTGTTACACTCAAATACCAATGCTGGGGCACTATTCCTCCCGGGAACACCAATGCTGGGGCACTATTCCTCCCGGGAACACCAATGCTGGGGCACTATTCCTCCCGGGAACACCAATGCTGGGGCACTATTCCTCCCGGGAACACCAATGCTGGGGCACTATTCCTCCCGGGAACACCAATGCTGGGGCACTATTCCTCCCGGGAACACCAATGCTGGGGCACTATTCCTCCCGGGAACACCAATGCTGGGGCACTATTCCTCCCGGGAACACCAATGCTGGGGCACTATTCCTCCCGGGAACACCAATGCTGGGGCACTATTCCTCCCGGGAACACCAATGCTGGGGCACTATTCCTCCCGGGAACACCAATGCTGGGGCACTATTCCTCCCGGGAACACCAATGCTGGGGCACTATTCCTCCCGGGAACACCAATGCTGGGGCACTATTCCTCCCGGGAACACCAATGCTGGGGCACTATTCCTCCCGGGAACACCAATGCTGGGGCACTATTCCTCCCGGGAACACCAATGCTGGGGCACTATTCCTCCCGGGAACACCAATGCTGGGGCACTATTCCTCCCGGGAACACCAATGCTGGGGCACTATTCCTCCCGGGAACACCAATGCTGGGGCACTATTCCTCCCGGGAACACCAATGCTGGGGCACTATTCCTCCCGGGAACACCAATGCTGGGGCACTATTCCTCCCGGGAACACCAATGCTGGGGCACTATTCCTCCCGGGAACACCAATGCTGGGGCACTATTCCTCCCGGGAACACCAATGCTGGGGCACTATTCCTCCCGGGAACACCAATGCTGGGGCACTATTCCTCCCGGGAACACCAATGCTGGGGCACTATTCCTCCCGGGAACACCAATGCTGGGGCACTATTCCTCCCGGGAACACCAATGCTGGGGCACTATTCCTCCCGGGAGCACCAATGCTGGGGCACTATTCCTCCCGGGAGCACCAATGCTGGGGCACTATTCCTCCCGGGAGCACCAATGCTGGGGCACTATTCCTCCCGGGAACACCAATGCTGGGGCACTATTCCTCCCGGGAACACCAATGCTGGGGCACTATTCCTCCCGGGAACACCAATGCTGGGGCACTATTCCTCCCGGGAACACCAATGCTGGGGCACTATTCCTCCCGGGAACACCAATGCTGGGGCACTATTCCTCCCGGGAACACCAATGCTGGGGCACTATTCCTCCCGGGAACACCAATGCTGGGGCACTATTCCTCCCGGGAACACCAATGCTGGGGCACTATTCCTCCCGGGAACACCAATGCTGGGGCACTATTCCTCCCGGGAACACCAATGCTGGGGCACTATTCCTCCCGGGGCTGGGGCACTATTCGGGAACCAATGCTGGGGCACTATTCCTCCGGGGAACACCAATGCTGGGGCACTATTCCTCCCGGGAACACCAATGCTGGGGCACTATTCCTCCGGGGAACGCCAATGCTGGGGCACTATTCCTCCGGGGAACGCCAATGCTGGGGCACTATTCCTCCGGGGAACGCCAATGCTGGGGCACTATTCCTCCGGGGAACGCCAATGCTGGGGCATGCTGGGGCACTATTCCTCCCGCACTGCTGGGGCATTTCCTCCAACACCAATGCTGGGGCCTATTCCTCGGGGAACGCCAATTCCTCCAGGGAACACCAATGCTGGGGCACTATTCCTCCATGCTGGGGCACTATTCCGGGGAACGCCAATGCTGGGGGCACTATTAACACCAATGCTGGGGCCTCCTCCCGGGGAACGCCAAATGCTGGGGGCACTATTATTGGGGCCTCCGGGGAACGCCAATGCTGGGGGCACTATTATTCCTCCGGGGAACGCCAAATGCTGGGGGCACTATTATTCCTCCCGGGAACGCCAAATGCTGGGGGCACTATTATTCCTCCCGGGAACGCCAAATGCTGGGGGCACTATTATTCCTCCGGGGAACGCCAAATGCTGGGGGCACTATTATTCCTCCCGGGAACGCCAAATGCTGGGGGCACTATTATTCCTCCCGGGAACGCCAAATGCTGGGGGCACTATTATTCCTCCCGGGAACGCCAAATGCTGGGGGCACTATTATTCCTCCCGGGAACGCCAAATGCTGGGGGCACTATTATTCCTCCCGGGAACGCCAAATGCTGGGGGCACTATTATTCCTCCCGGGAACGCCAAATGCTGGGGGCACTATTATTCCTCCCGGGAACGCCAAATGCTGGGGGCACTATTATTCCTCCCGGGAACGCCAAATGCTGGGGGCACTATTATTCCTCCCGGGAACGCCAAATGCTGGGGGCACTATTATTCCTCCCGGGAACGCCAAATGCTGGGGGCACTATTATTCCTCCCGGGAACGCCAAATGCTGGGGGCACTATTATTCCTCCCGGGAACGCCAAATGCTGGGGGCACCATTATTCCTCCCGGGAACGCCAAATGCTGGGGGCACTATTATTCCTCCCGGGAACGCCAAATGCTGGGGGCACTATTATTCCTCCCGGGAACGCCAAATGCTGGGGGCACTATCATTCCTCCCACTGACGCCAAATGCTGGGGGCACTATCATTCCTCCCACTGACGCCAAATGCTGGGGGCACTATCATTCCTCCCACTGACGCCAAATGCTGGGGGCACTATCATTCCTCCCACTGACGCCAAATGCTGGGGGCACTATCATTCCTCCCACTGACGCCAAATGCTGGGGGCACTATCATTCCTCCCACTGACGCCAAATGCTGGGGGCACTATCATTCCTCCCACTGACGCCAAATGCTGGGGGCACTATCATTCCTCCCACTGACGCCAAATGCTGGGGGCACTATCATTCCTCCCACTGACGCCAAATGCTGGGGGCACTATCATTCCTCCCACTGACGCCAAATGCTGGGGGCACTATCATTCCTCCCACTGACGCCAAATGCTGGGGGCACTATCATTCCTCCCACTGACGCCAAATGCTGGGGGCACTATCATTCCTCCCACTGACGCCAAATGCTGGGGGCACTATCATTCCTCCCACTGACGCCAAATGCTGGGGGCACTATCATTCCTCCCACTGACGCCAAATGCTGGGGGCACTATCATTCCTCCCACTGACGCCAAATGCTGGGGGCACTATCATTCCTCCCACTGACGCCAAATGCTGGGGGCACTATCATTCCTCCCACTGACGCCAAATGCTGGGGGCACTATCATTCCTCCCACTGACGCCAAATGCTGGGGGCACTATCATTCCTCCCACTGACGCCAAATGCTGGGGGCACTATCATTCCTCCCACTGACGCCAAATGCTGGGGGCACTATCATTCCTCCCACTGACGCCAAATGCTGGGGGCACTATCATTCCTCCCACCGACGCCAAATGCTGGGGGCACTACTATCCCCCCCCCCCCGACGCCAAATGCGCCAAATGGGGGCACTACTTCCTCCCATCCCAAATGCTGGGGGCCCCCCCCCCCGACGCCAAATGCTGGGGGCACTACTATCCCCCCCCCCCCCCGACGCCAAATGGTGGGCCACTACCCCCCCCCCCCACGCCAAATATCTATCCCCCCCCCCCCCCCCCGACGCCAAATGGTGGGGCACTACTATCCCCCCCCCCCTCCGACACCAAATGGTGGGGCACTATCCCCCCCCAGGAAAACCAATGATGGGTGTATGGGGAATTGTCATCAAAATGTATATGCAAATACTGTACTGTGACTCTACTGTACTGTAGTCTACCTTTCACAGCTCCACGCTCTCCTCACGGCTGCTTCTTGCCTCTGTTCCCTTGAGGCAGCAACGGGTAGGGCTGAGGAGATAAGTGGGGAGCGGACGTCAGAGGAGAGGCGGTGCGGACGTGCCTCCTTATACGGCGGCGCCTTGTTGCGCAACTGAATACACAGGACACGGCGTTGAAGTGCCTTGTAAGACGGCGACAAAGGACAGGAGGATTTTTTGGACAGACAGAAAGGAAGCAAGGTGTGGACCAACTAATCGATAATGAAATTCGTTGACAACAATTTTCATTATCGATTAATCGTTTCAGCTCTAGCATTTTGCAAATCTTTTTGGCCCCTATTCACACAAGTGATTTGAAGAGCATTTCTGACAGCTCTTTAACATTCCGCACTATACTTATATTGTGCCCGGTTACTTCTTGGTGAACGCATTCGGAAAAAGTACAGTAACTTCTTTGGGGCATGACGCTTTATATCTACCAACCACTATACAAGAGCTTTGGTAACGCCAGGGTGGATTTGATTTAACTCTAGTTGATTTAAATCACTAGTAAAGACACTTTTAAAGAGCAACTAATATTCCTAAATTTTGTTTGTCATTGTTACTGTGAAATAGTTTGAATGCATGAATGCAGTGCATGTTATCTCAGCTTGCAGAGCTTGGATTCATTGGATGAACTGAATAAACTCTATTATTATTGTATCTTGAATAGCAAACTATCTGTAGGTCGATTTTTTTTTTTTATTCACCCTAGGTAACACTAAAGTTGATTGAACGGTCAAATTGTAACCTACATGGTGAACAAAACTAGAAGTCCATTTTGGAGAAATTGGCATAAGCCGATTATTATACAAATTGGGCCGATATTGAACACTGGCCGCACCTCTGCCAGCAGAGGAAGGGCGAACGTTGGGTGGGCGAGACCCAGCTATCCAACACCAGCCGATGGGATCTGGCTGGGCCGCTACATGTATGTGGCCCCGTCCCTTTCTTAAACAGCCCAATCATTGGCTGGATCCTGTCAACCTCCAACATTACGCTGAATTTGTCAGCTCCTCCCTCTCCCCATACAGTTTTACAAACCGCAGAGAGCAGTTTCACACAGATACACTATCAGCTGCCAATCAGGGCCACTTGCCAGTGTCACCTGTCAGTGCCTGACTAAAATACCGGATGCAAAAATTGGCATCTATCGGCCGCCCCGATTTCTAAATATCGTCATTGGCCAGGGAAAACCCCATATTGGTCAGCCTCCAAACAAAACTAGTTTTCCATTGGCTAAAACAAAAAAAAGCTAAAGTCTAAAAAGTGCAAAAAAAACTATTGTGAGAAAATTGCATAAAAAATTTCAGTGTGAAACCTTGCCTAATTCATACTTGGAATGCAGACAGCCCACAGTGAGGGACAGGTAATTAATTCTGTCGCACAGCAACGGGGGGCCATAGCTCTCTTATTAGTAGGGTTGTCCCGATACCACTTTTTTAGGACCGAGTACAAGTACCGATACTTTTTTTTCAAGTAGTCGCCGATACCGAATACCGCTACTTTTTTTTTAAATGTCCCCCCACATATGCAGCCATGTCCCCCATACCTAGCCGCCGCGCGGAGAACATCATAGCTTTCATTTGAATAGCTGTTTTCCCAGCTCGTATAGACACTCCCCCTTGCTCGGGATTGGACAGATCACGATCACCCATCCAATCCCGAGCAAGGGGGAGTGTCTATACGCAGCGGGAACACTACAGCTATTCAAATGAAAGCTGTGATGTTCCCGCACGCTGTTTAACCAATGAGGCGGCGGCTTTCATTGCGGCGGTGGCGGCAGGGGGGGGGGACAGGACAAGTATTCTATTCAGGTATCGGGGGTATTTGCGGGAGTACAAGTACTCTGTATTAGTCCCGATACCCGATACTGGTATCAGTATCGGAACAACCCTAATTACAAGGTCATTAATTCCTCTTTTGGTTGCTCTAAAGTTGCATGTAGTTCGACAGCATAATACCTGCATCATGTCCTCCTTCTCAATCATTTGTTTAGAATGAAAATCTGTCTAATTTTCAGTAATCTGTCACAGCTGGCTGCCCAGACGTTCAGACTCATAGGTCGCAAATACACTGTACACCATGGATGGGCAACCTTGGCACTCCAGCTGTTGTGAGTCCCATGAGGCATTGCAATACTCTGACAGCCACTGGCATAACTCGCAGAGGCTTGATGGGATTTGTAGTTTTAGTACAGCAGGAGTACCAAAGTTGCCCATCTCTGCCGTAGACCTTTCATATGGACTGTGCTGAGCGAGAGGCATTGTGATTTGCACCCGTATTGCTAGTTTGCTAGTTTTGCAGTGTATAGTAGTATAAGGCATTGGAGAGAAGGCAATTGAAAATTGTATGTGAACTTCATAGAACATGTCTCACAACGCACTGCACAAGATAATTTGGACAGACTTTCTATAAGCCTGCAGGGAAGCAGAACTAAACCCTCTTAATCAACATTTTTTTTATTGTTCTACAGGATTTATATACCGTAGCACCAGCAGTTTGCACAGTTCTTTACAATAGAAAGGGAGACGGTACAGCAATAATACAATTCAATACATGAGGGTTAGGAAGAGCTCTGCTCCTGAGAGATTACAATCTAATAGGGATTAATCGTTTTAGTCCTAGCATAAGTAAGTGGATAGTAAGGTTTTCTATAGTTACTCATTTAACCTTTTTTTTTTTTTTAACATCAGTTGCTTATTAGTTTCTGACCTAGGCTAAAATTCTGTCATTCATTGACATTTTCTTTCATCTTTAGGAGGGAAGCAGTGGCTTTCCCAGCTAAGCACTCCATCCTGCTTTAATGCCTGAGCTAAGGGGAGATGGATTCCTGGAAATAAATTCTACATCTTCTGCCCTTACTTTAAAGTGGTTGTAAACCCTGTACTACCACTTTTACCTACAGATAAGCCTATAATATGGCTTACCTGTAGTTAGCATCAATATCTCCTGAACTTATTCACTGTATCCGCATGTCCTGACATCGTCACTTGCGCACTGAAGCAGCAACTCGCTAGTGCCATTTCTTCAGTAGCTGTGCCATGATCGACGGCTCCCAAATTGCATGTGGCATCATCGTGGCTCCAGCCAATCACAGCACCAGAGCACGCAAACCTGGAAATAACTCTGGGAGGTGTGTTGCCAGTCACATCGGTGTACGGGGACTGCTGAAAAAGCTTCGATCTACGGTAATATTTCATAATGAGCTAGTAGGCGACGGCTACTGGCTTATTATGCCTTTGTCTTGCGGGTTGTGTTTTTTTTTTATTTATTTTTTGAGAGAGAGTTTACAACCGATTTTTAAGTGTTACTAAATCCACAGCAGTAAAATCAGCCTTCATATGCAGTAAAGCACGGAAACCTAAGGGTTTAAACCTCTGCACAGATCATCCCCCTTCTTGCATTGTCTCCAAAACATGTCCAGAGTCAGGCTTGGTGTGTATTGCTAGAAGTTTTTTTGTGATCAGCACAGGGCCAGACAGAGACAGGGGTCCTGCATTCTGATAGGACAACCAGTGCAGTATGAAAACTCCTCCTACAAGCTTTAACCAGACACTAATACACCGATCAAAGTCACAAGACTGCTTTTTACTGCTGATGAGAAAAGGTATTTAACAGTTAATGTTTACTTAAATAATTGCATTTCCATGTTCTGTGTACTGTGGGAGACCAGATATAGTGAATGCCGGCTCCTGTGTTTGACACTTTAAGATCACATTTTCAGTTGTTGCTTAGATACAGTTCAGCTATAAGGAGAAAAAACTGCGTTGTCAAAAAAAATATAAATATATATGGGTCAAGGCAGCAGAAAAAATGTGATAAGCATATAAAGTACAAGGTAAATAAATAAACTGCGCCAAGTGGGAAACCAGATGTCAGGCTGGTGTAGAGCAATAATTATTAGTAGTATGAATAAAAGCACATCCAGTCCAGTAAAAAGTTCATAGCAGCACCACCGTGTGTCAGCAAAACTTCAGTGTGAATACACCACCACCAAACGGAAAGCCGCTTACCAGAACAACCCAAACATTAGGCCTATAGACGGATTTTATTCACAGGCTCCACATCAGACTGGGGAGGGATCCAGGGAGCAGACCTCGAATTACACCACACCAATGAATGAACAGATCCTCGGTGCATAGATAAAAAAAACGGACCATAGCGTACAAATTTTATCAAAAACGCATAAGACATGTACTTAAAAACATCTCATGGTAAAAGCGTGTATATGTGCCGGCTATGTGTTCAGCTATAATGTTCACGTTCTCCCTCTACTGCTTAAAAAAAAGCGCTTTCATCCCTTGCCTCTCCTTCTTTTGCAACAGTGCTGGGTGGTCTTTACCCCTGAATAGCACAGTGCTTATGTAATGTTTAGTACTGTGAGCTCACTACAGTGTAATGCGCTCCCCAGGGAGCGTGTCCATGACAGCCTGGCTTACAGGAAGTGGGTTGTAAGACCTTTAACTCAGAAGACTGGTGGCATCTAGTGGAAGGCGAGTATTGCAGCCAGATCTGCTTTATTTATTTTTTTACCTGCCAGGCCATATTATTTTTTAAAAGGTGAAGTTGGATTCACATCTATGCTTTTTTTAGTGCTTTTTGCAGATTTGCACTACAGTCCATTTAATGTGGTTTCCTATGGAACATGTTCTGTAATGCAAAAATCACTAAAAATGCATAGCTGTGAATCCAGACTTAAAGAGGAGCTCAAGTCTGCCTCCCCCAAAAAAAAGTCATCAGCTACAAATTCTTTTAATGGAAGCACGCTTGCCTGCCCCTGGATCCAGTCCTCACCCAAGCCAGTTCAGTTGGCATCAAATGCAGGCGACTGTTTCTTTAGTAAGGGAAACTGGCAGTGAAACCTTGCTTCCAACTGCACATGCATAAGCCGTGCTGCTGTAATTGGTCCCACAGTCTTCTGGGACCCGTGATGTGTCCCGGAAGGCTGTGGGCGAAGGAGGGGAGACCGAACTGTTACTCGGATCGCCTCAGCAATCTGACCGGAAGTGGGGGGAGTGGTAACCTGTCAAAATCGGGCTACCTGACCCCCCCCCCCCCCCCCCCCCTAAAAAAAAAAAACATTGACAAATTTAAAGGAGATGAGGAGGAGGAAGAGGGAAACTTCCCCTTTTGGGTAAACTTCTGCTTTAAGTGTGTCTATCACACTTTGCAAGTACAGAGGTTTAAAATATCGATAAAACACACTTTGCTAAACTGGGGGCCGTGTGTTTTACACTATTATATATATATATATATATATATATATATATATATATATATATATATATATATATATATATATATATTTTATTAGGTTTGTTAATTTGCTTGATATTTGACCATGTATGTTTTACAATCGGTTTTGCTTGTGTGCAAAATGCATTCCAGTGTGAGTCAGGACGTCAGATTCGCAACCACCCCCACCCCCCTGTTGTGTTCTGGAAAACACTCGGCTCCCAGAACACAGCGTGAGCCAGTCAGCACGGCGCAACACGCACATGCGGCGTAGGGAACTGGGCAGTGAAGTCGGAGCGCTTCACTTCCTGGTCCCCTCACCGAGGATGGCGGTGGGGGGCAGCAGAGTGACGAGCGATCGCTTGTCCTGTGCTGCGGACGGTGCTGGACTCCAGGACAGGTAAGTGTGCTGAAATTAAAAGTCAGGAACTGTGGTATTTGTAGCTGCTGGCTTTTAATATTAATTCTTTTCAGGGGACATCCACTTTAAGGAAATATGAAGGCTGACATTTTCTGAAGATTCCAGTTACCCAGTTGTTGTGCTGATGGTGCTTTCAATACTTTGTTGTAAATGTTTGATTATTTAACCACTAGGGGCCCGCGCTATAGCCGAATGACGGCTACAGCGCAGACCCCAATTGCCGGGAGGACCTCAAGACGTTCTTCCCTTTTGAGCACGCTGTGATCAACCAAGTCAGTGAGACTCGGGTGATCGCAGATCCAAGTAAGGGGACGGTCCTGGCCCCTTACTATGTGATCGCCTGTCACCCAATGACAGCTGATCACGTGCTGTAAACAATGCTTGGTAATTGTTTTTTCTTGCGCTTATAGCGTGAGGAGAAAAAGCCAATCACCGGCTCCTGCATAGGTAACATCGGTCCCCAGTGGAAGAGGCACATCAGCCTCATTAGTAGTGGTGCAACGGATCGTGACCGATCCGTGATCCGAACGGGTCGACCTGGTCGGATCGGCACAGAATGCGATCCGCGGACCGCTGCTGCGTCCTACCTCTAACGGTCGGCCATCTTGGTACACGCTGCGGTGCGCGCTGACGTCATCACCCCTCCCTCTGCTCGTGGATCTTCTATTCTGCAAGAGCGCATAGTGCAACAAGTACAGTGAGTTGGATGTTTGACTGGCTATTATATTACAGTGATTACTAGTGGGGCAATGTTAAACTGGCTATTATTACAGTGTTTACTAGTGTGGGGGCAATGTTGGACTGGAACAGCGATGGTGATGACGAGTGGGGGACAATGGTGGACATTACAGTGACGAGTGAAGGGGAAGTTATGTTTGTCTTGTGTGTTTTTTTTTATTTTTTATATGATCCGATCCGTGACTCCTGATCCGAGGAACGATACGAACCGTGAGTTTTTTGATCCGTTGCACCCCTACTCATTAGTGCACACAAGTGCCACCTATCAATGACCACCAGTGGTGCCAGTCAGTGCCACCTAGCAGTGCTGCGTATCGGTCTCACCAGTGCTGATCGTGCCAATTCTCAGTGCCGCCTCATCAGCATACATCAATGATCAATTATATAATGTGCCTGCAGTTTCAGTTTAGTTTTTCATCTAGTTTCATGCTTCTGTGAAGGACAGAGACACGGAGCCAATACAGGGCAGTGTTTGTTTTTAAAATGAAACTGATTGGTTCTGAGGGGTTCTAGACACACAGTAATCGCACCTCCTTGATTAGAGACCACAGAGAGAAGCTCCCAGTACTCTTTTTTCATAAGGAAACAGACAACCAGGAAGTGTGGAGATCAGAGAAGGATTACAGCAAAAACGAACAATGAGGACATGAAACCAGGACTGCATTAGGGTAAAGGAAGCTATTTCGCTAAAAAAAAGTTTTCCTTTCGTGAACCTTTAAGGCATAAGTTCACCTTTGGGAACACGTTGCATGTACCCACCCGTAAGCTTTGTTACTGGCAACTGTTTTTTTTACTTTTTTTTTTTTTTTTTTGCTGCCTCCTAGCTTTAAAGTGGATGTAAACCCGATTCATGAAATTAGAGCTGGGCACATATATCTGCAGTGTTTTATCTCTCTTCAAAGCACTAAGGTCCCTTTCACACTTGTACGACTTCAAAGTCGCGCGATTTTGCTGCTCTTCGTGGACACGATTTAAATGAATGCCTCTGTAAGTGGCATCAAAATCGGACCAAAGTAGTGCAGGGACTACTTCCCTGCCCCCCTAGTGGTTAACCCCTTCACTGCCAGTCACATTTATACAGTAATCAATGCATATTTATAGCATTGTTCACTGTATAAATGTAAATGGTCCCAAAAGTGTCCGAAGTGTCCGCCATAACGTCGCAGTTGCAATAAAAAAATCGCAGATCGCCACCATTAATGGTAAAAAATAAAATAAAAAAAATGCCATAAACTATCCCCTATTTTGTAAACACTATACATTTTGCGCAAACCAATCAATAAACGCTTATTGCATATTTTTTTTTACCAAAAATATGTAGAAGAATACGTATCGGCCTAAACTGAGGAAAAACATTTTTTTTTATATATTTTTTGGGGATATTTATTATAGCAAAAAGTAAAAAATATTGCATTTTTTTCAAAATTGACGCTCAATTTTTGTTTATAGCGCAAGAAATAAAAACCGTAGAGGTGATCAAATACCACCAAAAGAAAGCTCTATTTGTGGGGAAAAAAAGGACGCCAATTTTGTTTGGGAGCCACGTCGCACGACCGCGCAATTGTCAGTTAAAGCGACGCAGTGCCGGGAGCTTAAATTTTGTCTGGGCAGGAAAGGGGTGTAGGTGCACAGTAGGCACGTGGTTAATAACCTTTTTTATCTTTAACCCCTTTAATGCCACTGAGGCAATGATTATGTCGGCAGCAGCGATGGGGACACTACATACCCTGTATATGTGTGCAAAATTGACGAGCAGTCTGTTTTCAGATGCAAGTGCTGCCAATGTACAGATTCTGGATGGCTTTCATGAGCACTGCATCTTCAGAGTTGCATTGCTTTGTTAGAACACATTACATGTTTACTTGTATGGACAAGAGACTGTTGTGTGGTTATCGTGCAAATAAGCATTGCACAGTGGCTGTGTGTAACTAGATTTGGAAGCACATCTAATTTCAATGGAATTGCATGCCTATTGCATTAACATACTATCAGATAAGCATAATGAAACATTAGTGTTTTTTTTTTTTTTTTCTTGTTATTTGAATTTGATTACTCAGCAACAAGATGCAAATTGCACAAGTGTATACCAAACATGTACCTACGGTACCTTTTTTGTGCTTTAATCTACTTTTTTTCTATGGCTGTTGTGATAATGCACTTCAGATTACATTTCCCTGGCTGTTTTATATAAATGTATACATAATGCATGCAACATATCAAAATTAAAAAGTGGTATTAAACTCAATGAAAACGGTAATATATTGCAGCTTACCAACATTTTGGGTATGGTGGCAGTGCCCACATTTAGTTTCCTATATTTTTTTTCCACCAGGGAATCCAGACAGTAACACAGTGTTTCTCAATTCCAGTCCTCACGCCCCCCCAACAGGTCAGGTTTTCAGGATTTCCATTATTTTGCACAGGTGATTTGATCAGTTTCACTGCCTTAGTAATTCCCACAGCCTTTTCATCTGAGTGAAATCCTGAAAACATGACCTGTTGGGGGGGCATGAGGACTGGAATTGAGAAACACTGCAGTAACACTACTCTTGTCTTAAGCTGCATTCACACCTACATGATGCGGTCTAACGAGGGCAAAAATGTGTATTTGTCTGCTTTTCTGGAAACTGCGCAGCGTTCTTGCAGTACCATTGTTTCTTAATGGCACCCCAAATGTAGGTAGCCGTCACATGCCAGAACATGGATTGCGAGAACGTGCTTGGATTACTGCCAAAAAAGTGCACAAGCTACATTGGCACATTTGTTTTGCATAGGGCAGCCCATTTAAGTGAATGGGCTGACCTACAGTATGCTGTTGTGTGACAAACGTGGGGAAAAAAGTCACGTTGCAAAGATGTGAATGCAGCCTTAGGGTGTCTCCTCTTTACAGAGGAGCAATGGAGCCACACTAAAGCCAGCCAGGGATGGTGCAATTTTTCCCCAATCAACATAGTCCATGTAGATGGGGAAACTCCTCCTGCAGAGCTATTGTTCTCCTGGCGACCTTTGTGGGAGAAAACAGTGATTATTACTAGTGGCTATAGCCGCTGGCAATAATCACAAGAAAAATCTGACAGACTGGATGTACCCAAGTTGATTGATCAACTTGGGTTAAATCAGCCTTGCCCATGCATGGTTTGAATCTTGGCTGGTCGCTGCTAAACAGGCTGAGATTTGAACCGTCTGTGGCTGGCATTAGAAAGCAGCATTGTCAGTCTGGGGTGAGGGTAGTGTTGGTTGCCCTAGCAGGTTTAGATGGACTTGACTAACAAAGCTGAACTCCAGCTGACAGTTTTTCAAGCAGTTTTTTATTCCTTTTTGGATAAAGGTTTTAAAAACATGAATAAAAGCTGACCATTGTATGTGCCCTTATCAGTGTTAAAGGAAGTTTGAAAAGTAAGACTTACTGACTGGATCACTGGGTGAAATAATAAAGAAGAAAATGAATGCAGCCACAAATTGCTAAACTGAGATAAAAAGTTTTTTGTTTTTGGATTTAATACAACTTGCTTTTTGTACATCTAAGTTGAATCTTCACCCTAAAGGTTGTTGTGCCACTAAAGTATCTGCCCTCCCTCTCTTACAAATTTGTAAGAGCCATTTCCCCAGCCATTGTGCACAGTCACACTGCTGGCATAAAAGGCAAAAACCTCTGTACGTGTGTACGCGTGTGTACGCGTGTGTACGCGTGTGTGTGTGTGCTGACGAGCCCTGCCAGAATCTAAACGCTGGGCAGAGCCTATGGGCACATCTGCACAAGCGCTATTATGGTGTGCCCGAGGGGGGAAACGGGGGCATCAAAGAAGGCAGACTGAAGCATAAATGTATGTAAGCACGTGGAGTATATACCCATTGGAAATTAAATTGTTATTGTTAATAAAACCGTGCCTACACATAAACATATACTGTATTTGCACACTTGTACAAATGCCAAAATGTATATGGTGTATTTATTTTCATAATCAAAATGATTAAAAATGCAAATTTGTCTATGGAAAAATTTGAAAATTGAAAAAATAAAAAGCACTCTCTTTACATTTACCAACAATTCAAACTTTATATAAGCAAAAGTTTTTAGGATGGGGTGTCCTTCTTGCTATTGATGTGGCGGTGTCATCATGCCAAGATCAAAAGTGCTCACAAAGGCCCTCAGAAATAAGTAATGGGTGCCTGCGAGTCTGTCAATGGAAAATAATCTAAAAGAGTAGTAGATTTTAAATGACTGTTAATTTATCTAGGACTGGCTGGCTTTTTCAAAAATGTTATTGGGCGATCTGCAGGTAACTCTTGTGACAGCTGGTGTCAAACTGCATGCATCCACAATCGGGATGATCACGTCAGTTTAACCTGCATGGGATGTACGCTTAAGAAGCTTTTTTTTTTTATCTATAAAGACCCCTTTCACACTGGGGCGTTTTTCAGATGCTTTTGGACTAAAAATGTCTGCTGACATCTGCCCCGATCCGATCCTCTCCTCTAAAGTGTGTCGGATGCAAAAAAAACGAAGCAGACTGTTCGTTTTCATCCGATCCGCCCCCCCATAGAGGAGATCTGATTGGTCCATCTCTGCACAATGTGCACAGACAGACTAGTCATCCGCCTGCTTAGGGTGAATCAACGGAGCGATCTCCACTGAGCAAGCGGATGTCCAAAAACAGATCTTCCCGGGATCCGCACACGTGAAAGAGGCCTAAAACATAAAAGCGCTTCATCTGATGGTCTTTAATCTCTTCTATGTTCAGTTCAATCGCCACCTCTCCAGGGTTGCCTACCCTGGTTATATAAGCTTTATGTTGCATGCATCAAGCACTGAGTATTTTGCATAGTCCAGTCCGCTAAATTCAGTATGTATGCCTGCGCTACTGTACATATATATATGTGTGTGTGTGTGTGTGTGTGTGTGTGTGTGTATATATATGTATATATATATATAATATATATATATAAATTTCTTCGCCCCTTAGGTTGCATAGTCTGGACTTGTGTCTTATGTGCGCTTTGTTATACACCCCATATCCAAAACTGCAGAGCTGTGCTATACAATACTTAGATCACAAACTCTGCCCATGTAATATACATTCATACCACTAGGATGGTTGCTAGGAATGTATTAAGGCATCTGTTCAATCAACTGGCACACTTTTGCTAGTAACACTTCATTACATCTGATGTGTGATAACAAGAATTGGGCTATTTTCAGCAGTTGTGTGCTAGTCCTCCGTGGGATTGCTGTTATTCCTCCGCCCCACAACGGAAACAGTAAGAATAAATATTCTTGCAGCATTGTTCAAATGTTTACAACAAATGTTGGCATGGTAGTGGGGTGCAGGCTTTACAGGCACTATTACTTTTAGTACAGTAGCTTAAATGTAATCTCAATAGGAATAAAACCTGAATTCTCTCATTGTAACTCGGTCTCTGTATTGTCCTTAGAGTTATATAAGGTTTTATTTTTTTATTTCTGTTACTTTAAAAATGGCATTACAGTAAGAAGGTTATTTTTTTAATCAATATTGTCCGTTTCCGGTTTTCCTGTGTGACCAGTGCCTCCCTTTCCAGTGCTGATCTGATAGGGGCACCCACGCGTGCATTGTACTACAAGTCTGCCGTGAACCACTGGCTGCGCCCACGCACGGGTGCCCAGGCTTTAGATCACCATTGCTGCACCACCTCCATTGTCATTTGATTGCGGGGAAACCCAGGACTTTGAGTTCAAGCCCCGCCTCTGCCCCACCTCCTCTCCTGTGAGTGACAGCTGTCAAGAACTCAGCTTGACCTCAAACAAGCGGTTATAGAAGTGGGCCAGTGCGCATGCGTGGTACAGCTAAGCATGTCGGGACATGTCACAAAACCAGGAGTGCCAGGAGCGGTCTCAGAAGAGCGGAAACAGATAAAAAAAGATTGGCCATTAGAACCACTTTAATTGCACATCTCTATCCATGTGTTTTCATACACGCTCTGCTCTGTGGCCACAAAGTCTCCTTTGTCTCGTTCTCTATAATACTGTAATTTATGTGGTTCATAGTCTCTGCATGTTGCCCCCACTTGCTTATGATCTCTTGTGTAGCTCATGTCCATTTATGTATGACTTCCTCTGCATGTGTCGCTGCACTCCTCGGTGCCTTTTCTACTTGCTGTAGCTGCCACTGCCTTAATTTATCATGTTCTGTTCACATTGCACTGCTCAGGTGAATGCACTTTCATGTTTAAAAGTGCCAACCTTAAAGTATCTGCATTTTTTATTGGGTACTTCTTTTACTGGTTTGAACCAAAGTTAAAGCAGAACATCACAGTTTGCTCTATCCTCCTCCTCCCCCTCCCTCTCTCATTAATGGAGTTTATTTTATTCTGAGAGCAGGTACCTATTTTTGTCAGGTACCCACTCTCCCTTCTGCTCGCCTAGGCAAGCAGAGCAGAAGTTCTCCCTCTCCGACCTCCTGGGTAGGAGGGGCTGGAGACTGTGGGACCATTCGGAAAGTGCAATGTGTCTCGCACATGCATGGTTGAGAGTCAACTGTGAAGCCACAGCCCAGCTTCCCACATCCAAGATGGTGGTGTTGAAGACCAGTGAAGAACCATCCTGGGTGAGGACATCGCTGGGTCTCTGGGCTGGTAAGTGTCCTTTTTTATTAAGTCAGCAGATATATATAATTTGTAGCTGCTGACTTAATTTTTTTTTTTCAGAAACAAGTGCAGCTCCTCTTTGTTTTTTGTTTCCTTCATGGGTCTTACCCTTTAAAGTTATAAAGGGTAGTTATAAAGTTAGCCAAATGTTCCCTATTATCTGGGCTGCTATATGTATGCAAATCATTAAGAAATCTGGAAAACTTGCATAATCAGTAGCAGCCTGTAGCCCTCCATGATGGGTTCATACTTGGATTCATACACAGGTATTGTGGCCTTTTTTAACCACTTGCTTACTGGGCACATATACCCCCTTCCTGCCCAGGTGAAATTTCAGCTTCCGGCACTGCGTCGCTTTAACTGACAATTGCGTGGTCGTGCAACATGGCTCCCAAACAAAATTGATGTCCTTTTTTGTTTCCCTACAAATAGAGCTTTCTTTTGGTGGTATTTGATCACCTCCTGCGGTTATAATTTGTTGCGCTATAAACAAAAAAAGTGTAAATTGTGAATTTTTTTTTTTTTTTTTACTTGTTGCTATAATAAATAGCCCATTTTTTTTCCCCTCAGTCTAGGCCGATATGTATTCTACATATTTTTGGTAAAAAAAAAAAAAAAACTCAATAAGCGACTGGTTTGCGCAAAAGTTATAGCGCCTACAAAATAGGGGACAGAATTTTATTATTTTTTATTAGTTTTTTTACTAGTAATGGCAGCGATCTGCGTTTTTTTTTTTTTTTTTGGGGGATTGCGAAATTATAGCGGACACTTTTGACACATTTTTGGCACCATTTACATTTATACTGCAATCAGTTCTATAGATATGCACTAATTATTGTATAAATGTGACTGGCATTGAAGGGGTTTAACACTAGGGGGTGAGGAAGGGGTTAAATGTGTACCCTGCATAGTGTTCTAACTGTTTACACAGATCCACGTCCTTGTCTCTGTAACCACCGATCGTGGGCGCTTGGTGGACTTTGCGGCCGCCAGGCATGCGCACCGGCATCACAGTGATGCGGCAGGCGCTTGCACGCCCCTCAGTAGCCCGGGGGAGCAGAGGCTGTAAAAAGACTGCGACCCAGAGATTTAGAACCACCCTGCGGCCGTATATAGTCCAGGGCTTGACAAATTTGCCTGGAATCTAGGAGCCAGCTAAAAAAGTTAAGAGCCAGAAAACGCGTCCCGTCCCGACGAGCTTGCGCGCAGAAGCGAACACAAACGGTATTCAAACCACATGTGAGGTATCACCGCGATAGTTAGAGCGAGAGCAATAATTCTAGCTCTAGGCCTCCTTTGTAACTCAAAACGTGCAACTTGTAGATTTTTTTTTAAACGTCGCCTATGGAGATTTTAAAGGGTAAAAGTTTGACGCCATTCCACGAGCAGACGCAATTTTGAAGCGTGACATGTTGGGTATCAATTTACTCGCCGTAACAGTATCTTTCACAATATAAAAATCTAATTGGGATCATTTTACTGTTTTATTTTTTAATACCTTTTTTTTTTCCCAAAAAAGTGCGCTTGTAAGACCGCTGCGCAAATACGGCATGACACAAAGTATTGCAACGATCGCCATTTTATTCTCTAGGGTCTTGGAATAATATATATATATATATATATATATATATATATATATATATATATATATATATATATATATATATATATATATATATATATATATATATATATATAATATAATGTTTGGGGGTTCTAATTAGAGGGAAGGAGATGTCAGTGAAAATAGTGAAAAATTACATTAGAATTGCTGTTTAACTTGTAATGCCAAACGGCCACCACCAGATGGCGCCAGCTCACAGAAGAAAGAGCTTGGGACATCACAAGGCCCCAAAGCTGCGGCCTCAATTACCGGCCGTCGCGGACCCGCCGCAATCGCGCGGCGGGGGTGCACGGAGACACGGGATCCTGTGCCTCCGTGCCGTCTCGCGATCGCGGCAGGCCAGCGGCGGCCGGTAATTGAGGCCGTGGCTTTGCGACCTGATGCCCGGATTGTCGACCCCCTGCTCTAGTCGTACGGCCGCCAGGAAGTGGTTAAATACCAACATACACCAGTGAAGTGAACAGCCTCAGATGATACAGAGAGATGAAACCAATCTCCCTACATAAGTTTTTACATGTATATCTGCAGACTTTTCCTTCCTATAATCTTTAGAAAGTGCTCATCATATTGCAAATCTTTCTTCCTGTTTCAACAGTGGGTGTGAAGTCTGGGTATACACAGAGAGCCTATTGGAAGAAAGGTGCTCACACCCCCACTGTTGGCAGGCAGAGAATGAAGAAACTTGCAGAGCTGTACTGTGGATAGCTCTCTGCTTACCTATCTCTAAGTTCCCTCTTCCACACTAATTTCCAGCTGCTTTTATTTTGGAGATTGTCAGAAGTTATGCTAACAAACAGAGGCAGAGAGCAGCAGAAAGACAGGGCTCTTAAAGCTTTGAGGAGATAAGTAAACACTACAGATATACAGTGCATCCGGAAATTATTCACAGTGCTTCACTTTTTCCACATTTTATATTACAGCCTTATTCCAAAATGGATTCAATTCATTATTTTCCTCAAAATTACCACGCAATACCCCATTAACATCTTTGCAAATTAAAAATAAAAAATAAAAAATCCTGTGTACATAAGTATTCACAGCCTTTGCTCAATACTTTGTTGAAGCACCTTTGGCACCAATTAGAGTTTGTCATTTTTGAGTGTGATGCAACAAGTTTGGCACACCTATTTTTGGGCAGTTTCTCCCATTCTTCTTTGCAGGACCTCTCAAGCTTCATCAGGTTGGATGGGGAGCGTTGGTGCACAGCCATTTTGAGAGATGTTCAATGGGGTTCAAGTCTGGACTCTGGCTGGGCCAATCAAGGACATTAACAGAGTTGTCCCGTAGCCACTTCTTTGTTATCTTGGCTGCATGCTTAGGGTCGTTGTCATGTTGGATGATGAGCCTTTGCCCCAGAGTGCTCTGGAGCAGGTTTTCATCAAGGATAACTCTATACATTGACACATTCAGCTTTCCCTCAATCTTGCCTAGTCTCCCATCCTGACAAGTCTCACAGTTCCTGCTGCTGAAAAATATCCCCACAGCATAATGTTGCCACCACCATGCTTCACTGTAGGGATGGTATTGGCTATGTGATGAGCCATGCCTGCTTTCTTTCAGACATGACGGTTGCCACTCAGGCCAAAGAGCTCAATCTTTGGTTCATCAAACCAGACAATTTTGTTACGGTTTGTGAGTCCTTCAGGTGCCTTTTGGCAAACTCTAGCTAGGCCGTCATGTGCCTTTTACGGAGAAGTGGCATCTGTCTGGCCACTCTACCATTCAGGCCTGGTTTGTAGAGTGCTACAGAGATGGTTGTTCTTCTGAACATTTTCCTTTTTCTACAGAGAAACATTGGAGCTCTGCCAGTGACCTCCCTGACTAAGGCCCTTCTCCCTCGACCGCTCAGGTTGGCTGATGGTCTGCTCTAGGAAGAGTCCTGGGGGTTCCAAACGTCTTTTATTTACGGATGATGGAGGCCCCTGTACTCATTGGGACCTTCAATGCTGCAGACATTTTTCTGCACCCCTCCCCAGATCTGTGCCTCGATACAATCCCGTCTTGGGGGGCCTTTACAGACAGTTCCTTGGATTTCATGGCTTGGTTTGTGCTCTGACATGCCACAGGTGGACTCCAATAAAGTTATATAAACACCTCAATGATGGTCAGTGGAAACAGGATACACTTGAGCTAAATTTTGAGTGTCATGGCAAAGGCTGTGAATACTTACTGTATGTACGTGTGATTTTTATTTATTTTTTGCAAAGATTTAAAACAAACTTCTTTCACATTGTCATTGTGGGGTATTGTTTGTAGAATTTTTTAGAAAATAATGAATTTAATCCATTTTGAAATAAAACATAACAAAATGTGGAAAAAGTGAAGTGCAGATTTCATGAATGTTTTTTTTTTTTTTTTTTTTTCCAACCAATTTAAGACCGCTCTCATTGACTAACCTGGGATTTCACATGTCATGCGACTTGGATACCAGGCTGTGGCAGTGTGAACCGAGCCAAAGGGAAAATACAGGGTATTTTTAAAGCAGTGTCACAGATAAATCCTAGAATATTATTTCCTTTTATCTCTTTGTGTGTGTGTTTTTTGTTTTTGTTAGAGAAGTCCTTGGAACTTTTTAATAATGAGCATTGCAAGCATGTTGTATGACTAAGGCCGCGTACACACGACCAAATAAATCCGATCAAATCGGTCTGACAGACCGTTTTGATCGGATTTGTCTGCTGGGCTGTATTGGTTTGATTGCTGTACACACGATCAAACCAAAATCCCCGCTGGCAGACAGCGCGGTGACGTGGCAATGACGTTGACGCCGCCACGTCACTGCACCAGGAAGTAAAACACTTCCGCGCATGCGTCGAATCCATTTGACGCATGTGCGGGCAGATATGTCTGCTGGTTAGCGTACTAACCAGCAGACATGTCGGGCGGTCGGATTCCCAGCAGACAGATTTTAAAGCATGCTTTAAAATCTGTTGGCTGGCCAAATCTGTCTGTCCGCCCGTACACACGATCAAATCTGTTTGCTGAAACGGTCTGTCAGACCGCGGAGGGGTCCTTCTGTCGGAATACACCTTTTTTTTTTTTTTTTTTTTTCTAAGCCAGTTAAAAAAAAAAATAAAAAAAATATGTATGGTCAGTTTTAGATGCACTAGCAGATTTAGATATACTTATACAAGTATGACCTGAAGTTTGGCTTTCATTTCTTAGCAACAGTTTATTTTTAGTTTTTTTCCTCACGGGATCAAGGTTTTATATAAATAAAAGCTTATCATTGTCAGCACCTCAGTCACTGGTAAAAGGTTTCTCAACCCTCTAACCCATGGGTCCTCAAACTACGGCCCTCCAGCTGTTCAGGAACTACAATTCCCATCATGCCCTAGTCATGTCTGTGAATGTCAGAGTTTTACAATGCCTCATGGGACTTGTAGTTCCGCAACAGCTGGAGGGCCGTAGTTTGAGGATCCCTGCTCTAACTGCTACATCTGCAGGACAGCAATTTATTATCTTTAGGGGGGAAAACGTTGGGCTTATTCAAAGATTGAAAAAGCATATATAGATGCATGGTAGTTACCAACTGCATTAAAATATCTTTATTCTATATATTAACATGAATAAATACACATTTAACACAAGAAACTGCAATATACTGTTTTCTTGAGTTTAATACTGCTTTAGAGATACCGCTGCTACCCTTGTTTATGCCATGCACACATGTTCTTCCTGTACAATCTCCAGCATGGGTTCCTTAAAATTGCCTGAACCTGTGAAGGTCTTCCCATGTGATTTTAGAGCCCGTCTTGTACAGTGACTGGCTACACCTTAAAAATCTCTTTGCTGAGCCATCTCCTATTGGGAGGGTTTCCTTCTAAAATGGATGGTCCCCGTGTTGGCCCATCCGTTTTTTTTCGGCCTAAGGCCCCTTTCACACTACCGCGACATCACGATTTTACCGCAATTTTTCCTGCGATTTCAGGAAATGCCTGTGTAACTCGCATCAAAGTCAGACCAAAGTGGCGCAGGGACTACTTTGAAGCTTATATGAATGGGACTCTTTGGAAATCATGTGGTACAACTTGTCATGTGACTTTGCAGTCCCAAGTTGCAGGACAAGTCGCACAAGTGTGAAAGGGGCCTTAACAATACTCCTTGTGGAGGATAATACTGTGTTCAAAGACACTGCAGACAAGAAGTTAAAAGCCCCCCTATTATTCATTTTTAAGGCCCGTTTCTAAGCGATCATGATAAGCTGATCATTTAGTACACAGCTTTTCGAAAGCCAATCACAATTCATTCAAAAATTTTCAACAGGACAAACACACTACAACATATTACATCAATTCCGCATTTTTATTTTATCGTACGAGAATTTTTTCTTATCTTTGGTAAACTTCATCTTTGATATGAGACTAGCATGCAAAAAAATAAAATAAAAACTGGACTATCATTCATTCGATAATCTGTGTACCAGGCATAAGGCTCGGCTTTCCTTGGCAGACCCTGCCATACAGCCTGCAGTTGGCTCCTTTGGTGTTTCTCCGACCCTCTGTTCCCTCGTGTGTGCTCTAACTGTAGGGGGATGGGACTGACTAGAGGAGATGACAGATCATTGTTCCTAGCTAGTAGGGACACTCAAGCTCAATCTCTCTCCTCACAGAACAGGGATATGTGTGTTTACACACACACGTCCCTGTTCTGGCTCTCATGACTGCGATCGCGCATCAGCAACCAACCCCACAGTGCAGCCAGTACGCGCACCTACTATCCCCGCTTAAAGGGCCGACATACAGCTACGAAGGTTCGCAGGAACGTGCCGACTGTTGGTTGGTCGGCAATCGGTTAAAGAGGAAGTAAAATCCCCCCCCCCCCCTTTTTTTTTTTTTTTAATTGCACCTACAGGCAAGCCTATAATATGGCTTACCTGTAGGTAGTGTAAATATCTCCTAAACTTGCACCAGGAGATATTTACTATAAACGCTGCCGCTTATGTCATCGGCGCATGCGCTCTGAAGAAATGCCTGTGCCGTTTCTTCAGGACCCTGTGCCGTGACAAACGGCTCCTGCACACAAGCCTGGCAGTGACGTCATCGCAGCTCTGGACACTCACGATGGCAGTTCCTGGAAGAAACTCCGGGGAAGATGTCAGGTGCCGCTGCGGTGGCTTCGTTCTAAGGTAAATATTTCATAATCGCATACAAGCTTATTATGCCTTTGTCTTACAGGGTATTTTATTTATTTTTGTAATCCTGTTTTGATTATTCTGATAAACACTATACATTCCTTTTAATTCCTTGTGATGTTTATTGAATGTGGATGCAACTGTATGGTTTACCAATGTCAAATAAGTGCAGTGGTTCATGAAAAAGCCTGCACTTAAATGGTGCATAATTTCATATTACTGTTTTGAAAGGCGTCCTATTTATTTTATTTAAATAAATCAGCTACATTTTATTTGCTAAGTAAGCTTAATTGATTATATATTTTTATTATTTTTTTGCAGGTCTGATATAATCTTTACATCGTTATTCTGATTTTGGGTGAACACTGTTTACATGCTGAGGATAGCAGGTATGTGTTGTGTACAGAACTAGACAGCCTTCTCCTGTAGCTGGCAGTTTAACTGGATTTTCTTTGTTTCCTCCCCAATTACTATGATGTACCTGTACCATAAGTCATGGCTGTAGCCTTTGACAAATAAAATGGGCCATTGAAATCAAAGGCCTCATTCTTATGCGTGCACCAATCCATACACCTGTACAAAGAGCCATGCGGAGTTGCACCAATTAGGACGGCGCCATTGCCGACAATTTGCGGCAAATATTGTTTTGACATGCCAAATTGCATGTCAAAACGCACCAGTGTGAACCCGGCCTAAAGCTTGGATCAGCTCTACTTTTTTGTGTGCATTTTATAAAATGTCTTAATTTTTCTAAATGTTAACAAAAAAATTACAGCAAAACTCTCCCATGCCTCTTACTAAATAACTTTTAGTTATATTTAGTTGTCTACTTTTCAAAAAGGGGCCCCAAAAAATTAGGCAGTCAGTACATCAGGATTGATCAACTTTCAAATATACTGTAGATCCCATGGTTTGTAGACTGTAACTTATCGCACAGACAATATAATATGCACTGATTTGGGTTATTTTTTACCAAAGAAATGTTTCAGAATATATTACTGAAATGTTATGTAGAAAGATTATTTCTTTGCTATATTTTTAAACAAAAACGGAAAGAAATATGTTACGTTTTCGGACTCTTTTGGTTTTTATATAGCAAGAACCCAGTGGTGATTAAATGCCACAAAAAGTATGCTCTATCTGTCTCAAAAACATGATAGATATCTCATATGAGTGCAGTGTTGCGTGACCAAATGGCGTTGTGTGGCTGTGTTGAAAGCTGAAATTTGGCCTGGACAGGGGGTGAAAGTATTTTGTATTGAAGTGTAACCACTTCCCTCCCTGTGCCAATTCCTCCATTTCTCTCCTACATGTAAAAAATCATATTTTTTTTTTTGCTACAAAATTATTCAGAACCCCCAAACATAGATATGATTCTAGCGAGTAAGATAGCAGTCGTTGCAATTTGTACAATGATATTTGCAGTGCAATTTTTCAAATGCAATATTTTGGGAATTTTAATGCAAAAAAAAAAAACACTATACATAACCCAGTTTTGGTAAGGTATGAAAGATACTTAACAGGTCCTGCTTTAAAATTGCGCACACTCTTGGAATGGTGCCAAACTATGGTAAGTAAAAATCTCCATAGGTGACACTAAAAAAAATTGTACAGGTTACCATTTTAGACCACTAGGATGGTCCCCCCTTCCTGCGTGCTCATAAGGCCACTGGTATTGATTTAAAATGTATTTTTTGGTGTGGGGTTTTCTCTCAATCTATTCCAGACCCAAAGAGCCTGTTTTGGGGGGTTCAATGCTGTTTTTTTTCTCAATTTTTTTAGTAAACCAATCCTTTGGTTTATGTTCAGCTGTCAGTGGTAAACCCGCAAACTGCTGATCATCGGTTGTTAAAGTGTAAGTTCGCCTTTACAGAAAATTCTGTAAAATTAACTTACACAGGTTCCCCTCCCGCCTAAAGCCCCTTGGTCCCGCTGACCTGGACTGCGGCAATCTCCGGTATATCAGTGTCAGGAGTTCAGAGCTTAGCAATCCTCTTTGCATCCACATGTCTTCTCCATAGCTGACAGGATGGGGTATGCGGATGCTGATTGGTCGGCGCCGCCCATGTGACGGTGCTGACCAATTGGAATGCTCCAAAATGTCCCTCCTGAAGAGGGAAGTTTTGGACATTCAGCTCAGGGGATTTCTAAGCCCTGGACTCCTGGCACAGATAATACTGGGGCTTAGAACCAGAGTTTGCTGTGGTCCAGGTCTGGGAGGACGGGGGCCTGTGCAAGTTCAACTTACAGATTTTTCTTTAAAGGTGAACTTTGCCTTCGAGAATGTGGTGGTGACTGGCTTTCCAGCCCGCTCCAACAGCCAGCTGTTAAGGATGCCAGTGGCCGCCCGTTCCTAAAATTTGCATCTGAACAATATCTAAATTGCAGCTAAACAGCTACCTTGGAAATTCGCTATGGACAGATCTAATTTTCGCACCACACATGTGGGAACCCGCCCTCATTCAGACAGACGGATTCCCAATTTGTTTGGTAATCGGGACCTTGCAAGGGACTCCCTGTTTCCAAAGCCAACCTTGCGAGATAGATAAGGAATCTGATCGCTGGCGCTTGCTCTCTCAAAGAAAAACTTTGCCCTTTTACACACTCATTCCACCAGATCAATGGCAGTTCCCTGGATATTTCACCACCAGGCCTCTGTAGCCCAGCTGTTTAGGGCTGCCACCTGGTCATTTATTCATACTTTTTCAAAGTTCTGCCATGTGGATGTCCAATCTTCTGCAGATGCAGCTTTCAGCCACAGGGTTCTTGCAGTGCCACTCAGAAGTCTATTTGACCTTTGTTAGGCCTGTTTGGCACTGTTCTGTTTGCCTAGTTGTTGCCCACCCTTCTCATTTATTACTTGGGTACGTCCCAAAGTCTGAATACTTTGCCTGTGTCCTGTACTATACGATTAAGATTGCCTGTAAAGTCCATATCTTGGAGTACAGGACACAAACCACCTTCCCTTCTATTCCTTAGTTACTCTACATTGCTTTCCACAACATTGAGGATTCAAGGAGTGGGGTAGGATTACAGGGAAGGTGCCCAGTGGGAGCGTCTTCGAAAGGTAAAATTCCCCCACCTACTTGTGTCCGACTGTGAGTATTTAACTAGTCCTAGCTGTGAGAGGCTGCATTTCAGTACTCCTCTCCCCAGCTGACTGGCTTTAGGTCAATGTTCATATCACGTTTTCTTACAATAGTTAGAGAGTCCTCCATGTCTTTTTCCATACGTATTCAATAGTAATATTTATGAAGGAAAGACTCTGTCTGTATTTGTAAGCCAGTAAACAAATCTAAGCTTTGTATAATTCTTTTTCACTTTTCTCCTTAATACTGTAATGGATAAATTGCGTTGCTGGGAGTAAAAAATCCTATGTAGGAGTACAAAGGCATGAAAAATATGCTTTTCTAACAGTAGCCACTTGTTCTCATAGATTATTAAGAGAAGCCTTTGAAAGAGTTAAGAATTTATTGTAGTTGACTGTGAGACACAACGTATACAATTAAAATGCTCTGCATGACGGTATAAATGAGTACCAAATAGTTACTACTAATGCACAAGCCTCCTAAAACAAAAATGACCCTTCCCCTTCCATGAATGAACCAAATGCAGTGTGCAGGACTAGGTGTGGCCAGATGCTGATTGAGAAGCTACAGGAAAATCAGCTGATGGACTTTGTACACATGCTGCAGCTGCGACGTTTCACTCCTAGCACGACCAAACCAAGCAGTACCTCTGCCAAATGCGACCTTTTTTAATGAATGGTGTTGTGTCGCAACTGCGAGTCCATTTTTGTGTTTCCAGTTGCAATGCAGTTATCTCATTCAGTCAGCCTCATCTGCATTGTGTTCTGAAAAGTAAATCCACTGTAGATCGTTCTTCAGAGACCAACGCAGGTGTAAACAAGACCTTACAGGTTTATGTGCAGTTTACAATAAGCATTTCTTCTGTAGAGACGGTGTTGCATGCATAGCACACTTGTTTGTATTAATGAACACAACTGCACAGAAAATGCAGGCGTCGCCTCATCCATCGCAGAACATACAGAAATCACGTAAAAACATGCAAAAAAAATTCCCTGCAGTGCAAGGAAAGCTGATTAAATTGCATGGTAAAGATGCAGGATGCATAGGTTTAAGTTCAGAAGTGCATGGACCCTAGCAACCACTGGGTATCTCTAGCACTCTGCAAATGTTTGCCAAATGATTGATTTTATTGGTCTTCTGTTCTATTCTGAAAATCCATGGGCACAGAATCTACATGACATGGTTAAATGAGTAAAGAAAACAGAATAAACATGCACATGAAGGTGTTTATTGCTGGCTGTGTAATTCTCCTTATTTGTCAGGGAGAAATGGCAGAGAGAGAAGTATCTGAAGTTACAGAAGGAGTAGACAGATGACCATAAAAAGGCATAATTCTGCAGAACAGGGACATAGATTAATTGCTTGGAACAGCATCACAACTTGGCACAGAAACCCATGTGTCCTCCCAGCAATCCTCAAAAGATAGATATAGATAACTAAGTGTGTGTAATAGAAATATAGTTTATATATATATATATATATCGAGAGAGAGAGAGATATTTAACAATTTTTTTTCATTTCTAAAAAATGTTTTTATTTGAAATATACTTTGTGTACTTGGTGTAAAATTACTGTTTTAAGAAGTTAACGGGTCTAATATACTTGCATATAGCCTCATTTCCAGGCCCTATGCCCTTAACGTGGATGTAAACCCACTCTCTCATCCTTTCTAAACTACTGCCATAGTACTGATCTATATGGATATAGATGCCTCCTGCATGTATCCTTACCTGTCAAATGTTTCCTCTCTGTCTGTTATAAGAACTGAAAAACTGCAGATTCTGTTAGTGGATCTGTTGTCTGGAGCTCGGTGGGTGGAGTTGTGATGTCAGTACACTCCCCTTGTCAACATGCATTTTGTCCTATGAATTCCTTGCACTAAATTCTGCTATGATCATTAACATCCAGTCAAAACCCAGAAAAGTAACCACATGACTTCAGAAAAGGAGTGGGGGTGGGAATTAAAAAATGCCTGTCTCAGGCTAGTGCATGACATGTAAATAACCTGTCACTCACAGCAAAGGGGAAGAATGGACTATTTTTTTTTCTAAGTCTGTTTTATTTCACTGAACAATAAGAGGATTGCTCAAAGCTGGATTAACTCTGCGTGGCAAGACTGGGCACAGATAATAGGAAATCTTATACTGTACATTGTGACATAATTTTTTTTCGTTTGGTTTACATCCACTTTAAGGAATTGGTTTCTGCCTTTCCTATCAGAGCCAGGATGTTGGAGTCTCTTGGGATTTTTACCCTCAAGTATATGTATTCTAGATTTGCAAGGCTGCCACCTGGTTCTCTGTTCACAGGTGGACCTAAATGGCTCATCTTGGAGCAGGACTTGACACATTTCCTTTGCATCTAGAAGCCAGCTAGAAAAGTTAGAGGCCTGTTTTTTTTTTTTCTAGCAAAGCTTTTATTTCAATGACAAAACATATTCTCTTGTGTGGGCTGACAAAAGCCCAGGCACCAGGACTCAATTTCTAGTTGCCATAGTGACCTGGCACATGGGATTTGTTGAGCACAGTCTTAGAGTATCTTGGAGTTCAGGCATACCCCACTTTTAAGTAAACAATGGGACCAGAGCATGCATGTAAAATGAAAATGTACTTAACGTGAAGCAATACCTTTTTTCACTTAATACACAAACTGCATTGCAATAGTATATTTCCTATAGACGCCAATGTTAAAAACCAGGAGCAGTGCCATGTCAAGCTGACCAAGATTTGCCACAATGCCAATGTGTCCGTACATGGGAGTGTACGTTAAGTTAGGGTACATAGAGTGCGCTATGCATGTTCTTTACAGGTCACGGGTAAATAAAACAAAATTAGAGCCTCATGGAGTAGGTGCGGTTATATGGGTACTCATTTGGGGCGGCCCTAGCAAAAGTTTTTGCCAGTGTCCAGTCGCCTTAAGATGGCATCATTTAACCCATAATATTTAAACTCCAGTCCTGTATTTACCGGTAAATCAAAATTCCTATTTTCATGGAGTACATGACACAAAAATTATTATATGGGGCTGTCTTAACAATGTTGTTTGCCTGTGTCCTCGCTGTATCTATTTTTGAAGAGTGTTCAGATTCAGGTGTTCTATGGTCCAGTTTACTTTTTACTGTGGATCGGTTACTCATTTGTTATATGTAAATTGGGCAACGCCATACATTTTTATGTGTAGAGTGTAGAATAACACCCTAACTTTTTTTTTTTTCTATTTAATAAACACAAAGGTAATAATATGCAGAATCTCTCCAACAATGATGCAATAAAAACCCTGAAGTTACACCCCTCCTGCATTATTGAATTATATTAAAAAAAAAAATTAAATTGCCATGGTAAGTTAATGAAGTTTTTTTTTTTTTTTCTCAGCTTATTTTAGGATTTGACAAACGATACCATCATGCGCGAGTACAAGCTCGTGGTTCTTGGTTCTGGAGGTGTTGGGAAGTCCGCACTGGTAAGCAATAATTGCGTAAATTCAAAAACAAATTATTTGTCTTCATGTTTCTTAAGGCTTCATGTACATTTGGACGTGTAGTACGACTAAAACGTTCCTATCTTGATCGCAGTTCTTCCACTTTCAGCAGAGGGAGGTTGAACCTCCCCTAACTGGGGGAAATAAAAGGCCAGAAGCTCCTAAACACAAATTTATGAGCTGTAGTGTACGTGAAACCAAAACACATTTTGTTAAAGGCTTTTGGTTGAGTGGAATGGTCTAGGCCCTTTCTCGTCCCATGCTTCCCTTTACCTGCTTAGTTTGTTTTTCTTGATGTCTAAAGGCACCCGCCATACACTAATTTTAGGGATTAAATAAACAAACGTCTTTAAAAATTTTACCATCTCACTATAACAAGTCATTCCTTTTTTACCTTTTTGTAGTACATAACTTTCTTTCTCGTACATCACGGGACACAGAGCGGCATATTCATTACTATGTGGGTTATATGGAGTACCTTCAGGTGTGGACACTGGCAATCTCAAACAGGAAGTCCCCTCCCTATATAACCCCCTCCCCTAGAGGGAGTCCCTCAGTTTTTTCGCCAGTGTCTTAGGTGTTGGTCACGGAATAGCTTTGCTCCACATCCTTGGGATTAAGGGCGGGCTAACCGGATCTGTCCAAGGAGCCTCAGTGCCAAAGTGGACAGTACCCGGGCCCCAAGCCGTGGGGTTTTGCCTATAATGCTCCTCTTTGGAGGGCTGGACCCTGGGCCCAGGACTTGGAGTTTGTAAAAACCATAAGTTCCTGTTTGCCAGGGTGCTATATAGGTCCAGGACAGTGGGTACCTTCATAGGACCCCAGGGCCTGAAGGTCTACTACGTTACCCACGGAGATGGGAGAAGATTGGATCAGTTTGCTGGGCAAACATCCTGCAGCATGGAGCAGGTAAGGGGGAGCCTGCGGGACTTGGTTCGACAGCAGGCTCTCCGGGGTAACCTAAAGGGGGGATAGCCTAAGTATGCTCTGCATGGGCAACCGTGCTCACTATGTCTAAGGGAGACAGGATGACACCCCTTTTCCCCCATCAATAGGTTCCCCTGTCTAAAGATGTGTTGCTAGCTAAACCTGCTGCTTTCTTCCTAGGACTAGTAAGGATCCCTAGGGGCCTTTGGAGAGTCTTACCTGGCCGGGGGTTTTGAATCTGCCGCCTGTTCTGCGTTCCTGGATCTCCAGCAGCGCGGCTCCTCCATGTTCTTCCTGTTTCCGGCATACGCGCGCGCGCGCACGTCTTATAGACGTTTTTCGCGCCGTTCAGACAGGAGGGCGGGGGGGGGGCGTGCCTGCGGCGTCATACAGGGGCGCGCCTTTTTGCTGTTATAGACAGCAGGCATGATCAGTGCTCATTCTGAGACTGATTTTCAGAAGGAGAGGACGCAGAGCGGCAGAACAGTGACTCCCGGTGGCGGAAGAGGGGTAGTACATGCGGGACTTTGTTCCAAATGACTCTTTTTGTTAAGCCAAGAAATTCCCTTATTTGCAGCAGGTTGGAGGCTGGCAACTAAGTTTGGGGTCACTGTATGTCTAAAAATATATATAATATATATTAAAAAAAAAAAAAAAAAAAAAAAAAAAAAAACCTTGGATGAGCCATTAGGGGGATCTGGTGCGGAGGCTGGCCCAGATCAGCCCAGCCCTGTGTTTATCACAGAGGAGATGCTAGCCGTATCCCTAGGGGGGCTAGAAGAGAGAATAGCAGCATTGATCGCTAGAGCTATTCCTGGTAAAAAACGGGTTAGATCCCCATCACCAAGAGGTGTATCCTCAGATGCTGAGATTCTCTCTCTGGAGGAATTGGAATCACAGGAGGATCAACTAGACCTGAACCAAGAGGGTTCAGGGATGGAGGGGTCTGCCTCTGAGGAACCATTTTCAGACTCCCAGACAGAAAGGTTGTGGGTACAGTCTTTGACGGACATGGTCCGCTCGGCATTTAGTTTGCCATTACCAGAACCTCAGGTTCCTCCGGTATCCTCTCTGGGCTCTTTGAAAGCTCCGTTAAGCAACGCAGTTTTTCCGGTCCATCCTCTCTTGGAGGAATTGATCTTTCGGGATTGGGTACGGCCGGACAGGATTTTTCTGCCACCGAAAAGATTTGCGGTCATTTACCCCATGGAGGAAAAATTCTCCAAGAGGTGGAGGCTCCCAGTAGTGGATGCAGCCATCTCATGTGTGAATAAATCACTAACTTGCCCGGTGGAAAACATACATATGTTTAAAGATCCGGTCGATAAAAAGATTAGAGACACTTTTAAAAGCATCCTTTGCTACGGCAGGAGCAGTGGTGCAGCCAGCAGTGGCTGCAATTGGAGTTTGTCAGGCATTAAAAGACCAGACAAAGGAAATGTTAAAGGACATGCCTACCCAACAAGCAGAAGAGTTTTCTGACATTCCCAGAGCTCTGTGTTTTGCGGTAGATGCTATAAAAGATTCCATCCAGCAGGCCTCTCGTTTATCACTATTTTTGGTGCACATGAGAAGGCTCTTATGGTTGAAGAACTGGGCGGCGGAGCCCCCATGCAAAAAGCTTCTGGCAGGTTTTCCCTTCCATGGAGGACGACTCTTCGGAGAGGATCTGGATAAATATATTCAGACTATTTCAAATGGCAAGAGTACCCTTTTACCGGTAAAAAAGACATTCCGGGCTCCTACATTTAAAAGGCAGCTCTTTCCTGTCTCAGGGCCCTCAAATTCCAGGCAGTATCGACGGCCGCCTGCACGATCCAACGTTAACAGTAGATCGCAGGGACAGACCCCTGGGGGTAAGAGGCCGTGGTATCGCAAGCCGTCAAAGACAGCCCCTAAGTCTGCCTTATGAAGGGGCGCCCCCACTCTCACGGGTGGGGGGGAAGGCTTCGTTTCTTCTCAGAAGTTTGGGAAGCCAAGATCCCCGACAAATGGGTCCGGGCATCTGTAACCACAGGTTACAGACTGGAGTTTCTAAGGTATCCTCCGCCTTATTTTCAAGAATCAAGGCTACCAAGGGATCCAGCAAGGAAGGCCTCAATGCTGGCAGCTTTGGATCACCTGCTTTGCCAGAACGTAATTATAGAGGTGCCAGCCCAAGAGCAAGGCCTAGGTTTCTATTCCAATCTCTTTGTTATACCAAAACCCAACGGCGATGTCAGGCCAATTTTGGACCTAAAGAGGTTAAACGGTTTCCTAAGGGTTCGTTCCTTCCGGATGGAATCCATCCGGTCAGCAGCCGCCGCGCTTCAGAAGGACGATTTTCTGGCCTCCATAGACATAAAGGATGCTTACCTTCATGTACCAATCTTTCAGTCGCATCAAAGATTTTTACGCTTCGCGGTGGGGCAGCGACACTTCCAATTCAGGGCGCTCCCCTTCGGGCTGGCCACGGCCCCCCGGGTATTCACGAAGATCCTAGCCCCAGTTCTGGCCAACTTAAGGATCCAGGGGGTCACAGTCCTAGCATACTTGGACGACCTTTTAATCATAGATCACTCACGGCCGGGTCTGCAAAAGGCAGTAAACCTCACGGTTCGGTACCTCGAAGAATTCGGCTGGGTCCTAAACCGGGGAAAGTCAGCGTTCCAGCCTACAAAGCAGTTGGAATACCTCGGCATGAGGTTAGACACAGAACATCAAAAGGTGTTCCTGCCCCTTGTAAAGATCGAGGCTATCAAGGGGTTGGTTCAGTTGGTTCTAAACAAGAAAAAACCAACTATTCGCCTGTGTATGCGATTACTAGGCAAGCTAGTGGCCACGTTCGAGGCAGTACCGTACGCTCAGATCCACACTCGCGTCCTACAGGCAGCCATTCTAGCAGCCTGGGGCAAGAGGGCACATGCCTTAGAGTCCCCTTTGACGCTATCATCAAGGGTCCGACAAAGCCTGGCCTGGTGGTTGAACCCTCAGAACCTTCTAAAGGGAAAATCCTTCAGCCCTATTGTCTGGAAGGTAGTTACCACAGACGCCAGCCTGGCAGGCTGGGGGGCGGTCTTCGAGGGGTTCTCCCGCCAGGGAACTTGGGTGAAAGTAGAGAGGCAGCTCTCCGTCAATATCTTGGAAATCAGAGCTGCTCGCCTAGCCCTTCTGGCATGGACCTCCAGATTAAAGGGGTTCCCGGTGAGAATCCAGTCAGACAATGCCACGGCAGTGGCATACATAAACCACCAAGGGGGAACCAGAAGCCAGGCCGCTCAGAGGGAGGTAAACTTGATTTTTCAATGGGCAGAGGTTCATGTACCCTGCATTTCAGCGATATTCATTCCCGGAGTGGACAATCTGCAGGCAGACTTCTTAAGTCGCCAGAGTCTGTTGCCAGGGGAATGGTCTCTGCATCCCCAGGTCTTTCAGACAATCTGCCAGAGGTGGGGAATGCCGGACGTAGATATAATGGCATCCAGGTTCAACAAGAAACTAGACAGGTTCGTGTCTCGAGCGAGGGAGCCTATGGCCTGCGGAACCGATGCGTTGGTTTGCCCTTGGCATCAATTCAAACTTCTATATGCATTCCCTCCACTACAGTTACTCCCGCGCCTGTTGCGCAAGATCAGAGTGGAGAACAAGCCAGTCATTCTAGTAGCTCCGGCTTGGCCCCGGAGGACTTGGTACTCACTAGTCCTGAAGATGGCAGTGGGAGACCCTTGGACTCTTCCTCTACAACCAGACCTACTCTCACAAGGCCCGATCCTCCACCCTACATTACAGCGTCTAAATTTGACGGCCTGGAGGCTGAATCCCTGATTCTCAGGGGTAGGGGTCTGTCTAGGCAGGTAATCCCTACCCTGATTAGGGCTAGAAAGCCGGTCTCCAGGGTGATTTATTACAGGGTGTGGAGGAACTACATAGGCTGGTGTGAATCCAAAAGATGGAATTCCCGCAAATATACTATTGATAGGGTGTTAAGTTTTCTCCAGCTAGGAGTGGATAAAGGCCTGGCACTAAGCACAATCAAGGGACAGATCTCAGCTCTGTCAGTGTGGTTTCAGAGGCCGCTGGCCACCCACTCGCTGGTAAAGACCTTCTTACAGGGGGTCTTGCGTATTAATCCTCCGGTCAAGTCACCAATTTGTCCTTGGGACTTAAATCTTGTCCTGTCCACTCTACAGAAACAGCCTTTTGAGCCATTGGCTGAGATTCCTTTACTCTTACTGACAAGAAAGTTGGTTTTCTTGGTCGCCATAGTTTCGGCCAGGAGAGTGTCAGAATTAGCAGCCTTATCGTGTAAGGAACCATATCTCGTTCTGCATAAGGACAGGGCAGTTCTACGACCCCATCCTTCCTTTCTACCAAAGGTTATATCCAAATTTCACTTAAACCAGGATTTGGTACTACCATCCTTCTTTCCAAAACCTACATCCAGAAAGGAGGGGTTGCTGCATACCTTGGATATTGTCCGGGCCATGAAGGCCTATCTTAAAGCTACAGAAAAGATCCGGAAAACAGATGTGTTATTCGTTCTACCAGATGGCCCCAAGAAGGGGCAGGCAGCTGCAAAATCCACCATCTCGAGATGGATTAGACAGTTAATCATTCAAGCCTACGGATTGAAGAGGTTGCCTCCTCCGTTGTCGGTAAAGGCCCATTCTACCAGGGCCATGGGCGCCTCTTGGGCAGCACACCATCAGATCTCTATGGCTCAGATATGCAAGGCAGCAACGTGGTCATCAGTCCACACGTTTACAAGGTTTTATCAACTAGACGTGAGAAGAAATGCGGATTCTGCCTTTGGACAGGCAGTATTACAGGCTGCAGTTTGAAATCCTCGGGATCAGAAGCACCCTTGGTTATAAAAAAAAAAAAAAAAAAAAAAGAAGTTTTTTCTTGACTAAGTTGGAATTATTATTATGATTTGAGTTTATCTCTAAATTGAATCCTTCTTTGGAAGATGTCTCCCTCCCCTCATTAAAGCATTGCTTTCGGACATCCCACATAGTAATGAATATGCCGCTCTGTGTCCCGTGATGTACGAGAAAGAAAAAGGGATTTTTAAATACAGCTTACCTGTAAAATCCTTTTCTTGGAGTACATCACGGGACACAGAGCTCCCACCCCTCTTTTGGGTGACCATTTTGGGAGGCATACTGCTTGCTACAAAACTGAGGGACTCCCTCTAGGGGAGGGGGTTATATAGGGAGGGGACTTCCTGTTTGAGATTGCCAGTGTCCACACCTGAAGGTACTCCATATAACCCACATAGTAATGAATATGCCGCTCTGTGTCCCGTGATGTACTCCAAGAAAAGGATTTTACAGGTAAGCTGTATTTAAAAATCCCTTTATTGTGTTCCCAAGGTAAAAGAACAGTGTTGTTTTGTAAAACAGTATAAGCCCTGACCGTTTGTTTATACAAGCCTTGGGTAGCTTGTGTTGTGGTTAGAATCCCAGTCAGGTTTTTATTGCTGTCTGTGTCCCCACTATGACTATTTACGCTTACTATTGTTAATCATTATCTCTGGTGCAGAAAGTAATGCGAAATCCATAATGTTTGAGTTGCCGTTTAAACTAGGGGAATGCGTGAAAATCTTCCACTGTCCTGAATGGGAAACCCATTCATGACAGGTAAGCTATTGCTTCTACAGTAAGAATCACTGTATAAGCAATAATGGTGGGGGAAAAAAAATCCCTGATCGCTCCCCAGAGTAGTACGGTGTCACTAAGGTGACAATTAACTACTCTGACAGGATGTAAAAATTAAATATTTTTTTTTACATTTATTTTGTATATAATTTTTTTTTGTGACATAAAATTACAGCTCCAAGAAATTCACCATACCTTAAATATGTCAGACTGTCTACTTTCCAAAAGAGTCATTTGAGAGTAATTAGTCCTGTCCTGGCATTTTAGGTGAAAATTAGATGAGACGCTTTAACTTTCACACAAACCAATTAATATATGCTTAGGCTAGGTTCACACCTATGCATTTTTTAGGGGGCAGTCCCTCCATCCCCTATGTTGAGGGCCCTCTATTTCCTGACGTACATGCTGCTTGCTGGAAAAAGGGTCTAATGGATTTTGAGGGAGACTCCATGTCATTTAAAAAAAAAAAATATGTTGGCGTGGTGTTCCCCTCAAAATCTATACCAGCCCCAAACAGCCTGGTGTATGTATTGGGGGGGGGGGGCACACCATTTTTTACAGCTGATGACTCATCGGTTGTTAAGGACGCAGTGGCCAGCTTCCCAGCCTGCTGCTTAACAACCAGCTATACACTAATCGTAATCTCTATTTGTGGGAAACATGATCTACATTTCATTTTGGTACAGTGCTGTATTGCACAATTCGGCCTTGGTCATGAACGGGTTAAAACCTTCCAGAGCTCAAGTGTTTTAATAGGAAAGCAGAGGGACTATCGGAAACACAAGGTATTTCGCACAAAAGAAGAAATACAAAGAGAACAGGATAAGTTTTCATACCGGTACACAGTACAGCAGGCACATATCAGGAATATGAAATGTGTTGACGTATTTAATTAGAACTACTGTATTTATTGGCGTATAACACTCACTTTTTTTACCCTGAAAATAGAGGGTAAGCTGTGCCTGCGTGTTATACGCAGGGGGCTGTGGAATATTTTTTCTGAAACTTCCCTCTTAAAGTTAGTGCGTGTTATACGCCAATAAATACGGTATATGCACAACTTTTTTTTTTTTTTATTGTTATTTTGGCTAGAGTAAAGGAGGATTTTAACTGGTCATTTTTAATATTTAAATGCAAAAATATTTTATATGATCATTCATATTGGTGATTTAACCTAGAACTCTCCTTTGTACTTGTTTACATTGATTTAGTGGTGGCCATGGGTTTCCATGTAGTAGCTTCTGTTCTATAGGTAGATAAACCTGTTTCCGAACTTTGGTCCTGTGTATAAATTTGCCTTAAAATCTTGCATGACTGCTATAAAATATCCCATGGTTTTCACTTTGTTACAGATGATAAAAATACATTGATAGGTTTATAACTTATCTAGCGGAATCATTTTCCTCAATCAGGTTTTTTAAAGGACTTAAAAAAATAAATAAATGTAAGAGAAATTTGGTAGCTGTTAGTATTGACTTCTGTAAAGGCTAGTTAGTTGCATGGCTGCCTTTCTGGCCCCTTGCTTCAGTAGTTGGTACATGTCTGCATACTTCTTTGTTATTAACAGACTGATTTTTTATGTCCTGAAGCCAGTGGGTCAGTATAAAACCCACGCAACTGCCTTTTCAGAAAGAGGTCAGCAATGGCAGCCCCCCTATATTTTCCTAATAAAATGTTTACTTTTATTATGTGGTATTTTAATTTCATGGATTTATTATTGTTTGTGTTTTTGTCTTCTAGACAGTGCAGTTTGTTCAGGGAATTTTTGTAGAAAAATATGATCCCACTATAGAGGATTCATACAGAAAGGTAAGTTGACAAGACTTATGGTAACAAAGTATATCATTTTTGTTTAGTGCTTAACTTTACAAATGCAATCAAAAGGTGGACGAAAACCTTACAGTATACCCCTTCGAAGCCTCTGGTCCTCACTGCACTTACCTTTTTTATAGGTGATTACTTGTCACTGCCCATGCAGTTGGTGTAACGGTCTGGGGATTTGAATATCCCGCTCTTTTTGTAGAGCTTCCAGGATGGATCGGAGCGATTCTAATTGGCCAAAAGGCCACATGACTGTTCAATAGCAATTGAAAAATCAGCACCTGGTGGCTCCAACCTCTTACAGACATGCCACGTTCATGGACTACAGGGGTGCTCAACCAGTGACCCAGGATCCCATACTCTGGGATGGCAGGTTGGCAAGCCCAGGTCGTGGGTGGCCGACCTGCCATCAAAGAGCATCAAAGTGAATGGATGCGGCTACAGAGTAAGCAGGAGCCGCATAAGCCGATGCTTCCTCTGTAGCACTGGCTCCTGTCCCAGACTAAGTGCATTTGGTATCGCTCTGTCTAGGACAGGTACCTTTCTAACAGCTTAGTGATGCCATCAGAAGCTAAAAGACACAAAGTTCAGTTTATTAATCACATCATTTTTCAGTGGGCATATTGGGGTTATTTAGACTGCTTTCACACTGATCCGTAACGCTCCTAATAAATCTATAAGCTAAAACCATGTTAAGTTAAAAAAAGAAACATTTGTACATTTTAAATGGTTCCTTTTTTGCAAAACGGTGAAAATCAAAGATATGTAAATAAACAACTTAAAGGACTTGTAAAGGAAATTTTTATTTTTTTGGCCTAAAATGAATGTCTGCAAGGTAGACAGACCGAATAGTGTAATGATTCTGTTAAAAAAACGAGTAAATACCTATTAAATTCCTTCATCTATATCACCTCCGGTGTTCTAGTTTCTGTTCTCTCATTCCTGTTTTGCGGCGCTTGTTCATGTAAGAACTACATTTCCCAGTATGCATTGTGGCACGTCCAGTAATTCACACCTCCTTGAAGTCTCTAACACGTAGAGAGCATCCTGCCACACAGATGTAGTTCCCAGGAGGGGGCGAGCACGTTACTGACCACCGCAGTAAAGCCTCCCTTCACGGTGGTGAGTAACAATCAGACAAGCAGGAAGTGAACAGAACAGAGAAGAAATAGAGAAACTTCTGAGCAAAAAATGAACAATGAGGAAGTGAAAAGAGGACTGTCTGCAGGTAAAGGATGCTTATTATGAAGAAAAAAATTCCTTTACAACCCCTTTAACACAATTTTTTTTTTTTTTAAACAGCTATTGTAAAATAGATTGTAAATTAACCAACCAAACCATACATTTTCTACTCTGAACTATTTTTGTTCAACAGAGTGTGCTGAGCAGTTCTGCTGCAATTTTATGGCGATCCTGAGCATATAGCAAAAGGGTGAATGCAAGCAACGTAAGGCTTACCGAGCTGGCCAGCTGGAAGTTCTGTGTTGCTGTATGCCTTAACATTGTGGCAGTGAAATGGTCACCACATACACTTTTACTTTATTACATCAGCACTGTAATAGAAATACAAACGATAGTTATTTTTGATGCTCAGTATAAGCGTATTCGAAAAATGTCTTTCTATGTTGAGTGCTGTCTGTCTGCTGGCCTATTTCCACAACTTCCTGGATTCCATGCATGCTTTGCAGCTTTTCCTCTGCTCTTTTACTTTCAATTGCTATAGATTACATATCCCATGAGTACTTTCTGCCTGCAAGTACTGATTCATGTACTGAAATTCCTCTTTTGAGCAATTCGATAGTTTAGAAGGCAGGTTCTGTAAATTTTTATCAACAGGGCATAGTCAATATGTGACACGGAATTTAATAAAGTAAACGTGGGAATCTTCACAGAGCAAGTTTGCAGACTTCAATATAAATCAAATTAATATGAGTAGGCTAGAAATAAGTGAAATCCATTGATGTGATTTTAGATTTTGACCATAGACATTCTGTTGCAGCACCTGACTTGTGACCTGATAAGGCTGCATTCAGACCCAGGCGTCTGCGGCAGCAGCGTATTTGGGCGACATGAAAAAGGCGTTTTGTCCCCGCGATTTGCGGCCACAAAACGCCCTTTTCTTTTTGCTGGAGCGGTGATGTTTACATTGTCGGCTATTGCCGAACGCCCGATACGCCTGAAAAAAAGGGTCTGGGACTTGTTTCAGGCGTCTGGCGTATCGGCGTTCGGCGTGGAGATGTGAACCATCTCTATAGCCGACAATGTAAATTCTCCCCTCCAGCTTATGTCAGGCTGCTTCAGCGTCGGGCTTCAGGCGACAAAACGCCTAGGTCTGAATGGAGCCTAAGTGTAAATGTGATGTAATAACCAAGCATCAAGGGCATGCCTAGCTTGTTTACCATGTCCATTGTTCTACATCTGGCAACCAAAATGGGTGATTTGCACCAGGATGTGCATTGAGCCCTAAATCGGAAAAGGAGGGAATAGTAGTAGTGTGACTTTCTCCTTCCTCTGACCCCTTACAAAACCAGCTACCCCCGAGGTAGAGTATCTGATATTGGTGGCTCTATAGAGGCATGAATTCTGTCTGGTTCGGATGGACTATGGTAGTTTTTAGCAGAGTCTTTTGCCAGCACCTTGACATTGGTAGGTGTTGAAGGGTGGAATCCTTGTCTTGGATTTCCACATTAGTGGCCTTATGCATTGAGCCATGTAATAACCTGGAGTCAAATGCCTTGTTAAATGTCTAACAGTGCAGTAAGGAGCATTTCCCTGTACTGCTTATTAGAGGTCGACCGATATATCGGCTGGCCGATATTTGGCGTTTTATTAATTAATCGGCATCGGCCGATTTGTGCAGTAAGAAAGCTGATGAACTTCAGCAGCGCGACTTGCAAAAAGCTTCTGTAAGGCTGCATTCACACCTAGGCGTTTTCTCGCCCGACGCTGTAGCAGCCTGAAATACGCTGGAGGGGCGAATTAACATTGTGGGCTATGGAGCTGGTTCACATCTCCACGCCGAACACCTGAAGCTCAAAACAAGTCCCGGACCCTTTTTTCAGGCGTCTTCAGCGTTCGGGCATAGCCGACAATGTAAAAATCACCCCTCCAGCAAAAAACAATGCGCGTTTTGTCACCGCAAATCGCGGGGACAAAACGCCTATTTCATGTCGCCGCAATACGCCACATACCGCCTACGTGTGAATGTAGCCTAAGGGTCCTTTCACACGTGCGGACCGTTTTTTAGATCCGTTTTTTTATCAGTTGATCAGTTTTTTCATCCGTTAGAACTTTTTTTTTTATTACATATTTTTATGAAAATCGGATGTTAAACAGATTGTCCGCTAACGTCCGTTTTTCGTCCGTTCCGTTTTTTTGACTGAAGAAAAATAGGGTTTTCTTCCGTTCAAAAAAACGGAGCTTAACGGAGACGGACGTTAGCGGATGCGTGTGAAAGGACCCATAGGAAAGCATTGCGGTCAAAAAACGGACGTCTAAAAATGGACGAACGGTCCGCATGTGTGAAAGGACCCTAATAGAAGTCAATGCAAGTTGCCTGAAGTTTCCCGTAGAGGAGACTTGTCTCTGGGCAGCCTGCCAAGTTTTGAGAAAAGTAGCAACATTGTATATCTTATCAAATAACTGAACTTGTGTAGGAGAGTTCTCAGTTTAACCATTTAAAGGCTAAATCTTTGACCCTTGGTACTTGCAAGTAAAAATCCTGTATTTTCTGCTGGAAAATCTTTTGGAACCCCCAAACATTATATATATATTTTTTTTTAGCAGAGACTCTAGGAAATAAAATAGGCCAGGACAGGTAAGTGTTCCGATATTAAAAGTCAACAGCTGCAGTATTTGTAGCTGCTGACTTTTTTTTTTTTTTTTTTTCGCAGAACTCTGCTGCCTAAACACTGGACCATCATTCTAGCAGCGCTATTTGGCTGCTAGCGGGGTGCTTATATCCCAGCTAGTGGCTGATTAAGGGGTTAAATGCTTCCATGTAGCGCCACTGCAGAAGCGCTTTGCAGGCGTTGATCTCAATGGGCAGGAGTGGTGGAGGAGCTGCTCCAAAGATGCTGCTTGCAGGACTTTTCTTTAATGTCCTGCCAGCGCACCACCTCAATGTGAAAGCACTCAGGCTTTCAGACTGAGGCTGCAGGGGAGCAGTTTTGCAGGCACTTTACAGGTGCTATTTTTAGCCCAAATGTGCCTGAAAAACGCCCCAGTGTGAAAGGGGTCTAACTGTTAGATTTTATGAGATGAGGGGGGGGGGGGGATCGGCCTAACATATCAGCCCAAAAATAAAATCGGCATCAGAAATCGGTTATCGGCCGCCGCAATTTCTGAATATCTGCATCGGTCAGAGAAAAACCCATATCGGTCGACCTCTACTGCTTATGATCTTTTATAGGGGAGCTCTCTCCCCCGAAGCTTAGGAAAACTGACAACTGTACTTCAGTGCGCCGCAACGTCAGCGTAGCTTATGAGTTATGAAACCTGTTACAGGGTAAGCTGTCAGAGCTTGGTGGGCAGATGAATCACCAATAGAAGCAGCATGTACAACAAAAGTATCGTGGAGTATGCGATTGAGTATCCTTTACTGGGTCTTGCATTCAGATAAGATTACAAGGGGTGCACAAAACAACCATAGTCATGGTGTATCTAGCAGGCAGCAAAGCGATAGGAGAAATCCGTTGCCCTGTTAAGTGCTCTTGTCTTATTGACTGGGGTGTGGCATTCTATTTCTGATGGTGTCAGACAAAGCCATTCAAGTGCCAGTGTATCAAAAGTGAGAATTTTCTGCCACCACCCGAAGTTTGCCTGTGTATATCATGGAATAAGGAAGTTGCAGCTGTTGGAGGCGCTTCTTATCTGTTTGAAATCTAGCCCTGTGCTTTGGGGTAGAAATCTGGAAAAGGCATGGCTTTGCTACCATTAACGGGGATATTCTTAAGCTCCCTGGATCTGTGAAGAATGGTTTCCTTGTCTCTCTAGTGTGAGAAGAATTGGGGTCACAGTGTATTATCTGGTGGTAGGGGGCAGTGGGGGATCCTAAGGGCCCTTTCCACTTCAAAAATGAAAAAGTGCTCTTTGTCAAGCTTATCCAACAGCCATCTTTCAGCAAAGTCTGAGGTGTTTGTTATCTTTGGCACATTTTGTCCGGGCCAATAGCCTAAGAATGTCTGTTCTCTAAGCCTTCAGATTTAGGGGATAGGCATCTGCTTAATGTAAAGCAATCTTACCTTTGGCTTTTAGGGGCTGTACAATATCTTTCAGCTCACTAATAAGGTCTTCTAACACTGAAGTCCATTCCAGCACTTTTCTGGAGGGTCAAGTCCTAGCAAAGAGATGTCTTCCTTGGGCCCACGCACCTGTGTGGTAAGACTGTGTAGGGAAGCATTGCATTGTTATACAGCAGACATGTTCAGTTCAGGACTGTTCTTAGTCGGTAGATCGGATGTGTTTGGTTTTCATGTCTTCTCCCAGGTTTTCTTCTTCCAGGTTGGGAGTTCTTATGGCCTGGTTCCCGGTTGGTCGTGGAAGCTCCAGAGCACCAGCAGCACCTAGAGTGTGCCTACCATTGAGTTAAAGCCACACAGCGGCTCTTTAGTTGTGTTCCTGGCACGTGGGGTCTTTGAGGCACCAGTGCCATCTTTTTTTCTGCTCTCAGGCTGTGCCCACTTGTTTCCAGTTTGTCATTGCCATGGAGGGGTGAAGTGTAAAATGGGCATGAGCCAGGCAAATGGAGGAGTTAGGACTTCCCAGTATTACACTAGTAGCGGGGCCCTTGGCAGGACAAGCACAAGGTGGGGTGCAGTAACAGACGCACATATCCACTTACATACAGTTGGCAGCCATGTCCCTTGCATGTTTTTTTTGATCATTAACGATGGCGGCATAGAAGTCAGTCTCAAGTTGCAGTTTGAGAAACGTCCGTCACATGAAAATAATTGCATCGAACAGCGTGTAACCCCAAATAAGGAGAAGAAAAGTATGCAGTTTGTCAAGACCAATTGCTTACTTAGCCAGCTTATTCATGTTATCAATGAAGTATGGGTATTCTCGTTTACTAGTTGAGTTTGATTTAAAATGAAAAGGAGCGCTGTCCTAGACAAGATTACAGGTCTGCAGCCACAAATCTAGATTGATGTTAAAAATCATTAATGTTTACCTCGGGTTGAAATTCAAAGTCGAATATTAATTTCCCTATTGTATTTCAATTATTTCTAGCCTTCCATATAGAGATAGATTGTGAGATATATGTGTTAATATTCTATCTATAATCTTGAAGTTTGTAAAGTTTGTGATGCTTCCCACACACTAGCTTCCATGAACTTTGTGACAAGGATTCGCCATGCGGTTTTAATAGGAATTGTCGCAGGATTCACAGAGCAGGCCTTTTGAACGACTGAGGTGCTTAAAGTGGTTGTATACTGTTTTTTTATTATTACTTTTACGGTTTAGGAGATATTGCTCTCACAATGAGCTGCTGACTGCAGCGGTGCATGCGCACAGGGATTCTTGGCTGAAGGCCCGGCAAACGCCGGATCTTGCCCGAAAGAAGTCTCGCACGCGCGGAAGTGACGACATTGCGGCTCCAGCCACTTGCAGCACTGGAGCAGCGATACCTGGAGGACACACCGAGGGAAAATTTCCATCTCCCTCGGCGTGGACCGGCAGAGATACCGACACCTCGTTCTAAGGTACATACTAGCTCATTATGCCTTTTGCCTTGCAGGTGGCAAAAAAAAATAAAGAATTTTCTTGGACTATACAACTGCTTTAACCACATAAGGACCGCCTCCTGCACATATACATCGGCAGAATGGCACGGCTGGGCACGTACAGGTACATCCGCTCCGAGACCGTGGGACCCGCGGACCCGATCGCCGCTGGAGTTCCGCGATCAGTCCCCGGAGCTGAAGAACGGGGAGAGCCATGTGTAAACACGACTTCCCCGTTCTTCACTGTGGTGGCGTCATCGATCGTGTGATCCCTTTTATAGGGATACACAATGAATGACGTCGCACCTACAGCCACCCCCTCTACAGTTGTAAACACACATTAGGGAGCACATAACCCCTTCAGCGGCCCCTCGTGGTTAACTCCCAAACTGCAATTGTAATTTTCACAATGAACAAGTCATTTTCACAGCAAAAAATGCATTTAAAATGTAAATGGTCCCAAAAATGTGTCAAAATTGTCAAGTGTCTGCCATAATGTCGCAGTCACGAAAAAAATCGAAAAAAAATGCAATAAAACCATCCCCTAGTTTGTAAACGCTATAAATTTTGTGCACACCAACCGATAAACGCTTATTGCGTTTTTTTTTGTTTTTTTTACCAAAAATAGGTAGAAGAATACGTACCGGCATAAACTGAGGGGGAAAAAAAATGTTTTTTATATATTTTTGGGGGATATTTATTATAGTAAAAGGTAAAAAATATTCCTTTTTTTTATTTATTTTTTCAAAATTGTTGCTCTATTTTTGTTTATAGCGCATAAAATAAAAACCGCATAGGTGATCAAATACCACTAATTTTGTTTTGTAGCCACGTCGCACGACCACGCAATTGTCTGTTAAAGCGTTGCAGTGCCGAATCGCAAAACCTGGCCGGGTCCTTAAGACCCGGACCTTTAGGCAGCTAAAGTGGTTAAAGGAGGCGTTTCAGTAAGTACAGTCAGTACAAGAATGACTGCTTGCAGGCAGCAAAATACCATGGTATATGCCGTTCTTATAAAAGGAAACCACAGTGAAAAGTTGCAAAGCATGCAGAGAATCCAGGAAGTTGTGGAAAGAGATGGTCAACACACAGGCAGTGATTGCAACATGAACGGAGATTTTTCAAGCCTATATTGGAGTGTCAAACACAACTATATTGTTTTGCCATTACAATGTCGGTTTTATAAAATGAAAGTATATGCTGTGGCCATAAAACCCCTTTTAAAACGAACCTTTTACCAACCTACAGAATTCAAAATAAGCAGATGATGAAATGACATGAACAGGGGTTACGGTCAGTGAAAACCAAAAACGGAATCTGTTAAGATAGTTAGACTGCTGAAAAAGGGGGAGGGTTAGGGCAAGAAGGATAGTGGCTGAAGCTAACCTTGGAGTCATGCCTACCCAGAAAGGGGAGTGTGGACTATATCGGTACAGATAAAAATAATTAGGAATAGTTGTGTTAAAAATTATTTATTACATAAATGACTAATACAGGACAATCATACAAAAAAAGCATTTGGCAGAGTCTCTACTAGTTTCGCGGGTGTACCGCTTCTTCAGGAGGGCCAATCCAATGGGGGGGTAAACCCATATGTGAAGGTGTGCCGCCCACTATTTCCTCCTGCGGCGGACAAGGGGGAGAATAGCGCGTGATACTCAGAACAGTAAAAGCTGTAGGTGGTGGGGGCTAAACCAGAGATGGAATATTTTGTGCCGGATGTGGGACAAGCAGACAGAATAGTCGCCAAATGGTGCAGGGAACTAAAGGGGTCGGGTAGGATGCGATGTCCAGTGGCCCTGGTAATAACCAGAGTCGTGTCAGCCATGGAGGTATCCATGTGGTGACAAGGAGTGCACGGTAGTGCATGGACCGGGTGGCATCCACCATAAAGATCCCCCAGGTTATGTAACCAATAGCGGCGCTGGTGCTGCAAGTCCTGCACTATCCTTCTTGCCCTAACCCTCCCCCTTTTTCAATATAACCTGGATGATGGTACATTTTTATCCACATTGTTATTTTTATGTTACCTGAGGCTATACTCCCCCTTTTCGTTCATAGTTAGACTGCTGAATTTTTGCACAAAGCTTGATTTGGAAGGAGATATTTTAACCAAACTTGTCTTGTGTAGGGTTTTCTCTTTTTTTATTTTTTTTTCCTTTTTAATATTTTCTCCTGTGTTTTTTTACAGCAAGTGGAAGTAGAAGGACAGCAGTGTATGCTTGAAATTCTTGATACTGCTGGAACGGTGAGTAAACTGCTTGTTTTATTTTTGTTTCTGTACTTTGCATATTGACATTATTAAAAACTAATATACCGTGATCTTTTTGCTCTGTTTGCACATTGGTACAATACATTGTTTTATGTTCTCCATACACTTCTATGTTCTCCATACAGTACTGTCATTTAAATGTGATGAACAGTCTTTAGGGCAGTAAAATATACTGTGGTTTCCAAGTACACTACTACATTAACTAGAAATTGTACCTCCAAAAGAACTTGACATTGATGGATCCAACCACACTCTCAACGCTTCTCAGACTCATCCCTAAGTCCTTCAGGAGCAACTACCTCCTCTATTATCCAGGAAGGAATTCTCTGCTACTATGTTTGGGTTTATGGAGGAAATTTCAGCCATGTTAGCTGACAGGCCATCTCTGCAGCTGCTTTTTCAGTCAGCTTGAGGATGTAGAGGAACGTACCCTATGCTTGTTTGATGAATTGATAAATGAAGGGTCTCGGCTTGCTAATTTTAAATTCATAACTTAACCACTTAAGGACTGGACCAATATGCTGCTAAATGACCCAAGGGGTTTTTACAATTCTGCACTGTCGCTTTAACAGACAATTGCGCGGTCGTGCGACGTGGCTCCCAAACAAGAGCTTTCTTTTGGTGGTATTTGATCGCCTCTGCGATTTTTTTATTATTTTTTGCGCTATATACAAACTGCAGGGGGAGCGCGTGCATTGGCTGGGAGCGTTTTGGAGGGGCCGGACAAAAACGAACCGCCATATCGACTCGCTCGCACAGCAAACCGGACTACCGCATGTACCGGGGGGGGGGGGGGCCACGTCAAGGCAGCCACGTACAGGTACGTTGATGTGCCTGTCCGTGCCATTCTGCCGACGTAAATGTACATGTGGCAGTCTTTAAGTGGTTAAGGACAGCATTTCATTGTTGACACAGGACACATGCCTAGATCTAGAAACACCTGAATAGGCCATGGCCATTACAAGACTTCTAGGTTCTCCTAGCCTGTTGAAACCTGTCCTGAACACTCACTATTAAAACCTGTTTTATATAATGTCTTGCCTAATTCTGACAAAACCTTTCTTCCTTCCAAGCGCTTTGCACAGCAATATTCTAGAAGAGTTGGGCCATTTCATGCTTTGCAAAACTTTGACTGTCCCTATAGAGGACATACCGGTATTTAACCACTTGCCCACCGGGCCTGTTTTTCAGATTCAGTGTTTACGAGACTAAAACTGTTTTTTTTGCTAGAAAATTACTTAAACCCCCCAAACATTATATATTTTTTTTTCTAACACCCTAGAGAATAAAATGGCAGTCATTGCAATACTTTTTGTCACACCGTATTTGCACAGCGGTCTTACAAGCGCACTTTTTTTGAAAAAAAAAAACACTTTTTTGAATAAAAAAATAAGACAACAATAAATTTGGCCCAAGTTTTTTATACATTGTGATAGATAATGTTACGCCGAGTAAAATGATACCCAACATGTCACGCTTAAAAATTGCGCCCGCTCGTGGCATGGCGTCAAACTTTTACCCTTAAAAATCTTGATAGGCAACGTTTAAAAAATTCTACAGGTTGCATTTTTTGAGATACAGAGGAGGTCTAGGGCTAGAATTATTGCTCTCGCTCTAACGATCGCGGCGATACCTCACTTGTGTGGTTTGAACACAGTTTTCATATGCGGGCGCTACTCGCGTATGCGTTCGCCTCTGTGCGCGAGGTCGTCGGGACGGGGCGTTTTACATTTTTTTTTTTGTTTTGTTTTCTTATTTATTTTTAATTAGTTTATAATTTTATACATCGAAATAAAAATAAAATAAAAAATTATCACTTTTATTCCTATTACAAGGAATGTAAACATCCCTTGTAATAGAAAAAAGCATGACAGGTCCTCTTAAATATGAGATCTGGGGTCAAAAAGACCTCAGATCTCATATTTAGGCTTAAATGCAAAAAAAGAAAAAAAAAAATGTAATTTTTCAAATCTCAGAAAAAAAAAATGTCTCTTTAAGACGCTGTGCGGGACTGACGTTTTGACGTCACTTCCGCCCAGCAGAGCTATGGAGGACGGGTGGGGGCGATTTTTCCCTCACTCGTATCCCAACACAGCCAGCAAGAGGACCCGATCGCCTCCGCCGCTACCGACGGCTCCGGTAAGCGGCGGAGGGTGCGGGAGAGCGGCGGGAGGGGGGGCCCTCTCCCGCCACCGATAACGGCGATCTTGCGGCGAATCCGCCGCTGGGACCGCCATCATCGTGTACAGCACTGCCCACGGAAAAGATGGATATCTCGGTTGTGGCAGCAGCTGCTGCCGTTACCGAGATATCCATCTTTAAAATCATGACGTATTTTTCCTATGACACCGTGGGCAAGTGGTTAAAGACCCTGTGGATAAAGACGCTGTAAACCCCGTCCAAAGTCCCATTCTTCCTTGTAGTCCACTTGGCTGACATTAGGTGTCTGGTACAAGTATATATGTAATCAAGTTCCTGGATCTATTCTAATCGATCCCTCTGTCTACCAACAACTGTGGCTCATATCTGCAGCCCTACTCTTCCGTGTTGATGGCTAGCAGTTGTTCTCCATAATTTTATACCAAGTCTCCTTTCAGTACACATGCAGAGAACATTTGGGTTCAAATATTGATGTGCAGGTCACCCGTGCAAGAAATGCCTATTGTGATATATAACATCTCTTTGGAACATCCCTGGACAGCTTTCTCAGAGATGTCACTGGGGGGGGAAGCTAAAAGAAAGCCAAGTTCCATGTTATAGACCCTCTACTTTAAAGCCAAGTTCCACCCAAAAATGGAACTTCCACTTTTTGGAATCCTCCCCCTCCCCCCTCCGGTGTCACATTTGGCACCTTTTCAGGGGGCAGAGAGGTAGCAGCTACCTGTGTAATACAATTATTTGCTTGCATTTCTGGGCGGGCATAGGTCGTCGTGGCGACCTACGCCATGTCCGGCGCGTTCACTGTTCCCAAAGCGAAAGAGGGAATTCACTTAATCATAAGGTTCTTTTTCTTTTGGGTACAAATATTGCACATAGTCTACTAGTGTGCTTCCCTCCAGCTGGTAGATATTCTGGCCTCTGTGCACATTAAATATTCTGGCCTCTGTGCACATTAAATATGCTATCTTGTATATCTCATCTTTCCAACTCATCAACTTTTGTTCTCCCACTGCACCTCCCGTATCTAGACAACTCCCTACTGAGGGAACAGTTGGTAAAGCCTCGACTAGGTCCATCATACGGATAAAACTGCAAATTTTTTGGTGGATCCTGAACCCCCAGAAAGTCTACACTGGAACAGTCTCAACACTTGGAGAGTGTAACTTTTCATGCGACTGTGTCCAAAGTCGCATGACAAATCAAACTAGTGGAAACGGAGCATTAGTCATTACTCACGTGTAGCTCCCTCAGCTGGGAATGTGACACGCCATGCACACAGTGCCCCTGACTGGGCCACGCCATGCACACAGTGCCCCTGACTGGGCCACGCCATGCACACAGTGCCCCTGACTGGGCCACGCCATGCACACAGTGCCCCTGACTGGGCCACGCCATGCACACAGTGCCCCTGACTGGGCCACGCCATGCACACAGTGCCCCTGACTGGGCCACGCCATGCACACAGTGTCCCTGACTGGGCCACGCCATGCACCCAGTGTCCCTGACTGGGCCACGCCATGCACCCAGTGTCCCTGACTGGGCCACGCCATGCACCCAGTGCCCCTGACTGGGCCACGCCATGCACCCAGTGCCCCTGACTGGGCCACGCCATGCACCCAGTGCCCCTGACTGGGCCACGCCATGCACCCAGTGCCCCTGACTGGGCCACGCCATGCACCCAGTGCCCCTGACTGGGCCACGCCATGCACACAGTGCCCCTGACTGGGCCACGCCATGCACACAGTGCCCCTGACTGGGCCACGCCATGCACACAGTGCCCCTGACTGGGCCACGCCATGCACACAGTGCCCCTGACTGGGCCACGCCATGCACACAGTGCCCCTGACTGGGCCACGCCATGCACACAGTGCCCCTGACTGGGCCACGCCATGCACACAGTGCCCCTGACTGGGCCACGCCATGCACACAGTGCCCCTGACTGGGCCACGCCATGCACACAGTGCCCCTGACTGGGCCACGCCATGCACACAGTGCCCCTGACTGGGCCACGCCATGCACACAGTGCCCCTGACTGGGCCACGCCATGCACACAGTGCCCCTGACTGGGCCACGCCATGCACACAGTGCCCCTGACTGGGCCACGCCATGCACACAGTGCCCCTCACTGGGCCACGCAGAAACAACAATGTGGTTCTACACTGTAGAAAATCTGCAGCATGTTGCATTGTAATCTTACAGAACATACTTCCAAAGCCTGCCCTCCCCCCCTCTTTTTCTCAGGAGAAGCTGCTATCCAAAATGAGGCTATGAAGACAGGAGGAGATCTGAGAAAGGGGTGGGGCTGGGCGGGTCTAGGCAGGGGCAGTTTGAATAAAGAGTAGGCATGACTGTAGAAAAGGACAACGTTTTCAGGAAGTGAGAGGCAGCATGCAAAATTCTGAAATAAGGAAGTAAGGTTGTCCCTGAAGAACTGTAAGAAGCTGATTTGGCTTTGATTGGACCTTCTAAGCTTGTCAATCGGCTATACAGAAAATGAATAATGTCAGAGATGAAGAGATTTTACATATAATGGAACATTTTTAATTTTTTGACTGGACTTCCTCTTTAATTTTAGCCATGAGCTTCTCCTTTCTTATTGCTTTCTGTCTGAGGAATTGTCATTTATGCTATCTCTCGAAATTTCTTATTGTCAGGTTAATCCTGTATAATATGGACCTTTGTCTTCTTGATCCTAAGTGCCAAGAATTTTTTTCTTTTAGCTGTTTGAATTCTTGTTTTCATTTTAGATGTTACTTGTTTGTGGGGGTTCCAAGTCTCTTTTGTATGTTGGTTATTCTTTTTGCTATGACTGGTGAAATCAAGGTTTACAAGCTTGTTTTTGATCCATTCAGTTGGGCATTCCTTGTCTGTTCCAATTTCCTATTTTTGCAGTCAGAGGTCAGGTATCCTAGGCTTCAACTTTCTCCCTTTTAGGACTTCCTTGCTATTGGTAAAAATGTATTCTCTCATTTAGAAACTTTCAGTTCCACCTTTTTTACTTATTTTTTAATCTTATGTTGAATATGTGTTGTCCTTGGGCAGTTGAGGCCCTTACATTGGGTAGCAATTCCCTGTTTACCTGTGCTGTGCTGCAACACCAGGTTAATCCTCTGTTTCTTTTTTTTTTTCAACTAGCCTTCATTGGCTATTAACTTAAGATGTTTTTGTACTGACTTCTATATCCCTTAGATCTCAAGTCGCAGTTGGACACTTTTTTTGATGTCCCAAATGTCTAAATTAGACCCCTTTTACACTGGGGAGTTTTTCAGGCGCTTTAGCGTTAAAAAAAAAAAAAGTGCCTGTAAAGCGCCTGAAAGAAGCTGCATCTGAAAGCCGGAGTACTTTCACACTAAAGCGCCTGAAAAACATTACACCTATGCGACTTGGTTGTGGCTTAAACCGCATCCAATTCACATAACATTATAAAATACATTGATTTCAATGAGACTGGTTCACATATGCGTGATGTATTCGCACTGCGCATTGCCGTGTGTGTTTTCTAGGCATTGCGGTGCGGCTCGGGTGCGAATTCAGGCCCATTATCTTCCATGGGCACGCATCTGATTTGCAGATGTGTTCATTTCTCTTCAGGATTTCTCTCATTCACCTCAATATACCTCCCCCTCCCCTCTCGCAGCTAAAACGGAGATGATCTGCTAAACAGTTCTCTTATCTCTCTGTAGAGATAAGAGAGCTAAAATTCGCACCGCATTAGTGTGAATCCGGCCTAAAAAAAGCACCTGTAAAGCGCCTAAAAAACATCCAAGCGTGAAAAGGGTCTAAAAAGCGCCCGAAAGAAGCTGCATCTGCAATCCCAATGTGAAAGACCGAGTGCTTTCACACTGAGGCGCTGCGCTGGCTGGGCGTCAAAAAAAAGTACTGCAAGCAGTTTCTTTGCAGCTCTTTAGGAGCGTTGAATACACCGCGCCTAGGGCCCCTTTCCCATTGAGGGAGATTTTTTTTAATGCCAGAGCACCTGAAAAATGCCACAGTGTAAAAGGGGTCTTGGCGGCGCTTTACCATTATTTTTCAGGCGCTGGCAGTGTGAAAGGGCTCTGAAAGCACTCGGACTTTCACATTGGGATTGCAGATGAGGCTTCTTTCAGGCGCTTTAAACGTTTTTTATTATTATTATTATGCCTAAGCACCTGAAAAATGCCCCAGTGTGAAAGGGGTCCTACTATCCTTCTGTGTCCTTTAATGGAGGATAAAGAAAATTGTATAATTTTTCTTTTTTTGTTTCTTGAAGCCCATTGAGGGGCACAGGTAACAGGTCTCCCCACCCTTAAAGGGTAACTCCACTTTTCTGGGGGGAAAAATATAGCAAAACAAGTGTAGCTTATACAATTGATACACAAGCCACATAGTAATTACATTTTTATTAAATTACCGTTCCTTTTTCAGTCTAAAGCTGCTATAATTTCCTGCAATATGGCAGCTTGGAGGCCTTTTGCACATCATTGGTGTACAGAACTTCCCCTGATGGTATTTCCTGCTTATGTGTTTAGTTTGCTGATTTTCCCTGAAGTCGTCAAATTCTAGGCATCCTTTGCAGCAGAAATGTCAGTTTGGTGAATTGCTTCTAAAGGAAGAGGCAGGCGCTGCAGATTTTCTCATCAGAACCTTGAAAGTGCATGAAGCTCATTAAAATTGAGTCTCTCCTATTCAGAATCGGTATCCGAAAGGCAAAACATCTTTTCATCAGAGCAGAATTGGGAATCTGCAATGAAGTTAAAATCCCTGCAGTGTAAATTGACTATCGGAGACATTTTTTATTTTTTGTCCTGAACAAAAGTGGAGTTAGGGCCCTTTCACACTGGTGCAATTTTGCCGCGTTTTCGCAGTAAAAATAGCGCTATTAAAACGCCCCCCCTCCATTGAAATGAATTAAAATCGCGGCAAAATCTTGGTGTTTTTTCCGCAATTAAATGGGGAGTATTTTATGAGCGTTTTAATAGCGCTATTTTTACCGCGAAAACGCAGCAAAAACGCACCAGTGTGAAAGGGCTCTTACTAAAGATGTATGCACTGGTCACAAAAATGAGGCCTGTTGGTTGGAGAAAGTTTTATACTAGAGCTTACTTAATGTATGTTTGCCAGCATCCAAACTTCCTGAAGGTGGCAGTAGAACCCAAATTTCTGAGAATTTCTATCCACATCAAAAGATTTTATGGTAAGTGCAAAAAAAAAAATATTTTAACTTTAAGGCTTCATTTCCACTGGTGTTTTTACAGCCACTTTTCTGAGCGGTTTTACAGCTTAAAAACGCCTGTCCATGTTTATTTTAGAAGAAAAAAAAAACGCAGCGGCAGCATTTTTGCACGTTTTTTTAATGTCTGGCGTTTTTACAGCTCTATTGCTGAAACTTCAGAACGCACTGGTCCCACGTTTTTTTTTTTGCAGCTTAAAAACGTCTCAGCCATCTACAGCTCAAAAACGTCATGGTGGACAAGAGGCCATAGACTAACATGGACAGGCGTTTTTAAGCTGCAAAAAACGTTCAGAAAAGTGGCTGTAAAAATGCCAGTGGAAATTAGCCCTAAGGCTTGAGCCACAATTTACAGTGTATGGGGGGCCACAGCTACAGTGCTTTTTTGTCCATACAAATGCATTCTAGAAAATTGCAGTACCTGAGTATACGCCCACAACTACTGAAAGGTGGTGTGAGGCTAAACCTGGTGTTTTATAATGCTGCCATATGTGGTTTGTAGGCCATTTTATTAAATATTGTGGCGTGTTCGTTCTGTTTTCTTCATCTTTTTTTTTTTTTGTATCTAATGAACATTTTTTCTTTTGTGATATTTCTAGGAGCAATTCACTGCCATGAGAGACTTGTATATGAAGAACGGTCAGGGATTTGCACTAGTATACTCTATCACCGCACAGTCAACATTTAATGACTTGCAAGACTTGAGGGAACAGATTTTACGAGTAAAAGACACGGAAGATGTAAGGATTTTGCTTTTCTCTTTGGTCTGGCTTAAATATGTACAAAAATATATGGAAAACATTTTAAAGTCTAAAGTTGATCTGTGTGAATTGTCATATGCTCTTCTTTTCTTTTTTTTTTTTGTACCACAGTTTTTTTTTCTTGTTTTGTCTGTGTACATAATATATTCTAATTACGTTCTTTTTTTCATATTTGTCTTGTAGTTGTCTAAGCCAACTCAGTAGTCGGCTCTGCAACTATTTTCAAACCGTAGACCACTGGTATGCCTGACCAGATGTACGGTTTAAAAGGGGCTTGCCTGAATGAAATTTGGGCTGTTCGTTGCTCACTTATTCTTCCTTGTTCTTCCTTTTCTACTCGATGAGTCACTGACCTGGATGAAGCACATCCAGTTTTGCGCCTAAGACCCTCCTTTCTCCATAAGGCTCAGTCAGCCTTCCACTTCAATGAAGACTTGATCCTTTCCTCCTTGTGCCCTGCTCCATCGCACCCAGAGAAGATTTATTTGAAATGTGTGGGCATGGTCAAAGCTATCAGAATCTGCCTTAAAAGCTACAGACTTCCTATTTGTCCTGCCCTCAGGACCTTGTACAGGACCTTCTGCTTCAAAAGCCACCACTGCTAGGTGGATAAGACCACTCATGTCATGAACTTACGCCTTAAAGCACTGCCTGCATTCATACATGCACAGTTGACCAGATTCATTGCTGGGGGATGTCCCTGGGTCTTTGAATATCAAGCCTTTGTACTGTACAATTAAGATAAAAACATTTTTGATTTGCCTGTAAATTCCTCATCTCATAGTATAGTACATTGCACAGGCCACCCTCTGTCCTGTGTTCTGCATTGAGTGCTGCAAAATTAAGGACTCACTGAGTTGGGTACGTATGGGGATATGCCAAGGTAGTGTGTCGACAAATTTGCCCCGTTCAATCACCTGAAGGTAGCGGCCTATAACCCGGGGGTTTATGAATATCGAGCATGTGTCCTGTACCGTACTGCAAAGTATGGGATTTACGTGTGTGTGTGTGTGTTTTTGTCAATTATATTTCCAGATCTTTTCTTCTATGTTGATGTGGCTTATTAACTGCCACATTAACAGCAAAAGCTTCCTCACCCAGACTTGTATTATATCAGAGGGGAGGGAGTATGTCTGACCAGTTACTGTTCCGAAGAGCTGATTACTGAGTACTAACTAGATCAAACACTGGTGCTTACTGGACTTTATTACTGAATTTTATTCACCCTTCAGAGCTGCAATGAGCATCGTATAGTTAATGTTGATACAATGTCTGTCTGCATATCTATATCTGTGCAATCAACTGAAGTTTTTTTTTCCTTCAATAGTAAAATATATGAATGCTTTTATTTCTATATCTTAAATAAGAAATCTTCTTTTTTTTTTTTATTTTTTTTTTTCTCCGGATAAAGGTTCCCATGATTTTAGTGGGCAATAAGTGTGATTTGGAAGATGAGCGGGTAGTTGGCAAAGAACAGGGACAGAACCTAGCCAGGCAGTGGAATAATTGTGCCTTTTTAGAATCTTCTGCCAAGTCTAAGATCAATGTTAATGAGGTTAGTAGTGTTTTGATCTGATATTTGTATTCATTATTTCTGTATCCTTACTGTTTCATGTAATTTTAAAGTTTAATCTTTGATTTATTTTAGTTTTGTCTGTAGTGCTGTCAAATATGAATATGTACCCCAGCTTGTGCTATGAGCAAAACTTTTGTAGCTCCCCTTTCTGGTGTTCTTTTTTCCAGTGGCAACTCTCCAGGAAGCTGGCATGTTGAATCCCTCTTTTCATATTGCCACCTACAGGAGAAATGTACACTAGGCAATAAGAACATTAAAGGGGAGGTTCCCCTAAAAAGAAACTTTTAACATTGCCTGTGTCTTCTTAATAACTTTTAGAATCGGCTGGTAGTTTAAAAAAAAAACACCCGTACATACCATTTTCGGCATGTACTCTCACCGCCGCTTCCGGGTCTGGCGGCCGGGGATGGGCGTGCCTACTTCATTGACAGGCATCCGATCGACGCATACAGCGCGTCACGAGATGCCGAAAGAAGCCGAACGTTGGTGCGGCTCTATACGGCGCATGCGCACCAACGTTCGGCTTCTTTCGGCATCTCGTGACGCGCTGTATGCGTCGATCGGAAGAAGCCGAACGTTGGTGCGCATGCGCCGTATAGAGCCGCACCAACGTTCGGCTTCTTTCGGCATCTCGTGACGCGCTGTATGCGTCGATCGGATGCCTGTCCCCGGCTGTCAGACCCGGAAGCGGCGGTGAGAGTACATGCCGAAAATGGTATGTACGGGTGTTTTTTTTTTAAACTACCAGCCGATTCTAAATGTTATTAAGAAGACACAGGCAATGTTAAAAGTTTATTTTTAGGGGAACCACCCCTTTAAGCCCACATTCACACTGAGATGATGGAATATGTAATTTTATTACAGACTGTCAGTTTTTAGACTACTGAAAGAGGACATTTATCAACTCCCTCATTATGGTCCAAACAAATCCTAAGGTCCAGACCCAATTCTGCAATTTTGACACTTTTTCCAACTACTTTGTATATCCTGGTGGATCATGCCTTTTTTCAGAACAAGATTAGGCTTTCATTTGTTGGTAAATGGTAATGGGTATCTCCTAATATTTTTTTATGAAAGGGAAACTTGTAAAATATCGTTCTTTAAATTTTAGCCTTTCATTTTTATGGTATTGCCATGACCCTCCACCATAAATCCCTGCAGAATAAATTCTACTCCTGACGCTCACAGTGAATACCACGTATGTGTGCATAATTTGTTCTTTGTATCTATAGTAGGGCTAAGAAAAATATATATTTTTTTTTTACCTACCTAAACACATTGACACCCTTGCACTCTTGCTATTTCACTAGACATTTGGAGGAGGAAGCTTAGCGGAATAGATGGTTCTTTTTAGTTAAGAATCCATACTTGAATAGAAAATGTGGCTATAAGGTTGATTCTTATCAATGTCCCAGTAATCTGTATATTGTAATGTTCTGATTTTATTATTTTTAGATCTTTTATGATTTGGTCAGACAGATAAATAGGAAAACACCAGTGGAAAAGAAAAAACCTAAAAAGAAATCTTCATGTTTGCTGCTTTAGACCCTCTTGAAGCAGCAGGTCTGAGCCAGGTGAATGTTAACTTCTTCCTAATATACAGTAGATGTTTGTGTGGATTCACACTTGTATAACAATTACAAATGAAAAGTTCTAGTACCTAGAAATCTGGCCTAGGAACCAGCGCACACTTTAAAGCTGAATTAATTTTAAATGGTTGAATCCATTGGCAAGTTTTTGTTGTGTGCACCGATTGGGGAGGTTTCCTCAGACATGTATCTTGGCACATATCCATGGCAACCTGAGAATTGTTTTTCAACCAGAATTATTAAACTGTAAATACTCAATACAGTGAGTAAAATAAGTAGGGTTGTCCCGATATCGATACCAGTATCGGGACCGATACCGAGTATTTGCGGGAGTACTCGTTCTCCCGCAAATACCCCCGATGCCTAAATAGAATACCCCCCCCCCCCCCTACCATCGCCGCATCACCGCCACTTAGTTAATACGGACGGGGAAGATAACAGCTTTCATTTGAATAGCTGTATCGTTTCCTGCCGCACATAGACACTCTCCCTTGCTCGTGATTGGACAGATCCCGAGCAAGGGGGAGTGTCTATATGCGGTGCGGCAGGAAACAATACAGCTATTCAAATGAAGCTGTTATCTTCCCCGCCCGTATTAACTAAGCGGCGATGCGGCATCTAGGTAAGTGGGAACTGGCTGCATATATGGGGGTGACATGGCTGCATATATGGGGGTGACATGGCTGCATATATGGAGGGGACATGGCTGCATATATGGAGGGGACATGGCTGCATATATGGAGGGGACATGGCTGCATATATGGAGGGGACATGGCTGCATATATGGAGGGGACATGGCTGCATATATGGAGGGGACATGGCTGCATATATGGGGGGGGACATGGCTGCATATATGGGGGGGGACATGGCTGCATATATGGGGGGGGACATGGCTGCATATATGGGGGGGGGGACATGGCTGCATATATGGGGGGGGGGACATGGCTGCATATATGGGGGGGGGGACATGGCTGCATTTGTGGACACATTTAAAAAAAAAAAAAGTATTGGTATTCGGTATCGGCGACTACTTGAAAAAAAGTATTATCGGGACAACTCTAAAAATAAGTATTTGATTCCCTACCAGCAAACAATAATTCTGGCTCCCAAAGACTAGCTACAGTATATACTCATGTGGTACACAGATTAGTCCTGTCTATTCAAGAAGGTGCTCCTAAAGACAAGTCATTATGTGTATAAAAGACACCTGTCCACAGAATCGTTCTTCAATTCAAACCTTACCATCATGGGCAAGAGCAAAGAGCTGTCAAAGGATGTCGGGGACAAGATTGTAGACCTGCACAAAGCTGGAATGGGCTACAAGACCATCAGCAAGAAGCTTGATGAGAAGGAGACAACTGTTGGAGCGAATATTCACAAATGGAGGAAATACAAAATAACCAATCAATTGCACTCAGTCTGGAGTTCCATACAAGATTTTGCCTTACAGGGTAAGGATAATCATGAGAAAAGTAAGGGGTTGGCCCAGAACTGCACAGGCAGAGCCTGTGAATGATCTCAAGGCAGTTGGGACTCCAGTCGCCAAACAAACTATTGGTACACAAAACACTGCCATAGATTAAAATCCTGCAGCGCACACACAAGGTCCCCCTCCTCAAGAAGGCACACGTACAGGCCCATTTGAAGTTTGCCAATGAACAGCTAAATAAATGATTTAGCGAAGGATTGGGAGGAAGTGCTGTGGTCCGATGAGTCCAAAATTTAGCTCTTTGGCATTTACTCGACTCTCTGTGTTTGGAGGAAGAAAAATGCTGACTATGACCCTAAGAACACCATCCATACAGTCAAGAACGGAGGTAAAAACATTATGCTTTGGGAGTTTCTCTGCTAAAAGTACAGGCCGACCTTGCCGCATTGAGGGGCCAATGAATGGAGCCATGTATTGTAAAATCTTGCATGAGAACCGTATACCCTCAGCCAGAACACTGAAGATGGGTCATGGATAGGTCCTCTAACATGACAATGACCCAAAACATACAGTCGAGGTAACAAATGAGTGGCACAAGAATCGCATTGAGATCATGGAGTAGGCCTAACCAGTCTCCAGACCTTAATCCTATAGAAAATGTATGGAAGGATCTAAAACTGAGTTGCCATTCGACAGCCAAGCAACTTTATGGCTTTAGAGAAGATCTGTTAAGAAAAGTGGACCAAAATCCTTTATGAGATGAGTGTAAATCTGGTAAATACAAGGAACTTCCTACCTCTGCTTGCCAACAAGGGTTTCTCCACAAAGAACAGTCATGTTTTGCTTGGGGATCATATACCGTATATACTAGATTATAAGCCGAGGCACCTAATTTTGACACACAGAAACTGGGAAACCATTGGAAAATCTCAGTATGAAGGAACAGGAGGATAAATACAGACAGATTAGGGCTCCATATGTTGCGTACAGGGAGGAGGGGGAGAGGAACGGGAATTTTAATATTTTTTATTTTTTTTCTTCTTCTTCCTTCTTTTTTTTTACTTATTGTTTTAGGATCAAAACCTGTATAGTGGGGTTTCCCTTTTTTCTTCTCTTTTCTCCTTTTTTTCTTTTTCCCTCTATCAGGGACAGGGATTATTGGGGTGGGTCTTGGGTGGATAGTAAGGACAAAGATAGCGTATAAGAATAGCCCAAACCAAAATAGAGTTTTGAAGGTGATAAAGGAGAATTTCGAGATAGGAGCAGTTAAAAATTTGAGTTTTGGATTGGTAAAAAATGAGTAAGATACAATAAAAGCATATAAGAGTGAATTATGCAGAATTGATAAATATGATGTATTACCTGGTAAGTTGTAGTTTGAATATCTTTGTGAAAGAAAAAAAACATTGAAATAAAGAATAAATAAAAAAAAACTGGGAAAACGTACTGACTTGAGTATAAGCCTAGGGTGAGAAATGCAATGCCCATATGCCTGCCTCGCTGTTGCCCATCTGCCTGCCTCATGAACCTGATCTCCTGTCGCTGTGACACGCATCCTCGTCCATAACGCAACACTGACTCCATTTCCCAGCAGCGAGTCAGTGTTCAGCCTATCACGGACGAGGAGAAGGCGGGGCTTTGTTACACTGGACAAGCCACCGACTAGACTGCATTACACGGCGCCGGGAGATCATAAGGCTGCAGATGGGCACAGTGATTCAGGGAGACTCGAGTATAAGCAGAGGGGGCTTTTTCAGCACACAAAAATGTGCTGAAAAACTCTGCTTATACTCGAGTATATACGGTACTTATTTTACTCCATGAACTGCAACTCATTTTATAACAATTGTATTGTGTGTTTTTTTTTCTTTCTGGATTTTTGATGCAGATATTGATATTCTCTATGATATACCTATGATAAATATAGACCCTTCATTTTTTTGTGTGGGTAAATTTACAAAATCTGCATGGGATCAAATAATTTTCGCCACTGTATTATATGTAGAATTGACACTTAAATATAAAAATAGATGTGTTTTATACAGATTTCTTTCTTTTATTTTTTTGTAGAGTACAGGAATGAAGAACTGTTGCCTAGTTGGAAAGTGCCAGCATTCCGATATGTAAAAAGAAATCCAACCATAATTTAACAAATCTGAAAAGGCTCCTTTTTTATTTTATATATTATGTAAACAATTTAGATCTCCAATACTGTTTGCACAAGGTTCTCTGGAAATGAATCAGCTGTATTTCTCTCTGAAAACAAGACCACCACGTGTCAACTTTTGCAATAGTGTTCACAACAGATGTGAAAATAAAGTTACTTGACTCTATTTTGAATGATTCTATGAGAGCATGAATGCATTTCAAATGTTACATGTTAGTAGTTTAATTACATGGTTTTCATATTGACTTCCAAGTCCTGTTTGTAGTCATGCTTGTGTCAAGCCCTAAAATGTAGCTATATATATATATATATATATATATATATATATATATATATATATATATATATATATATATATATATATATATATATATAATCTTGATCTCAATGGGGCTAATACCTATGAGTCACGATGACTTCATTTTATATTTAAAACACATAAGTTTATAATTTCTATCATCTTGCCATTATAATTAAAGCTGAACTCCAGCCAGGTGGAATAGATAGGTACGTCTTTACCTTCGTCCAAAATGCTTTCCATTTCTTTCAGTCTGTTTTGCCCTTTTTATCTGTTACCCCTAAACGGGTCCTATGCCCCCCTTTCCTTCCAAATTTTTGTTAGTGCAACCGGGTGCTGTTTTCTCTTTTAAGGAGAAATTGCTAGTGTTTCTCCTATCTGTATCTTTGACTTCACCACTTTCATACCTGGGCAGGTACAATTATACAACTCCCAGTTACAACTTGCCCAGAGCAAAAGCAACTCCCACCAACCTGCTCCCAGCCAGTGAACAGCCCTAAGCAACACCTGTATGAATGCCCAGCAAAGTATTTGGATTCTCTTGAAATTATGAAAAGTGTCCTTTATAATTCCTCCTGGGAACCCCGGCAGATGTGACATGCAAGGTCTGCTTTGATGCCCTGGTGCCTGGGCACTGTAAACTATGCAGAAGGAGCCAAATATGTCACATGAGATGAGCCTTCATTAATAATAAAAAAAAATTAAGTAAGGCGTTTATTTGTTAAACTGAAAAGCGTTTTTATCCACAGAGAAAGGGCACGAAGGGTGAAAATTGGGCATGACCTGGAGTTCAGCTTTAAGAAAACATTTAGTGTACAATGGTTTTGGGGAGGGATGGTGGGTTCTTTTATAGGGAAAACTGGGAAACTGATTTCTATGAATTTCAAAACTGAAATATATAATATACTAAACTCTAATATTGCTTCTTGTTTTACTGTCACAGATTAAATTACAACTTTTATGAAGATTAAATTTTAGTACATTTTCATTTTCGTGATTGTGTATTTTTTCTTTTTTTGCCACACAATTATATTTTAACAGTTCTGTCTTATTTTATCTCAGTAGCTTATTTATGTGTGCCTTATTATTTTCCAAGATACAATGTCAGTTACTGAATTGTACTTTTCATAGCATAACTAATAAATATAATCTATTTTACAAATACATTTCCAATGATAATCCATTTGATCAGATTTGTATTACCTGATCAGTTGTATTTGCTCAAGTAACTTTTTCTTTATGCCTGTTTTTCACAAGTAGAGGTTTTGTTTATACACAAGATGTTTGTAAAAAAAATCATAAAGTGTAGTTATAAATTTAATGGTATTAACCAGGGAACGGCACCTTTCAGTGCCTACACAGGCAAAAGCTAAACTTTAGACAGATCTAAAAGGTGACCCAGTGTAGCCATGTACTCATAAGGCATCACTAAATGTGTGTTTTAAATGCAAGAGGTGCAAGAACCTGAATTTCTTCTTAGATTGGCCTTCTGGAGTCTCTGTATGGATTGGTGTGTGTGTGTGAGGAAGAAGCTGCTCAATTAGTTAATGTCCTCGCAATAAGCGCAGTGAATTAATAGAGGCACAGCAGCCTAATGCATGGCAGTTGTAATCAACCCCTCCGTAAACAAACTTGTAAAAAACAGATGAACGGTCCGCACATGTGAAAGGGGCCTAAGGGTCTTATCACAAAAATAGAGATTGTATGTCAGGGGCATATTTTTCCTGTTAGGCACTTCCCGTTCCTCTTGTTTCAGCAGGCAAGCATGTTCTGCCTATGGCAGATTTTATGGGAAAACACACCGCTATGCTGGAAACCCCTAGCCTCCTGGTCTACAAGATGCTCACTTTTCTTCTCCACATTCTCTGACTCTGTTGTGGCTTCTGCACTGCCGCAGGACAGAGAGGAAGAGGAGTTGTCATTTATTTAAATAAAGGGAGCATTTTCTTTTGCTTCAGAAGAATTTCCACAGGGAGAGGCCATGTCGGACATTTTCTCTGGTACTGGTGGATAAGATGCACTTCTGTTTAAAACTGAAGCCTCTAGCAAAAAGTATAGGCTACAAGAAGGCTCCTAAGGTGCTCAAGACCTTTTATTTTCACTCTGTGGTAGAAATAGCTTTATACAGTAAATGAGTAGTCCTTTTTTGCAAATTCTTTTTTTATTATTTCAAAGTATAGGAGGTTCCTTGCCCCGGCTCACAAAAGAAAAAAAACATACCAAAAAGAATTACTAACTAAACTTAACATCCCAAAGCTTGCTGCTAAGAAAGGGGAATGAAAGTGCACGGGAAGTATCATTCACGCTATCAATGGTCAGTTGTCTCTACATCAAATTAACCAAGGGGTTTAAGCAGCTAAAATATCTTACAATGCATTAATTTCTTCATCACTATTTAACTAGCTGAAACCGGGTAAGAGTCAAATTAAGGTGGGCTATTTGCAGGGCTATCCTGCCCTGTTGTAGTGGTATCAGACTTCAACCAGATATCCCATACCTTGTTGAATTTTTGAGGGCAGCCCCTGTTCAAATAGGTTTCCTTGTACAAGGGGATGACGGAGTTGACCAACGACTTTCACATGTTTAGGGTAAGAACAGAAGAGAGACTCAATATAAGTATAATGCTTTTCCGGGCATAAAATAGGAGTAGACCGAGTAATGTACGGACAGCTCTAGAGTGGGCCAGACCCTTCACCCGCCTTAGAATACAGACATCTACCTTTTTGGGGTAAAGGGATAGTAGTTAGACAAGTATTAAAATGTAATCCACTTGACCAAAAGGCCTGTAGGGGAGGGCAGTGCCAAATCATATGTAAGTAATTGGCCGTAAAACACAAGTTCTGGACAGATGCACTCCAAAAAAGTTTTTGCCTTTTATTCAAAAAAATGAAATCAAAAATACATGCCACAGCAGAACGGACAGAAGAGCTGACCTGTTTCACACTAACAAACGGTGTTTAGTCATAGCACAGTAATTGGCTGGATCAGCTTGCCATTTGGGTAGGTCTTATGCAGTCTATATGCCATAAAATTATACTTGTGTAATATTTTAAACTGGATCAGACAATCCCTGGAGGATATAAGGTGAGTGAAAGGAACTTCCCATATGTCCTCGGTGTCTTGCTCTGGATGCTCCACCATCCAAAAAGTGCGCAGGTTATCAAAACTGGTGCAAAGTTGGTTGTTGTAGTGCCTTGTAGATCGATGATGGGTTTTGTAAGGGATTTCTCCCAAAGGAACGACTCCATGTCACATAGGTGTATGGTCAATGGGCGAACAGCCAATGTTCGACTCGAACATAAAGATGTTTCTAACTGTACAGTAAAATCGTGACGGAGCTCGAGGAACCGGAAAAAGCAGTTGAGAAAAGCAAATTTGTGCTTAAAGCGGTTGTATAGGTAATTTTGTAACTTTGACCTACAGGTAAGCCTATAAAAAGGCTTACCTGTAGGTGTAAAAAAATTATAATCTCCTAAACCTTTACGGATTAGGAGAGCTTCCTCTAGCGATGAGCTGCTGAATGCACACGGGATTTTCGGCTTAGGGCCCGGCAGCCGCCGGACCTTGGCGGAAAGAAGTCTCTCCTGCATGCGCAGGAGTAACATCGCGGCTCCAGGCAATCGGAACGCTGGAGCCGCAATACCCGGAAGACACGCTGAGGCAACATGTCAGCTACCTCTGCGTGGGACCGGGTAAGTTACAAACGCCTCGTTCTAAGGTAAGTATTTCATTATGAGCTAGTATGCTTTGCATACTAGCTCATTATGCCTTTAACTTTACAGAGTTACAAAAAAATGTTCAGCGGGTTTACTACCGCTCTAAGCTGGTCAAACATCTGCAATGCGCCACCCCCACAGACGTGGAACAAGTAACGGACACCAAAATACGCCCACAGAGAAGGTCTAGGATTGAGAGGAATTCCACCATAAGTAAGCATTAGGAGAACCGTTTCTAACATAGGGAGTACCCAAAACCCATGCCCTATATGCCATCTTCATGTAAATTGTTAGAGGGTGGGGGGCATTCTGCAGGGCTTCATAGGAGCCCACTAAAGGGGCTCACTGCTGATGGTTTGCAATCAGTTTTTAAAATACTTTTTTCCCCCATTTTTTTTTGATACTTTTTAAACGACACACTTTTTTTTTTTCTCAGTCTATTTAAGGGGAGTGGTTAATTGTCCCCAGGTGTATGTTTCTATACAACTCACTTGGATCCTAAAAGAATTGAACTCATGTAATTTCAAAGCCATTTTATCTTGTTTTAAGGGACTTGTTAATGACTGGCTTGGGGTAGGGCCAGTGTGGTGCCCATATTTAAAAATGTACCTGTTAAACTATAGTTGGTAAGATACTGGAGAGTTTAATAAAAGACCACATAGATGAGTTCTTGATGGAAAAATATGCATGCATTATACATACTAGGGGAGTACAACTGGGGGAATCCATGGTAGAGAAGGTTCTGGTGGAGCATGAGCTTAAAGTGTATGTAAACCCCAAAAATGTTTTAATTAAAAAAAAAAAAAAAAAAAAGACTCGTATCTGTTACAGCAGGATGTAATTTCATCTGTGACCAGTCTTGCCATGCCAAGTTAATCTAGCTCTAAGCAATCCTCTGATCCATCTTCAGTAAGATAAAAAACGGATGCCGAGATATATGGGGTCTGTGTCTTCCCCCTTGCTGTGAGTGACAGGTGATTTTCTTTTCTCATACACTAGTGTGAGAGGCATTCTGTGTACTTCACATCCCCTCCAACTCTTCCAGTATGGGCTGCTCCACACCTTAGCATGATTGGGCATGCTGAAGTCATGTGGTGACTTTCCTGGGTTTTGACTGGATCTTGGTGATCATGGGGCATAATCCACGAAACTGGCAGAAGTTCAGTGTAAGAAATATTGATGCCTTACCAAGGGGAGTGTAGAGGTGGGCAGGGAGTCTTCTGACACCATGACTCCACCCACGAGCCCTGGACAACAGACCTGCCCACAGAATGCGGCGTATTACAGGGCTCAAAACTGCTAAAGGGGAAATATCCGACAGGTAAGAGATACATGCAGGAGGCATGTATATCCTTATAGCTCAGGACTATGGAAGTAATTTAGAATGATGAGTGGGTTTACATCCACTTTAATAATAGCATGCAATGCCAAGCTGTGTTTCCAAAACAGGCAAAGTCCTTTCTTGTATTGAGAGAAATCATTAGCAAGACCTCATCTGGAATATGCAGTTCAGTTTTGGGCACCAGTTCACAAAAAGCATATCGGGGAACTGGAGAAAGTCATGAGAAGGGCAAACAAACTCATAAGAAGCATGGAGGAGCTCGGCTATAAAGGTTGGAGGAACTAAATCTATTCTCTCTTGAGAAGATTAAGGGGGGATACAATCAACAATATGTAAAAATACATAAGGGGTCCATATAGTGAACTTGGTCTTGCGTTATTCACTTGTAAGGTCAAAACAGAGGACATGGGGCACTCTTTACGGCTACAGGAAAAGTGATTTCATCTCAAAATACGGAAAGGTTTCTTTACAGTAAGAACTGTGGCATGGACTCCCTCCAGAGGTGGTTCTGTCCAGTGCAGTAGATTGCTTTTAAAAAAAGCCTGGATTCTTTCCTAAATCTACATAATATAACTGGGTACTAACATTTATAGGTAAAATTGATCCAGGGAATATTCGATGGCCTCTCGGGGGGATAAGGAAGGATTTTTTTGCTGGGGTTTCTCTGATTCATGTATATGGGATTGTATGATATATATATATATATCCATTTTTTTATGGTTGAACTACATGGACTTGAGTCTTTTCAACCTGAATATGTCAGGTTATCGGAGGCCAGGTGACAGATGCACACTGTTGGGGTCAGGAGTGCACTGCTAAGGTAGTGGACCCTACGGCTGACTGATGTGGATGGAGCTCTGGGTGGTTCAGGAAACAAGTCCACTGGAGCACCAACATAGATCACACTGGGAGCTAGAGCATGAGATTCCCCAGGGCATGGAGTCTCATGCCGCGTACACACGATCACTTTTTGTGATGTGAAAAACGTTGTTTTATCTCATAAAACAAAGCTACGTTTTTCAAACTTCATTTTAAAAAACGATGTTGCATACAAACCATCGTTTTCTGAAAATGCTCTTGCAAAGTGCGGTTAAGTAAGACACTTTCGATGGCACTCTGTTCCATTGAAGCTCCCGTCTCATAACTTGCTTCTGGGCATGCGCGGGTTTAAAAACGTTGTTTTAAACGTCGTTTTGCCTACACACGATCATTTTTTGTGAAACAAAAGACGACATTCTGAAAAACGACATAACAAATTCAAGCATGTTCAAATTTTTTTTTGGTCGTTTTTTTGAAGCCATAAAACGACGTTTTGCCCACACACGATCATTTTAAATGACGTTTTTTAAAACGTCGTTCTGTTTCATCACAAAAAACGACCGTGTGTACATGGCATAAGAGCCAGCACGCCAAAGGTCGGTATCAGGCAGACAGGCATAGTCAAAGAACAAGCAAAGGTCAGTAAAAGGGAATCAGACATAGAGCACACAGGAAGCAAATCACACAATATTGATCAGCAGGGCTTGGCTTGCAGTGCACAGGTTAATAAAGTGTTTTTGCTGTTAGCGGCTGGGTTGGAACCTTGCTTAAGGGAAGATTACCTAAAGTGGTTGTAAACCCCTTTGTCTTATTTTTATCTATAGGTAAGCCTAGAATAAGGCTTGCCTATAGGTAGTGGAAATATCTCCTAAATGTGCCCAGGAAGGAGGAGGGGCAAAGATGGACACCTTTGTGCACAGGTGACAGCGTGGGCTTTGTTTGCAGGTAAGTGTCGCATAAAGGGCTAGTATGCGATGCATATTAGCCCATTATGCTTTTCGTTTGCACGGAGAAGGTTTACTTCCTCTTTAAGCACACAGGTGAACAGCAATCCGTCTCTAATCTGCACACACCAGAGAGATAAACAGACAGACATGAACATTACTGCAGATTCATGACAGACTATGTAAAGAAATAAAGAGAGTCGGAATCGCGCTCGTCCTATATCTATGGCCAATGAAGGGCACAGTGTATGATATGGTTAATTCAAAAACAGAAAAACCAACAAAAGTAAATTGATAACAATGGCACACAAGAATAAACCTGTATATGGAATCCACCTAATAATCACTAAAGAACTTGCTGATGCTAGATATTTGTGATCAGTTATAAAACACACAAGCGTAATTGAAATTCAGTGAATAGTCCTGGACTAAATATAGTCTCAAAACATATAATAAAATTAAAATTAAAAAATTATATGTATCAAAGTGCAAAAAAAGTCCCCCTAATAGTCATAGAAAAACTGACTTTTAGTCTATTAAGGTGGGTCTGTGCAGTATGGTTCTTCAGGTCTGAATAAATGTATCCTTTCCACACCATTGATATATGTTTAAACAACGAGAAAAATCTCAGGCAGGTATAGATGTATCAGTCTCCGGAATGTCGATCACACATAGGTATTCCCCGGGTTTGAAATGTGGAGTCTCAGCACCAAAAAGGAAACAAAAACAAAAAGACTTGCATAGTGTGAAACCGTATATACTGCTAATTAATCACACCTGTGTAGGGCAGTCATGCAAACGGGGGAAGGGATAGTGCAAACCCACCACCACTGCACATACTGACCCTTACCAGAAATGGACCCCGCAGGGTAAATGCAAGCAAAAAGGAATCGTGGTTCAACAGCCGTAGGGACATCAGCAGATGGCAATGTTATGTTGATAACATGTAATGACATAAGAACTCACATAGTGTAAAACCCAATGGATTTATTCAAGAAAAAAAGATAAAATGCACTTACAACAGATGCAAGTATATGAAGCTTTAAAACAAGAGTGCCGGCCTTAAAAGCTTCATATACTTGCATCTGTTGTAAGTGCATTTTATCTTTTTTTCTTGAATAAATCCATTGGGTTTTACACTATGTGAGTTCTTATGTCATTACATGTTATCAACATAACATTGCCATCTGCTGATGTCCCTACGGCTGTTGAACCACGATTCCTTTTTGCTTGCATTTACCCTGCGGGGTCCATTTCTGGTAAGGGTCAGTATGTGCAGTGGTGGTGGGTTTGCACTATCCCTTCCCCCGTTTGCATGACTGCCCTACACAGGTGTGATTAATTAGCAGTATATACGGTTTCACACTATGCAAGTCTTTTTGTTTTTGTTTCCTTTTTGGTGCTGAGACTCCACATTTCAAACCCGGGGAATACCTATGTGTGATCGACATTCCGGAGACTGATACATCTATACCTGCCTGAGATTTTTCTCGTTGTTTAAACATATATCAATGGTGTGGAAAGGATACATTTATTCAGACCTGAAGAACCATACTGCACAGACCCACCTTAATAGACTAAAAGTCAGTTTTTCTATGACTATTAGGGGGACTTTTTTTGCACTTTGATACATATAATTTTTTAATTTTAATTTTGTATTTTATTATATGTTTTGAGACTATATTTAGTCCAGGACTATTCACTGAATTTCACTTACGCTTGTGTGTTGTATAACTGATCACAAATATCTAGCATCAGCAAGTTCTTTAGTGATTATTAGGTGGATTCCATATACAGGTTTATTCTTGTGTGCCATTGTTATCAATTTACTTTTGTTGGTTTTTCTGTTTTTGAATTAACCATATCATACACTGTGCCCTTCATTGGCCATAGATATAGGACGAGCGCGATTCCGACTCTCTTTATTTTATTGTTTTATGTTGTATAACATTTTTGAGTCGCAGCTGTCACCTGTTAGCTATTTACTGGGTATGCGCAAATTTTTCTTCTTCTATAACTATGTAAAGAAGCTTCCAGAGCAACTGCAGGTCCAGTTGTGGGCATGCTAAAGCATTTAGGCTAAAATGTACATGAAAAAATCGGGGGAAGGCAAGACCTTCCTGAGTCCAGGGCCTTTGTAGTATCGATTCTGAAATCTAGGTGGGCGAGAATCCCATAGAAAGTTAGTAACAGGGAAATTGAATAGTTTGAAAATCAATTTAGGGACCCATATCGGGGAGTGGCACAGAACATTCACCAGTGGAGGAAGCAGTTTAATTTTAAGCAAATTAAACACTTCCGGACTGCCCCATGTACTGTGGCAGGGTGGCCCGGCTGTGCAAAATCTCATACCTGTACGTGTTTTGGGGATGCTGTTTAAGGGGCATGCGCCGCTCCCGCAGTGATTGTTCTTCCCGTTAGCCATGGTTACCTGAAAGGAAACACGTGCAGTTATCATTACTTTGCACAAAAATAGGATTTTTTAATAGAACGTTCTTGTAAAATCCTTTTCTTGGGGATACAGAGCCTTAATTACTTAATGGGTTATGTCGTCGCCACAGGTGATTGAACACTGGCAAACCCAATTAAAATTGAGTTCCTCCACTATATAACCCCTCCCAAATAGAGAGTAACTCAGTTTTGTAGCAAAGCAATAAGTGTTCCACGTTAACTCCGAAGAGTGGTGGGAGCTCTGTGTCCCGTGATGTATTCCCAAGAAAAGTATTTTACACGTAAGCTGTATTAAAAAATCATATTTTCTTGATCATACATCACGGTACACAGAGCCTTAATTACTTAATGGGATGTTCCATAGCAATGCTAAAATTTGAGGCGAGGGAGGCACTGATCAGAATAAGACCGCCATCGAGCCAGAGGATCTATACTGCTGCCTGCAGCACACTACGCCCAAAGGCGGCATCCTTGTAACCTCTAACATCTACCTGGTAGAATTTAGTAAATGTATGGACCGAAGACCAAGTAGCAGCCTTACAGATCTGAGCCATGGAGGCCTGGTGATGCATTGCCCATGAAGCACCAACTGCTCTAGTCAAGTGTGCTTTCTTCTTTTTTACATCATAGGCCTGAATAATGATTTGTCCACCTAGCAGTAGTGGATTTTGACTCTGCCTGGCGCTTTGGGCCTTGTGGCAGAATGAATAGAGAATCAGTCTTCCTTACTTGAGCCGTAGCTTGCAGATAAACCTTTACCGCTCTTACAACATCTGGAGAGTGTAGATTCGGGTGAGGCCACAGCACCACCCTATCTTCATGAATAATCATATACGGTTCTTTACACCAAAAAGCCACCAATTCCGATACCCTCCTAGCCGAGGATATGGCTACAAGAAAAAACAGTTTCTGTGTCAACAGACTTAGAGAAACCTGGTGTAAACGTTCAAAAGGTAGCTTCTGTAAAACAACACCAAATTCAAATCCCATGGGCACACGGGAGACTTAATCGGCGGATTCAACCTCAGTGCCCCTGAATAAAGGCCCTGACTAGGGAATAAGAGACCAGCAGCTTTTGAAAAAATACAGACAAAGCCAAGATTTGGCCCTTGATAGTGCTCAAGGCCAACTTCATATTTAAGCCCACTTGAAGAAAGGCAAGAATCCTTATTAATGGCATTCTTCCTAGGATGCCACTTTCTGGGTTCGCACCAGGAAACATTCTGTAGTAGATGAGCCTGGAGGCCGGCTTCCTAGCATTAACCAGGGTGAATAGGACTGGCCCTGAGAGACCACTTTTCCTTAGAATGTGGGTCTCAACAGCCAAACTGTCAAATATAGACTTTGTAAGGCAGGATGGAATATTGGACCCTGCGATAGTAGGTCTGGGCGTAATGGAAGAACCCAAGGTCTTCCTACGGCCATCCTTACGGTTTCTGTGTACCAGGGTCTCCTGGACCAAACCGGGGGAACCAAAAATCACTGACTTTCCTTCCTTCCTTGACTGGGAGGAGCGGTACTGGAGGGAACGCATAAATCAGGGAATACTGATCCCATGAAGATTGTCAGGGCATCTGAGCCTTGAGCTTAGGGATCTCTTGTTCTTGACACAAAGCTGTCCAGTTTTGCATTGAACCTGGAAGCCAACAGGTCCACATCTGGGGTTCCCCATTTCTAAAATATGATTTGAAACATGACGGGGTGTATAGACCATACTCCTGGACTCAGTTGCTGGTGGCTTAAAAAATCCACCTGCCAATTTTCTACCCCTAGAACAGGGATGTCAAACTCCATTTCGTCGAGGGCCGCATCAGCAGTGTGGTTGCCTTCAAAGGGCAAAGTTGTACATGGGTCCCACTACATACAGAATGCAGAGTTCAGGATTATGCTACCTACACAGTGCAGGAATTCAGGGGTTGCGCTACGTACACAGTGCAGGAATTCAGGGGTTGCGCTACGTACACAGTGCAGGGATTGATATATATCAGGTTGCAGGTTTTTGCTGCATTTTCTGACAGTGCGCCAAAGATGAAGCATGTAGGAATTTTAGTGCGCTTTCAGAAAATGCAGAAAAAACACACAACCTAATATAAATCAATAGGCCCAGCATTTTAGACTGAGCAGCCAATTTTTCCAGTGACCGGGGGATGTCGGCCCTATACGCTGTAATGGGCAGGGACACTGTGATTTAGATATAAAGGGGACTGCACTGTAATGATTATAGTGCAGTCCCCTTTATATCACAGTGTCCCTGCAATCATGCCCCCCTTTTACTCTCTGCTCACTGTGCAGATCTCCAGTTCCTCCCGCCCCCTGCTTCCTTACATTAAAGTCCACACAGACTCCCCCCTTACATCAGAGTTCGCACAGAGCACCATTGCATCAGAGTCCGCACAGACCCCCATTTCATTAGAGTCCGCACAGACCCCCATTTCATTAGAGTCCGCACAGACCCCCATTACATCAGAATCATCACAGAGCACCATTACATCAGAGTCCGCACAGACCCCCATTACATCAGAGTCCGCACAGAGCACCATTACATCAGAGTCCGCACATTCTGTAGTAGATGAGCCTGGAGGCCGGCTTCCTAGCATTAACCAGGGTGAATAGGACTGGCCCTGAGAGCCCACTTTTCCTTAGAATGTGGGTCTCAACAGCCAAACTGTCAAATATAGACTTTGTAAGGCAGGATGGAATATTGGACCCTGCGATAGTAGGTCTGGGCGTAATGGAAGAACCCAAGGTCTTCCTACGGCCATCCTTACGGTTTCTGTGTACCAGGGTCTCCTGGGCCAAACCGGGGGAACCAAAAATCACTGACTTTCCTTCCTTCCTTGACTGGGAGGAGCGGTACTGGAGGGAACGCATAAATCAGGGAATACTGATCCCATGAAGATTGTCAGGGCATCTGAGCCTTGAGCTTAGGGATCTCTTGTTCTTGACACAAAGCTGTCCAGTTTTGCATTGAACCTGGAAGCCAACAGGTCCACATCTGGGGTTCCCCATTTCTGACATATGATTTGAAACATGACGGGGTGTATAGACCATACTCCTGGACTCAGTTGCTGGTGGCTTAAAAAATCCGCCTGCCAATTTTCTACCCCTAGAACAGGGATGTCAAACTCCACTCCCCCCTTACATCAGAGTTTGCACAGAGCACCATTGCATCAGAGTCCGCACAGACCCCCATTTCATTAGAGTCCGCACAGACCCCCATTACATCAGAATCATCACAGAGCACCATTACATCAGAGTCCGCACAGACCCCCATTACATCAGAGTCCGCACAGAGCCCCTTGTAATGCTGTGGACTTGGATGTAAAGGGGAACTCTGATGTAAGAGAGGCTCTGCCCACCAAACCCCCCTCTAGCATCAGAGTCCACAGAGCACCCCTTAAATTCGTTTTATATATACACTGGGAGGTGGGAGAGGGTGAGCTTACTCACCCCAGGATGGAGGGTCAGGGGCGTGCTACCTGCAGCTTTTAAGCGCGTTCAATCTTCACATTTTCCTGGGGATGTGTGGGCGGGCCAGACAGCATCATAGAGAGGCAAGAAGAGGAGGAGCAGTGTCCAAACAGCGTCCGAATCAGCGTTGATTCTGAGGCTGAGCTGTGTGTGAGAGAGACACACAGCTCAGCCAATTAGCTGGGGTTATATATGTGGATCACAACTGCGGAGGCTTCTCAGGTTTGAACCCAGGTTTCACTCTGTTTTATGCAGAGAGTTTGGGTTCTTCACATCACAGCCTCAGGTAGGTAGTTGGCGCCTATTCCTTCATAGGCGGCAGTGAGGTAGACGTAACTAAAGACTATGAGCTGAGGGACCAGAGCAGAGGGGCCAACACAGTACTTAGGTAAATCAGTAGCGCTGCACAGGCATGAGAGGGTTCCAGTAATACTTGGTGAGTATGAGAGGTTACAGAGTGTAGGCGGCTTCATTAGCAGAGGACACTGGTAATTGAGTAGAGCTGCACAGACATGAGAGGGTTCCAGTAATACTTGGTAAGTATGAGTACAATACCAGGACAACTGAGGGCACCTGGGCAGGCGTGAGGGAGTTCTATTAATACTTGATACATCAGTACACTACAATGGTAGTTAAGTAGACCTGGGCAGGCCTGAGAGGCTTTACTAATACTTGGTAACAGCAGTACAATGGCATTTAAGTAGAACAGAGCAGGCTAGTAATACTTGGCAACATTAGCACAGTGCATCTGGCATGTGAGAGATACTGAGCAGACATGTAAGGCATCCAGTAGTACTTGGTACTTAGCAGGGGTCTGAGTACTTGCGGTTTAGGAGTTGGATAATCAGGGATGCTGGAGGTCCAATGCAGGGAAGGATCAGAGAGGTGAAGGTTCCAGTGGTCCTGTGTGGTGATGGCCTGCAAGGGGTCCTGCCTGGTCGTGGGTGATGCCTTGAGCGGGGTGTGCTGATCCGAGGTGACAGATGGTGTTCTTATATAGAGGAACGCCATGCTGTCACCGCTGTAGATTTAAATAAGGCGCCGAGTACAGCGATTGAAGCGGCGCCTGGCTGGAGCGCACTTCTGCGTTCCAGCGTGGAATGCACAAGCCTCACAGGAAGTGATGCCTATAGTAAACAGAATGGAGCGCAGGTGCTAGGGGAAGAAGCAGCTGCGCCCGTTCTACGAAAAGGTAATGCCAGCGGCGTTACAGTGCTGTAGCAACCCTCCTTTTTCTTACATGAACTCGAATGTTCCAGCTGCTGTCTCTGGTTCTCATTGGATAGATTGATAGCAGTAGGCTCCCACTGCTGTTAATCAAATCCAGTGACATGGGATGGGGCTGAGTCCTGTTGTCTGTCAATGGACGCAGCAGCAGGACTCGGGAGCACGCCCGCACGAGTGTCCCCATGGAAAGAGGCACTCAATGAAAATGCCAGGAGCGGGGACCCAAGAAAAGCAGGACCGGGGCCTCTCTGTGCAAAAACCTTGCACAGAACAGGTAAGTTAAGTATGACATGTTTGTTATTTAAAAAAAACAAATTACAATCACTTTAATCCAACATCCTGCAGTAGTCAATCATCTGTTCATTCTTTCTTCAGTGTTAGAATGTGAACAGGCACTCTCTTCATCACGTACAACACAGAATAACAAACCCTAAGCGCCCTTTTATACTATGCATTCATTTTGAATGGCACCCCAGTTCACTAAGTTAATGCACTTTTGGTGTAGCGTGACACAACACAAAGTAGTGCTTTGCATTACACAATTTAGGACATGTCTGATTTTTAGGAGATTTTGTAAAATTGGTGTAGATGTGGTAAAGCGTTAATGCAAATGGACGGTAAAATATTGTTTTTTTTTAAAAAAAGGCAAACTTTTTGACTGCAAAAAGCTAATACAAACAATTTACTGTAGCTGGAGAACACAGGCTCTGGAATCTCGTGGGCACATTTTTCATAGACATTGCCACAGACTACAATGGAATGAATTGCGCAGTTGATGGAGGATAAAACCTAAAATAAAATTACAGTGGGAATCCAAAGTGTGGTGTGAGGACCTCATGAGATACAAATCAAAGGGGGCAAAAATAACCATCGTTTTCCTGTCCTAAGCAGTTTTGTGCAGACAATTCTTTGTGTATCGGCAACATCTGTTCCATGCGAAAGACTGTTCAGTTCTTCAGGGTATATTGTCAATAAAATGTGATCATGTCTGCTTCCAGAAAATGTAAACACTCTGCATATCTCCCAACCCACACGGATTCTGCGGGACTTTCCCGCACAGACAGCACAGTCCCGCAGTCCAGCGAAAGGGTTAATTTTCCCACACAGGAAGCTGTGCAAGAGGGGGCAGCATGGAAGAAGGAGGTGTGTGGAGGACTGTGGGTGCTGAAGGTAAAGAGAGCCAACAGCCGGGCATGCCCCCCCCCCCCCGCTTAAGAACTTCATTGCGCGTACGGAAGGAGGAGATTCACCAACTAACTTCAACAACTATCCCGCAGTGGATTTTTTAAATGTTGGGAGGTATGTGGTCTGGTATGTCTGTGTGACTGGCTAAAGTTATGCCTACTTGCCTACTATAAAGTGACTGACAGTCAATATACTAGATACGTTTTATAATTAAAGTTAAACTAACTTTCTACGTTTTTGTCAGTGGCGGCCCGTCCATAGGGACGCACGGGCGCCGCTCCCCTTCCGCAGTCACAAAAAAAAACGGGCCCTTTAAGAACATTTATTCGGCTAAAATGTCATTTTTACATTTTAACCGCAGTTCTGGCGGCCGTCTATAGAGGGCACTGCAGTGCCACCCCCTCTCGCAAATAACATACATTCGTGCATAATTGCACGGATGTATGTTATTGTTGGTTGCCAGCTGCCTGGTCTATTCAGATAACTGGACATAGGGCGCAGGTTACCTGAATAACGGCAGCTGGTTGGCTGAGCGAAACTGCCTATCAAAGCCAGCGGCTCTCATAGGCTTTCCAAGTACAGCCCTCCAGCTCTCGGATGTCTATTCTCGGAACGCAGGCCCCCTGCGTTCCTTGAAAAAGACTGACGGCCGTTTCAGCCAATCAGGTTCCCGGATTCTGGTTATCAGGAACCTGATTGGCTGAACCAAGCGGGACAAGACATCAAGGGAGGACATGGAAGCGTCAGGTAAGTTCATTTTACAGGGAGAGGGGCGACAATGGGCACAGAGAGCGGCAAAGGGGACAGAGAGCGGCAAACGGTAAAAAGTGGCATCAATAAAAGGGCACAGACAGCACAGAAAAAACAATGGGCACAGAGGCGACAAAGGGCACAGCACAGTGACAACAATGGGCACAGAGGCAACAAAGGGCACAGCACAGTGACAACAATGGGCACAGTGGCAACAATTAAAATGCACAGCACAGTGACATGCACAGTGGCAACAATGGGCACAGTGGCAACAATGGGCACAGTGGTGACAATTAGCACAGTGGCTGCGTTTGATGGCATGGCACAGTGGTGACAATTAATGGCACAGTGGCTGTGTTTAATAGCGTGGCACAGTGGTGACAATTGATGGCACAGCGGCTGCGTTTGGCATGGCACAGTGATGACAATTGATAGCACAGTGACTGCATTTGATGGGATGGCACAGTGGTGGCAATTGATGGCACAGTGACTGCGTTTGATGGGATGGCACAGTGGTAACAATTGATGGCACAGTGGCTGCGTTTAATGGCATGGCACAGTGGTGACAATTGATGGCACAGTGACTGCGTTTAATGGCATGGCACAGTGGTGACAATTGATGGCACAGTGGCTGTGTTTAATGGCATGGCACAGTGGTGACAATTGATGGCACAGTGACTGCGTTTAATGGCATGGCACAGTGGTGACAATTGATGGCACAGCGGCTGCGTTTGATAGGCACAGTGAGGCTGCAATTTTTTTTTTCATTTGCGCCCCCCCCAAAAATGTTGAGCACCAGCCGCCACTGGTTTTTGTTAAAGTTTAATAAGAAAAAATGACTTGCGTCAGTGCTACATTTTGAATTTAAAACGTATTTGTGTGAACTGTGTAGTTAAGTCATGGATTGTGGAAACTAACTAGTGTCGGTGATTGTATATAGTGTATACCACATTTACCGCTGACTAATGCAGCGTTGCAATGCAAGGAGATCAGCTAAAAATAGTTGGATCTGTATGTGCGTTATAATTAATTGAAATTAGTCGATTAATCGCTTAAAAAAAAATCCATTAATCGAACACGAAAATTTTATTCAGTAACAGCCCTACTTTTTTTATTTTTTAAAAGTGGTCACATGACCTCTGTTCTGAGCTGCATAAAAAGAGCTGTGTGAAGTTGGCACCCCATGTTTGTAAAACCTAAATACAAATATACCATTTGTTTGTGCTGGTTTGTGCCATAAAAATTAGCGGTTGTGCCGGTTCGGTTTCTGAGATATTAATTCAATGCAAGCCCAAGTTGCTGAATTTTAAAAACAAAAGCGCCATTCGTTTGTGCTGCAAAAAAAAATGCCCGATGCATCCTCCTGCTCCACAGATGCAAAGGTACCTCAATCCAATGGGTGCAGTTTTCTTGCACGAAACAGATGTTGCTGATACACAAAGAATTGTCTGCATAAAACTGCTTAGGACAGGAGAACAAGGGTTATTTTTGCTCACTTCCCCTGATGGAGCCTGATGCATCCCCCTGCTCCACAGATGCAAAGGTACCTCAAGCCAATGGGTGCAGTTTGCTTGCATCCAGCAGGGTAAGTCTCACCAGGCTGTCCGGTGACGTCAAGAATTTTGGTCGATCAAAAAAATGAAAGATTAATCGAGGAATTAATCTTTAATTTCCCCAGCCCTAGTATTAACCCTTTTTTGGCCGCTAGCAGGGGTTAAAACTGCACCGATAGCAGCCAAATACCGCCGCAATTCCGACAGTATAGCGCTGTTAAAAATAGCGGTGCTATACCGTCACGCACCTCCCGCCCCAGTGTAAAAGGGACCTTACTGTGGAGATTTGTTTGTTGAGATTGGTTGACTCTTTGACCCCTGCAAAGTTCATCTGAACTCCTCACAATCCCCTCTCTGCAACACTAGGGTGGAGGTGGAGCTCACTTCTTGGGGACACAGCACCGGACATGGAAATTGCAGCACAAATAACTTAAAAGTGCGACTATCCCAACAGTTGGTAAGTAAGTACAAATAAAGTCATCATTGTTCTTCAACCAAAACTTTGAACAATCTTCAACCAAAAACCAGAACAATCTTCACATGCTTGAGATAACCCAGCATGTTCTAGACAAGGTCTAGCACTACTATACTTTGACCATTACAGCACATGCATTTAAATGTGTTTTCTTGTGCTTTTGGTGCATTTTAAATGGTGTTAATCATACAAAACTATTTAAACAAATAAATGCATGGAAATTTATTCATGTGTGAAAAATGGTAAACACATCTTTACATGCACCAAATGGATTACCCTGTGTCTTACTTTGTAATGTCGCCTACTTTTTTTTAATTTTTTTATATTCAACCACTAGATGGTGTTATATTCATTATATAAACATACAATGATGTAAGGTAGAGGCCAATCTACAAATGTGAGGAAGGATAGTGACCACAAAAAGTAATGCATGTCCTAATTTTTCAATATGCCTGTAACAGTCAAACTTTTCTGCTAGTCATAATAAAATGTTTACTAGTAAGTCCGACTCTTGACTATGTCCAAATGTACTACTCCAAATGTAGAAACAGTATCAGTTTCCATAACATTATCCTTAGGCCCCTTTCATATGACTGTTTGGACCAGGCCCCCCTGTCAGTTTATCAGGCTGGCCTGAACGGATGGTCGATTCACCCCTTCGGACCAGTGGATGTAAAAGTCTGTTTACATCCACCTACCTTCGATCCGGCTTGCTAAAAACAAACATAAGGGCAACTGTTCTCCTCTGTGTAGGGGGATCGGATCGGATAGTAGTCAGGTGTAAATGGACAACAGAGTCCGTTTACACCTGGCCACCCATACAGCAGAGTGGGCTCTGTCTGTGTCTGCTCTTCTCAAACTGAGCGGACCTCTTATACACCCATTCTGTTCTGATGAGCAGGGAATCAGCGGACAGATCCCCTGCTGATCAAATTGGAGTCTGCCTCTTGTAAAATTCACAGACATTACGTTTTATATGTGGCAAAGCTACAGCATGTATTTTTAGCATATTTCCTTATTTTTGTGTAATCCTGTTTGATAAATAATTGTTGACTGTTGATGGCAAGCTGACCTTTATGCCCACTTCTCCCCGGTTGACATGCTGTAGGCAGAATCAAGCCTGCAAACCTTGCATGTATTACATTTTCCGTCATCTAGGAAGGTGCACATAATGATGATGATGATACATTAACTTATGTTAAAGCTGATCTCCAGGAAAAACAGGTAAATACATGAAATATATACCTGCACACAGTATGAGAGCCATTTTACCCACCAAAAAAGCTTTGTATTTTGTCTATTCAGTCCTAAAATTTACACAGATCTGCCACATAGCACAGTTCCTGTCTGGCAGGGGTGGAATCCAATCTTTTTCTGCAGCACTTTCTTTTTCATTTACACTCTGTTACTAGATAGTGAAATGAGAAGTAGGAAACTGATGAGCTTATCCATGTGCCAATCTTCCCTATCAGCATTCTCCTTTTACTGTAGCACACCTGTTTACTCTTTCTGCTGCTTCCCTTTCCCCCTCTCTGAGCTCTGCTTCAAGAGGCATTTATTTAGTATATGTGCACCCTAACCCTTAAAACAAACCATTCAGTTTCAAATATAAATGCAATTAAAATATCTATCAAAATATAAAAAATACCTTTTTTCTGCTGGGGAAATTAAAGAATAATTTCTCGATTAATCTTAAATTTTTTTAATCGATCAAAATTCTTTTGATCAATCAAAATTCCTAATGTCATTGAACAGCCTGGACAGTGAGACTTACCCTGCTGGATGCGAGCAAACTGCACCCATTGGATTGAGGTACCTTTGCATCTGTGGAGCAGGGGGATGCATCAGGCTCCATCAGGGGAAGGGGGCAAAAATAACCATCGTTTTTCTGTCCTAAGCAGTTTTGTGCAGACAATTCTTTGTGTATCGGCAACATCTGTTCCGTGCGAAAGACTGTTCAGTTCTTCAGGGTATGTTGTCAATAAAATGTGATCATGTCTGCTTCCAGAAAATGTAAACACTCTTGTATGTCTGTATGACTGGCTAAAGTGATGCCTAATTGCCTACAATAAAGTGACTGACAGTCAATATACTAGATATGTTTTATAATTAAAGTTAAACTAACTTTCTACGTCTTTGCTAAAATGTAATAAGAAAAAATGACTTGCGTCAGTGGTAGAGGCCAATCTACAAATGTGAGGAAGGAAAGTGACCACAAAAAGTAATGCATGTCCTGATTTTTCAATATGCCTGTAACAGTCAATCTTTTCTGATAGTCATAATAAAATGTTTACTAGTAAGTCCGACTCTTGACTATGGTATGTAGCGATACCCCCTCGGGGGCCGCTGGTTAGATGTAGGATCGGCGTAAGTTAGGTTACCTTTGACGAGTCTAAGGAAATTGATGTTGATGTTTTCTAAATGCTTTATTCCTCGGTCAAACACGACCAACATCAACAGGAGGTAGACAGGACAGGTTGATGAAGTAAAGGAACCTTGCAGTATCAGGCTTGGATAAACATGAAAGCAAGCCTGCTTTCAGTAGAAATAGTCACTGTTCATCGCCACTCTAGCCAGAGTGGGTAAGTGCCTCCGGACAGACTTCTGCCACAAGCCTGGCAGCTGAAGTGTCACTTTAGATTTCTGGGAGGTAACAGGCCCCTGCCACGGACCTGGCTCTAAGGATGCCTCTGCCACAGGCCTAGTACTTTGTAGTTTCTGATTAGGTGAGCAGATCCTCCCAGTAAATTGAGCTAGGGTCACCGATTGACAGTTGAAATATACCTGTCACTGCTTGGTCACCAGATCCTCGATGGTTCACTCAAATCTCTCAGACAACCTGCCTCTGGGTTCTCCTCGAGCCGATTCCCCATCGTACAGCCCTCAGCTTAGGATGTCTTTAGTATAGCTGGGGACCCCGTAAACCCCTTTCAGCATCCGCTTGGAACTCCGCATAGCACGTGGCCCTGGCCTGGAAGGCCATATCACCGGGGCCCGTTTGATGCGCACACCCTAAAGGTGGGTGTCGCACCTGGAACCTTGAACCCGCGAAGAGCCAAAGAAAATGACGTCTGCCACAGATATACCCTCCCCCAGCCTTTCCCCAGCCTGCCCCACGAGGGTAAAATTCCTCCAATTTGCTGCTGGGGAAAAGTGGCTCCGTCAGAACCCCTCTGGCGCCACCTGCTGCCCAGGGGTGGGAAAAGCACCCCTGGAGCACAGACTGACCCACAGGACAGTTCAGAAATTACATCAGCCCAAACTTAACAGATTATGAATGAGAGCAAAATAACTCTCCCATTCTCCCACTAACTTTAGCGTAGTGCCCATACTGAAAGTAAGGGGGCGCTACATGCTCCCCCCACTTGAAATTACACTGTCCCCAGTGTCCTAAAGCATTCAAGCCTGAATGCTAGCCTGATACCTGCCAAATGACAGAAAAGTAGGAAAGAAGGGAAACATAACTTAAAATATGAAGTTACACTATTGGTAATTTAAATAACATATGACATACAAACATACACAACCCTAGCTGCCCATTTTTCGCAGTGTTGATAGTAGGTGGGTCCAATAACCTGCATAGGAAATATAAGAAAAACAAATACAAAAATACACATCCTAATATATTAATAACTTTCCCATATACAAATCTCCAAGGTCAGAATTGAAACTGCATGCTCGAGCCCGAAATTTCCCTTCCTCCCAGGGAGTTTTAAGTGCTGAGCATAGTTAAACTCTGTTGCAAGAATGTAAAAGAAACTGTATATACATTTTTCTGTTCTGCAGAGAGCGTTGCAGAACACTGCCCCTAGCGGTCAGTGTGCTGGTACTACGGCAGTCCAAGCTTATTGCAAAAAAATAACAGCAGCAAAACGAAGCAAAGAGGTACAACAGTTCTTTCGCTGAATCTTCCGATGCTGCATAGAAGTTTGCAAGGCCCCACTCTCTAACTGACTGAAACCAACCCCTCCCAGAGTTCCCAGAGTTCTGCACAAGTGCACCCATGTGGATCTGGAGGAGCAGGGGGGGGAAGGGAAAAACTGGGAAAGAATAACTTGAGTGGGGGCGAATCCCCTTGTCCAAAACTTCTTCAAAGTTAGTAGGCCATACAAAGCCGACATGTATTTTACTTATAAAATCGGGGGTCAGGCAACCAAATAGTGTCCCCTCTGGTGGTTGTGGATGGCACTGAAAAAGTCTGGTCTTCTTTCCCGGGGGAATTCAGCACAACCAGGTCCCGATAAATGTGGCGGCCCCAGCTCCAGTCTCTGAGACAGTCCTCAAAACGTTTGCCCACACAAACAAAAGCATAGGGGGGTCTCACGTTCTTCCGGCGGGACATTTAAGTGGCTCCACAAAGCACTTAGGCACCATCCCTCTCTCTCCTGGTCGATCTGGTAAAGAAGAGGAGGTGGCACATATGGGTATTCGTACCTATACTCAGTGGCAACCTTCTGAACAACCACACGCTGCAGTCTGGCCAAATTTGGTAATGGTGAGTGTAACATTAGACACAGAACTTGACTCACCGACTCCCCAAGTTAGCTGCGGGACATCCACAGACGGCTGTTGGGACCCAAGCGATGTGGTCCGGCCGGAGCGTTTCTTCCTCCTCCGAGTACCGTACAAGGCATGGGATCTTCCAAAACCCTGCGACTCAGGAAACCGCGGCTCAAATAAGTAGTCCAGGAGATCATCTCCTCCCGAATGGGACCCAACATCCGAGGAATTTAACTCCTCGGCCAGCAAATAGTTGTAGACCTTGGATGGGTCTCTGGGCCAGTCCGGTAGGGAGCGCTGAGGCCGTAGGCCTCGACCGCGGCTGCAGGAGGCTGGAGTAGGTCCTACTCCAACAGAGGCATGCCACACGGACATCACTGTACTGGTCACATCAGTTTGGCTGGTCACGCTAGTTGGGTCATCTTCGGTCATCGGGCTTACCTCCGGAGAGCAGGGTGGCGGGGTAGCCGAATGTAGGGTCAAGGTTGATGAGACCGAGATGACTTCATTGTTGGGAGCCTCCGGCTCTACAATATTCACCGATGGGGAGGTCTCCGGCCTTGTGACTTCCTCCTCCGCAGTGATGGCAGCCGTAATAAAGTCCACCCTGTACTCCTTCGGAGTCTTTACGGGTAATGCGGCTATAAAGAGATAGGCCTGACACTTCTGACATCGGGCGAATGGCTGGATCTGGACCAACAACTGCTCGCAGCAAGTGTAAATCAGTCCCAGCATCTCCATGCCTCCGCTCGACAGGAGGGCAAACTGTCCCTTAGTGGACATATGAACCCCAGTGTCTGTCACTGACACTCCAGGCGGGGTAAACATGTTGGAGACCCCCGATGAGGTGATGGGGGGTCTCAGTCGCTGAGTGGTAAAACCCGGTTGCAGGAAGGCAGACATCCCCACATGGTACTGCAACTGGTGGTTTGGCACGAAGATGGGCGTTACCTTCCTTACTTTGGCGCGAAAATTTATCTGACGTCTCACTGGGGAACTGATCGCTGGTTAGCGTCAGTTGCAAAGTTAGCTGGAAGCCAAGGACATGTCTCCGGCTTGGAGGGTGACACTAGATACTGTGTATTAAGGGAGGATTGTAAGTTGAGCTTGTGCTCTCTCACCCGAAAGGCCCGAGCTGCCTGGATTCTTCTTAGAGGGATGCGTTGGTAGATTGCTGTCCCACAACACAAGGTTTCCTGTCTCAGGCTCTCCACTGTTTCAGTTGTCAGCTGGATGGCTTCCTTGGTCTCCTGGAACACGAGCTGGGTACTGCAGTCTTGCTTCCCTCAGGATGGATGGTCTCCCAGTGGATTTAGGCCTTGGCTTCAGGCCTAATATCACGGCTGCGTTGCTCTCCACAGCTCCACAGAGGAGAAGAGGCAGGTCCCAAGAGAGCGAGATCAGTCCCTCCCTTTCCTTAAGTAACCTCCCCCATAAGTCTGTGCGGAGGTGTCACATGCTCCAATAATGCAGGGAATTGTGGGAAGTGGCTACTTGTAGTCCCACAATGCACAACTTCTTAAAGGTATCATACATATTTACAAGCGTGGATAAAGTTCCAGCGGGGATGGCCTGTCATTAGACTCTGACATGATGACCCCGCTATAGGTATAACAGATGTCCCTCTATTTCCACAACCCTTTTTATCCCCAATACCCAACTAATCTCCCGTACTTAATATTAACTGAGACCACACCAAAAGTTGGGGAAAATATATAGGCCGCCAGTAGCAGCCTTACTTTATTAAAAAATTTAATTCAACATAACATTTAACCATCTGTTATCCACTCCACCTCGTGTTGATCTCTGCAGGAACCTATCCCATATATATAACTATGAATTGCCCTGCGGTCTCTAACTCAAACTGACTGGCCTCAAGCCAACCGGCTGGCTCAGAGACAAAACACGTGACCGCAGGGCTCAGAACCAATATTTTTCCATAACCTCCTCTCTCTTGAAATCCCAATATCCGGACCCATCTCACCGACAGGTCCTAACTTCTGTTATCGAAGATACCATTCCTCGCCCGCAGAGACCAAACACCTGCTGCCACGACAACTCTCCATCGATTCCTGTGCAGTGAAACAAAGCAGACACAAACTACACTGAAGACACAAACACACAAAAAAACATAACCATCAGGGGAGGGTGGGCGGGAACTTCTCCTCACTCCGTGTGGTCACAAGGGCGGGCTCTTTATGACCTCCCCTTCTCCCCCCACCTCCTCCCATCCAATCGTGCTGCTTGTAACAAAGCAGCACAGCTTACCAGGGGAAACACTGTTCCCAGTTAACCCCGTCATGCCAGCCCTTCACCTATTCCACTGTGGTTCATTGCTCCAGGCTTTTCTGTCTTTTTTCACAAAACAATATTAGACCTGTTACTGTGCTTTCCCTGTCACTCCCACTGTCGATGCAAGGCAAAGCATCACATTCACTTAATATAGCCCTCCACAGACATAGATTTACCTTCCTTTCATCCCCCCACGACTTTGTTCTGGTCCAGTACACCTGGAAGTAATGAGCATTGGCTCCTAGCACCAATAAAGTGGTGGATATGCTGCTGGACTGTGACATCGGGTGGTGGCGGTGATTTCCTTGAATGAAGTGATTGTAAACCTGTATGTATACCCAGTGAAGTGACTGGCCTTAGGTAATACACACCGATGAAACAAATCCTACATAAGTTGTACCCATTTATTTGCTGACCCCTGTTCTCTACAGCCTTCTACAACACACATTTTACACAGAATCTCTCAGCGCTAAAAAACAGGGGGCCCAGAAGTCTCTCGCTGTATATTTCAAGTGAGGTGAGCTTGGAGCTCAGTACATATGAAACATGCACAACTGTGGCTATCAATCACAGGCTGAGTGCTGTAGCTCTTCTCTCCCATCACCAATTCTCTCTTTGAGTTCTGAAAACCTGTCAGAAGTGACTCATACAGATACCAGAGGAAGAGGGCAACAGAAACAAATCACACAATGATTTTGAAAAGAGGCAAGTACACAGCATATAATGGTGTGGTTTGTTCATATTAGATGTTTAGGTTTGCAACCACTTTAAGGGCTCTTCAAAGTATGTAGATTCTGACAAGCAGGATTAGAACCAGGAACTTTAGTTCCAAAGTTTTTTTTTTCTCCTCTTTTACCTGTTGCCCAAGGTTGTCCTCAATTCAGTAATTCACCTGCCCAGTGAATCCAGTGCGATCCACTGCTCAGGTACCTCAGGGAGCCCAGCAGTCTCTTCCGGGTTTAGGCATGCTGACTTTACAGTTGTCCAAAAGACAGTCATTGACACCCTCCACAAGGAGGGTAAGTCACAAAAGGTCATCATTTCTAAAGAAGCTGGCTGTTCATAGAGTGCTATATTCAAGCATATTAACCACTTCAGTCCCGGACCATTTGGCTGGCCAAAGACCAGAGCACTTTTTGCGATTCAGCACTGAGTTGCTTTAACTGACAATTGCACGTGCGACGTGGCTCCTAAACAAAATTGATGCCCTTTTCTTGCTATATTTTTTGGTTTGCGTCTAAACACTATAGACCAAAACTAAGCTGTGTGGCCTCATAGCAATACAATACATATGCATATACACTACAGATTTAAATGTGGCGTATTGTATGCCCTCTTTGCATGAGCCCTTCATCAAGGGCAGGCAGCAGGAATACAGTATCTCACAAAAGTGAGTACACCCCTCACATTTTTGTAAATATTTTATTATATCTTTTCATGTGATAACACTGAAGAAATGACACGTTGCTACAATGTAAAGTAGTGAGTGTACAGCTTGTATAACAGTGAAAATTTGCTGTCCCCTCAAAATAACTCAACACACAGCCATTAATGTCTAAACTGCTTGCAACAAAAGTGAGTACACCCCTAAGTGAAAATGTCCAAATTGGGCATAAAGTGTCAATATTTTGTGTGGCCACCATAATTTTTCAGCACTGCCTTAAAGAAGAACTCCGGGCAAAAACGGTTTTCTATTTTCTTGTTGTTGATCTCCTACCGTCATAAACTATGCCATCTATCTTCTTCTGAGCTCTGTAGTAACCTGCTGACTTTACAGAAAAAAAAACTGTGGTTTCCTGTTTTTAAGACCGCTGGCTGATATTCCTCCTGTACTCGTAGCCAGCGGTCTTGTCACTTCCCACTTGTAGTTCTATATACAGCAAGCAGGGATGTACTTCCATCCTCACTTGCTGTAGTGGGCAGAGGGGGTCACACAGCCCCTCGGTCTGTACCACCCATAGAGGTGGTGTCCTCCTCCCTCCTCTTCCTCTCCCAGCCAGTCGACGTCCCCAACACCCCCCACCTGTCATGCTGCAGGGGACTGTTAGGAAACTCCAGCCATTGTAAAGTCTTGCCTCCTTGACCAGCATTGGACCTGGGTGCTGTCTATCACAATGCCGGTCGAAGAGAAGTGGACCTTACATCACCCAGGGTTTCACAAACATGATCGCCGCTCTGTGTCATTGGGTGGCTCTCCTAACAATCCCTGCTGTACAGACAGGCACAAAGAGGGGGTACTTATGGGCACTGAGGTGGCACTTATGGGCACAGAGGCAGCACTGATGGGCAATGATAAACTGCACTGATGGGCGTGAGCCATGTGACATTTCTTTTAAACTCGAGGGCGTGGATGAGTGACCCCGCCCCGTTTTGATGCAACAGGGTTTCTGTCGGCTTCCCTGTGGTGTCACAGATGACCCAGCCCCCCTCTGGCGCATTACGAGAAAGCCGCCGGAAACCCCCATTACGTCAGAACGGGGCGGGGTCACTCGTTCCAGTCTGTGGCTAGGCATCGGAAGAGGCGCATCGTGGATTGGATCTCCCGGTGGGACGGGAGGCCCGGTCAGAGGCAGCGGGAAAGAGGTATGTCCCCTCCTGCTCCTTTGGGATAACAACCAAGCGGCTTTTAGCCGCATCGGTTGTTATCACTGGAAAGCCGTTTGCCTGCTCTAAATATCGGTACCGGGATGATGCCTGCAGCTTCGGGCATCATCTTAGTATAACCCCCGCAAGCCAAGAACGCATATGTGTGTACTCTCGGCAGCAATGGTTAGAACCACTGCCCCTGAAAAAAATCAGTTTTTAAAACTTTTTTTTGCATTGAAACATGTGTCCTGGGGCAGGACCCTTGTCCTTAATTTGCATATTAGCCTTTAAAATTCGCAACTTTTGATTTTTTACATTCGAGTCCCATAAACTTTAACGGTGTTCGAATGTTCGCGTGAACTTATTGCCTGTTCGCATGTTCTGGATGCGAACTGAACCGGGGGGTGTTCTGCTCATCCCTAGTCCTGACAGACAAACTCCCATGGTACAACAACCCCAGGCAAGATATACCCGAGAACAGGCAGGATGTGACACAAAAAGTCACACACGACCCAACCTCTGCAGCAATCAGTTAAAATATTGAAAGTAACACTGTACCAATATACTTAAAGTGATTGTAAAGGCTAGTTTTTTTTTCCTACAAAAATAACAATGCCGTAGACTTGCACAGGACAGCCCAGATCCTCTTCTTGTCGGGCCCCTCTCTCTTATTGTTTGCCCCCACAGCAAGCAGCTTGCTTTGGGCGCACCTGGGCTGAGTTATAGCTGAGTTATAGCTCCCTGTGTCCATTCAGACATGGAGCCCTGATCCGACCCCATCCTCCCTCTTCCCTGATTGGCTAGCTAACTTTGATTGACAGCAGTGTGAGCCAATGGTGTCACTACTGTGTCTCAGCCAATCAGGTAGGGGGAATCTCAGATTTGGCTCATGAACATCGCTGGACAGAGAGGGACCTCAGGTAAGTGTTAGAGGGGCTACTGCACACAGAAGGTTTTTTATCTTAATGCATTGAATGCCCTTACAACACCTTTAAAGTGGTATTAATGGTTCAGCTTTTTGTTTTAATAACAAACATTTTATACTAACTTGCTCTGTGCAATGGTTTTGCAGAGAGAAGCTTGATCCCTTTCTTCTGGGATCTCCCGCCAGCACTCCTGACGCCTTCTTCACAACCAGTGCCTCCAAGTGCATGCTCGTTCCCGAGCCCTGCTGTATGCATCCATAAGACACATAGAGCAACATTGGCTTACTGGCTGTGAGCTGCTGTTTCAATCAATGAGAATAGGTAGTCCAGGAACAGACGAGGCTCTGGTGCACATCGCTGGTTTAAGAAGGTGCTCAGGTGGGTATTGGGGGGGGGGGGGGGGGAGGTCAGCAGCACATAGGTTCTTTACTTTCATGCATAGAATGCATGAAGATAAAGAACCATCAGCCTTTACAACCACTTTAAAGCGGAAAATATATTAAAAGCCAGCAGCTACAAATACTGCAGCTGCTGACTTTTATTAAACGGACACTTATCTGTCTAGGGTGCCTGCGATGTCGGCAGCCGAAGCCAAGCAATCGCTCGGCTCTCAGCTGCCCCCACCGGCGTCCTCGGTGAGGGAAATCGGGAAGTGAAGCGTTGCGGCTTCACTGCCTGGTTCCCTACTGCGCATGTGCGAGCCGCCCTTGTACTCTGATACCCCTAACTAAAATCTAGTGGAACTAATCGTCTTTAGACAAGTAAATAGAGTCCAACTGTGTGTAATTTAACCACTTCAGCCTTGGAAAATTTGGCCAGGCCATTTTTTGCCATACGGCACTGCGTCGCTCATGCGACGTTGTACTGGTTGCTAGGGAAACCCACGGTCCCACGGTCCCAGCAAACACTAACAGTTGCGGACATTACTGGTGGCCTGGCGGTCATGCCAGAAGCGTCACTTGGTCCGAAGTGGACCGTGGGCCGCCATTTAGTGATGGCCGATCTATCACATAAAATCACAAAAAAATACATTTATATTTTTGGTTGTAACATGACAAAATGTGGAAAATGTCAAGGGGTATAAATACTTTTTTAAGGCACTGTATATGAGGTTCATTCATTTTGTAACATGGATACAGAAGTACTGAATGGGCACAGATTTGGGCAAACAATGCCAAATATGTATCTAAAATTATTTTGTCAGAATGCAGACTTGGCTCAGTCTGCATTGAACATGGTAATTGCCCAGTAAGTTTAAAATAAAACCCTTAGAAGATTAAAATGGTCTGAATTTGCCTTTAGCTTGAAGAAGCCTTGCAAGCCTGTCTAATCTCACCACAATCTCTGATCTATGATGTCAGCAGCTGACTGGAATAATCTTTGATTCAGTGGGGAACAATGCATTATTCAACAAGCTATGGAAACAGAACTAACTATGCTTTGTCATCTGTTAATTGCTGGCCTATTCAGACATTCGCAATTATGTTTTTGGTGGAGGCCACACCAAGCTTATTGTTCATTTGTTCTACAGATGTTCAGTGTAGAAAGCAATAGATTTGAGGCCATGTAATAGAGGAGGATTTAATGCGCTGCTTTTATAAACAATAGAATTGTTCAGAATGGCATTGCTTAAAGGCATATTTTTATATTGTTTTTCCAGCACATCCCACAGATGCTCGATTGGATTGAGATCTGGAGAATTTGGAGGCCAAATTAACACCTCAAACTCAATATGTTCCTCAAACTATTCTTGAATTCATCAGATCAGTCCACCTTCTTCCATTGCTCTGTGGTCCAGTTCTGTTGCTCACATGCCCATTGTTGGCGTTTTGGCGTGGGCACAGGTCAACATGGGCACCCTGACTGGTTTGCAGATACACAGCCCCATAAACAACAAACTGCAATGTTCTGTGTGCTCTGACACCTTTCCATCAGAGCCAACATTAGGTTTTTCAGCAATTTGAGCTTTACTAACGCCTCTATTTTATTGGACTACACAGGGCCAGTTTTCGCTCCCAATGTACATCAAGAAGTCTTGGCTGCCAATGTCACCGGTTTTCTTTCCTTGGACCACTTATAGTAGGTCCTGGCCACTGCAAACCAGGAACATCCCATAAGAGCTGCAGTTTTGGAGATGCTCTGACCTAGTATTTTAGCCATTACATTTCAATTACAATTCTTTAGGCTCCGTTCACATCTAGGTGATTCTGCCCATGATCCCGAATCGCTGCAAATTGCGGGATGCCCTTGCAACCCATGTCAATTCCAATGACACCCCATGAATCATGATAAAATTGCGCAAACAGAATCACTGTACACTTGTCACCCAAAAGAAGTTCCAGTTCGGGCGGCAAAATTGCGCTTGGGGTGCCATTGGAAGTGACGAGGATTGCAAGGGTGTCCCGGGATTTGACATGATTCGAGATTGCAGGCAGAATCGTGGCAATTCCACCCGCGATTCAGAACGCTTTCATGTGAACGGAGCCATATGCTTGCCCATTTTTCTACTTTCAACACACCAACTTTAGGGACAACATGTTCACTTACTGCTTACTCTACCCCACCCCCCTCACTTTCAGGTGCCATTGTCACAAGATAATCAATGTTAGTAACTTTACCTGTCAATGGTCATAACAGTGGCTGATCAGTGTATACTGATTCCTTCTAAAAAAAAATAATACTTGTCTGGATGTCTTTGCATTATTACTTTCTGAGTCAGTTAACTGTAAAGCCTTGTACACACGATTGGATTTTCTGCTGACCAAGCGTAGGACTTTTGTCTGAAGGGCTTTGGCCAGGAAATTGTATTGCATACAAACGGCCAACAAACACGAAACGATGTGTTTTTTAGCTCTTTAGCACCACCCTTTGGGCAACTTCTGCTAATGTTGTGTTATGGTGAGCATTGCTTCTGAGCATGCGTGTTTGTACTTTGGAGTTTTGTCTACAAACTTGTGTACACACGATTGGAAAATCCAACAACACGCAATTGTTAACAGACAATTTTAAAGCATGCTATCCCACGGAAAATCCGACAACAATTGTCCGATGGAGCATACAAACTGGTCAGATTTTCCAACAACAGCCTGTCATCCAGGGGTGGACTGACAACTTATGGGCCCCCTGGGCAATAGGAGATTATGGGGCCCCCGCAGGGGCGGACTGACCATTGAGGAACACTGCCCGAGGGCCCCATGCCACTAGGGGGCCCCATCAGGGTTTCCAGGCTCATTAAAACCAGGGACAGTATGTAAAAATCTATGTTTTTTTTTACATCTGTCCCTGTTATGTCCAAAACCTACATGCATTTGATGTGAAAATCCCGAGATTTTAGCTGCCCCGCCTCTGTACTGCCACCTGGCTTGGTGGCCATCTGTAAGCCTGGGGGCCCCATAATCTTCTATTGCCCGGGGGGCCCATGAGTTGTCAGTCCACCCCTGGGCCCCCGGGCAATAGAGGATAATGGGACCCCCGGGCAATAGGAGACTATGGGGCCCTCCGGGCAATAGGAGATTATGGGGCCACACAGTATACACACACACACAGGATTTTCCTGGACTATCTCGGTACTGATAATAACAGAATACAATGTAATATAAAAATAATGAATTTATTGTAAAACCAAATGTACAAATAACATTCTTAAAAATAAACAAAAAACAGATCCTCAGGGGTCATCCAGGGGACATCTGTAGTTGTCAATTGATAGATTGGTCAGAGTCTCGACTAGTTTTGCGGTAACCTGCTTCCTCAGGAGAGCCAATCTATAAAGCAAATGATATAATGAAAACATATACAAAAAATAATTAAATAAAAATTACAGCGTGTTGAAACAAAAATAAAATGGGTAGCTTACCCAATGGATGGCAAATACTGTGCGAACTGTGGCTGCCCAGGCCGGACAAGGGGGAGTGTGAGTGGATCTCTATAAAATGAAGTAAGGTAAAATGAAGGGAGATAGACCGATAAAGTATAAGGCTGCCATAAGGAAAGGGGGGGGGGGAGTAGGGGGCAACGGGGAGAGAAAGAAGGAGGAGTGAGGAAAAACAGAGAGGGAAACAAGAAGGGAGAAAACAGGGGGAGGGGGGCAGGAAAGGGTGGGGGGAAGGGGAGAAAGGAGGATTCAGGAAGGAATAGGGGTCGGGGGAAGGATAGACAAGGGGAAGGGGGGGCTTGTGGGGGGGTTGGGAGGAAGTAAAAGAAAAAAGGGGGGAGGGGGGTTGTGTGGGGTAGGGATATATAACTCACCCCGACGGGTATGTCAGAAGATAACCCAAAGTATAAGGGTTGCTGGGGTTGTAAAGGCTGGAACAGGTGGGCGGATAATAGCCGGCTAATGCAGCTACATGAGGGGTAATGTCCCTGGTTTTACTGAGGCTGGCAACCCTGATGGGGCCCCCTAGTGGCTTGGAGCCCGAGGGCCTGAATGGTAAGTCCGCCCCTGCTGTCATCACACAATTCCTGTCGGATAATCTGATCCTGACTAATTGCAGGTAAGCTACTCAGAAAGTATTGAGATGATTGCATTAGCATGATAACCAGGCATGCAGCATGTGTGGAAGGAGAGGTCAGCAGTATCACCCTCCATATTTCTCTCTCTTCTCAATACTTTGAAAACAATGAGTGTAACCGGGAATCCTATCATGCAGGAAGTGGCAGAAAGAAACCTCTAATTATGATGGCCACTTAGTTAATTTTACAATGCTTGGCTTTGCAAATGACTATCAATTCCTAATGTAAAACCAATTATAGAACGATGGGACCTCTATCCACAAGCATAAAGCACCTTCTTCAGCAATGTCATTTCTGCTTTTGTAGGCATGAGATAAAGGAAAAACAAAGAATAGCTAATTGAATGAAATGGTTGTAAGCATGGCGAATAGCTCATAATCAGTTCCTTATTTACACAGCACCACGTGGCTTTTTAATAGTTTATGGGCAATCAGGCTTGCTGCACAGCTGAATTGCTGTTATTATGTTGTATTAGACCCCAGCTGATTGCCTAAACCAGACTGGAGTGTGAAGGTTAGGCATTTGTAGGACAAACACAGCATAATTTACTCTTCTTTGTTTTGCGATCATCAAGTATTCATTAGAATTCACATCTGTACACATTAACTCATGCCAGGAGTTCTAGTTTACAAAATTGGCATTTCTCTAAACCCTTAGGCTGCTGGTAGCAGTGGGTAGTATTTTGGGGCTTTTCCTTGAAATGGTATTAATAGACTTATTAATATAAAAAGGCTGCATTGTTTGGCGTGGACTTATCTGTAACCTATTATTGTTTGCATGAATAAAACAATATGCTGTAACTATAAATGTTTGTAAAAAGCTTCTCCTGGTATTTATGTGATAGGGGAATGTTTTTGTTCCAGGACGTAAATCGCATGAGTGCGGTGGTGCGCTTGCAGGACAGGAAATAAAAGTCCTGCAAGCAGCATCTTTCGGGTGGTGCTGGGGCGGTGTAGACACTTCTCCACCGCCCCTGCCAATAAAATCAATGGGCACCGCTTCGGCAGCTCCGCTTTTAACCCTTTATTCGGGCACTAGCAGGGTTTTTTTTTTTTTAAATCTGCCTTAACCACTTAAGGAGGGCCCCTTGTATATATACTGCGGCAAGGTGGCCCTTAAGCACAAAATCATGTACCCGTACGTACTTCTGAGTATGGGACATGTGCCACTGAAGGCCAGCTCCCGCTGTGATTGGACACAGTAGGAGCCAATCACCGGGTCCAGCAGGGCTGATGACCTCCCGGAGCCCAGCAATCATGCGGCGAAAGGCAGAATGGAAGTCTGCCTGTGTAAACAAGGCAGATCACCGTTCTACTAGTAAGGAAGACATATGTAGCAAAATCCCGAAGGGGCCACTGGTTTAAATTTGGGCCTGCCGCTACCTCACCGTTCACCACGTTCGTCTTAGGGATCCTCCTTGGAGAGTTATTCACAAATGTCTGCACCAACACTCTTTTCTTCCAAGATTTTATTAAACAAACTCAGACAGAGGGATGGAGGGTAAGGGGAGATCCAGGTACCTTGGGTTGCGGATCACTGGTACGTTCTTGGATCCAGAGGCCAAAACGTTTCCACACTGGATTCAGCAACAACTGGATAGGTCTCTCTTACTGACCTAGCAACCGGTGCGAAGCTTGTTCAAAAGTCTCTGCTACAGATTTGATGAGTGCAGTTAAGCGGTTGCACAGTCCTCTGCCACAGGACCGTGTAACCACACACACACTTTGCAAAGTTCCAAAAGACACAGCTACACAGTACCAGGATCTTTCAGCCAGCCGGCAGGACTGTGAGGTAGATTGGCCAGGATGCGTCCTCCAATTAAGTCCCCAATTGTTCGGCTTCTTCCCACAGGCAAGACTGCACAGGACCACCCTTGGACCAGTAGGCCCCAGAAACTCCTAGGCCTACTCTCAGTAAACGGAGCCTCGGGCCAACAGGCCCCAAGGGGTGAAGAACTGATAACACATCCCGGAGGCCAGGAGGGCCATCAGGTCCGGATCGGAAGACCCTGGCCAAAATGGTGTCTTTCCCTTAAGTACCCTCTCCCAGAATGCACAGTGGCGGAGACCACACCCACTGGGCTGCTTCTGGGAAAAGAATACTCAATATACCCAGCCAGCTGCATTTCCAACCTTAACCCGTGGTGACAGCGACAACTACAGTCAAGTGGAAAATGTGCAACGCAGCTGAACTGGAACAGAAACTAATAATTTGACATAATCATTCCGAGCTAAACTACAGCACAGATAACTTAAATTTACAAATAGCGCCTACCTAACAGGAGCAGGGCGCTACACATAGATCGTGTGTTTCTGCTAAGGAGGAACACCTACCTCTGTATTCCTACAGTGCAATCATCCCCCACATAGTAAAAAAGCACTCCCAGGGAACAAATGTAACCCTTTTATTGCCCCTGATGTTAACCTCTTCACTGCCAGTGTCATTAGTACAGTGACAGTGCATTTCTTTTAGCACTGATCACTGTATAGGTGTCACTGGTTCCCAAAGAGTGTCACTTAGTGTCAGATTTGTCTGCCGTCATGTTGCAGTCCCGTTAAAAATCACTGATCGCCGCCATTACTATTAAAAATATAAAAACATTTAAATTCCATAAATCTATCCCACAGTTTGTAGACGCTATAGCTTATGCACAAACCAATCAATATATGCTTATTGGGATTTTATTTTTACCAATTGTAGACCTTTTTTTGTTTATAGCACAAAAAATAAAAACTGCAGAGGTGATCAAATACCACCAAAAGAAAGCTCTATTTGTGGGAAAAAAGGACGTCAATTTTATTTGACCACGCAATTGTCAGTTAAAATAATGTAGTTCCATATTACAATAAATGGCCTGGTCAGGAAGGGTGTAAAATCTTCCGGAGCTGAAGTAGTTAAGCTTGGTATACACACTTATTTTCTTTGTTATGCTAGCTGGTTGAAAAAAAAAAAGAAATGAGAAACTGACGATGATGTGTAATGCAGGGATTTCTCCCACTTAGCTATTGTATTCTGAAATTCTTGCTTTCCAGCATGGCTGTTCTACAGAAGCTGGTTGTCAGTCTGGCTTCTGTTAAACAGAGAAGAGTACACACATACTGAGCCATTGCTTTGCTGCTGTCAATCAAACCCAGTAAGACGGGAGTGAGGCCAGAGCCAAGCCATACAATGTGCATCAATAGACACACGCAGCATGGATCGAGCCTGCACGAGTGCCCCCATAGCAAGCAGCTTGCTATGAAAGCATGTAGAATTGAGGAGGAGCCTAGAGCACCAGCAGGGGGCCCCAGAAAAGGAGGTTCAGGAATGCTCTGTGTAAAACTATTGCACAGAGCAGGTAAGTATGATAGGTTTCTTATTTTTAAAAAAACTTTTAACTTTACAAACACTTTAAAGTGGAAACAAGTTTGCAATACTCACCTCTGTTTCAGCTGTCTGATGCCAGAATCTTCTTCCAGTTTTTTTTCCAGGTGCCAGTCTTTGGTGCATGTGCAGCTCAGTGTACCTTTTAACCGCTTGCCGCACGCAGATATACGTCTGCAGTATGGCACGGGCAGGCAAAAGGACGTACCTGTACGTCCCCTTTAAGAAGCGGTTGTTTGTCTTTGTGAGCGCACCCGTGGGTCCCGCAGACTCGATCGCCGCGGGTATACCCACGATCGTCTCGCAGAGAGATAGAACGGGGAGAGGTTAGTGTAAACACAACATCTCCCCCATTGGTGTTCGCAGCCTATCCCAACACATATGCATGTGTATATGGAAAGACTCCTGCGCTACCAAGGGGGATGGGTGGGAGTGGAATTGGGCTGGAAGGTGGACTGGGGATTCTGCAGCAGACTCCTGACACTCTGTCCTGGGCAGAGAGAAAAATGTATATGTAAAAGAAGGGGGTGTTGTCTGCGCTGAAAGTGAACAGGGGGGGAGGAGGGGGGGGGTGTGGGTGATAGGGGTGAATGGATGGGACGGGTGGCTGGATGGGTGGATGCAGGTGGGTTTAGGACAACATGATAACCAACATAATCGAAACAATGATGTGAATGAATAAACACATAAGGGTGATAACCAATAAATACAAAAATTATTACAATAATTATTACAATAAGGAAAAACCCAACACACTAGCCAGTGTAATGTGAAACCAGTGAAAAACAATCCTAAATCCAAACTATAAGACCAGAGAAAATTCCATGAGGAAATGCCTCTGGATGGAAAAAATATGAAATAAATAAAGTCTCTAGTGAAAAAACCCAAGAGTCCAGATAAGTCCAAATTGAAATGGTGGTGCCAGGAAAGGGTGACAGCAGAAAGCACCTCAGGTGGTCCCCAGCTCCTCACCTCAAGGCTATAGCTCGGATAGCCTGCAACAGCACCTCCCGGTGGAGGACAGTGATCCCTCGGCAGGGCAAGCAGCAGAGGCACTCCTCAGCGGTAAAGGTAAAGCAAAAAAGAAGAAAGCGAGTGAGTGACAATAAAAGACGTCTGGTAGGCAACTAGTGTCACTCGTACATCCACTCACCCCGGGGTGATGGATGATGGGCCTATCTCCCACGAACAGCGAGTTCGTACTTCTAATGGCAGATATCCTCTTCTAAGCTGGCCAGATGGTCACTCACAACAAGGGATCTCTCAGATGGCATACATGATAAAAGAAACAGACCATAGCGCAATCCCGCAAGGTAAAAAACACATTTAATAAAAAAATAAAACTCACATTTAAAACGATCCAAAAGGCACAAAACAAACAGACGTCAGGAACACACTGCGTCAGGCGTGTGGACTCTGTGGCTCCTAGGATCCCTACGCGTCTCGTCACACCTCGTGACTTCCTTAGGGGATAATGCTGGTGAGACTTCCTAATCTTAAATACACTGCTCAGTGTATTTAAGATTAGGAAGTCTCACCAGCATTATCCCCTAAGGAAGTCACGAGGTGTGACGAGACGCGTAGGGATCCTAGGAGCCACAGAGTCCACACGCCTGACGCAGTGTGTTCCTGACGTCTGTTTGTTTTGTGCCTTTTGGATCGTTTTAAATGTGAGTTTTATTTTTTTATTAAATGTGTTTTTTACCTTGCGGGATTGCGCTATGGTCTGTTTCTTTTATCATGTATGCCATCTGAGAGATCCCTTGTTGTGAGTGACCATCTGGCCAGCTTAGAAGAGGATATCTGCCATTAGAAGTACGAACTCGCTGTTCGTGGGAGATAGGCCCATCATCCATCACCCCGGGGTGAGTGGATGTACGAGTGACACTAGTTGCCTACCAGACGTCTTTTATTGTCACTCACTCGCTTTCTTCTTTTTTGCTTTACCTTTACCGCTGAGGAGTGCCTCTGCTGCTTGCCCTGCCGAGGGATCACTGTCCTCCACCGGGAGGTGCTGTTGCAGGCTATCCGAGCTATAGCCTTGAGGTGAGGAGCTGGGGACCACCTGAGGTGCTTTCTGCTGTCACCCTTTCCTGGCACCACCATTTCAATTTGGACTTATCTGGACTCTTGGGTTTTTTCACTAGAGACTTTATTTATTTCATATTTTTTCCATCCAGAGGCATTTCCTCATGGAATTTTCTCTGGTCTTATAGTTTGGATTTAGGATTGTTTTTCACTGGTTTCACATTACACTGGCTAGTGTGTTGGGTTTTTCCTTATTGTAATAATTATTGTAATAATTTTTGTATTTATTGGTTATCACCCTTATGTGTTTATTCATTCACATCATTGTTTCGATTATGTTGGTTATCATGTTGTCCTAAACCCACCTGCATCCACCCATCCAGCCACCCGTCCCATCCATTCACCCCTATCACCCACACCCCCCCCCTCCTCCCCCCCTGTTCCCTTTCAGCGCAGACACCACCCCCTTCTTTTACATATACATATGCATGTGTGACATATTTACCATCCTCTTCCACTCTCTCTCTATCCTGAAATAATGAGGGAAGGAGGGTTGCAAGGGAGCACACAAGGGGACCTGGGCAGCAAAAAGAGGAGGAATAGGGACAGGAGGAATGGCACATATTGGTACCGATCCCTGTATTTTCCTCTCGTGAAAGCAGAATGTTAGCGAGAGGGAGAGAATGAGAAGCCTACTTTCAGCTGCTGCAGGAAGAAAATACAGGTCGGTTCTACTAAATACAAACCTCACCGCCCCTCCTGTCCAGGTTCTGGCGGTCGGTAAGGAAGGTTTGTGGTTTACCTGTTATCTACCTACAATAGACAGGTGGGTCGTGATTGACAGGTTGCCAACCCCAGGATTAGGGTGTGCCCAGGCACATCCGGCACGCCTATGATCTCCCCGTTCTGCCTAGTGACACTGTCACTGATCGTGTTCCCTGTCATCGGGAACACGATCAGTGACGTGTCACAGCAAGCCATGCCCCCCTACAGTAAGAATCACTCCTTAGGGAACACTTAACCCCTACAGCGCCACCTAGTGGTTAACCCTTTCACTGCCAGTGTCATTTTCACAGTAACCATGCTTTTTTTTAGCACTGATCGCTGTAAAAATGACAATGGTCCCAAAAATGTGTCAAAAGTGTCAGATGTCGCACGACCGCGCAATTGTCAGTTAAATCGACGCAGTGCCAAATCACAAAAAGTGGCCCGTCATTTAGCAACAAAATGGTCCGGGGCTTAAGTGGTTAAACGAGACTCAGAGCTAAAGACCTCTGCAATAAAGAGCCTGCATTCTAGCAGTTTATTTTACATTTTAGGCTTTACTTCCATTTTACTGGGGTGATCAGATGAGGATTAGCCTGTGTTTAGCTTCCCTGGGATGCGACTTTATCTGTACATATGTGTCATTCATTTAGAAATTCCATGGCAGGTCCTGGCTAGTTTCAGGACAGACAAATGGCTGCCATACTCAATGAGATGTCTGGCCAATTTCAAATCTAGCTAAAGACTCAGCTCTTGTAAGACGTTTTAGGGAAACGAATGTTTAATAATTTCCCAAATTGCTCAAAGCTAAAAGTGAAATACAGGAAATGACTGTTCTCTGAAACTCACCTCTTAATCACTTTAATCACTTAATAATGTGTAAATTAAACTTTGAAGTTTCTCTGGCAGTGCAGGCTTTATCATGGACCAAAAAAAGTAATTTATATGTCCATTAAATACTTACAGAGGGATCTGGGATGTTTTTGTTTTTGTTTTTTATTTTCAGTCCTAAATTTGATTTTTTTCAATTATTCTTCCACGAAAATAAAACCTTCTAGCAGGTAACTTATGTGATAGATAAAGGTTTGTATGTCTTTGTAACTGGTGGGTTATGAGTAGGTTTTGATGCAAAGTAATGTTTGATAGTTACCTATTTAAGGACTGTGTACATTTTTATTATTTTAACCACTTCAGCCCAGGAAGAATTGGCTGCTAAATAACCAGGCCATTTTTTCCGATTCGACACTGCGCCGCTTTAACTGACAATTGCGCGGTCGTGCGACGTGGCTCCCAAACAAAATTTACGTCCTTTTTTTTCCCACAAATAGCTTTATTTTGGTGGTATTTGATCACCTCTGCGTTTTTTATTTTTTGAGCTATAAACAAAAAAAGAGGGACAATTTTGAAAAAAAAAATATATTTTTACTCTTTGCTAAAGTAAATATCCCCAAAAAATATATATATTAAAAAAAAATCTTTCTCAGTATAGGCCGATATGTTTTATTCTAGATTTTTTTGGTAAAAAAATAAAAATCACAATAAGCGTATATTTATTGGTTTGCGCAAAAGTTATAGCATCTACAAAATAGGGGATAGTTTTATGGCACTTTTATTAATATTTTTTTTTAAAGAGTAATGGTGGTGATATGTGATTTTTATTGTGATTGTGACAATATGGCGGACACATCGGACACTTTTGACGATATTTTGGGACCATTGTCATCTTTACAGCGATCAGTGCTATAAAAATGCACTGATTACTGTGTATATTACACTGGCAGGGAAGGGGTTAACCACTAGGGGGCGAGGAAGTGGTTAAGTGTGTCCTAGGGAGTGATTCAAACTGTATGGGGGCTGGGCTACCAGTGACACAACATTGATCACTGCTCCCGGTGAGAGGGAGCAGTAGATCAGTGTCCTGTCACAAGGCAGAACAGGGAAATGCCTTGTTTACACAGGCATCCCCCTGTTCTGCAGCTCCGTGACACAATCGCGGAATACCAGCAGACATCGAGTCTGCGGGTCCTGCGGGCACGGAGCTAGCAGCGTGCGTGCCCGCATGGTGGGAAATTCAAAGCGACGTATGGGTACGTTGCTTTGCCAAGCCATTCTGTCGATGTATATATATGCGTGAAGCGGTCAGCAAGTGGTTAATGCACATTTTTTAATGCATTTATCCAGTTTGCATTTAGTCTAGGTTCACATCTATGTGGTTGTGGTTGATGCGTTTTTCAGGCACATGTGGTGCTTTTTGCTTTTTTCAAACATTTTTCATGCATTTGTGTTTTGTGTTTTTTCTGGTTCCCTTTAAAAACATTGGCCCAGATTCACAGAGCGATTACGCCTGTCTAACTGGTTAAAATTTTGCGCGCCGTATCACTAGTTTAAATCCTCAAACCATGATACGGCGGCTTCGGGCTTCGATCCGAGAGGCTTACGTCTTCGTAAGCCTACGGATCTACTCTGCGATATTTTTGCGGCCGCTGGGAGGAGTCCGCGTCGTTTTCAGCGTGGGGATATGCAAATGACTTTTTACGGCGATCCACGAAGATACGAGTGGTCTTCGCAATCGATTACGTCATTTTTTTGCTACGTACTGTTAGACCAGCTATTTGCTGGTCTAACGGTGTGTAGCCCATGTTAAGTATGGCCGTCGTTCCCGCGTCAAATTTAATTAGTTTTTTTTTTTTTTTAACGTAACTCGTTCGGGAATAGGAATGTCCGTAAACGACGCTACTCAAACAACGAATGACGTAACGACGTGATTTCGCGCAATGCGCGGCGGGAAATTTCTGAACGGAGCATGCGCAGTTCGATCGCCGCGGGAACGTGCCTATTTTAAATGCTTCACGCCCCCTACTCGCGTAGATGGCTTGCGCCGGCAGAAATACACTACGCCGCCGTAGTTTACTGGACAAAATCTACCGGGATTCCACGTAGAGCCAGGTAAAATACGGCGGCGTAGTGTATTTCTGATACTCTACGCGAATATAATTGTATGTGAATCTGGGCCATTGCATATAGCTGGTTGCTAAGGAGCGGGGCAAGAAGCCAGCCACCTTGTCCTTAGCAACCAATGAGAATTTACGGCAAAAAAATTTGTGGGTAAAAAACAGCATGGGGTCCCCTCCAAATCCATACCAGACCCAAAGGGCCTGATATGGGTTTTGGGGGACCCCATGCTGGTTTTTTTTCCACACCATGGCAAGCATGGCGTGAAAGGCATGACAGTGACAATACTGGAAGGGGCAGTAGAAAGGGATGTTGCTGCTTTAGTATTACAAAGTACCCTTCACACAGTGGGCATTTTACACTAAACCAAAGAGCAGGTCCTAAGTCCATGGTACACGCTGTACTCTGTGCCCCCAATCTCATATGCTAATCAACCAAGGACCATGCACTTCTAAGAGACAGACTAACACACTGCTCCAATTTACTTGCATGCAACATGCATTTAAATTTAAAGCTCCCTTGTTTTCTCAGGGACATTTTGTGTTCTGGGGAGAATGTCCTGTTCCTCACTGGAGAATGCCATCTTGGAATCTTGGTCTGATTCTTGACTGCATGCACATTGTTTTCTAAATTTGTATCTCTGCTACCTGCATGATTGTCCCCTCATTATTATTGTCTGTGGTTCCATCTCCTGAATTGATAACTGCTACTAGGGTTGCCACCTCATCCCTTTAAACCCGAACACATATGAATTACACAGGTTCTGAGGCTAATTTAATGCAGGAAGGGCACCAAGTGAGTTTAATTACCACCTTAATCAGCCACAGAACCTGTGTAATTAATATGTGTTCGGTTTTAAGGGATGAGATGGCAACCCTAACTGCTACCCATCTATTTAATGGCCTCTACTCTGTTACCCCAGACTCCTTGTGTCAGGGTCTGGATCACCTACGGGTGGCACTGTGGTACTCAGAGCTGAAGGCCACAGTTCCAGTGGCCACCAGCGGGTGTCTCCCAGCAGCCCTCAGTAATTAGGATCCACCTGTTTCTGGCTGCTGGGAAGATATATAACCTCTCTCTTGAATTGCATTTTTTCTTTTGGTTGATTGATGTTGTGTGCATTAATTAACCTTATTTGAATCGTATTCTGTCTGATTCCAGTTTCCTAAGTATGGATACATGGAACTGGTCATCCCTGCTGCCACTGGATACCTGCACTCTGTATCCCTGACATAACACTTGGACTAGGTTCAAATTGGTGCGTGTGGAACACCGCATGTGATTGCCACAAGAAATGTATTTTCTATGACAAATCACATGGTGCAGGAACTTTTTTTTTTTCGCACTTAAATCACATTGCATGGGTGTTCACACCCAGGAGATGCAATTCTAGCAATTGCACTGCATTTTGCGACCTGTTTCAGGGTGTCGTTAACCTAACATTGACACCCACAGCAGATCGCATGGATTCCATGTGATTTCTATGCAGTGTAGATTGTAATGCAGGGAAACACAGCAAATCTTGTGTGTTTCCTGCATTATATCATTGTAAACCAGGGCTAAACCCCACTAAACTTCAGATCAGCTGCACTTGGGAACTGGGAGGTATCAGGTCTTCATTCACCAGGTCTATGCAATCACCAGACTATGGTACCTGCTACTTTTGGCATATGTACTACTCCTTGTCCTCTTATCTTCTGTGTAAAGGTAGTCTATGAACTCCAACAATTATGTGACAAATGGAATATTTTCTTTTTTCACAATATTTTCTTTTTCTTATTAAAAATGGATCATTCAATAAACATTACAGGTGCTTTCTATCTCTCTCTCTCTCTTTGTTTTTTTTTATTCTGAAGCTGCTATTAATTCTTGGTATTTTTTTTTTTTTTTTACAAATGTATTTTTGACGGGAGCAACACAACTAGCATTATCATGTTCCTACCAGGCTAGGTCAGTCATGAGTCATGACTATGTTTTCGATGCTGAGGTAGTTCTGCAAAACAGAAAAAAAAGAAACTTCTCTCTCCCCAATAAATGACTGTTGTGATCCCACTCATTCTCCATCTCCTAATTGGAGTATATTCTTAAAGGCTGGGTTCACACTTGTTCCGACAACGCTCCTACATTGGGAGCTCATGTAGCATGACGTGTGAAAATCAATGTTTCCCTATAGCCGCGTACACACGGCAGAGAACCTCGACGGGCAGAACACATCGTTCCGCCCGTCGAGGTTCTCTGCCGGCCGTCAGATTCGGCGACCCGCCCGTCGGGAATGGCAACCAGCCATTCATCCAGGCGGGCCGTCGAGCAAATAGAGAACATGCTCTCTATTTCTGCTCGACGGCATTCCCGACGGGATGCTCGCCGAGAGCGTACACACGGCCGAGGTTCTCGCTGGAATGCAGCTTCCAGCGAGGTTCTCGCTGGTTTCTAGCAAGAACCTCGGTCGTGTGTACGCCGCCTATGAGAGCCGTCTTAACTGATCCGACACAAGTCTGTCTGACTTTGAAAACGTTCCCTGTACTACTTTGCTCCGACATTCATCCCATTGAATATCATTGAAGTCGGACCAAAGTAGGAGCCTTGTCCTTATCAGACATCCGACATGTGATTACAGCAGCAGTAAAAGGAATTTATCTCACTCTGGGATTGTTTTGATTGGTCAAAGAACAAGTCAGACTATCACAAAGTCGTTTCAAAGTAGTATCCTGTTCATGAAAGTCGAATGGATGTAGGACCAATGTAGGATGAATGTAGGACAGATGTCGCAGAGCAAAGTAGGATGAAAGTTGTACTGCTGTCTAGTGTGAACCCAGCCTGAGAGTATGATTGCTAGGCACACACAGAAGGTAAGAAGTTGAAATTTCAACAAATGCAATGATAAATTATTGCTACCCTGATCCTCCAATGCTTACTTTCTGCAGAATCTTATGGGCGAATCAGAAGGCTTCTGGCTGCAACAGGGAGTGCAGTAGTCATTAAGCACACAGAACACCGGATGTGACTCCATATATATCATTGATTGAGTTTTTTAAAAGATTCTCTCAAGGTGCCGGAAAGAGACCATTTAATGTTGGGTAATGGGGTTCAACATTCTGAAGAGCTGTAAAAGATGTTTAGATAATACTGTCAGCGTATGGGAAATATTTCCATTATTAAAGTAGAACTTTAGGCAAAAGTTTTTTTCTTCATTTTAGAGCAAGGGAGGGTTATAACCCCTGTCATATTTCTTTCTCCATCTGTGTCCCATTGCAGAGATTTCCCTTCACTTCCTGTCTCATAGCCAAACAGGAGGTTTTTTGGGGACCCCCAGGCAGGGGCGGATCCAGAGCCTAGTCTCGGGAGGGGCACTGCCAGAAAATAACTGAATTTAATGTATAATAATGTGTACATAGGTCAGTAGGATGTAGGGTAGTGTGCAGGGAACATCAGGACAGAGAACAGGGGTCATTAGGATGAAGAGCAGTGTACACGGATCAGAATAACAAAGAACTATGTGTCACTAGGGGGGTAAAAACGGCACACACGGGGGGAATCAGGAGAGCTTACACTGGGTGGGGGGGGAATCAGGAGAGCTTACACTGGGGGGGGATCAGGAGTGCTTACACTGGGGGGGGGGGGAATCAGGAGAGCTTACACTGGGGGAAGTACAGAGGGACGGGGAGTGCAGTCCAAGGTCTCTAAGCAGTTTCTCATGCTAAGAATGGCTGCCAATGGTCCCGACCGTAGTTATGGTTACCCGGTGAGCAGGAGTCAGTAATATTTTCTCGAGGGGGGGGGGTGCAATTGCCCCCCCCCCCCCGCGGATCAGCTCCCGCCCCCAGGTCACCAGAACTAGCATCCCCATTGGAAGATTTCCTCTCTATTAGTTTTCTGGGGACAACTAACATTGCCACCTTTTCCTTAAATCAAACCTGAACACTTTAGCAGCGCACAACATTTTTTTTTATATAGTATAAAAAAATATATTGCTATTAAATAACATTTACAATCAAATGACATTAAAAACAAGTCCCCCTTTACATTAGAGTCCACAGAGTTCCCCATTTACATCTGAACTTACAGAGTTCCCTTTTTACTGTAAGAGGGGAATCTGCAGACTCTAAAGTAAGTGAGAACTTTGGAGACTCTAAGGCCCCTTTCACACTGAGGCACTTCTAAACTGCTGGCAAAACACTGAGCACTTTTGAGGAGCTTTCCATTCATTTCAATACAGAGGGGTGTTTTTTCACTGGCACAGTGTGAAAGCATTTATTGATTTTAATGGAAATAGGTTTTCAGGTGCTTTTCAGGGTTGCTAGGCTCAGTAAAACCAGGGACAGTATGTAAAAATCAGTTTTTTTTACATCTGTCCCTGATATGTCCGAAACTGACATGCTTTTGATGTAAAAATCCCAAGATTTTACTGCCCCGCCTCTGCACTACCTCCTGGCATGGTGGCCATCTGTAAGCCCGGGGGCCCCATAATCTTCTATTGCCCGGGGGCCCCATGAGTTGTCAGTCCATCCCTGGCTCTGCCCCTATATCCACCCACAGGACTCGTCTGACTGAGAGCTGCCTCCCCCATTCTCCATAATAAGCACAAAGATCAGAAGGAGAGTTTGTATGCTGCCATGTCTTGGCATCAGGAAAGGAAAATTACGGTAAGTATTTGATACAATTTTCAATTTTCCTGACGCCAGACATGGCAGCATACATATGATAAATTATGAGCTTTTGAGAGGGAGGGTTTAATGCTATAAACTTAATCTTTATTCAACAAAAAGACATAGAAGATTGGATAGACTTCCTCCCAAACTATCCTGTAGTAAGAGCTGCTGGATACACCCTGTAGTGTTTTAAGAGCATATAATGTGATGACCAACTAGCCACTTTGCAGACTGTCTCCAGAGACAACCCTGCCTGTGCCGTCCAAGAAGATGACATCACCCTGGTTGAGTGATGAGCTCTAACCACCTCTGGAGATCCTTACCGGCTCTACATGCCCGGTGAATATTTTTACTATTCAGGCCGAGATGATTCTGGCCGAAGCCCCTTACTCTTTACATTTTCACGATCCTGAATGTAGAAGTAGCCTGTGCTGATCATCTGATTCCGCTGGGAAGGCTGGAAGCACCCATTCACTGGAAAGATGAAATATGGATGCCACTCTTTGGAACAAAATGATCCAATGGTCTCAGCACAACCCTGTCTGGGAAGAACATGGAATAAGGTTCTGCCTCCCCAGATTTTTGGAGTCAACACACTTTCCCCTGAAATCATGGCTAATAGAAAAGTCGATTTTAAGGAGATCTCCCATAAAGAACAGTCTGTCAGAGTACGATGAGAGTTTGCTAGAAAATTGAGGACTACTGCCAGGTCCCATTGAGGGAACCTATTTCTCTTGGGAGGGCGTAGTCCAAGTACCTCTCTCATGAAGTGATCCATCAGCAGGTTTGCTGCCCATTTCTTTTGGGTAAAAGCCATGATGGCTGAAATTTGCACCTTAAGCAAACTGAGCCCCAAATCTAAATCAGGTTGTAGAAAAGACAGGATTTGAGATAAATTTGGGTCACTAGGGTCAAACTGACATCCAGCGGCAAAGCTTGTGAACCAAATCCATATTCTGGAGTAGATGGCATTAATTGACTCTTTCATAGAACTCCTGTAAAGTCCTAATCCCCTCTGGAAAATATCCTAACTCTTGTAACCTCTGCCTTACAATTACAAGGCCGCTAAGGTTAGTCGTGATGGTTGCAGATGTAGTGTATCTCCCTTAGACAAGAGGAGATGAGGAGTCACCTGCAGAGTGATACCCATTTGCCAGAGAGACCCATGGTCTGTGAGGCCAGTAAGGAAAACCTGTGATGTCAAAAATTTCCTCAGGAGTTTCGGGATAAAAGAAATTGGAGGGAAGGTATAGGCCAGTTGCCCAACCCAAGGATTGGTAAAGGCATCTGTCCCCTCCACTAATGGATGAGGGTAGTGTAAGAGGAACCGGTTCCCCCTGTAGTAGGCTGATGAGGCAAAACAGATCCAGTGGCGGGAATCCCCACTTGTGGATGATCCTTTGGAACACTTCGGGGTGAAGGGACCATTCGTTGGGGTCCTTGAATTGTCCGGATAGACAATCCGCTTTCAAATTGATAGCCTGGAAGATATATGGCCCTCAAATCTAGGAGATATTGCTGGGCCAAAGTCATGATTGGTTCCACCTCTCTCAAGAAGGATTGGTGGTGTGTGTCACCTTATATAGCACACTGCTGCCATGTGGTCCAGACGGAGTAGAACTGGCAAACCCTGTATGTGTGGCAGTAAAGTGTTCAAGGTCATGAATGCTGGGAGGAGTTCCATAATGTTGAAAACTAGGCCCTGAGTGGGAAATTACCACCTGCCCTGGATCTTGAGATGCTCGCAGGTGGTGCCCCACCCTGCTGTGTTGGCATCTGTGGCAACAATGATTCATGGCTGCAGCCCTAATAGACTAAGCCATTTAGCATTTTTTTTTTTTTTATCACCAGAAACTCTGGTGCATCCGGCTGGAGATCCTGATTGGCTGGGCTAGACGAAATCTTCCATTGCATCAGGAAGCCTTGTTGAAAAACTGAGTTTCCAGTGAGCCAGAGGATCATCGGAATACATGAAGCCATTTTCCCGAGAGGACTCATGCACTGGGATGCTGACATCACTGGTGCAGCCAACGCCTGTTGGAACGTCTCCATGGCTTTAGGGAGTTTGAGGTGGCAAAGAAACTGAGGCTGCCTGAGTATTGAATTGGGCCCCTAGGCAGAGCATATTCTGCGTAGGCTCCAGCTAGTTTTGGTAATACCTGCCCCTCAACTCGAAACTGAGGAACTGCTGGTATGACTGAAGGATCGGGACATGCTGATAGGTATATTGCAAGTCCACTGAAATCCTCCAATAACCTGGTTGAATGACCTGGATTTACGGTATGGAGAGATTCCATCTTGAGTCTATCCGTATGAATTGATTCAGCCTCCTGAGGTAGTTTTGGAGGCTGCCATTTGAACAACCAATAATGGCCTTGCCATTGGTAATGATTAAGCACAAAATGAATGTGTGAATGCATCTATGTGACCTTGTGTTGGTGTCTTTGGTGTTATCACTTTGAACAATAAAGGGCAATTGGAATTCCTGGATGTGCAGCCATTTCTTTTCTTACATGGCCTTGCACCAGTGTGGACTGAAACGATAATTTTTCGGCAGTGGTCTTGCCAGAACTGGGTCACTTTGAGCTACCTGGCTCCAATTTCCTCCTGGGCAGGCCTGGTTTTTAAAATGGCTTCTGGGTATCTTGGGGAGCCGCAAGGGTCATAGCTCTCTGTGATCTTACGATGGTTGACTGTGTGCCCTCTGAAGTCCTTTGATGGGCGATAGCTTCTGTATCTATTTTGTGCTCCTCTGGATGGTTGCCCCCTCTGGCTCTTCGATCTTGGGGCAGAAGACCTGATTTTCCTCCTGTAACCCTGGAGATGATAGTTTCCATTTTTTTTTTTGGCAAAACAGCGCTTTCCCATCAAAAGGCAGTTTACAGCAATTTTGCTTTGAGGATGGGCCAGCCATCCAGGATTTTAGCCACAGTGCTCTTTTGGCTGTGATTGAGCCAAGCATGACTCTGGATGACCATCGAATGATGTCTATAGCTGCCTCACCTGTAAAGCCAGCTGAGAGTTTTCTCATCAAGAGCTTTGATGACTTTTTTCTTTGGCAGCTGGTTTTAATCGCATACTCTGCACCCACACTCGCATAGCACTTGCTACGGATGTTAAAGCAATGGTGGGTTTACAAGCACCACCAGCCGTGAGGTAAAAATTTCTAAAGTCCATGTCAATGCATCAATCCAGGATATTGTGAAAGGAAGAAGAGTCTTCCATCGGAAGTGTCACATTCTTGGCCAGTCTGGTGACTGCCGCATCCACCGTTGGTGGGTTAGATAAAGGAGTCGCATCCTCCTCAGTTAGTGGATACAACTTCTGCAACCTATTGCTCATGAAACGGGCCTCTTATTTCTGTCATAAGAGGAAAGGTAGCTACCTGTTTCTTTAGGTTCCTCCTATGCTTCTATTTAAGGGCGACCAGCTTTGCACAATGTTTTAAAAGGCGCGTTCTCCCACGTGACTATTACAGCAGAATCGCATGGCATTTGGGGTGCCCTGAAAGGATAACGGCACCTAATGCATATTGTACAGCAATTGTCATACAATTTAGAATCAGATTGTATGGTGTGTGATAACAGGTTTTCTCCTTCTTTGGAGGAGGTTCCAGATCCTCCCATTCCAGTGCAGCTTTACTGCCATAACGAATGGTGATATTAGCGTAAAAACAAAGCCTCAACCTTCAGGATCCTCCGCCGAGGAAGCAATATAATCTCCCTCTGCCTGAAAGGTTGGCTGTAATACTAGGTCTGGGGAACCAGCCTGCCGAATCTGCTGGGCTGGAGTTACCCCTGAAGTGCCTGGTACCCCTCCAGTTAGAGAGGGTTGAATGGCTTGGTTTAGACCTGGTGTAGTGCCCAAACCGTTTGTCCACTTCTGTCCCTGGTTGCCTGAGATGACCGTAAAATTCTGCCAGGGAGTTGGGGACTACTTTCTTGAGCAAGGTTGACACCTACTGACTCGCATACTCCTTGTCTCTGGCAAGCTGCCTGAAGCAGTTGCTGCAAAGTAGCTTTCCAGGCATAGGGTCGTCTCCCCATGACCAACATTTGCCTTTCAGGCGCTGAGCCCTCAGAGGAGAAGCTGTGTGCATTCTCTTAAGCGTACATTTGCACCCTTTGTACTGGGGGTATGCCAGGACTGGAGGAGACACTTTCTGCCCTGAATAATTCAGATGATCCAGAGGGCCTCCTTGAGCGGGTGTGAGCGGCCGGGGTTGCAATAGATAAAAAGGCACGCTCGTCAAGGCTTGATACACTCTTTTCTCTTGTGTCTTGTTACTTACCAAAAGTTGGTTCTTTACCTGATAGTGCGGTGGTCTTGATTATGTGGCGGTAGGCTCATGCTGATGGAAGTTACCAAAATATATATCCCTTTTTTTTGGGGCAAATAGTTACAAACTTAAACAAAATAAATCTGGGCAAACCCCCCAACCCCTAGTAATACATTACTCCTTACTCCTCCCCCATCTATCCCTATTACTAGGATAGCAAGACTTACCTGTCATTGACAGTTGTTCAGAATGAGATGCTGCCTCTCTGGATGCTTAAATAGCAAAGGCATCCATTACCTGGCCATTTGTTCTCTGCAACTAGATCACCTGAGAGAGAGACTCGGCCCTCTCTCACCTCTGTTCTAATCAAAAAAAGGGCTAATACAATTAGAAGGGTCAACGCCCTTCCACACAAAAGGACGCTTTTAGGCTGGCTACACGCGATACAATCCTCAGCAGGTATTTTCCCTCAGATTTACCAAAACCACACAACATGAGGCCAAAACTTAAGAGCCTCAACTTGTATGCAATCAGGCAGGCACTACATGGTCCCGGAAAATCTAAAGGAAATCAGACAACAAAAGTTGCAGTGTGTATGGGGTCTTTAGATACATGAGAGCAAGAGAAAGAGGGGAAAAAAAAGTTTTATAGAAATTGACAAACTTGGAGAGAAAGCATCATGCAGTCCTAGCTGCTTAAATCGGACTCCAACGCAGGCAATGCCAAAGGAGGACTGTCGTCTCTGATTAGAGAACACCTCGAACCCAGAAGACCACCAGAAGGGGTTCCCAACCTTGTTGGTGCATTTAGCGTGCCTAAGATGTGGGACTTAGCACTAGGAGAGGCTTGAATCCAGACATAACTTCGACATAGTCGGCAGATCAGGGCTTATCCTGAGTGTAACGATCTGTAGGTGTTGATCTTTTGAGGAAAAAAAGGAGAATGGGGGAGGTTGCTCTCAATCAGACTTTTATAGAGAGTTAAATGAGTCCTGTGGGTGAATACAGGGGCGGAGCTATATCATATGTATGCTGCCATGTCTGGCATCAGGAAACTGCCTGAAAAGCACCTCAGTGTGAAAGGTGTCTAAGGGATGCTCTGGGAACAAGCCCTCTCTCCTCTCCCGTCAGTGTGTTTTTTTTTGGGTGTCGGGGACTGTTAGGCCCCTTTCACACTGGGTGTGCTGACAGTATAGCGCCGCTATACTATCGGAATTGCCACGAAATTGCGGCGGTATTCGGCCACTAGCGGTTCGGTTTTAACCCCCTCTAGCGGCCGAAAAAGGCTTAATACTGCCGGCAATGCGCCTCTGCAGAGGCACATTGCCGGCGGTATTCCCGCGGTGTCCCATTATTTTCAATGGGAAGGAGCGGTGGAGGAGCGGTAAACACCCCGCTCCTCTCGCCGCTCCAAAGATGCTGCTGGCAGGACTTCTGGAGCGGTCCCGCCAGTGCATAGCCTCAGTGTGAAAGCCCTCGGGTTTTCACATTGCTACTACAGGGCAGGAGTTTTTCAGGCGGTATTTAGGCACTATTTTTAGTGCTAAACCGCCTAAAAAACTCCTCAGTGTGAAAGGGAGTGTAGTGCTGGCTCTGGGCAGTGTAAAAGAGAGTGTAGCAGACACTTTCAGCTTAGCCAACTGTAGCCAGCAACCCTGCCCAGTCCAGTCTGAATAATGCGTCCGGGTTTCAGGCAGTCTATACATCCTCTGTAACTTAAAACATGCAACCAGTAGAATTTTTAAAACATCGCCTATGGAGATTTTTAAGGGTAAAAGTTTGTCACAATTCCACGAGCAGGAGCAATTTTGAAGGGTGACATGTTGGGTATCAATTTACTTGGCGTAACATCATCTTTTACAATATAAAAAAAAATGGTCTAATTAATTTAATTAAAAGTACGTTCGTAAGACTGCTGCGCAAATACGGCGTGACAAAGTATTGCAACAACCACCATTTTATTCTCTAGGGTGTTAGGGTAAAAAAATATATAATGTTTGGGGATTCTAAGTAGTTTTCTAGCAAAACCACCTGTTTTAAACTTGTAAACTCCAAATCTCAAAATGAGGATCTGTCCTAAATTGGTTAAATTCAGGTAGCACATGGTGGCCCCAGATCAGGAGTCCAAACACAGGCAACAACCTACTGTATAGTTTGCTCAGGATGTTTGTTGTTAAAGCTAGGGTCACCCACCTATGAAAAGATCACTGGTGATTGGTTAGTCAATAGACATTGAAGGCCAGCCCACGCTACATCTCTGATTCAGCCCTCTAGGCACATCCTAATGGGGGAAATCTCTTCCCTACAGCAGAACTGAAAAACAAGTGCAGATTTAAGCAGACCGTGTGTACTCAGTCAAGCATTTTACAATAAAAACAAAATAACAAACTAAAGACTGTAACATAAACTTCTATTGCTAGAAACTTCAATACAGAAGGTAAACATTTTCCTCTGAGACTTCCTCATATTCAACCCGTGATGTATTATAATAATCTTCAAAGATGCTGAGCTAGAGATGTTTCACTTAAACCCACATAACAAAGGCTCTTATTGTATTACAGAGCCGTTCCATCTTTTGTAGTATCATTCCATCCCTGTAATTAATACCTGACACTTTCTTGATGACTAAATATGTTAAATTAGTTCATGACTATATAGATTACGGCTACACCACTTATTAAACACTCCTAAACTACTGCTCTTTCTTTCCTGCTCCTTCAGTAATGAATTAGCAGTAGTCTGAGACTTTGTCATAGGGGCATCGTTTTTTTTTTAAAGAAAAGATATTTTTTCTTTTTGTAATATTTCTGCGGGCAACCATGTCAGTTTTATTTAGAGCTGTTAGTCTGTCAAAGAAATAGTTCTTACATAGTTATACAGTGGAACCTTGGATTGCGAGCATAATCCGTTCCAGGAGAATGCTCGTAATTTAAAGTATTTGCATATCAAAGCAAGTTTACCCATTGAAGTCAATGGAAAATTATTTGTTCTGCATTGATTTCAATGGCATGCAATACAATACCGAATGCGGCCAGAGGCAGGGGACGCCGGAGAGCCTCGGAAACGGCCGAAAAGGCCCAAGGACACCTCGGCTAGAGTTGCCACCTCATCCCTTTAAAACAGAACACCTATTAATTACACAGGTTCTGAGGCTAATTTAATGCAAATAAGGCACTACTTTAGTTTAACCTCTTCAGGTCCGCGCTATTAACAGAATACGTGAACAGCGCGGACCTGAGGCGCCGGGGTCACGTCTTTGGACGTGATTTGCTTGTAATTCCCCGCGCGCGCCACAGGGTGGCGCGCGGCGGGGAAAAACAGTCCCGACGCATCACCGAGGATCCGATGCGTGTACCCGACGGCCGCGATGTCCGTCAGGTACATGCGATCGTCGGTGAGAGAGCAGGGACGTGGAGCTCTGAGTGTAAACACAGAGCTTCACGTCCTGTCAGTGAGGTGACAGATGCTGTTTCTCTTGTACATAGGGAGACAGCATCGGTCACCTCCCCCAGTCACCCCCCTCCCCCCACACAGTTAGAACACACCCAGGCAATACATTTAACCCCTTCCTCACCCCCTAGTGTTAACCCCTTCAATGCCAGTCACATTTATACAGTAATTAGTGCATTTTTATAGCACTGGTCGCTGTATAAATGTGAATGGCGCCAAAAATGTGTCAAAAGTGTCCGATGTGTCCGTCGCAATATCGCAGTCCCAATAAAAATCGCAGATCGCCGCCATTACTAGTAAAAAAAAAATATATAAAAAAAATCATAATTATGTCCCCTTTTTTGTAGGTGCTATAACTTTTGCGCAAAACAGTCACTTATTGTGATTTTTTTTTTACAAAAATACGTAGAAGAATACATATCGGCCTTAACTGAGAAAAAAAAATATAAAAAAAAAAAAAAAAAAAAAGGGATATTTATTATAGCAACAAGTAAAAAAAAAAAAATATTTTTAAATTGTCGCTCTTTTTTTCATTATAACGCAAAAAATAAAAACCGCACGGGCGATCAAATACCACCAAAAGAAAGCTCTATTTGTGGGGGAAAAAAGGATGCCAATTTTGTTTGGGTGCCACGTCGCACGACCGCACAATTGTCAGTTAAAGCAACGCAGTGCCGGAAGCTGAAATTTCGCCTGGGCACGAAGGGGGTTTATGTGCCCAGTAAGCAAGTGGTTAATTAAAGCCTCAATCTGCCACAGAACCTGTGTAATAGGTGTTCTGTTTTAAAGGGATGAGGTGGCAACCTGGTCAAACCTCGGAAAGACTTTGTTCTTGAGATTTGCCAAGGTGTCCTCGGGCCTTTCTGAATGGCGACGCTCACCTCAGGCCAAACACGGTACTGCACACCACTTTGGCCTGAATCGTGTTAGTTTTGCAAGACCACACTCGCAAACCAAGTTACGATTTTTAAAAATACAGTGCTCGTATTGCGAAATGCTCGTTAACCGCGTTACTCGCAATCCGAGGTTCCACTGTAGTCACGGTTGAAAAGACACAAGTCCATCAAGTCCAACCTATGTATGTGTGATTATAAGTCAGTATTACCTTGTATATCCCTGTATGTTGTGGTCGTTCAGGTGCTTATCTAATAGTTTTTTTGCATCTAATAGTTTTTTTAGCTACATCTGTGCTCTGGAGCACAGGTACCCAAAAGAAATACTGCCTGGTGAAGCAGAACCTAGGCAGTGTAGATGTTGTCTACACCAGTGGTCATCAACCCTGTCCTCAGGGCCCACTAACAGGCCAGGTTTTATGTATTATCGTGGGGAGATGCAGACTAGAATACTGCAATCACTGAGCAGCAAATGATATCACCTGTGATGTATTTCAGTTATCTTCCAAACCTGGCCTGTTAGTGGGCCCTGAGGACAGGGTTGATGACCACTCGTCTACACTACATTTGGGTCTCCATTTTGGTATGTTACCCAAGGGTTTACTTGGGGCAACACATATAGAATTGTGTTTTTATCCAAAAACAAAACAAACAAAAAAAAAAAAACACTAATATTTAAGCACAGCTTGGGCAAAAAATAATCCTGTTAGAAGAATAGTTACATTTTAGGCTATTTCATGAGAGTGCAGTAGAACAATATGTATATTTCTTTACATATTGTTCTTCTCTCCACTTTGTTAAGCAGTGGTAAACTTGCGCTTCCCTAGCAGAATGTGCAATTAAAAATGAAACACAAAATCAAAGTGATAATGGGAGGGTTAAATCGGATAATGCAGGACAACACCTGCTGATTGCCCTCAGCTGAATCAGTAAATAAATGCAAAAATGTGTATAATGAAAAAATAAATAAAATAAAAAATATATATTGGGACAGAGAATACTCTGAATAGGTGCTGCAATATGGAAACTGCTGGAATATGCCCCAAAAATATATATTAGATATATACTGTAAAACAACACCCAAAAAATGAATGTGACAAACAGAGTAAAATAAATCAATGTATCCACTTGAAAGCAATCAAGAAATAAAATTTCTTAGATGTTACAAACAATGCGCCTGCGTATCTATGCGCCGTATTCCCAAAACGATATACGCCTGAAATCTAGAATTTTTTGACCGACGTAATTTCGATAGACCGGCGCATCGTGCGCGCAAAAATGCGCTAGACACACCATTGATTTGCTAGGCAAATATGCAAATGAGGGAGATACGGCGATCCACAAAAGTAAGTTTGTGCGGTGCAGGCTACGCGCTGTGCGCATCAGCTGCACGTCCTGTCTAAAGTTAGTCCATATAAAAGCAGGTTTAAAATTGGACAATCCGTCTACATGTCAGCTAAAGCAACACCGTTAGGGACGAGCTGAGCAGCCACACTTGCAGGACAACAATCTATATGCAAACATGCCAGGGGCATCCTTGCTCATAGCTATACTACTGACTTTAGATGAGCGCAGAAGGAGGAGGGCACGGAGGAGGGCACTGGAGAGGATATACCGCACACGAATAGACCTCTTTGGCATGAGTGATTCTGAGGTGTATCGCATCTTCAGATTCACCCCTCATGCCATCCTGGAATTAACCACAACCCTGCAGGAGGACATCACCAGCCCAACACACCGCTCACATGCAGTACAGCCACTGGTCATTTCCTTGCCAGTGGCTCTTTTCAGCGTACAAGTGGAGTGGTGGCTGGGATATCACAATCCTCCATGAGCAGATGTGTGCACCAGGTTATCCCTGCAATTCTCAGACGCATTGCCAACCAAATCATCAAACCCACCCAGGAGGACCTGCGGCTAAAGGCAATGCCAGATTTCGACAGAATTGCCAGATTCCCACGCACCGTGGGGGCCATTGATTGCACACATGTGGCACTCCAGCCCCCCGTGAGACAGAGCACATATACCGCAATCGGAAGCATTGGCATTCCATCAACGTACAGGTTATAGTCAATGCCAAATGCCTCATATGGCACGTCCGTGCCAAACACCCCGGATCCAGCCATGACAGCTACATATACAATCAGAGCCCCATCCCAATGGAATTCGAACAGAACATGTATGGGGACAGCTGGCTGGTTGGTGAATGACATGGGAGTCAGGCATGACTTCCCCCCCCCCCATGATGCAGAAATTACAAGGGGCACATGCACTACTAACATCCTCCTGTCCTTTCCCTTCCAGGTGACTCTGCATATGCATTGGGACTAGGGTTGCCACCTCATCCCTTTAAAACAGAACACATATGAATTACACAGGTTCTGTGGCTGATTATGATGGTAATTAAACTCACTCGGTGCCTAATCTGCATTAGCCTGAGCCTTATAACCTGTGTAATTCATATGTGTTCTGTTTTAAAGGGATGAGGTGGCAACCCTAATTGGGACCCCATCTCATGACTCCTATCCGGAACCCCCAAACCCCAGGAGAGGAAAGATGCAATGAAGCACACGCACATACCCGTGCAGTGGTGGAGCGCACCTTTGGCCTCCTGAAGTCACGTTTCCGATGCCTGGATAGGTCTGGGGGTACTCTGTTGTATTCCCCAAACTTTGTATGCCAGATCATCGGTGCCTGTTGCCTGCTGCACAACTTCGCAGTGAGAAAGGGCCTGGAGATTGACATACGTGATGACCTGACCCCCGAACCAGACAATCCCCCCCTAACCGAAGCTACCCCGTCTTCTGAGGGAAGAGCAGCCAGGAGACAGCTCACATTAGGCATCTTTGCACGTTAAACACACACATTAATCATGGCACAATGAGAATGCATGCATGCACACCACTGTGGTCCCTAGATCACACACACCACATCCTCATCACATTGGATTAGCAGGACTTGTGAGCAGCAACGCCACGGCTCCAATTATGTCACTGTACATTCATACACCATTCACACGGACCTGGGGATCACTTCTCCCTGGTCCTGGGGAACCCTTCTCCACCACAAATGAGGGTGACACCCCTTTTCCGGCAGGAATGTCACCCCCACATTCCAAAATCATTCACAAACAGAAAAAAAAATGCCCAGCAAAAAACAAACAGAAAAGAAGAAAAAAAACTACCGCCGCTAGCGTGACCCACGCCTGGGGCGGCCATGGCCACGGGCCCGGCTTCTCAGGGGAGACTCATGGGGGGGTAATCCGGGGAAGGAGGAGCATCCCCTGGTCTCTGCCCACCAGGCGGCCTGCCCTCCAAGGCCATGGCTATTCTGGTCAGGCCAGCATTGAGTATTGCCGTATTGGCCTGGATAGCCTGGGTGAGGGCCCGCACATCCTGACCGAGGGCCCGCACATCCTGACCAACGCCTGCTGTGGTAGCCTGCTGTTCATTTTGGCATTTGATCAGAGCCAGGGAGTTGCAGGCCATGTCCCCAACTGAATCCTTTATGGAGGACAGGCTCTCCTCCATCCGCCCCAAAGTCTGGCTGACCTGTCCCAGATGGCGGGTCTGAAGGGCCTGGTCCCTTCTCAGATTGGCAGGCAGAACCTCGGCCACCCCCCTGGTCTTCTGGGTCGCCTTCCTGCCTCCAGATGAGGCTTGTGGCCGGGGAGAAGGGGAGCCCCTTGGGGGGAGACCTGTTGGGGGAGGAGTGGGAGGGGCTACCCCTGATGGAGGCCTGGCTGCTGCCAGCCATAGGGGAAGACTCCTCCAAAATTAACAAGTCATTCCCTGACATGACCTCCTCCTCCAAATCAAACTCCTCCTCCTCAACCTCCTCAGAGGTCTCCGGCCTTGTCTGGGGGTCTTCCTCAGACTATTGTCCCGGGGATGGTGCGGACAGGCCAGATGGCCCAGCACCCTCCTGCACATCTGTGGATGACACAAAACATTCACAGGTTGGAGGATCCACACACTTGCCACATATTCCCTCCCCCCCCCACACACATGCTACACACAGATAGAAATAAAAAAAACTTACCTGTCATCACGGCCTCCTCAATGGAGTCAAAGCCAGGCAGCCCCTCCACTTGCTGCCTGTTGAAGGTCTGGGCCACCGCACGCTCCTCAGTCAGCCTAACAGGGCATTGTGGGCCCCCTCCAGTGCCCCTGGCATGTGCTTCATTCTTGGCCAGCTTCACACGGTCCACACGCTGGAGATCATTGATCTTCTTTTGGATCCTCTGGCATGTTCGGGTCTCCCCCCCCCCCAATGAATTTACCTCGTCGGCGATGTCCTGCAAAATCTGAGCCTTCCTGGCCGGGGGGGTGTTGGCACTTTCCGGGCCGTGCAGGAATCGCCCATATAGGGTAATGGCCCTGCCAATAATTTTCTTCTCCTGCAAGGAAAAATTAAATTTTCGCTTCCTCTCACTCATGTTCACACAACAACTCTCTCCAAAACAATCACCAACAATCACTTACCAAAAATCACTCACCAAAAATCACTCACCAAAACAGTCTCCAAAACAGTCACCAAAAATCAAAAACACTATTCAAAACACTATCCAAAACAGTCACCAAATATCTCAAAGACACGTCACAAACCAACAAACGCTAACAAACAACAGAACAAAAGCACCTTGCTGTAGGAAGGGAAACAAATGGATGTACTTTTGCCAAGGAAGGGCGTTTCTCTCGGTCTATTTAAGCACTGTGCGTAGCTCACTAAGTTGACCGGGCCTAGTTCCAATCTCACTGAATGCGCCGTGCCGAGTTGTGAGCATGCGCAGAGAGGTGCTGACCATAGTCTGCTTCATGTGCGCATGCGCAATCCGGCCGGCCCTTCATTTGCATGGGGTCACTGCTCATTTCTATGGAACACGCCCACGTCCTTCCCAATTTGAATTACACCGCCTTACACCTCGGAAATTACGTTGCACCGGCGCAAATTTCTGTTCAAATACTACAAGGATACGGTACTTGTGCCTCTAAATTGAGCCGGTCTAACGTAAAGGAGATGCGCTACACCGGTCAATATATGCGCCAATGTACGTGAATCTGGCCCATAGAGTCCACTGATCTAAATGAAAATGATGGATCGCGGGCTTGGCAGACAATATAGCTGGATTTTCCGCACAGTAATAAAACTTCAATATGCAGGAACACAAGAAAAAAATTTGGGCGAGCTGGCCCCTCAGGGGAAGTGGGTTTCTCCTGACTCCTGGGGTTCACATTGTTAAGTGGTTGATAGTTGTTGGATGAATTGGAAGGAGTTTTGTAGGTATTAGGGTTTCCTCTATTACTCATATGCTGGGGTGTCCTGCCACCTCCCGCTCTCGAATCACGAGTCGGAGGGGGTATGGTGTAGGATCCAGATTGAGATCTGGTGTTGTCACGGAGGGGGGGTGGGGGTACTGTTTCAGATTCCCCACTGGCACCCTCCTCCATGTCAACTTCCTCAGATGGTTGGACAAAATTACTACAGTAATTTTCTTGCCATTTGAAAACAATATGCATTTTATAGTCGTCTACATCTCTTAGATATTTTTTCTCTTTTTAATTTGTTGGTATTCTTCTTTCTCTACTAAAATATCATGTAACTCCTTGGTATAGACTTGGTACAGTCCATCCCTGCTGACAGGAGCCAATTTTTCTTTAATATCATGGATTTCTGCTTGTAATTTAACTATTTTGGCCATTTTACGAGCAACCAAAAAGTCAAGAAAAGCCAACCCTGTATTGAAATACGCAAACCATTCAATAATTTCCGTATCTCCTTGGTCTGGGTAAACATGCCATCTTAAGCTTCTTGGAATCATTTTTTCTTTAATATAACAATCAAGAAAAACTACATTCCAAGTGGCATGTAATTCAGCAATAAGTACATTTTTTAGTCGCATAAAAATGCCTCTAATACTATCATTCCCAGATTTAGTTTGATCAAATACCTTATCTGGGTTGATGATTCTATTTTTATGGAAGTCAAAAATGTCCATTTCCATACAGACTCGAAAAACACCACCAGTGAGTGGTGTTCCAAACAATTAAGTGGTGTACAATAAACGGGGTACAGTGATGTACCCAGGGAGCCGCAAATACGGTGTATTCAAAAAATAGTATGTAAAGCAGTGGTAAACTTGCGCTTCCCTAGAAGAATGTGCAATTAAAAATGAAACACAAAATCAAAGTGATAATTGGAGGGTTAAATCGGATAAAGCAGGACAACACCTGCTGATTGCCCTCAGCTGAATCAGTGAATAAATGCAAAAATGTGTATAATGAAAAAAAAAAATTAATAAAAAATATATATTGGGACAGAGAATACTCTGAATAGGTGCTGCAATATGAAAACTGCTGGAATAGGCAGCAATAGATGGAAATGGTAATGGAGAGAAATAAAGCCGCAACCCCCAAAAATATATATTAGATATATACTGTAAAACAACACCCAAAAAATGAATGTGACAAACAGAGTAAAATAAATCAATGTATCCACTTAAAAGCAATCAAGAAATAAAAATTCTCAGATGTTACAAACATAGAGTCCACTGATCTAAATGAAAAAGGTTGGATCGCGGGCTTGGCAGACAATATAGCTGGATCTTCCGCACAGTAATAAAACTTCAATATGCAGGAACACAAGAAAAAACTCACCTTCATAAAAATGAATCAGTCTTAGATCACCAGCTACCAAGCACCTGATGCTGCTGTAACCTAATATTTTTTTTTATGAATGTGAGATCCCTTCAAGACTACCTAAGACTACCTATGCTGATGCTGAGTGACTATCCTCTTATGCTGAGTAACTATCCTCTTCCTCCTCAATGTTCACGTTGATAGCTTGTAAGAACATATTTGGTTCTGGGCACCGCCACCAGTGGCTACAGACCAATTTTTCTGCCCCTGTTTAACAGGGGTGTGTAATTACAATATTTGCTGTAATACTTTGCAGCAGGGCTCATTCCTGCGCTCCAGCTTGTCAGGGATCTGCCACCTAAGGGTTAACAGTGCAGACTGATTCCAATGATTGGCAACAGGCTGCCATATTTAAACCCCTCAGCAGCACTGTGATCTTGCTGTCTGATCTGCATCTTATCCAGAGACCTGATCCTGAACCTGCATCATTCTGACCTGGCTTTCTGACTCCGCTGCCATCTCCAGTCCTGACCTGCTCTGTTTACCTGTCTGCCAGATCCTCTGTTGCCGAATCCAGCCTGAAATCTGACCATTCCTTGCCTGCCGCTTTTTGCCTGTACTGATTCTCTGTGTCTGACCCGGCCTGTCTGACTCCTCTCATGCTGTCGCCTGTATTTGCATGCACATGTTGCTCTCAGGCATACCTGCATCCGCTGACCTGCATCCGCTGACCTGCATCCGCAGACCTGCATCCTGCTGACCAGCATCCTGCTAACCAGTTAATCAGCATCCGGTGACCTGCATCTGCTGACCTGCATCCGATGATCTGCATCCAGCTGACCCGCACCTACAGTGCTCCAGCCTCTCTTATTAGCCTTCATCTCCAATCTCAGAGACTCTGCAGGCACTCATATCCCACTACGGTCACTGTCTCAACACCAGTAATCCCGGAACCAGGGCGGTACGAGAGGTCTTCCTCTGCTCGTCAGGCTCATTCCCCAAGTATGTTTCAGTATCAGACAGCCATGCCTGAGCCTGCAAGAGGGACCTCTTGCACCGAGATCTGCCAACTCCTCTCTGATCTCTCGCTTTGTCAGCATGGGTTACTTTGGAAAGACAGTAAAATCTTTGTACCGGCAAGTTTCCAGACCAAAGTTCTGAGCCTGTGTCACGATCATCCCTTGGCTGGCCATTTCGGGGTCCACAATACCCTTGACCTGATTCAGCGCATGTTCTGGTGGCCCAGGCTTGAGAAGGATTGCAAAGAATATGTGCAGTCATGTGTTGTTTGTACCCAAAGCAAATCTGCTAGGACCAAGTCCTGGGGTCTTCTAAGACCGTTACCAGTCCCTAACCGTCCCTGGAGTATAATAGCCATGGACTTTATAGTCGAGTTACCCCCATCCGAAAGACATACAGCCATCTTTGTAGTGGTCGACCGCCTCTCCAAGATGGCCCACTTCATACCCCTGAAAAGGACGCTTCTGCCATGGAAACAGCCCAAGTGTTCATCCGGGAGATTGTAAAGCTACACGGAATTTCAACTAACATTGTGTCTGACAGAGGGGTCCAGTTAACCTCTCGCTTTTGGAAGGCACTATGCCAGGCCCTGAAAATTTAACTATCTATGTCTTCTGCCTACCACCTCAGACAAATGGACAAACCGAGAGGACGAACTAGACTCTTGAGCAATATATACGATGCTTTACCACATTTGTTCAGGACGATTAAGTAGCAGTATTACCGGTGGCAGAATTCGCCTTCAATAATGCCAGTCACTTAGTTACGGGTGAGTCTCCATTTTTTGCAAATTATGGGTTCCATCCTGTCTTCTTACTTAACATTATCCCTGAATCTCTGGTTCCAGCAGTACAGAATACTGTTGACTTCTTGGATCGCAACAACAATTTGTTACAAGAGACTATGGTCAAGGCACAGACAACTAATAAGAGAATATATGACCGAAAGAGAAGAGGCGAATTGTGTCTCCAACCAGGTGACCAAGTGTGGTTGTCTACTACCAATCTTAGAATGGCTTGTCCCTCAAAGAAATTGGCACCAAAGTTTATTGGCCCTATTTCAGTCAAGAAAAACGAAATGAAGTGTCTTATGAACTTATCTTACCTGATACGCTTAAGATTCACCCGGTGAGGCTATCATAGACTGCAGGAAAAGAGGTAACCAACTTCAATACTTGGTCAAGTGGAGGGGGTATGGGCCAGAAGAGAACTCCTGGGAACCCAAGCAGAATGTGCATGCCCAAGAGCTGATCCAGGCCTTCTTTTTCCGAAGCCACCCTCAAAAAATAGCTCTTTTGGGCACCAGGAGGTTGCCCATAAGGGGGGGGGGGGGCAATGTCAGGGATCTGCCACCTAAGGGTTAACAGTGCAGACTGATTCCAATGATTGGCAACAGGCTGCCCTTTTTAAACCCCTCAGCAGCACTGTGATCTTGCTGTCTGATCTGCATCTTATCCGGAGACCTGATCCTGAACCTGCATCATTCTGACCTGGCTTTCTGACTCTGCTGCCATTTCCAGTCCTGACCTGCTCTGTTTACCTGTCTGCCAGATCCTCTGTTGCCGAATCCAGCCTGAAATCTGACCATTCCTTGCCTGCAGCTTTTTGCATGTACTGATCATCTGTGTATGACCTGGCCTGTCTGACTCCTCTCCTGCTGTCGCCTGTATTTGCATGCGCATGTTGCTCTCAGGCACACCTGCATCCGGTGACCTGCGTCCGCTGACCTGCATCCGAAGACCTGCATCTGCAGATCTGCGTCCGCAGACCTGCATCTGCTGACCTGCATCCTGCTGACCAGCATCCTGCTAACCAGTTAATCAGCATCCGGTGACCTGCATCCGGTGACCTGCATCCGCTGACCTGCATCCGATGATCTGCATCCAGCTGACCCACACCTACAGCGCTCCACGCTCCAGCCTCTCTTATTAGCCTTCATCTCCAATCTCAGAGACTCTGCAGGCACTCATACCCTACTGTGCTCCTACGGTCACTGTCTCAACCCCAGTGATCCTGGAAACAGGGCTGTACGAGAGGTCTCCCTCTGCTCGTCAGGCTCATTCCCCAGGTACGTGTCACAGCTAGAGTATCTGTGAGGGGTTGCAGTGTTGTGGCACCAGCACCACCAACAACAAAGGCCCAATTTTTCTACCACTGTTCAACAATGGCATGTAATTACAATTATTGATATAATAGTTCACAGCAGGGTGTTCCAGCGCCCACCAAGAGTAACTGTGAGGGCTTACAGTGTTGTGGCAACACCAACACCTAGGGCCCAAATTTCTGCAGAGTACATACAGGTGGCCCCTACTTTCAAACATCCAACTTACAAACAACTTGCAAACAGAAGGAAACAACAGGAAGCGAGAGGAAATCTACCCCTAGGAACAGAAATTCACACGTCCGAGAACCTCGTCGGGCTAAACCCATCGTTCCGCCCGACGAGGTTCTCGGCCGGCTGTCGAAAAAGGCGTTGAGCCATTAGTCCCGATGGCCCGACGAGCAAATAGAGAACCTGCTCTCTATTTTGGCTTGACGAGCTTCCCGACGGGACGCTCAACGAAAGTGTACACGATCGAGCTTCTCGGCAGAATATGGATCCCAGCGAGCTTCTGCCGAGAAACTTGGTCGTGTGTACGGGGCCTAAGAGGTGTCTTCTGTCCGGCCTCCTGTCCACTGATGCTTTATCACCAATCCTTGTTTCACAAAAAAAAAACATTTTCAAAAAAACATTTGTCATTAGGACAGAAAGTGAAGTGCAATCTTCTGAACAGATGCGCACAGACAGCAAAACACATGTTACGGGGGTGAAAAGCTTAAAAATAGATTTTTTTTTTTTTGCTGGAGCTACACTTTAAAAAAGTACCAGTTCACAATTACAAACAGATTCTACTTAACAACAAACCTACAGTCGCTGTCTTGTTTGCACCGCCTATATACTGATGTTCAAAATATATAGGGACAAAGGGGCTTGTAATGACCTGAGGGGAGTTGGGGGAAACCCATGCTATTTTTCTCAATGATTTTCATCCATATTGCAGGGACCAGACATTATATTTAAGCCGCAAGCAGTTTTAAAATACTTTTTTCTTATAGTAATCTCATTTTGTGCAGGGACAGTTCTAAACACGTGCCACTTCACAGGCATACTATAGACACCCATCAGGTACGATATTTAACCACTTCAATACAGGGCCTATTCTGGCACTTCTCTCCTACATGTACAAATCATCATTCTTTTGCTAGAAAATTACACAGAATCCCCAAACATTGTATATGATTTTTTAGCAGACACCCTAGGGAATAAAACGACGGTCATTGCAACATTATAGCTTGCATGGTAAAAAAAATGGTTTCATGAATTAAAAAATAACAAAACAGTAAAGTTAGCCCAATTGTTTTGTAAAATATGAAAGATTATGTTACACCGAGTAAATAGATACCTAACATGTCACGCTTTAAAATTGCGCACACTCATGGAATGGCGCCAAACTTCGGTACCTAAAAATCTTCATAGGCGACGCTTTGAAATTTTTTACAGGTTACCAGTTTAGAATTACAGAGGAGGTCGAGTGCAAGAATTGTTGCTGGCACTCTAACGCACGTGGCAATACCTCACATATGTGGTTTGAACAGCGTTTACATATGTGGGCAGGACTTACTTATGCATTCGCTCCTGCGCGCGAGCTACCGGGGACAGGAGCATTTTTAATTTTTTTTAATTATTATTATTATTATTTTACTTATTTATTCATTTTTTCTTTTTTCTCCTCTTTATGGAGAGATACTGGGTCAATAAGAGATCTGTTATTTCATCATGGGCAGCAAGTTAGAACAAAAAGCAAATGTGAAATTCTGGGTGAAACTGGACAAATCTGGCACAGATAGGTTTGACATGATTGGTTAAGTTTAAGGCAATGCTGCAATGAGTCGTTTGAGGTGTTTTGAGTGCCACGCACGATTGTTCTCCAAAGATCATCATGTACAAGTTGCCAAATGGTTTCAGGGATTGAGCTTGTTGAAGGTCTTCCTGATCTCCCGTCGTCTCCCAGTGATTTTCTTCCGCTATTGAGGCACCAGTGGCTGATTTGCCCAGTTTTACACAGAATTTCACGTTTGCTCTATTTTCTAACTTGCTGTCTCTAACTTACTGTCTAACTTGCAGCTCCCGATGTACAGAGGACAATGTGTTATGGAACACTGACTTATAAAGGTCGGTGCTCCCTGTGACTGTGTGTGCAGACTTGTGCTTCCATCTGTTGGCGTGTTACAAAACTAAACTTTTTTTTTTTTTTTTTTAAATCAAAACTTTTTGATAACCACCTCTTATTCTGTTTCATTTTATATAACAACAATCTTTTACTAACTGGTAGGTTGTGGTATAAGCTAAACTGTTATCTAGAAAGTCAGATTATGTATACTGCAATAATTAATTTGCTAAGAACTTTTTACTTTTGAACTAGTAACCTTTTTTTAAACCTGGTTCAAAATGATCTAGCAATGCTTAATCACAGTAATTGTGACAGGACATCGTCTGCTCCTTCGAAATACTTTGGGCATTCTCATGGGGTATTATGTTATCCGTGACCCAAATGCTCACTGTAATTGCTCTACAAAGTGAAAACGATGCATATGCTCAGTGTACCATCTGGCTGGCTATTCTGAATTTTCATAGGTACATGAGACCTTTAGCGACAACAGCTGCATACTTGTCAGCATTTTACTGTGTTCAGTCAGATGACAGGATAAATTGCAGCCTCTGATGTCTGGCCAGATTATTTTATGGAGATGAAAACTCTGATGTATAAATGGATCCAAGTTGAGACTGCCTGACCTCTTTATGGCTTTTTCATTATACATATCAAAGAATGTAATCTTCTCTATATGTTGTATGGTTGAATATTGTTGGTCTAACCAAAGACTTTATGTTGCCCCCAAGTGTCAGTTTGCCACAGGATTGCAAGAAACCTAAACATGTCCCAACAATGGTTGAAAAATACCTAAAAATACCAAAAACCTCAACACCTAATTGAACAAACACATTACAATGATAAATCCAAACCAATTGTCAAAACACAAATGGATACATAATACTTCCCTATGGGTCAATGAGGATTTGTGAACTATCTTCTGTATGAATGGATACAGAGTCAAATGATTAGAAATAAGTTTAACTCCTGCTAATGTTGTGAGTATGGCCATCTATATACAGTATATTGCCCTACACCAATAAAGTTTTTTGTAATGATCAGCTATTTTAAATGCAGCATGGTACGGCTACAATAATTCACACAGTCAGGTGCAATAATAAACTTGTACTGAAGAAATGCGGCAAAATGGAATTGGAAGACTAGCAAACATTTGCACTCACAGTTACAGCATGGTAAACAAAGTGGATTCTAGCTAGAATGACAGCATTAGAGATGGGCAGAATGCGGCCTGGCAGTCTCGTGCCCAGTTGGGAGGATATCTAGAAGAGATACGACCCTACACTTTCCCTCCTCATCAGGGACCTTTCCCTACCACTAGTAGTGTCCCTAACAGACGGACTACCTTTCCTGCACTACCCACTATGCTCTGCCTGACCCAAAATGGCTGCAATGGGCAACAGCATCCAATTGGATAGCTTCCCCTATGACCCAGGAAACCATAGAGGAACCATGTTCCTCCTGACTTTCTCTCCAGCCGCAGAGCGGCTGCCAGTGAGCTGGCAGTAGAGGAAACAAACTGCGCCTGCCTACAAACTGCATCAATTCACAAATTGATTTAACTATCTCATAATTCCTTTATTTTAGGATGCAATTATCTTAGAGATTCACTTTATTTTCTTTTAATAACCTAAAGGTTTAGTCCAACCAACAGTGATATTTTAGTTATGGGTCTGGAGCCTGGTGGGCTGTGCCAGCCCCTGAATTCTTACATGTTTTTAAAACTCCAACATTGTTATCTCCTAGACATAATTCCTGTTCCTGATCATCTGGAAGTTTCGGGTGTTGAATTTTACAGTTCCTCCTTTTGAATATCCTAAATAAAAAGTAAAAAAAAATAAAAAATCCCCTTCACAATGATTTAGTTGAAAATCAGATTCAATTTTCATGCATGCAGAAATCCAGCATATTCCTAAAGGTTCACAAACGTTATTTTCCTTCATCGATACCCAAAGTTTATTACTTTTTTTTAAATATAAATTACCTTTTCAAACTGCATAAATGGTTGTGAGTATCTTAGAATACAACCTACTTGATGAATGTAAAAAAATATGACATCTTTATTTCTGTTCACTGTGGTAGGAAAATTACCAGAACACTGACAAGGTTTGACATTTTAATTTCTGAATGAATAATTTGTTGAACAAAATGTGCCTGAAAGAATTACATAACCAAAATAAGTAGAATGCTGAAAGCAGATTCAGTCAGCGAACTGGAGCATATGGACTCCAAAGTAGATTTTAAAAGTCTCAGAAAATACAAAATTCATGTCTCGGGACGTGCTTTTATGGTGAATAAAAGAAAAACATAAACATATTAGCAACCATCAAACATTTTAATCCCAAAGTGCAGAACAGTATGATGAGCTTGAAAAAAACAAAATGAGTAGTGATATTAGAATCTTCAGTGTGACATTTGACACTTAGACTTGCCATCTGCTTATTTGATCCTCTATTTTTTTTATTATTCAAAACATTAATAAAATATAAACCTTTTAAGAGTTACTCAGCCTCACATGCCTATAACAGATTGCAAAGCTAAACCATGCAACATTAAAGAGGCGCTCCAGTCTGTAATTTTTTTTTATAAAAGTGAGCTGTAGCTGGTGACTTTTAATATAAGGACACTTACCTGTCCAGGGATCTTGGCTTTGTGGCACCCCAAGCTAATTCGGAATTGTAAGGGACATTGACAGTGAAGTCTTCAGACTTTAAAATTGATTGACATAAAGGTGGTTTTTCTTATAAAATAGGTGTGAGGAGTGTAAATTTTGGAAAATGTAAGGTCGAAATATTGAATACATGGCCTAATTTTATAAAAAAAATCTTTTTTGGGGTTGTCTTTTTTGGAGGGCATAGGGAATTGTGGTTAAAATGCAAAAATCGTATATTTTATAGTGTGTGCTGTTAATCAGTAATACAGTAGCATATGGTGAATGAGGTGTTTGGATTGGCTACAGCTGATCTTTTTTAAGTGAGTCCCATGTTTAGTGTAAATCCAAGAAAGATTCTAAATTCTTCATCTGTGACAGGCTTCCACTCAAATGGACGAGCATAAACAAAACTGAGAAGATTTGTGATACATTTGTGATACATGTGATACATACCGTACACGGCTAGGCATATAGATTGCATTGGCCCAAATTTGGACTGGAAAAAAATATGTGAAAACTAAATAAATCATCTGTACTGCACTACTGGTGGTTGCCTGCTGCTGTTCACAACGCTTCATTCTTTTTCCTGGGACCCCTTCCTTCTCCAAGGGGTTCATATTTAGAATCTGAATCGGACAGTGAGAGTTCCACACTACTTTCATCTGTCATGCTCAGAATCAGAAAGGGTCCTTGCTTGGATACATTTTTTTGGGATATGGTGTTCAGGTTCTAGTAATGTTATACTGGTAATCAGAACACTATTTCTAGCTTGAAAGGCTGACCAGCAATCAGAACAGTATTGTTGGCTTCACTGACGTTATTGACACTGGCACTGGTGTGTTGATGATAAGGACACTGGTGCTTGTCTATACTGGTCTGGCATCACTGCAATCAGAGACACTAGCTCTGTTGACACTGGCACTGGTGTGGCGGTGATCAGGACACTAGTGCTGCCGTATATTGGTCTGGCTTCATTGCAATCAGGGGCACTGGTGACTAGTGTCACTAGTGATGAGATACACTGTTCTTGGCAGTACTGGTGACACAGAGACATGTGTAACAGGTGGCTGCCTGCAGTATGTTCACACTTCACTGTCTGGGCAGTGATCATGGACAATATTAGCTGGCTTCATTGGGTTTTGTGTGTGCAACTGTGTGACTGAATAACTCACAGGACATTACAATGTCTCTCTCTCCTCTCACAGACAATATCTGTGTGAGGGAAGGCATCTGATGGCAGCCTCTGTTTACATTTTGTGATCGCTGTGCTTGAACACAGCAATCACATGGTGTAGGACCAATTAAATTTACTTCTAAATGAGGGACCTTGAATTAATAATTATTTAATTTATACCTTTGAAATTGTTTGTGTTCATATGTGTGTACAGGGCAACAAAGGTGCTTTAATTAATTATTTTATTTTTTCAACTTTATCACTTTCACAATGGGGGGCTAATAAGCCCCCTATTTGATAACATATGCCGGGTGCCATGTACCATGTTATGGAGATATCACAGGTCTGTTAGACCCCTAATCCTTGTCCTCTGCTGAAGCCAAACAAGCACAAACTGTGCTTGATCCATCGTTTACTTGGAATTAGGATTTTGACAGCTCTGAACCCAAATGTGTTGAGAACTGAGCGCTTCTGGGTTCACACTATGTAGAAAACATTCTGACACTGTTTGCTCCTGGAGGAGCGTGATAGTCCAGGAACCACAGAATGGGGGCCTGGCAGTGTGTGAGGAGGTGAATTGGGGAGTCTCACCATGAGAGCCCTGTAAAAACGATCTGATGACACTACAGCTGCACTTATCACCTTTACATAAAAGCTGAAGAAAATGAAAGCAAACTGATTTTATGTGGCAGCTACTGCAGATACATGCCCAAACAGCTCAGAGGGTTGAAGAAGATCTGAGGCGGCGTACACACGACCGAGGTTCTCGCTGGAAACCAGCGAGAACCTCGCTGGAAGCTGCATTCCAGCGAGGACCTCGGCCGTGTGTACACAGAGCGCTCGCCCCGCCCGTCGGGAATCCCGTCGAGCGAAAAAAGAGCACGCTCTCTTTTTGCTCGACGGCCCGCCTGGATGAATGGCTGGTTGCCATTCCCGACGGGCAGGTCGCCGATTTCGACGGCCGGCAGAGAACCTCGATGGGCGGAACGATGTGTTCTGCCCGTCGAGGTTCTCTGCCGTGTGTACACGGCTTAAGAAGAAGATCTGGGCACTTTGCAAAGTGCAGTTTCACTCTGAAAGAGCAGATGCTCCAGAGCTTAGTAAATAAACAGAAGCTCTGCTAATTTCCACCATCCAATCATGTGCAAGAAAAAATTAAGATTTATTTTTTCCTTGCATGTGCTTGGGTAATTTTTGGCAAAGTGAAGCTTTATCTCATTTAGTTTGGTAAATCAACCCCTTAGTTTAGTAAAGCACTGTGAATTCTGAACAACTGCATATTTTTTTTTTTTTTTTCATGTTTGTTCATCTTTTTTATTTATTATTTTTTTACATCTCGGTAGTGTTTTATTCAGCCTCTGAATGTCTAAATGTATTGCTCTAGCTTTGGCTACATTTCATTGCTCAAGACTGGCTTCCTGATTGTTACTACAGTGGACTATGCCTGTGCAATGTTTGTCAGCAAAACTGCTTGTAGTTTCAAATTGTGGGGTGGGGGTATATGACCAGGTGAGGGCCATCTTTAACCACTTAAGGACCTCCGCATGTACATTTACGTCGGCAGAATGGCACCGACAGGCACATCAACGTATATATACGTTGGTGCCTTGGGGGGGATCGGGGGTCCGATCGGACCCCCCCCCCCGTACATGCGGCGGTCCGCGCGGCTGCAGGAGCGATCCGACAAGAGGGGGCGGCTATCCGTTTTCACCCGCCCCCTCTGGATCGCTCCCAGCCAATGCGCGCGCCCGCCCGCCCTGTCACTTCCTCCTCCTGTGTAAACACAGGAAGGAGGAAGCTATCTGATCTCTCCCTGGGCGTTTGTTTCAAGCGCCGCTGAGGAGAGATCACAACACAACAAGTAAGTCTGCACCAACAGCACACTTACACACACACAAAAACACATTTAACCCCCGCGATCGCCCCCCCCCTCCCCCCTGTCACAGTGTCACTGAATGCAGTAATCATACATGTATGATTACTGTATTTAGTGTCAGTGTGACAGACAGTGTGACAGTCAGTTAGTGTTAGTGTCAGGATAGCCCCCCCACCCCCCCCAATAAAGTTTTAACCCCTTGATCACTGCCCTAGTTAACCCTTTCACTCCCTATTGCCAGCATCACTAAGCGATCATTTTTCTGATCGCTGTATTAGTGTCGCTGTTCCCGCTAGGTAGCTAGTTTTTTTTTAATGCGATTTCTTTTTTTACTAAAGACATGTGGCTAAATAAATTTTGGCCTAAATGTTTGACTAAAATTTAGTTTATTGGTTTTTTATTATAACAAAAAGTAAAAAATATTGTTTTTTTTTCAAAAATGTCGCTCTATTTTTGTATATAGCGCAAAAAATAAAAATCGCAGAGGCGATCAAATACCACCAAAAGAAAGCTCTATTTGTGGGAAAAAAAGGACGCGAATTTTGTTTGGGAGCCACGTCGCACGACCGCGCAATTGTCTGTTAAAGCGACGCAGTGCCGAATCGCAAAAACCCCTTGGGTCATTTGCCAGCGTATTGGTCCGGGTCTTAAGTGGTTAATATTGATTGGACCCTGGGCAGACATTTTCTTGGCCCCCCATATGCAAAGTTGCTCTCCAACCCCAACATTCCAAAAAACAAACATACACCTAAACTTATGTATTGAATTTTATTGTAACTGTACTATCTTGTCCCCCTGGTGTAAAGCGCTGCACAAACTGTTGGCGCTATGTAAATCCTGTATTATAATAATAATAATGATGATGATGGGGGGATAGGATAGTCCAGGATGACATAGGGATTGGTAGTATGTAATGTGAGGTGTTTGTATCATACAGTGCACAGAAAATCAGGGGGCAGTACTTGCATCCCACCCCCCCCCCAAAAAAAATAACCATCTATTGCTCACCTCTGCACACCACTTTGCTTACCTCTGCACCCTCATCCACAGTTCACGTCTGTACCCCCCTCCATCCACAGTTTACCTCTGTACCCCCCTCCATCCAGGGCCGTATTAAAATAGGGGCTATTGGAGCTGCAGCTCCAGGCCCCTTTCTCAAGATATGCCCATTTGGGCTAACTTTACTGTTTTGTTTTTATGGTTTTTATTATTCATTGAAGTAGGCAAATGCAGTGTGACATAAAATATTGCAGCAATTGCCATTTTTGTCTCTGCTAAAATATATATGTTTGGCGATTCCAAGTAATATTCTAGCAAAAAATATTGCTTTTTAACTTAAGAAACAAGAGTTGGACTTTAAGTGGTTACATTTCTTGCATTTACACACAGAAGTTTGATCTAAGAAGGAATTTAGTTACAATGGTTTCACGTAGGAGTTACGCCGACGTATCTATAGATACGCCGTCGTAAGTACAAATATGCGCCGTCGTATCTCTGCGCCGATTCCCCAAGCTACATACATCAAAAAAATAGGCTTCAGCCGCCCGGCGTATGGTGGGCGCATAGTTACGCTGGACGCATTCGGCGTACCCATTTGAAATATGCAAATGAGTAAGATACGCCGATTCACGAATGTACTTGCGCCCGGCGCATGTTTTAAGCGATTTGCATAAGGGTTACATCCGGCCTAAAGTTATTCCTCATATAGGAGGCGCAACCTATTCAAAGGTATGGACCAGGGAACGAACGCCGTTGATTTTTACATCGTTTATGTAGTACGTAAATAGGGCTGTGCGTAGGTTACGTTCACGTCGTAGGCAGTGTTTTGATGTAGCTTAGGCAGTTATCTCGACGTTACTGTGAGCATGCGCACTGGGATGAGTCCAAGATACGACGCATGCGCAGTTCGTTTTTGAAGCTCAGCCCATCATTTGCATGGGGTCACGCTTCATTTAAATATATCACGCCCACTTCCAGCCCACTTCCACCTACTTTGACTTGCCGACAACTATACGCTACGCCGGCGCATCGTTGAGAGCATTTGCTTTGTGAATACCATGCTTGCCTCTCAACGTTGCGCCGGCGTAGCGTAAAGATATGCTACGCCGGCAGAAAGATGCGCCCTGGTATGTGAATCCGGGCCAATGTTTCATGTTGTTACAAACTTGGCAGACTGCCCGGATTTTTTCTTTTACACACACAGAAGTTTATCCCTTTGATCTAAGAAGAAAGCGTTAGTTACAATGTTTCCTGTTAAAAAGTTGGCAGACTGCCCAGATATTTTCTTTTGACAACTGAAAGTCTCTCCACTTGTTATATGAAAGAATCAGCAAATTCTGCATCGGAGATCATCAGGGGGTTGAATAGAGATCATGATTTTTTTAATGATTAACTGTGCAGCTCTAGCACGGTATTTGTGCAGCAATTTTTCAAACATGTTTTTTTTTTTGGAAATAAACATTCATTAAAAAAAAAACACTAAAGTTAGCACAATTTTTTTCGGTATCTTAAGCGATGCTTTAAAATTTTTGTAGGTTACATGTTTAGAGTTACATAGGAGGTCTAGTGCTAGAATTATTGCTCTCGCTTTAACGATCGTGACGTATGTAACCTGTGTGTATCTGGCTCTGATACTAGCCAGTGCCTACCCAGCCACTGACTAGTATCTCTCCCCAGCCTGTCCCCAAACACCCTCTCACCTGCTGACCTGTGGATGGGAGAATCACTTCTGTAGTGTTATTGTGTTTTGCCAGTGAGTACTAGTGTTGAGCGGAATACGCCATATTCGATTTGACGATATATCACGAATATATAGAAGAATATTCGAGAAATATTCGCTAAAATCGAATATTCGTGATATTTTGTCCAAATAACAATATTGCGAAATTTCGCTAATGCGAATGCGAAATTGATTGCGAAATTCTCGTCAACACGCGAAAACGGAGATCATTTCCTGGATTATAAACTAATATGCACTAAACACTAACTCTACTTACACAAACTTATATGACTAAACTAAAGCTAATTTTTTTTTTTTTTTATACACAAAACACAGAAGGGCAGAGAAAGTATTAGCGAATATTCGTAATACGAATATTCGCATTGCGAATATTCGGCAACATAAAAGGATCGCCTCAGCTACTCGGCCCAGGGTCTCTAATCATACCAGCAATGCTTTTAGACGTCGATGGAGATCACTAGGATGTGATCTGTTTTAAAAATAAATTTGAAAAAATATCGAATATTCACCGCGATATTCGATTTATTCGCGAATACTCGAATATGCAATATTCATTACGAATATTCGCAATGCGAATATTTGTGAGCAACACTAGTGAGTACAATGATTAGTGTTGTCAACTATAGCTGGTAGCACTGATTGTTTTGGGAAAAACAGGCTGGTTGTACTCAAGTAGATTAATAGATTGACTTGTGTAAAACCAGCTAGCCCATACATAGATCGACTATGGCTGGTCTCTGCATAATTGGCGTAATTTCAATCGATGTATGACCTGCTTAACCACTACGCAGTCCCTAAACTTCCTTCCACTCCTGTACATAGTGCTCACTGTCATACTCTCTACAATCCTCTCCTGTACATAGTGCCCACTGTCATACTCTCCACACTTCTCTCCTATACATAGTGCCCACTGTCATACCCTACACACTCCTCTCCTGTACATAGTGCCCACTGTCATACCCTCCACACTCCTCTCCTATACAGAGCGCCCACTAGCATACCCTTCACACTCCTCTCCTGTACATAGTGCCTGCTGCCATTCACTTCTCTCCTGTACATAGTGCCTGCTGTCATTCACTTCTCTCCTGTACATAGTGCACACTGTTGCACCCTCCACACTTCTCTCCTGTACATACTGCTCACTGTCATACCCTCCACACTCCTCTCCTATACATAGTGCCCACTGTCATACCCTCCACACTCCTCTCCTGTACCCTCAATGTTACCAGCTCTAGAATGGACACACTTTTGTTAGTTCAACTAAAGGAAATCTTCTCAGTTCTCATATTTGTTCTGCCCCATTATTAGTACTCATTTAATTTTGTAATTACTACTGTGATGTATAGAGGAACATAGGGGAACTCAGCTACCCTAAATATAGCACTTGTAAAAAAGTGTCCCTGAAAATATTTTTTAAATGTTGGCAACTATGCCCAAGGGCCACTGGGTTAGAAGGGAGCCCCAATTAAAGCGGTAGTAAACTTTCCTGACATTACTACTTTTTAGAGGCCCTGGGGTAGGTTATGCCACAATTTACAAGTATGCACAGCATATTAGCACATTAGGGTACACTTAAATTGTCAGACTGAGCCCTCCAGTGCTGCGCTGTGATAAATCAGGTGGGGCACGGGCGCTTCCATCATCACCCGATCTTCCTTCTGGGTTCTGTGCCTTTGGACACTTGCCTTGGCCGGGCTGCGTGTAATAAAATTCCTTAAGTTGATGCACTAGCGCAGCTGCCGTTATACCAGACAGCTGCGCTCCGTGTTCCCTCTTCTCCGCGTCACTTCCGGTGTGCGCGCCGTGCGTTCCAGCATGGAACGCGGAAGTGCGACTAGAGATTCTCCGCGTCACTTCCGGTGCGCGCACCGTGCGTTCCAGCATGGAACGCGGATGTGCGACTAGAGCGCACCTTCACTTCCCCACGAGAATTGCGGGTATTTAAACGCCTAGGAATGACGGCAGGGTGTTCTGATATTCAGTCAGACACCCACCGTCGTGTAAGAGCAACCCCGCAGCCAGAGGATCCCAGTGAAGCAACCCAACCCCGCAGCACACCAACCTTGGAACCTAACTGCCATGTGCCTGCAACGAATCATAGGCTTCCTACACTACTCACCTTGAACCCTCAACCTCCAGGACCAATACATCCTCATGAACAGTACTACTGCCTCCACAGAACTCATTCCCAAAAGCCTGCTGAACCGCAAGTATTACTGTTGGAATGTGCACTTGGTCCAATGTCAAGCTTTCCTGCTAGCAGTTCATAGTACTACTGCTTTTTGCTGCATGTCTTGTTTGGGACACTTTGCTTTCCTTCCTAGATAGATGTGACCTAACATTAACCACTTCCGTTCTTTAGCTTATTAACCCTAACTCCTCAGATTGTGAGGTCTTATCTTTTGCTGCTTGCACCTGCTTGTACGTTACTTGCTTTATAGTACCCAGCTACGCTTATGCCACAATAAGGTAGCATATAGGTTACGGCATATATTACTTTGCGAGGTTGTGATGAATTAACCCTAACTTTCTGTGAAACTGAAAGTGATCAAGTGGTTATACCTGAGAAACCTCAACAATATTATTGTAGGATTCATACATTAGTTATTGGCTCGGTGTGACATGACATAATATCAGAACCACATATAAAAAAAAAAAAAACAGTGAGTTTCTTTTTTATAACCATTTTTTCAAAATGGATCCAGGGGATTTCGCTAATCATCTAGTGGTGCTATCACAGAGAGTAGAGACCCTTACTGCCTCTATGAATGAACTTTGTTTAGAAAATGAAGTGATACGTAATCAAGCTCACGCCCAACACCATGATAGGCCCGAACCCAAGGTTTGCTCCCCAGAACCTTTTTCAGGGGACCGAAAGCTTTACCGTCAGTTTGTCAGCTCCTGCCGTCTCATGTATGAATTACGCCCCCGTACATACTATTCAGATAGGATAAAGATTCTTACTCTAGTTTCTTACCTCAAGGGTGAGCCTCGCGTTTGGGCTGACGCTTATGTTGAGGAGCATGGCGACCTATTAGGATCATTTAATAGTTTTTTAAATGAGATGTCTCTCTTATACGAGGACCCGAATAAACAACTTACTGCCGAAAATACCATTAGACAGCTCAAGCAAGGGAAGAGGCCCGTCGAAGAATATACAGTGCAGAAAATAAGTATTTGAACACCCTGCTATTTTGCAAGTTCTTCCACTTGGAAATCATGGAGGGGTCTGAAATTGTCATCGTAGGTGCATGTCCACTGTGAGAGACATAATCAAAAAAAAAAAAATCCAGAAATCACAATGTATGATTTTTTTAACTATTTATTTGTATGATACAGCTGCAAATAAGTATTTGAACACCTGAGAAAATCAATGTTAATATTTGGTACAGTAGCCTTTGTTTGCAATTACAGAGGTCAAACGTTTCTTGTAGTTTTTCACCAGGTTTGCACACACTGGAGGAGGGATTTTGGCCCACTCCTCCACACAGATCTTCTCTAGATCAGTCAGGTTTCTGGGCCATGCCAGAACCTTGATATGCTTCTTACAGAGCCACTCCTTGGTTATCCTGGCTGTTTGCTTCGGGTCATTGTCATGTTGGAAGACCCAGCCTCGACCCATCTTCAAAGCTCTAACTGAGGGAAGGAGGTTGTTGCCCAAAATCTCTCAATACATGGCCCCGATCATCCTCTCCTTAATACAGTGCAGTCGCCCTGTCCCATGTGCAGAAAAACACCCCCAAAGCATGATGCCTACACCCCCATGCTTCACAGTAGGGATGGTGTTCTTGGGATGGTACTCATCATTCTTCTTCCTCCAAACACGAGTAGTGGAATTATGACCAAAAAGTTCTATTTTGGTCTCATCTGACCACATGACTTTCTCCCATGACTCCTCTGGAGCATCCAAATGGTCATTGGCAAACTTAAGACGGGCCTTGACATGTGCTGGTTTAAGCAGGGGAACCTTCCGTGCCATGCATGATTTCAAACCATGACGTCTTAGTGTATTACCAACAGTAACCTTGGAAACGGTGGTCCCAGCTCTTTTCAGGTCATTGACCAGCTCCTCCCGTGTAGTCCTGGGCTGATTTTTCACCTTTCTTAGGATCATTGAGACCCCACGAGGTGAGATTTTGCATGGAGCCCCAGTCCGAGGGAGATTGACAGTCATGTTTAGCTTCTTCCATTTTTAATGATTGCTCCAACAGTGGACCTTTTTTCACCAAGCTGCTTGGCGATTTCCCCGTAGCCCTTTCCAGCCTTGTGGAGGTGTACAATTTTGTCTCTAGTGTCTTTAGACAGCTCTTTGGTCTTGGCCATGTTAGTAGTTGGATTCTTACTGATTGTATGGGGTGGACAGGTGTCTTTATGCAGCTAATGACCTCAAACAGGTGCATCTAATTTAGGATAATAAATGGAGTGGAGGTGGACATTTTAAAGGCAGACTAACAGGTCTTTGATGGTCAGAATTCTAGCTGATAGACAGGTGTTCAAATACTTCTTTGCAGCTGTATCATACAAATAAATAGTTAAAAAATCATAAATTGTGATTTCTGGAATTTTTTTTTTGGATTATGTCTCTCACAGTGGACATGCACCTACGATGACAATTTCAGACCCCTCCATGATTTCCAAGTGGGAGAACTTGCAAAATAGCAGGGTGTTCAAATACTTATTTTCTGCACTGTATATCAGAATTCAAGTGTTGGAGCAGGGACACACAATGGACTGACATTGCCTTACGGAATCAATTCCGCATTGGCCTTTCTGAAGCCATGAAGGATGAGATCGCTCGCATTGAGCTTCCCCCATCCTTAGAGGATCTAATGCAACTTTCCCTCACCATTGATCGACGTATAAGAGAAAGAAAGGCTGAGCGTGCTACTTCCTTCTCTGTCTCACCCCCCAAGAGGTATAATTCTCCCCCTAAAGCGGTTCCTATGGAACTTGGAACTGTTAAAGGCCCTCTATCACCTGCAGAGAAGCAACGTCGCAGAGCACATAACCTCTGCCTTTACTGTTCATCTCCAGACCACATAGGGCCAGATTCAGGTAGAGTTGCGCTGGAGTATTTCGATATGCGCCGCGTAACTGTGAATATGCGCCGTCGTTTCTATGTGGCCGTACCCACCAAACTAGATGCGACAGAAAACGGGCCATTTCCGATCGGCTTAACTTTCCGACGCCAGAGTCTCGTCAGCGCATAATTTCGTTTGGCGCATCAGTTGCGCCTATTGATTTCCCCTGCAAATATGCAAATGAGGGAGATTTCCCGATTCGCGAACGGATTAGCACCATACGCTGGCTACATGCGCCGCGTGTATCTCGTCTGTCCGGCGCAAAGTTATTTCTATAAATAGCTGCTTTGTCTTTACTCCAGACGGCCACAGGTCAGCAGGAGAGCAGCTACAGCAGCGTTACCGACGATAAGAGCTAGCTGAGCAACCCCACTTGCAGGACAACACCTCTGTCCATGCTTGTCTGTCAACTTTTACAGCCATGGAGGAAGACATCATAGGTCTCCATAGCCGAGATGACGGCTGACAGCTCCTGGCCTTTAGAGTTCAGCTTTCTCCTGTGTGTTTGCGGGGAACGGGAGCAGCCATCTCAGAACAAAAGTAACTTCACTGCGGGGAGGGGGAACAGGATATACTTTAGTGCCGGAATGGCGCATCTACGGGCGCATTTAAACGCCCAATGGAACGCATTGCGCTGACGTTTCCCGTGAAGTGGGGCCGACGGAAGTTGTGAGCATGCGCACAAGGGGGCCGAGTGAAGCCTCACTTACTGCGCATGCTCCGTGAATGATGCACTGAACGTAAGCCTCTGCGCTGGGCTCCGCCCATCATTTACATATGATCACACCCACTTCCACTTGCGTCGGATTACGCCAGCGCATTATCGTTACTCTGGCGCAAGTTTACGCGCAACTGCTATGTGAATAACAGTACTTGCGCCGAAAGTGTCGGCGGAGTAACGTAAATGAGAAACGTTACTCCAAACTAAAGAAGTGCCCATCTACCTGAATCTGGCCCATAGTATCAACTTGTCCTCTACTCAGGAAGAATACTGAAGGTACAATTTCTAACATTTGTAAGACCACTCCCCCCCACACCATCTCTAATCTGTTTATATTTATTACTCTTGTTTTACAGTGGGAACATAAAACTACTACCATTAACGCCATGGTTGATACCGTAGCCTGTGGGAATTTAATTGATTTAGAAATCGTAAAATCCAATGAAATTCCCTCTATTCTCAAATCCACACCACTCTCTGTCACCTTCATTGACGGTTCAACCTCCACCTCCGGTCCTGTCTTATCCCAAACCATCCCTATTCTGGTGACTTGTGATAACCACCATGTGGAGACTATGGTTTTCGATATAATTCCTTCTCCTCTATTCCCAATTATTCTTGGTCTGCCATGGCTGCTACTACATCAACCAACTTTCATATGGTCTACTTCATCCCTTAAATTGGGATCCTCCCACTGTAATCAAAATTGCTATACCACTTTCCCAGTGCTTAGTCTCCAGCCAGTTGCCAATGTTCTCCCGGATTACCTTCATGACTTCAGTGATGTTTTCAGTAAGACCAATGCAGAGAGACTTCCCCCTCATAGGATATACGACTGTCCAATTGATTTATTTCCAAATAGTCCTATCCCAACCGCTCATATATACCCACTATCTCAACCTGAACTAGGACACCTAAAGGAGTACATAGATGAGAACTTAAAAAAAGGGTTCATTAGACATTCCACTTCCCCTGCCAGTTCCGCTATGTTTTTTGTCAAAAATAAGGATGGTTCTCTCTGCCCCATCATTGATTACCGGTCCCTAAATAGTATTACTGTAAAAAATCGTTATCCTTTGCCACTCATTCCAGAACTCATAGAGCGCCTCCAATCCTCAAAGATTTTTACAAAATTAGATCTCAGGGGTGCATATAATTTGATTAGGATACGTCCTGGAGATGAGTGGAAGACTGCCTTCAAGACCAGATATGGCTTATATGAATATACCGTCATGCCATTTGGCCTCTGTAATGCACCGGCCACTTTCCAGTGGTTCATAAATGATATTTTCAGAGACTTGCTTGACATCTGCGTAGTTATATATCTAGATGATATTTTAATCTACTCAGATTCCCTTGAGCTCCATGTCAAACATGTTCGTTGGGTTTGAGCCAGGCTCAGAACACATTCCCTGTATGCAAAATTGCAGAAATGTATTTTTAGCCAAACTAGTATCACCTTCCTAGGCTACCACATCACCCCTCAGGGTATACAGATGGATCATTCCAAAGTCGATTCCATCATTTCCTGGCCTGTTCCGTATTCAAGGAAAGCTCTCCAACGGTTCCTGGGATTTTCCAATTACTATCGAAAATTTATTAAAAATTTCTCTGCAATAGTCAAACCATTGAATGCCCTCACGAGTTCTAAGACATCTTTCACCTGGACATCAGAAGCACAAACTTCCTTTACCACCTTAAAGCGTTGTTTCTCCTCAGCTCCTGTACTTCAACTCCCCAATCCAACGTTTCATTATACTTTGGAAGTTGATGCTTCCCATTATGCTTTGGGAGCTGTACTCTCTCAACGTCCGACTCTCTCGGATCCCTTGCATCCAGTAGCCTTCTACTCCAGAACCTTAACACAAGCTGAGAGAAATTACCCTATCGGTGAAAAGGAACTTTTAGCCATTAAGGTTGCCTTAGAAAATTGGAGACATTTACTTGAAGGTTCAACTCATCCAATAACTATACTCACTGATCACCGTAATCTACAACATCTGAAATCCTGTAAGACCCTCTCCGCTCGTCAGGTTAGATGGACTCTCTTCTTCGACAGGTTTGACTTTCATATAACCTATCGATCTGCCTCGCAAAATATTAAAGCAGACTCTCTCTCTCGTATGTCTGAAGATCAATTTATGGAGAACCCACCAGTCTCTATCATCCCTTCACACCGTTTCATTGGCAATACCACCTCGTTTAGGCAGTTACTCTCCAAAGCCCTTTCTACAGAGACTCATAACCTTCCAACAGGCCTTATCAAACATCCTGACGGACTATATACCTACCAGAACAAAATGTATGTACCCCCCAAGCTACAGATTCCTTTGCTCCGACTTCTTCATGATTCTCCTTTAGCCGGTCATCCTGGCATTACTAACACCATTCATCTTGTCAAGAGACATTACTGGTGGCCTTCTCTCTCTAAATCTGTTCATCAATATGTAAACTCATGTGACATTTGTGCCTGCAACAAATTATCTAGAAGACCTCCTTTTGGCCTATTGGCTCCTCTTCCAGTACCTTAGAGACCCTGGGAGGTAGTGTCTATTGATTTTATTGTGGACCTCCCTAGATCAAAGGATACCAATTCTATTATGGTTACAGTTGATCTCTTAACTAAAATGGCACACTTCACTTCTTTAAAGAAACTACCAACCTCTCTAGAGACCGCAAAAGCCTTTATCGACACAGTCCTTAGATTACATGGCTTACCCTCCCAAATTATCTCGGATCGTGGATCTCAATTTATTTCCAAATTCTGGAGAGCCCTTACTACCACCTTACAGATTGACCATCGATTGTCGACTGCCTACCATCCTCAAACAAATGGACAGACCGAACGGGTAAATCAAATCTTGGAGCAATATCTACGCTGCTACTGTACACATCTTCAAGATGATTGGAATCCATTACTGCCTTTGGCTGAGTATGCCTATAATAACTCCACTAGCTCTTCAACCCGCTTTTCTCCATTTTTCGCCAATTATGGGTTCCATCCCAACAACTTACCTTCCACGTTTCTCCCAAATCCTGTACCTGCAGTTACAGACTATCTATCTTCTATAGAGAAGACACTCAATCTTCTACGTGCCAACTTGAAAATTGCACACGCAACATAGAAGAAATATTACGATTCACGCCGCTCCACACCACCAACATACAAGCTAGGGGATTTAGTTTGGCTATCCACACGCAATCTCCACCTTAAGATTCCCTCCAGGAAACTCGGAAATCAATTCACCGGACCATTCCCAATTTCTCAGATTATTAATCCCAATGCTGTCAAACTTTCCCTACCACCAGACTGGAAAGTACATCCTTCATTCCACGTGTCACTCATCAAACCTTACATCGCTAACCCCTTTCCTAACAGGAAACCACTTCCACCACCTCCTGTACAAGTTCTCGGTGAAACAGAATACATTGTTGAAACATTTTTAGATTCCAGGAAAAAAGCTTCTAAACTCCAATACCTCATACGCTGGAAAGGCTATGATCAGTCTGATGACTCTTGGGAAGATTCTTCCAATATACATGCTGCACGACTAATCAGACAATTTCATCAGAGACATCCTAACAAACCCGCTCCTACTGGTAGCTCTATAGGAGCTCCCTTGAGGAGGGGAGTATGTAATAAAATTCCTTAAGTTGATGCACTAGCGCAGCTGCCGTTATACCAGACAGCTGCGCTCCGTGTTCCCTCTTCTCCGCGTCACTTCCGGTGTGCGCGCCGTGCGTTCCAGCATGGAACGCGGAAGTGCGACTAGAGATTCTCCGCGTCACTTCCGGTGCGCGCACCGTGCGTTCCAGCATGGAACGCGGATGTGCGACTAGAGCGTACCTTCACTTCCCCACGAGAATTGCGGGTATTTAAACGCCTAGGAATGACGGCAGGGTGTTCTGATATTCAGTCAGAAACCCGCCGTCATGTAAGAGCAACCCCGCAGCCAGAGGATCCCAGTGAAGCAACCCAACCCCGCAGCACACCAACCTTGGAACCTAACTGCCATGTGCCTGCAACGAATCATAGGCTTCCTACACTACTCACCTTGAACCCTCAACCTCCAGGACCAATACATCCTCATGAACAGTACTACTGCCTCCACAGAACTCATTCCCAAAAGCCTGCTGAACCGCAAGTATTACTGTTGGAATGTGCACTTGGTCCAATGTCAAGCTTTCCTGCTAGCAGTTCATAGTACTACTGCTTTTTGCTGCATGTCTTGTTTGGGACACGTTGCTTTCCTTCCTAGGTAGATGTGACCTAACATTAACCACTTCCGTTCTTTAGCTTATTAACCCTAACTCCTCAGATTGTGAGGTCTTATATTTTGCTGCTTGCACCTGCTTGTACGTTACTTGCTTTATAGTACCCAGCTACGCTTATGCCACAATAAGGTAGCATATAGGTTACGGCATATATTACTTTGCGAGGTTGTGATGAATTAACCCTAACTTTCTGTGAAACTGAAAGTGATCAAGTGGTTATACCTGAGAAACCTCAACAATATTATTGTAGGATTCATACATTAGTTATTGGCTCGGTGTGACATGACACTGCGTTGATGTCATTCCCTCGCATTTATTTATTTATTTATAAAAGGCCCCACCAATATCCTCAGCACCAGGCCCATGATGTTCTTAATCTGGCCCTGCCTCCATCCACAGTTTACCTCTGTTTCCCCCTCCATCCACAGTACAACTCTGAGCCCCCCTCCATCCAGTTAACCTCTGTACCCCCTCCATCCACAGCTCACCTTTGTACCCCCCTCCATCCACAGCTCATCTCTGAACCCCCTCCATCCACAGTTCACCTCTGTACTGTACCCCCTCCATCCACAGCTCACCTTTGTGACACCTTCCATTCACACTTCACGTCTGTACCCCCCTCCATTCACAGTTCACCTCTGTACCCCCCTCCATCCACAGCTCACCTTTTGTACCCACCTCCATCCACAGCTCATCTCTGAATCCCCCTCCATCCACACCTCACCTTTTGTGTACCCCCGAGGATCCACAGTTCACCTCTGTACCCCCCTTCATCCACAGCTCATCTCTGAACCCCCCTCCATCAACAGCTCACCTTTGTGTAGCCCCCTCCATCCACAGTTCACCTCTGTATCCCCTTCCATCCACAGTTCACCTCTGTACCCCCCTCCATCCTCAAGCCCACCTTTGTACCCCCTTCCACCCACAGCTCATCTCTGAACCCCCCTCCATAGCTCACCTTTGTGTAACCCCCTCCATCCACAGTTCACCTCTGTACCCCCCCCTCCATCCACAGTTCACCTCTGTACCACCCTCCATCCACAGCTCATCTCTGAACCCCCCTCCATCCACAGCTCATCTCTAAACCCCCCTGATACACAGCTCACCTTTGTGTACCCCCCTCCATCCACAGTTCACCTCTGTACCCCCTCCATCCACAGTTTATTACTGTACCCCCATCTATCCACAGCTCGCCTTTGTACCCCCTCCATCAAGGGCCGTCTTAATGGCATCATGGCCCCCTGGGCAAAGTAATGCTCTGGGGCCCCTACAATGGAGACAGTGCAGGTAAACAGAAATCAAGTAGGTAGGAGGTAGGGATATCTAGGGTGTAGAGGGGTCAGAGTGCTGGGGAGTTATCTGGGAAGTAAAGGGGCAGCTTGGGCTCAAGGACCAGCTGCTCTGGGTAAAGGGCAGGGGCCCCCATGCAGCTGGGGCCCCTGGGCAGTGCCCAGGTGTGCCCTCTCATTAAGACAACCCTGCCTCCATCCACAGTTCAACTATGTACCCCCCCCATCCACACCCTACCTTTGTACCCCCCATCCACACCCCACCTTTGTACCCCCCTCTATCCACAGCTTACCTCTGAACCCTCCTCCATCCACAGTTCACCTCTGTACCCCCCTCCATCCACAGCTCACCTTTGTTCCCCCTCCATCCACAGTTCACCTTTGTACCCCCCTCCATCCACAGCTTACCTCTGAACCCTCTTCCATCCACAGTTCACCTCTGTACCCCTCTCCATCCACAGCTCACCTTTGTACCCCCTCCATCCACAGTTCACCCCTGTACCCCCTCCATCCACAGCTCACCTTTGTACCCCCTCCATCCACAGCTCACCTTTGTACCCCCTCCATCCACAGCTCACTTTTGTACTCCCTCCATCCACAACTCACCGTTATACCCCCCTCCATCCACAGTTCACCTCTGTACCCCCTCCATCCACAGTTAACCGCTGTACCCCCTCCATCCACAGTTCTCCTCTGTGCCCCCTCCATCCACAGTTCTCCTCTGTGCCCCCTCCATCCACAGCTCACCTTTGTACCCCCTCCATCCACAGGTCACCTCTAAACCCCCAATCCACAGTGCACCACTGTATTCTCTGTCCGCAGCTCACCTCTGTACCCTCCCCATTCACATTCACTTCTGCATCCCCTGTCCACCTCTGTACCCCCCATCCATTTTCATCTCTGTATCCTTCTGTCCACCTCTGAACCCCCCCATGTGCTCCTCTGTACCCCCAATTTTCAGCACATGCAAATGCCCTTCTCTCCATGTTGTTCTTTCTCACCTGATGACACCAGTACAGTCTCCGTCTATTAGACCCGTAGCACACAGCCAGAACACTTCACTTGGCTGTGTGCTACACAGGTCTGTCAGGCGAGGGTGGGGCGGGAGGAACATGGAGTGCCACTCTGTCATTCCCTGTGACTCCGGTCCGGAACTCCTGGCACAAGGAGAAGCAGGATGAGCCGGCTCAAGCACATGAAGCCCACAGCTGTCTCACTCTCCTTTCACAATGTGGCCGCCGCTCGGGAGAGCAGGGGGGGGTTTGCTCCACTCGGTACTCCGCGAAAATCTGCGGGCAGTGCAGGGCTTAAATGGCAGCTGCTTTGGGCCCCACATTGATGCCAGTGCCCAGGGCAGCTTCCCCTTTTGCCCTGCGTTAAAGACGGCCCTGGACCTGGTGACAACACAGGAGCATAATTAGGAGACAATTAACTGTCCTTGAGCCACCCCCATCAAAATGAAAATGGGAAAGGGGAAAACATAAAGGCACTCACATATGCCATCATCCGTATTATTCGATAGAAAAGTTTTGTGACTGCTAAAAAAACAGTAACAAGGGCGGACTTTAAAGGCAAATACGGGAAAAATATTTTTTAGAAAAAATTTACTTTAATACAAAAAATAAGATACATTAAAACCACATAGTCTACACATTGAATTTCAAAATATCCTTTCGTCTACACGTTTCGCCTGTTGGCTTCCTTAGGACGAGGTAGGAACATTTTGAGAGTAGGATAAAATATTTCATTTGTCTGAAATAAAAATATTATAACATTTAACAATCAATAATTTTAATGAATAAAAACGGTAATAGCAAGCACATAGACGGAGTCTCTACCAATATCAAGATGACCATCCGATATCCAATACATCAAGGACGCTAATACTCATAGGTATATCAGAGATAATTTGTACGTGGCTAGTAGGAGAAAGGACTTATACAGCTGAAAAAGAGAAAAGAAAAGATCCAATGTATAGGCAAGGACCTATTGTACAAACAATGTATACAAAAAATTAAAAAAAACAAAAACAAAAATGAGCCTACCCAAGCATTAAGATATAACTCTACCTAGCACCAGAACCACACCTGATCCATGATATACAAGTCGGGTCTATAAAAAGCAATAAAGCATGAGAACAAAAAAACATGATTATTATATGTACGGTATATATTTCTCTAATGTCAGACATCAGCGATATATGACGGGGTGGAAAAGATACCTAGTGTTTAGCCATATCGTCAAAATAGCCAGGACCAGAATAGCAGAGAGCGAGGCCACAATAGGAAATATATCCAGGATGGGCAACCAAGCTTAATCATCCGTTATAAGGAGGCTAAAGTAAAGCAGAGTATGAATTAAAATGAGATTAAAATGAGAGTGCTTACCTAATGAATATAGAAATATTGTATGTCCCGGGATATAGCTAGCGCTATCACACAGCCAGTAAGTACAATGCTGGCTTTTATAGAAGAGTGAGGCGGGGGGGGCGCGTCTAGAGAGGTGGTCGCCGCGTGGTTGCAGCGTGTGGCATCATAAAGGAGCGCTGTAGTGGAGGGCCGGCGCATAAACATCGCCGCCCATTACAGCATAGGCGACGTGATGACGCAGCAGCGTCAGCCAGGAGGGTCCACGGCGCAGCCGCCAATCACAGCGCCGGCAATGCGATGACGCAATAGCGTCAGCCAGGAGGGACCAGGGCGGCCTCGGCACGGATACTCCTCCCAGGGTGAACTCCGCCCATATGGAGGAGAAAAACATAGCGTCATAGACGCCAACAAGACACATAAGACGCCCAGCAGCTCAAAACAGAGGGGGCAGAGCACACTCCCGATTCAAAAAAGCACCAACCGTCCTCAAAATAGGGAAAGACAAGCACCCAGCATTCAGGGGGAACTTCTACCAAGATATGAATTCTAAAACAAAAAAAGAAGAAAATCATAAGAAGTTGTAATAACTTTAAATAGCCACAAGATGGCAAAATTCTTATAGTCCAAGTTAAAACAAAAATATGTTTTTTGAATATATGGGATAGAGACATCAACATGTGTAGAGACTCTGAAAGTATGTGCCAGCCATCAATAAAATTAAAAACAAATACACAAAACTACAATTAAGCGTTATATTCACAACATATTTGGTTCCCTTGTATATTAATTCACAAACAATAAATAAATAGAAAAAAAAAAAAAATCATATGATTCTGGCCATTAGGTAATAAGACATGGGTGCCCACTATTAACCTCCCTGGCGGTATGATTCTGTCTGGAATTACGTACCAAAAGCGGTACAATTTTTTGCATGGAAATTTGGCATTTTATACTGTAGGCCTGCAATTCTTAGGAATAACTCACTTAAATTTGTCCAAACAAGACATCCCGGGTATGATAAAGTTTAAAACACAAAATCATAAAATTATCATATAATAAATAACTATAAATAATTATAACAAATAATAATGTAATTATAATAAAAATGATTCAATAATGTAATCAAATCAAAAACACTGAAATTTGCTCAGTTGCAGAATTGTCGCTGTCATTACTTTTATTTTTTTATGACGAATTTCCCCACAAATCGCTATCACTCAATTCTGCAAGTGATTATCATTTATTATCGCTGTTTTCCAGCTGCTCTAAAATCACTTTTGACATAAAGGGACACTTTTGGTTGCTATGGACAATCTACAGTTTGCAGGCACAAAAAAAATGTTTTTATTATATAAAAGTACATGTAGGACACTGGGCAGACCACTAGGGACGGGGGGGGGGGGTGTATTCTTTACATACAGTACTGTAATCTATAAGATTACAGTGTACTGTATGTAATGTGTTTGTTTACTTTTTTTAATTTGGCGCCGGTCTCCGCCCCTGTGCGTCGTAACATCGCAGGGAACGGAGATCAGCGGCACACGGAGGCACTGTGTGAGTCGAGCGAGGACGCTGCTCGCTCACACAGCGGGGATGCATCGCTGGATCCAGGGACAAGGTAAGTACAGTACCCTGCCTGGATAAAAGGTCAGCCAGCACGCTGCAGGCTCTGCACATACACCCCAAGCGTGACTCGGGGTTAAAGATTTCTACATTGAAAATCCACCCCGAGTCACGCTCGGGGATACCGCTAGGAGGGTTAAGGATTCACAGTAATTACAGTTCCCACATTTATATAGACCAGGACGATCCAACGCTACATCACTTTTCCTAAACTTTCCCACCCCCATCAAATCATTCCTCTCAGCTATTACCTTTTGTACCACCCCCCCCCCCCCCCCCCTTTAGAATGTAAGGTCTATGATCAGCACCCTCCTGTACCTACTGTATTGAACTGTACTGTAATTGTGCTGTCCCCCCTCTACATTGTAAAGCGCTGCGTAAACTGTTTGCTCTAGATAAATTGTGTATAACAATAATAATTACCCCATAACATGATGTAACTAAACAGGCAAAATCACAATGAATTATTTCATTGAAAGCTGCAGATTTAACCACTTGCAGACTGGGCCATAGCCTAAAGATGGCTACAGCGTGGTCGGCTAGTTCTGGGAGGGTGTCTACTTCTGAACATGCTCCCCCACGCGCCGCACATGTAAGTGTCTGTGTTTACTGGGTTCACTGCACCCGGCCTGTCACGGATCGTGGTAAAGGGCCAATGACAGCAGCTCCTTACCACGTGATCGCTCCCTCCACTGACGACGTTTTTAAAGTGTAAACAATCTGGGTTATGCAGGGGTTCAGCTCTCTCCTCCCCTCACACCAATACAGCGTGCAAGGAAAGGAGAGAGATCAAGTGAAGCACAGTAAGTCAAATAGATTTTTACTGTGCTTCACAGTGCCCAGCAGTGCCACATCAGTCCCCTGTGCCACTAAAGTGTCCATCAGTGCCACATCAGTGCCCCCTGTGCTACAACAGTGTCCCCTGTGCCACTACAGTGGCTACCAGTGGTCACATCCATGCCCCCTGCCACTTCAGTGCCCCCTGTGCCACTACATTGCCACATGAGTGCCCCCTGTGCCACTACAGTGCCACGTCAATGATCTACAGTGCCACTACAGTGCTCATCTGTGCCATCAGTGCCACTACATTTCTAATCTGTGCCATCAGTGCCCATTAGTGCTCATATTTGCCTACAGTGCCACATCAGTGCCTTTACAGTGCTCATCTTTGCCCTACAGTGACCATCAGTGCCACATTAATGCTACTACAGTGTCCATCAGTGCCACTACAGTGCTCATCCGTGCCACTTCAGTGCTCATCTGCACCATTACAGTGCTCATCCGTGCCACTTCAGTGCTCACCTGCGCCATTACAGTGCTCTACAGTACAACTATAGTGCTCATCAGTGCCACCCTATTAGTGAATCCTGGAGGTGCTACATGCATGTTGGGCATCTGTATGTGGCCAAGCTGTGTAAAAGTCTCACACATGTGGTATCACAATACTCAGAGGGAGTAGCAGAATATATTTTGGGGTGTAACTTTTGCTATGTACATGCTATATGTTACAAATATCTTATAAATGGACAATTTTGAGTAAAAAAATAAATGCGTTTTCATTTTCCTCCACATTTTCCAAAAAAAAAATGACATGCTCAAAAGACTCGTTTTGCCTCATAGATTATAAATGTTTCCAAAATGGGTTCATTTTGTGGGTGTTTCCATTGTCCAGTGTGAAAGTCAGGAAATTATGGGCCAGATTCAGATACATTGGCGCATATTTATGCATGCGTAGCGTATATCTTTTACACTACGCCGGCGCAGCACGAAGACGCAAGATGGTATTCAGAAGTCAAATGCGGGCAACGATGCGCCGGCGTAACGGAAAATCTGAAGCGTAAGCAGGCGTAATTCAAAGTAAAAAGGAAGTGGGCATGGTCCATGCTAATGAAGCGTGACCCCATGCAAATGAAGGCGCATGCGCCGTGACGTGAACACAGGTCCTGCGCCCCTCTGTGCATGCTCAGAACTACATACTGCTGACGTCCAGTGCATAAAAGCGGCCAGACATGCGCCCGTCGAGCACAAAATTTCACCATAAAAACTTTTGGGTTTAACTACTTTAGGATTTTCAAGATGTCTGCACCGGTGCCTACTAAGGAGCGTAGGAAGAGGAATTTTAGTCCTGAGAAGAGGGCAATCATTATCGAGGGCCTCTCCAAGTATGGCGCATGCCTCCATGGGGCACAGAGTGGGCAGACCAGCAAGGTCAAGAAGGAAGAGATCCTGGAGCAAATTACTGCCCAGGTGAATTCCCTTGCCCATGAGGTCCGAAGCCCCAAGGACATCACCAAGAAGATTAATGATCTGCGGCGCCTGGTGAAAGAGAAGCTTGCCACCATGAGGAGGCATGCCACGGGCACTGGAGGTGGACCTGCCCGGATAATCACCCTCACTCCAGATGAGCAGGTCGTTGCCAGGTGCCTGGAGAGGGAGCAGGTGGAGGGCCTGGCGGGCTATGAATCTGTGGATCAGGCCTTGAGGGCAGGTAAGTATGTTTTATTTCCTATCCGGGGTGTAGCATGTGAGGGGGTGGAAAGGAACATGTGACAAGTGTGTGGGTCCACCAACATGTGAATGTTTTGTGTCATCCACAGATGTGCAGGAGGGAGCTGGGCCGTCGGCTGCTGGGCGACCCACGCCATCGCCAGAGGAGTGTGCACACACCTCTCCTCTAGAGGAAGTAGAGGAGGAGCATGTAACTGTAGAGGAAGCTTTCTACATCATGGAGGAGACCACCATCCCAGAACCCTCCCTAACCTCCTCCCCCATCAGGGATTTTCCCTCAGGGATATCCTCCCCCATCAGGGATTTTCCCTCAGGGATCTCGTCCCCAATCAGGGATTTCCCCTCAGGGATCTAGCCCCACAAGGGCCTCCCCATACACCTGGCCACAAGCCTCTCCTGCCCCCAGGAAGGCTACCCGAAAGACTAGGGGTGATCCGGACGCGTTGGAGGAGAATCTGGCGAGGGACCAGTCCAGGCAGACCCGTCATATGGGTGCATTAGTGGGTGACCTGCACCGTGTGGCAGAGAACCTGGCCTCCTCGGCCCAGACCCAGGCTGCCTGCACCTTGGCTGTCCAGCAGGCACTCACCCAGCAGGCTGATCAGTCTAGCTCCATAACTGACAGCCTGCAGGATATCAGTTCTAATGCCGCGTACACACGAACACTTTTTGTGATGAAAAAAAATGTCGTTTTCAAAAACGTCATTTAAAATCACTGTGTGTGGGCAAAACGTTGTTTTATGTCTTCAAAAAAACGAGCAAAAAAAATTTTGAACATGCTTGAATTTTTTGTGTCGTTTTTTAAAACGTTGTTTTTTGTGTCATAAAAAGTGATGGTGTGTGGGCAAAACGATGTTGAAAACAACGTTTTTAAACCCGCGCATGCTCAGAGGCAAGTTATGAGACGGAGCTTCAATGGAACAGAGTGCCGTAGAACGTGGTGTACGTCACCACGCTTTGCTAGAGCATTTTGGAAAAACGATGGTGTGTATGCCACGTCGTTTTGGAAAATTAAGTTTGAAAAACGTTGTTTTGTTTCATCACTTGAAACGTCGTTTTTTTTCATCACAAAAAGTGATCGTGTGTACGCAGCTGTACTGTATAGCAATTGTTACCTGTCTGGGTGAGCTGCAGGCCACAACATCAGGCCTTATGTCTGAGGTGCGGAGCCTTACAGTGGCTCTTGAGGCTAATACAGATGCCATGCATGTGGAGGGGAGGAGCCTGGCAGCGGCCAGACAGGAGGAAGGGAGGCAGACAAGGCGCCGCCAGCTGCGAATGCAGGCGGAGACAAATACCTACCTCCACCGCATTGCCATGGCTTAGGAGGGCAGGCAGGCAGCCATGGAGAAACCGGGGGATGTTCCTCCACCAGATGCCCCACCCCCCCCCACCTGAGGCTCCCCCCAGGCAACTGAGGACCAGGAGCCTGGCATCATGTTATTATTTTTTGTATTTAATTTCCAATACTCAGGTTATGACTTTTTGTATTTAATTTCTAATACTCAGGTTATGAGTTTTTGTATTTAATTTCTAATACTCAGGTTATGAGTTTTTTTTTTTCATTTGTAGTATCTGCACACGGTGAGGAGTGTAGGCTACAGTGTGTCTGGTGTGTGTCTGGTGTGTGACTGGTGTGTGACTGGCGTGTGAATGTGGTATGAATGGACAGCAACATCATTGGGGCCTTGGCGCGGCGTTGCTGCTCCCAAGTCCTGCATGGTGGACTTGGGCTAATCCAATGTGATGTGGATGTGGGGTGTGTGAGCTAGGGACCACAGTGGTGTGCATGCGTGCATTGTCTGTGTGCCATGATGAATGTGTGTGTTTAACGTGCAAAGATACGTTCCACGAGAACCCTCCTGACTGCTGTTCCTTCAGCAGAATGGGTAGCCTCGGGCAGGGGGGGACTGTGTAGTTCGGGGGTCAGGTCATCACGTATGTCAATCTGCAGGCCCTTTGTCATGGCAAAGTTGTGCAGGATGCAACACGCACCGATGATCTGACACACAAAGTTTGGGGAATACAACAGGGTCCCCCCGGACTTATCCAGGCATCGGAAACAGGACTTCAGGAGGCCAAATGTTTGTTCCACCACTGCACAGGTTTTGATGTGTGCTTCATTGTGTCTTCTCTCTCCTCTGGTTTGGGGATTCCGGAATGGAGTCATGAGATGGGGCCCAAGTACATATGCTGAGTCACCTGAAAGGGAAAAGACAGGAGGATGTTAGCCGTGCATGTGCCTCTCGTGATTTCTGCATCATGGGGTCGGACAGTCATGCTTGACTCCCATGTCACTCACCAACCAGCCAGCTGTCCTTGTACACGTTCTGTTCGAATTCTGCTGGGATGGTGCTGTGATGGTATATGTAGCTGTAGTGGCTGGACCCGGGGTGTTTGGCACGGATGTGCCATATGAGACATTGGGCATCGGCTATCACCTGTACGTTGATGGAATGCCAATGCTTCCGATTGCGGTATATGTGCTCTATGGCACGGGGGCAATCAATGGCCCCAATGGTGCGTGGGAAACCTGCTAGTCTGTAGAAATCCTGCATTGCCTTCAGCCGCAGGTGCTCCTGGGTGGGTCTGATGATGTGGTGGGACATGCGTGTGAGGATTGCGGGGACAACCTGGTGCACACATCTGCTCATGGAAGATTGTGACATCCCAGCCACAACTCCACTTGTACGCTGAAAAGATCCACTGGCAAGGAAATGCAGTGTTGCCAGTCCCCTTCACCAGTGGCTGCACTGCTTGTACTCGGTGGGTCTGGCTGGTGATGTCATCATGCAGGGTTGTGGCTTTTTCAAGGATGGCATCAGGGCTGAATCTGAAGATGTGATACACCTCCGATTCACCCATGCCAAACACGTTGATGCGCGTTCGGAATATCCTCTCCCGTGACCTCCTACGTGCCCGTAAACGCAGTAGTGCTATGACCACGGCTGCCCCTGGCATGTCGGCAGACAGATGTGTTGTCCTGCAAGTGTGCTTGCTCAGCTCGTTCGTTACGGTGCTGCTGTAGCTGCTCTCCAGCTGACATGTGCTAGACTGGTGCAAAGTTACCCCTGCTTTATGAGGGGTAACTTTAGGCCGGATGTACAGCTTACGCGCTCCGCGCGTAGCCCAAACGTTTGTTTCTGGATCGCCGTATCTCCCTCATTTGCATATTTGAATACTAAATCAATGGGTGTGCAAGCTGTTCCCCGCGTAAATATGCGCCTACTATACACCGGCGCAGAAAAGTTACATCGATCGGAAGAAGCCGATTTTATATCGTATCTCGTTTTCTGGGTACGGCGCATAGATACAACGGCGCATAGTGACACTTACGCCGCGCATATCGAGATACGTCGGGGTAAGTTCTTTCTGAATCTGGCCCTATGGGCCAGATTCAGGTAGTCCAGAGCATCTTTGCTCTGGAGTAATGCTTCTCATTTGCGTTGCGCTGCAGAAATTTTAGGAGCAAGTGCTGTCATTCACGAAGCACTTGCTCCTAAAGTTGCGGCAGCGCATCGCAAATGAGCCGGCGGAATTCGAATTGGGCGGGTACGGGGCGTGTAGTATGCTAACTAAGCGCGATCCCGCCGCCAACGTACTGCGCATGCGTCGAGTGTCAAAACATCCCCGTGCGCATGCTCCAAAATCTGTGAATGAACGTCAATGACGTCACATTCCCATTCATGACCGTTTTACGCAAGCGACGTTTTTTTTTTTTTTTTCCGACGCGATGGCGACGCCTATACCTAACATAGGATATTCCAACCCCATGTAGGTATAACTATGCGCCGCGTATCCCGTCCGGAAACGTCGTAACGTCACTGCGTCGCGCCGGAATGCGATCGTGAATTGCCGATTTCCGCTCATTAACATATTTTTTGAGCGGAAATCGGCGGGAACGCCCCCGGCGGCATTTTTAAGTTGAAGTAACGATGCGATGGCGAAACTCAGTTACGCTGCTCGCATCGGAGCTTCAACCCGGCGTTTCTTGTTTTCTGGTTACAGAAAACAGAAACGCCGGCTCAAAGTCACAGTTAGGCTGGCGGATCACTGGATCCGCCAGCCTAACTGTTCCTGAATCTGGCCCTATATGTTTAAACAATGCTCCTAGGATGCCTGATGTTCCTCCATTCTTCATGCTGGGCCTCTGTATGTGGCCAGGCTGTGAAAAAGTGCCAAGTGACAAATGCACCCCGTTGGAGACGGGGGTGCACCGCAAGGTAGTGAACACAGTAGAAGACTGCTGCGGATACACAGGAAACGTGAGCCCAAAATTCCCCAGGGCGTGGAGTTGATTGGGGAGAAGTGCTTACATGAAGGGACACCGGATAGAAGAAGACGGGAAGGTGATGTTTCTGGGTCCAATACTCCTTCTGAATGTATTAGACCCGAGCGTTTCCCGGGCGAAGCAGGAGTCACGGAAGTGTCCCTTGCCTCCACAATAGAGGCACAAGCCCAAGAGTGCTGCGCATAGCACGTTCTTCGGGGGTTAGTGTGGTCCGGCCCATTATTATTAAAGGGGGCTCCCAGATTCCGATAAGCCGCCCGCCCGCAGACCCTGACAACCAACGAGCAGGGTTGTCAGGAAGAGGCCCTGTCCTTGTCAACATGGGGACAAGGTGCTCTGGGTGCTCAGAGCACCTGACCCCCCCATGTTTAGGGCATGCAGCCTGGTACGGCTCAGGAGGGAGGGGGGGCGCTCGCTCGTCCCCACTCCTTTCCTGACCGGTCGGGCCGCGTGCTTTGGATACGGGTCTGATATGGATTGTGGGGAACAAGCACGCCGTTCTTTTTCGGCGTAGGGGGGTTCTCCTTACAATCCATAGCAGACCTAAGGGCCTGGTATGCCTCCTGGGGGAGAACCCATGCCGGATTTTTATTTAAAAATTTGGCGTGGAGTTTCCCCTTATGATTAATACCAAATGCTGCGTGTAGATTTGGCGGGAATCCAAGTTGGATCCCCGTCGCTTCTATGACGTGCTCGCTGGAATGTGCTTTCTCTATTCCAGCGAGTGCGAGATGTCGGCACCCTGTCGCCGAGAATCAGCGCGATGCTATCGTGCTGGAAGCACAATCTCGGTGACAGGTACAGTAGGTTCCTCAGCAGGCAGAGGATGCTCCATGGGATGACGTGAGGGGAGCTCAGTCTGGCTAGGGCCTAGGGAGTATTGGCGTTTTTTTTCTATGGATCTCTCCTGAAAACGAATATCGATCTGGTTGCATAAGGACATGACATCGTCCAGACCGACAGGGATGGTTATTCCCGCTAACTCGTCTTTCACTCGGTCAGAGAGGCCATGTAAAAAGGTAGCTACCAGGGCCTCATTGTTCCAGATCAATTCAGCTGAGAGGATACAGAACTGGAGAGCATATTGTCCCACTGAACAGGATTTTGGGCGGAGACGTAAAAGAGCACTAGCCGCTGAAGAAACCCGAGCTGGCTCCTCGAAGATGTTACAAAAGAGCTTCAATAAGTGGGATAGGCTGTAAACTACTGGATCGTTCTTCTCCCACAGGGGGGCAGACCAGGCTAGAGCTTCACCGGAAATGTGGGAAATAATATAGGCTACCTTTGCCCAATCAGACAGGAAGTTTTGAGGCTGAAGCTCAAAATGGATGGTGCATTGGCTAGGAAACCCCCTGCAGGCCTTGGAGTCTCCAGAAAAACGGATTGGAGGTGGTAGTTTCAGTGAATGCGACTCTGCGACTGGTGTGACAGGCGCAGCCACTGGTTGTACTTGGGGTTGCGGATTCAGGGTTCCCAACGAGGTCTTAAGCTGTTCAAAAGGGAAGCCAGATCCTGTAGGAATCACATCACCTGAGTCTGATTAGCTTCTTGCGTCTCGAGTCTGCAAACTATGCCCTGTAATGGATCGTCTGCGGGGTGAGGTACGTCGGCCGGGTTTATGGCTGTTCAAACTGTCAGGTCACCTGTGGCCAGGTCACAAATGCACCCCGTTGGAGACAGGGGTGCACCGCAAGGTAGTGAACCCAGTAGCAGATTGCTGCGGATGGACAGGAAACGTAAGCCAAGATTCCCCAGGGCGTGGAGACTAAGGTCCAGCAGGTCTTCACCAGATCCTCTAGTGGTGAGCATGGCCTTCACTGCCAAAGGTCAGGGTCACAGGCAAACAGGAGTAGTCAGAAACGAGCCAAAATCAGTACACAGAAAGGTAAACGTAGCACACGGCAGACAGAAAAACAAGCTAACAAACAAGGTTGAACAGCAAAGCAGACCTGCAGTGCACTAGTTAATATAGACTTCCTGGGATGACCTGGGGTGGAGCCATACAGGAAGGAGAGGTGATAAAAGGCAGCCAGAAAGAGAGTCAGGCCTCTAATGGACACATGGAAGAGAAGGTAAGCTGCCAGACATTATTTCATGTCCATGACAAAAAGTCTCGCACATGTGGTATCGTATATTAAATTTCCGAATTTTCAAAAATTCGACATTTCGGGAATTCTTAATTTCCGAAATTTGAAAATTTGGAATTTTGAGAATTCGAAATTTCGGAAATTTGAAAATTCGAAGTTAGGAAATTGGACATTTTGGAAATTTTGGAAATGTGGAAATCCGAAATTCAAAAATGCGTAAATACATTTTTTTTTCGATTTTTTTTCCTGAAGCCACTGAATGCTCCCCCTGAAAATGCTAAATTCAGAAATTCGGAAATGTCAAAATTCTAAATTTCGGAAATTCAAAGTTAAGAAATTCGAAATTTTGGAAATTTGAAAAGTGGAAATTCGAAAATTGTAAATGAAAAAATTCGGAAATACATAAATAATTTTTTTTCAGACTTTCTAATATTTCAATTTTCGAATTCTGAATTTCCGAAAATTCGAAAATCCGAAAATTTTGAAAATTCGAAAATCTGAAAATTTTAAAATTTGGAATCCGAAAGTCCGGAAATCCCAAAAATACTAAATCCTGAAGTTTGGAAATCCAAAGATTCAGAATTCGAAAATTCGGAAGTTCGATTGTACGAATTTTTGAATTTATGAAATTAGAATTTTCCAAAAAAAGCGGGAGCGGCTGTATATAGAGGAACCAATTTCTCAATTTTCCTCCTGCTGCCACTGAATGCGAGATTGGTTCCTCTATATGCAGCCGTCTCTGCCGATTCACCTATCCAGGCATACAATGGGGCCACGTGACCCCTGTAGTTACATCCCTGGTCTCACAGAGGAGGAATGCCCAAATGGTGATTGGGCAACTGATAAATAGTCTGAAGCTCTGAAAAGATTGTCTTTCCTGGCAGGGAGAATTCCCAACCTTAGATGGGATCTGGTCTTGAGAAGGATTTTTCTCACTACAGGAGGGCGGCCGGAGGAAGCTGGAAGGTAGCAGCTTTCTTGGGGATTTGTGAGTAATGACCCTGAACTGAATCCTAGTGATAGTGCGCTCTTTGAGATAAAAGTGCCAGATGTTGCTCTGACTGACACAACTCCATTAGGGTCCCAGACAATGGTTATTTTCCTGTCCTCAGTAAGATTCTGGTCTGTGAGTTTAGTGCAGAGTACCTTTCTGTACTTTGCAGTGTTTCTGAAGTTGCACTGGGCTACCTACAGCTACACGATCTGCTGTCGCTGACAGGCAGATCCATTGGTTCCGGTAAGCGCATTCACATTTATTTTTAAATGGAAGGAATGACTGTTTGCCTATGAGGATCTACGTGGTCATATGTTTGTTTTCTTCACCATTCATCCACAAGTCATATTGATGGACTCATTATTATTGTTTCTTGACTTTCTTTGTGTTTTTGGATTCACCAACTTATTTATTCACTTAATATTGGTTGTTGTTACCTATATCACTGGTTTAGTACAGTGATCATACACTTATCTAGTGAGACATCATTGTTTCTCTTGCACTATTAGCGCTACATATTTTTTTCACATTACTATATATTCTTTGCAGAGTTGCACTAGATATTTAATTCTCCAGTTTTAGTAAATCAACCCCTTAGGTGTCCGTTTATGAAACTGTGAACAGCAGTGATCCCGAGGATCACCACTGATCACAGTCCATAAACAGTTTATGAAACAGAGATAATCGGGGGAGAAGCTTTTGAACATGTTCTCCGGCATTGGGAGCTCATGTCACATGACGTGTAAAAATCAATGTTTCCCTATGGGAGCTGCCTTAACTGGTCTGACACAAGTCAGTCCGACTTTGAAAATGCTCCCTGTACTACTTACAAGAAAAGAAAAGACAGAGGGCGCCTCCAGGTTAAGCGGTGTGAAGATTTAATACAATACAGATAACAGTGTAGACTTATATAAAATAGTGGAATCCAGTATGTAGATTCGATCAAGATGATCCTGAATTGGGAGAGATGTGGCGTCTGGCCGAGCTAGATGTTTCGCTTCGTTTTATTACTAGGTTCCACCATGATCATAAAAAGATGGAATCTATTCTTAAAAAACACTGGCCTATTCTTTTGGAGGATGTCCATTTGAAATCCATATTACCAAAATTGCGAAAGTCACATATAGGAGAGCCCCCAATATTAAAAACAAAATAGCCCCCAGTAAGCTAAAATCCATCTCCACAGATAAATTGCATGAGTTCTGCCTAATACCTCTGGTAGGCTTGTTCCAATGCAAAAAAGCTCTCTGTAAAATGTGCAGTTTTGTGAAACATGGCCAAAAGAATTTTACCGAAAAAGGGAAAACCTACACTTTTAATGAATTTTACATTTGCTTTTCAGATCATGTTGTCTACTGCCTTCGCTGCCCTTGCCATCTACTCTATGTAGGGCGTACTATCTGTACTATACAGGGCTTTTTTTCTGGGGGAACTTGGTGGAACTCAGTTCCACCACCTTTGGCTCAGACCCTTTGGTGCCCGCTCACCACAATCACTTGTGAACACAGAAGTCTGGTTTCTGTGTTTACAAGTGACTGCTTTGTAACCCCCTGAACTCTGCACACTGTATGTAATGCAATTATGGTATTTAATGCCCCTTTAAGACCCTTCTACTGTTTGTGAAATCTGAACGGGTCGTGGTTGAGTTCCTGCACCTATTTTCTGAGAAAAAAAGCTCTGGTACTATATGTAAGTCTACACTGTTATCTGTATTGTATTAAAGCTTAACAACGCTTAACCTGGAGGCGCCCTCTGTCTTTTCTTTTCTTGTACATGTTGGAGTTATTGTTTCTGGTCTCCCCTGCTTGGAAGGCTTGCCCCTGGAACAGCGTTTTTGGGAAGATCAGCTTAATACAGAACAGTGTCCTCCATGGTGTTCCCCTCATCACCACTCATCATCCCAGGTTTTATCTATTTAATTGTATTATTTTATTTAACAAGGACTTGGAGTTTGTACAGCAGACTTTTTCACCTATATGCCACTGCTTTACAGCGCCACAACCCCAAAAAAAATAATATGTTTTTTGCCTGTACTACTTAGGTCTGACTTTGATCCTACTTCAGCCCATTGAAAATTATTGAAGTCAGATTGCCGTCTTGCCTGATCCGACATTGGCATGCGACTTGTGCTCTGATGGGCAACTCCACACCAAATAAAAAATGGCATGGGTTCCCCCCTCCAAGAGCATCTCAGGCCCTTCAGTCTGGTATGTATTTTATGGGGAACCCCCTACACCGAAAAACGGCGTGGGGGTCCCTCCAAAATCCATACCAGACCCTTATCAGAGCACTCAGTCTGGCTGGTCAGGAAAGGGGGTGGGAATGAACGAGCGCCCCCCTCCTGAACCGTACCGGGCCACATGCCCTCAACATGGGGGGGTGGGTGCCCTGCACCCTCCACCCCAAAGCACCTTGTCCCCATGTTGATGAGGACAAGGGCCTTTTCCCGATAACCCTGGCCGTTGGTTGTCAGGGTCTGCGGGTGGGAGGCTTATCGGAATCTTGGAGCCCCCTTTAATAAGGGGGCCCCAAATCCTAGCCCCCACCCTATGTGAATTAGTATGGGGTACATCGTACCCCCATTCACCTGGAATGAAAAGTGTCAAAAATAAAACACACTACACAGGTTTTTAAAGTAATTTATTAGGCAGCTCTGGGGTCTCTTCCATCTTCTCCCCTCTCCGGCCTCTTCTGTCCGCTCTCTGGTTCTTCTCCCGCTATCCGGTGTCTTCTGCCTGGTCTTTTCCGTTGTCCTCTTTCCTTCGCTCTCTCCTGCTGTAATGATGTGTGCACGGCGACTTATATTGGCAAGGGGCGGGGTCACCGGCTGATGCCTTCCGGCGACCCCACCCCTTATGATGTCATTGTTCCATCATGCCCCAGACGGTGACATAAGGGGCGGGGTCACCAGATGACATCACCTTGTGACCCCACCCCATGCCAATATAACTCGCTGCACATGGCATTACAGCAGAAGGGAGCTTCGAGTGAACATCAGAAGAAAAAGCGGAGGGAAGAAGACAACGGAAAAGACCAGGCAAGAGCTAGCAAAGAGCAGAAGAACCCGGCAGAAGACACCGGACAGCGGGAAAAGAACCGGAGAGCTCGGAGAAGAGGCCGGAGAGGGGAGAAGGCAGAAGAGACCTCTAGGGCTGCCTAATAAATTACTTTAAAATCCTGTGTAGTGTGTTTTATTTTTGACACTCCCCCCCCCCCAGGTGAATGGGTAGGGATACAATGAACCCCATACTCATTCATATAGGGTGGGGGGCTGGGATCTGGGGGCCCCCTTATTAAAGGGGCTCCCAGATTCCGATAATCCCCCCCCCACAGACCCTGACAACCAACGGCCAGGGTTGTCGGGAAGAGGCCCTTGTCCTCATCACCCGTGACCCGGTCCGAAGCTCCGTGACCGCGGCCATGGGACCCGCTGACCCGATCACCGCCGGTGTCCCACGATTGGTCACAGGAGCTGAAGAACGGGGAGAGGTTTGTTTGAACACACCTTCCCCGTTCTTCACAGTGGCAATGTCACTGATCGTCGGTTCCCTGATATAGGGAAAGGCGATCAGTGATGTCACACGTCCAGCCCCGCCCCCCTACAGTTAGAAACACATATGAGGTCACACATAACCCCTACAGTGGCCCCTAGTGGTTAACTCCTAAACTGCAATTGTCATTTTCACAGTAAACAATGCATTTTTATAGCATTTTTTGCTGTGAAAATGACAATGGTCCCAAAAAATTGTCCAATGTGTCCGCCATAATGTTGCAGTCATGAAAAAAATCGATGATCACCGCCATTAGTAGTAAAACAAAAAATATTGGCAGACGTGACACACCCATATGCCCCAAATGTCAGGTTCACCCAGAGGACCTTATCCATATGTTGTGGAGATGCCCCAAGCTTGTGAGGTATTGGAACGCAGTGATCGTGGTCATTAATTCCACCTATCAGGTTCAGTTGCCTGTGAGTCCACTGGTATGCTTGCTCGGGGGCCTTGATTAGGACTTATACTTGCCTCATGTTTACACTGCTCTGCTTAGACTACTGTATCTGGCAAGAAAGCTTATAGCGAAATATTGGCTGTCTTCCCGGGTTCCAGTGAGCCGGCAATGGATCCAGGAGGTTAACAGGATCCTCATAAGGGAAAAGAACACATACTCTCATAGGAAAGCATCACGAAAATTTGATAATATATGGCAGTGTTGGTTGGAATCTCCGGAGGTAGCTCCTCCACAACTAGTCCTTGATAGGTTGTTACAGGGATGATGACTTGGATAGGTGGGCCATTGAGATGTGACTGGGTTTTTAAAACTACTGGAAACGAGGGTAATGGGACGGATGGCATAAAAAATTATTTATTGGTGTCTTCAGGCTGTATTGGTCTTTGTTTCATTTTGTCTTTTCCCCCCCCCCCTTTTTTTGTTTGTTTGGTTATTGTTTAGTTGTTTTCTGTCTTTATTCCACTCCTGAAAGATGTAACGAGGGGCGGATTGGAAGTTGTACATGGTACTTGTTTCAGTGATGTTATTGAGATTGTGTATTGCTCCTTATTTTTGTACAACTGATAATGTACCCTATGTAGCCCTTTTTCTATTGGGTCACTTAATTGCTGTGTACATGCCCTTTGTTTTTGTTTTTTTGCCTTACTCATAATAAAAACGTTTCTGATTTAAAAAAAAAAAAAAAAATATTAATAAAAATGACATACAACTATCCCCTATTTTGTAAACGCTATAAAATTGGCGCAAACCATTCGTTAAACGCTTATTGCAATTTTTTTTACAAAAATATGTGGAAGAATACGTATCAGCCTAAACGGAGAAAAAAAATGTTTTCTTATATCTTTTTTGGGGGATATTTATTATAGCAAAAAGTAAAAAATATTGTTTTTTTTTTAAAATTGTTGCTCTATTTTTGTTTATAGCGCAAAAAATAAAAACCGCAGAGGTGATCAAATACCACCAAAAGAAAGCTCTATCTGTGGGGAAAAAAGGACGCCAATTTTGTTTGGGAGCTACGTCACACGACCGCGCAATTGTCAGTTAAAGCGACGCAGTGCCGAATCGCAAAACCTGCCGGGTCCTTTACCTGCATAATGGTCCGAGTCTTAAGTGGTTAAACAGCGCTTCCTCTCTTTGCTCTGGGTGGCTGACTCAAGTAGTGGTGGAGTAAAAGGCAATAAGTAAATGCTGCTGGAAAAAGTACAGGTTTACTTTAAGGCTAGATCTATTTGTAATGTAAGTGATATGCACTCTGCCTGAATCCTCTCTAGAGGCAGGAAGTTCAATAATGGTGCATTAAAGCATGACTAAAGATTTAAACAAGGAGGAATTTGAAACATGCATGAAGATGCTTCACATTTATAGGAGAATCAGCAGACTTGTGCTTTTAAGAGGATAAAGCTGGGCTACGGAAGGGTCAATACGTTAGCTCTTCTAGCAGTTTTCCCTATTAAGGATAGACAAAAATGACCCATCCAGATGACACCTTCTCTACACATTTTAAAATTATTTTTTAATGTACTAAAATTTTAGAAATGAAATGTAAATTAAATAAATAATTCCAGTAGATTTTCACAACCGCTCACTATTTTGTGGCTTCAAAGTAACAAAGGGATATGTCTCTGCCCATCTTTGTCACTGGCAGAGTTAATTTTAGCTTCATTCCTGCAGTGAAGCTGCTATGTGGTTCTGCATGAGTAATCCTCTGAGAGATAATCCTATTTTGTGTCAGAGGGAAGATGCTCTTTTAAAGGGAAATTGACATGTATTTTTAGTGACTGCAAATTTGCAGTTACCATCAAAGCGTTTGCTATTCCATTTTACATTTTCTTTTTGATGAGGATTTACATGCTTGTACCATATTTCCATTAATCTGTTTAATATACATATATGTAGACTGTCGCTCTAGTAGGCATTTGTATATTAGGTAGTGTATATAGCAACCGTTTTCAAATAAACAGAGAGAGAGACTGTTATTTCAATTACTCTTAGCAGACAAAAAGATTGATTTACCCAAGTAATAGACTCTGCACTTACCAGTATATATTCATTTAGCTTTAGTAGGTGAAGTTGTATTCAATTTGAATACCCAAAAATGTGCCAGGGAAACAAATAAAACAATTAAATTTTACTTGCATATGGTGGTTGGATAATGAGGATTCACATTGTTCACTAAAGTAAGTTAGTCTTTGCTCCCCTACAAAATCAACCCAATTGAGCAGTGCAGTATACTGTACACTCCCTATATATGCACAGTGCCAGAGTCCTTGTACCCATAAATATGCTTTACCCCACTTCAATACAGGGCATTTTTACACACTTTGAATGACAATTGTGCGGTCATGCAACACTGTACCCATATGAAATTGTTATATATTTTTTTTACATAAATAAAGATTTCTTTTGGTGGAATTTAATCACCACTAGGTTTTTAATTTTTTGCTAAATAAACAAAAAAAAAACGATGAAAATGTTGAAAGAAAAAACCCGTCTTCATTTCTGTTATATATCTTAAAAGAAGAAACATTCCTTCATAAATTTAGGTCAAAATGTATACTGCTCCATTTCTTTGGTGAAAATAACCCAAATCAATGGGGTCAATTCACAAAGAGAAACGTTATTGGTTTTCTTCAGGTGTTAAATTAGCACTCCTTATTTAACGCTAGCAAACATGGTATTCACGAAAGCTATAATCGTTATTTAACACAGTCGTTATGGTTTTCAACTGACTCTTTATCCAAACGTTATTCTAACTACTCAGACGTTATTATTAAGATTCGGGACGTTAAAATAACTCTTAAGATCGTTAAATAATGCTGGAGAGATGCATTCTGGGAGCAGAAGCGGAGGAGAACAGCTGCATGTGGAAAAGAGCAGATACAGAGAGAGAGAGGGAGACACAAGCAATACACATGGAGATTGAGCATGTGATGTGCAAAACTTCTAGTGTGTGCTTTTCTAAAGCCATGTGTATTTCCTCATACAGAGAATAAATCATGGGAGATGATAATCGGAATTTAGCTATCACCTGGGTTTCAGAAAAGTCATCCAAAATAGTATGTGAACGGAATACAGGTTTATAAATCTGAACAACATTCTAACGTGTTCTTCTTCGCCTCTGGATAATTTTAAGTTCAAATAGAGCACGGTTCTAGCTTGCCCAACACTACACTACACTACAAAAATCGCCAAAAGCTTCCTCTAACAACAAAATATCGCCTGGGAAATGTCATAACGCCACCCTGAGGGAGGTGTTAATTTAACGATTGCTTAACGATTGATAACTGTCAAAAAAATCTTTGTGAATTGCACTTCTGTACATATTTAACGATTTGACTCTTTAAAATAACGATTTGAATCTTTAAAATAACGATTTGACTCTTTAATAAGGATCCAGACCTTAAAATATCGGTTCTGTGTAGGGAAACGTTATTTGATGATTTTTCAAAGCGTTAAATCGTTTAGTGAATTGAACTAGCTTCAATAACGTGCAAAATCGTTAAAATAACACCCGCAATCTGAAAATAAAGCTTTGTGAATTGACCCCATTGTATGAACAGAAGATCAGCATTTCCCCCGCTGACAGGACCGGGAGCTGCGTGTTTACACACATAGCTCCCAGGCCTTGCTCTGTAACGAACGATCGCGTGTGCCCAGCGGCAATCGTGCCCGCCGGGCACGCGCACAGGACTTGGGGGCAAGCGTCCCCTAGTGGCCACAGAAGAGCCAACGTATAGCTACGGGCTCTCGCCCAGGAGAGCCGACCTGCCACCGTAGAATTATGGCCGCTGGTCGGCAAGCAGTTAACATACTCTCACCAGTGCAGCACATCATTATCATATAAGTAGTATGGCAGTGATCAGGGAGACTGACTGGTGACCGTATGCAGTTCTGACTTCCTCCATATTCCCCCTATTCACTGAGTGCCAAGTGTGGGTCACATAGGAGGCCTACCCCAAGGTGGGTTCATGTGGGCTGCACCAGGCACCTTTTGGATAGGGTCACTGCCTTACACATGGGATACCTTTGCTTGAACAGATGACTGAACTTTAGTTAACTCTCTCGATTGTTAATGTACACCACGGCCACCCCACTGCCCTCAATATAGAACATGCAGTACTCATACTTATACATGTCATTAAAAACTATTGTGTGTGGGCTCCAGAGCATTTTTTGCGACGTTAAAAATGGGAATTAAAAATTTAGAACATTCTCTAAATTTTTGCGTCGTTTTTAACGTTGTAAAAAATGGTCAACGTGAAAATAACGCACATGCTCAGAAGCAAGTTATGAGATGGGAGCGTTCGTTCTGGTAAAACTAGTGTTCGTAATGGAGATAGCACATTCATCACGCTGTAACACACTGAAAAGGGCAAATAGTCTCTCACCAAAGTTTTACTAACACAAAATCAACAAAAGCAGCCCCAAGGGTGACGCCATCCGAATGGAACTTCCCCTTTATAGTGCCGTTGTACGTGTTGTACATCACCTTGCTTTGCTAGTGCATATTTTTTTCATGATTGTGTGTAGGCAATGCCGGGTTAACAATATTCGGGTTGAATTTTTTTTTTTTCTAGACCATTAAAAATGGTCGTGTGTACGCGGCATAAGGCTGTTGCTAACAAGTGAAGTGTTTTCAGTGATGGGTAAAAAAATTAAATGTTGATTACTCTTGCTGGGTTTCACATGTATGACTGGGGAAAGCTATGGTTATAATACTGCAAGGTTTTCCAACGTGGTAAAAGCTATTTTTCTATTGCTCCTCTGTTGCTGAAACCTCAACATCTTATGCCGAGTACACACCACAGTTATTCATGTCATTGATAAAAAACAATGTTTTTCTCGACGTGATTCTTCTCAAGCCTGCCTTGCATACACACGATCGTGAAAAAAAATGCTTAAGCAAAGTGTGGTGACGTAAAACACGTACAACGGCACTATAAAGGGGAAGTTCCATTCGAATGGCACCACCCTTTGGGCTGCTTTTGCTGATTTTGTGTTAGCACGTGTTATTAAAAGTTTGGTGAGAGACGATTTGCGCTTTTCTGTCTTTGTGCATTTCAGTCTGTTACAGCGTGACGAATGTGCTATCTCCATTATGAATGCTAGTTTTACCAGAACGCTCCCGTCTCATAACTTGCTTCTAAGCATGCGTGTTTTTTTCCCCCTCGTTAAAGTCTACACACAATCGTTTTTACGACGTGAAATAGAAAGATGTGAAAAATGACGAGAAAAAAATAGAGCAGGTTCTAAATTTTTAATGCCAATTTTTCCCATCGAGAAAGAAATGCTCTGGAGCATACACACGACCGTTTTTCACGACCATTTAAAAAAAATTGCATTTTTCTCGTCATGAAAAATGGTCGTGTGTACGCGGCATGAGATGTGTTTAATGTGTTGGCTATACCACAGAATGCAAGTCACAGTGTGAATGGTTTGGGTTCACATAAAATTCTATATATGTGGTATAGTACAAATAAGGGGAAATACATGCAGCAGTACAAACATAAGGATAAGGGCCTTATAAACATATAGGGCCAGATTCACAAAGCACTTAAGCCGGCGTTTCAGGAGATGCGCAGCGTAATTGTAAATATGCGCCTGCGTATCTATGCGTCGTATCCCCAAAACGATATACGCCTGAAATCTAGAAATTTTCGACCAACGTAATTTCGATAGACCGGCACATCGTGCGCGCAAAAATGCGCTAGACACACCATTGATTTGCTAGGCAAATATGCAAATGAGGGAGATACAGCGATCCACAAAAGTAAGTTTGTGCGGCGCAGGCTACGCGCTGTGTGCATCAGCTGCACGTCCTGTCTAAAATTAGTCCATATAAAAGCAGGTTTAAAATTAGACAATCCGTCTACATGTCAGCTAAAGCAACACCGTTAGGGACGAGCTGAGCAGCCACACTTGCAGGACAACAATCTGTATGCCAACATGCCAAGGGCATCCTTGCTCATAGCTATACTACTGACTTTAGTTGAGCGCAGAAGGAGGAGGGCACGGAGGAGGGCACGGGAGAGGATATACCGCACACGCATAGACCTCTTTGGCATGAGTGATTCTGAGGTGTCTCGCATCTTCAGATTCACCCCTGCTGCCATCCTGGAATTAACCACAACCCTGCAGGAGGACATCACCAGCCCAACACAACGCTCACATGCAGTGCAGCCACTGGTCAAGGTCCTGGCAACACTCCATTTCCTTGCCAGTGGCTCAAGTGGAGTGGTGGCTGGAATGTCACAATCCTCCATGAGCAGATGTGTGCACCAGGTTATCCTTGCAATTCTCACACACATGGCCAACCAAATCATCAAACCCACCCAGGAGGACCTGAGGCTGAAGGCAATGACAGATTTCTACAGAATTGCCAGATTCCCACGCACCGTGGGGGCCATTGATTGAACACATGTGGCACTCCAGCCCCCCCGTGAGACAGAGCACATATACCGCAATCGGAAGCATTGGCATTCCATCAACGTACAGGTGATAGTCGATGCCAAATGCCTCATATGTCACGTCCGTGCCAAACACCCCGGATCTAGCCATGACAGCTACATATAAAATTTAGAGCCCCATCCCAATGGAATTTGAACAGAACATGTATGGGGACAGCTGGCTGGTTGGTGAGCGACATGGGTGGCAGGCATGACTGCCCCCCCCCCCCCATGATGCAGAAATCACAAGGGGCACATGCACTACTAACATCCTCCTGTCTTTTCCCTTCCAGGTGACTGTGCATATGCACTGGGACCCAATCTCATAACTCCTTTCCGGAACCCCCAAACCCCAGGAGAAGAAAGATACAATGAAGCACACGCCAAAACCTGTGCAGTGGTGGAGCGCACCTTTGGCCTCCTGAAGTCACGTTTCCGATCCCTGGATAAGTCTGGGGGTACCCTGTTGTATTCCCCAAACTTTTTATGCCAGATCATCGGTGCATGTTGCATGCTGCAGAACTTCGCAGTGAGAAAGGGCCTGGAGATTAACATAAGTGATGACCTGACCCCCGAACCAGACAATCCCCCCTAACCGAGGCTACCCCGTCTTCTGAGGGAAGAGCAGCCAGGAGACAGCTCACATTAGGCATATTTGCACGTTAAACACACACATTAATCATGGCACAATGAGAATGCATGCATGCACACCACTGTGGTCCCTAGATCACACACACCACATCCTCATCACATTGGATTAGCACAAGCCCACCATGCAGGACTTGTGAGCAGCAACGCCACGCCACGCCACGGTTCCAATTATGTCACTGTACATTCATACACAATTCACACTGACCTGGGGATCACTTCTCCCTGGTCCTGGGGAACCCTTCTCCACCACAAATGAGGGTGACACCCCTTTTCCGGCAGGAATGTCATCCCCACATTCCAAAATCAATCACAAACAGGCAAAAAAAAAAAAAATACCCCCAAAAAAAATGCCCAGCAAAAAAATAAAAATAAAGAAAAGAGAAAAAAAACTACCGCAGTTGGTGTGACCCACGCCTGGGGCGGCCTCAGCCATGGCCCCGGCTCCTCAGGGGAGACTCATAGGGGGGGTAATCCGGGGAAGGAGGAGCATCCCCTGGTCTCTGCCCACCTGGCGGCCTGCCCTCCAAGGCCACGGCTATTCTGGTCAGGCCAGCATTGAGTGTTGCCGTATTGGCCTGGATAGCCTGGGTGAGGGCCCGCACATCCTGACCGAGGGCCCGCACATCCTGACCAACGCCTGCTGTGGTAGCCTGCATTTCATTTTGGCAATTGATCAGAGCCAGGGAGTTGCAGGCCATGTCCCCAACTGTATCCTTTATGGAGGACAGGCTCTCCTCCATCCGCCCCAAAGAACCTCGGCCACACCCCTAGTCTTCTGGGTCACCTTCTTGCCTCCAGATGAGGCTTGTGGCCGGGGAGAAGGGGAGCCCCTTGGGAGGGGAGACCTGTTGGGGGAGGAGTGGGAGGGGCTACCCCTGATGGAGGACTGGCTGCTGCCAGCCATAGGGGAAGACTCCTCCAAAAGTAAGAAGTCATTCCCTGACATGACCTCCTGCTCCAACTCAAGCTCCTCCTCCTTAACCTCCTCAGAGGACTCCGGCCTTGTCTGGGGGTCTTCCTCAGACTGTTGTCCCGGGGATGGTGCGGACAGGCCAGATGGCCCAGCACCCTCCTGCACATCTGTGGATGACACAAAACATTCACAGGTTGGAGGATCCACACACTTGTCACATATTCCCTCCCCCCCACACATGCTACACACCAGATAGAAAAAAAAAAAACTTACCTGTCCTCACGGCCTCCTCATTGGAGTCAAAGCCAGGCAGCCCCTGCACTTGCTGCCTGTTGAAGGTCTGGGCTACCGCACGCTCCTCCTCAGTCAGCCTAACAAGGCATGGTGGGCCCCCTCCGGTGCCCCTGGCATGTGCTGCAATCTTGCCCAGCTTCACACAGACCACACGCCGGAGATCATTGATCTTCTTTTGGATCCCCTGGCGTGTCCGGGTCTCCCTCCCAACGAATTTACCTCGTCGGCGATGTCCTGCAATATCTGATCCTTCCTGGCCGGGGTGGTGTTGGCACTATCCGGGCCGTGCAGGAATCGCCCATGTAGGGTAATGGCCCTGGCAATAATTTCCTTCTCCCGCAAGGAAAAATTTAACTTTTGCTTCCTTTCACTCATGTTCACACAACAACTCTCTCCAAAACAATCACCAAAAATCACTCACCAAAAATCACTCACCAAAAATCACTCACCAAAAATCACTCACCAAAAATCACTCAACAAAACAGTCTCAAAAACAGTCACCAAAAATCACTCTCAAAAACACTATCCAAAACACTATCCAAAACAGTCACCAAATATCTCATACAAGTCACAAAGCAACAAACGCTAACAAACAACAGAACTAAAGCACCTTGCTGTAGGAAGGGGAACAATTGGATGTACTTTTGCAAAGGAAGGGCGTTTCTCTCGGTCTATTTAAGCACTGTGCGTAGCTCACTAAGTTGACCGGGCCTAGTTCCAATCTCACTGATTGCGCCGTGCCAAATTGTGAGCATGCGCAGAGAGGTGCTGACCATAGTCTGCTTCATGTGCGCATGCGCAATCCGACCGGCCCTTCATTTGCATGGGGTCACGGCTCATTTCAATGGAACGCGCCCACGTCCTTCCCAATTTGAATTACACCACCTTACGCCTCGGAAATTACATTGCACCGGCGCAAATTTCTGCACAAATACTACGAGGATACGGTACTTGTGCCTCTAACGTAAAGGAGATGCGCTACGCCGGTCAATATATGCGCCAGTGTACGTGAATCTGGCCCATAGTTCTGTTGAATGAATCAAAGTTGCACAGCCTTTTGTTGAATGATTTAAAGTTGCACAGCCTTTGTGCAAATTCAGATCAAAAGATATGTCAATAAAAACATGCGGTAAAGTGATCTAAAGCAGTAGTGAGTAAGCTGTCAGAACACTTGGAAAGATCCCTGGATTTTTGTTTGAGGCCTACAGATAACCATTATATAATATATTTTACTAATGTATACACTTTTTTTTAGATTCTATAACATTTCCAAATTGTCACGCAAAAAATAAACTGAAAGGAGGAACAGTTGTCCAGTAAGTAACTAGCTTATACATTAAAGTACCACTTTTTTTTACATGTTATGCAGTCAGGCTGCATAAAAATTAAACAATACTGAGCTTTCTTTTGACAATATGTTTGTCAGAAACACTGTAAAAGCCGCTCTGTTTTGGCAGCACCCCGGAGGACCAGAAAGATGCTCTTACACAGAGTGCAGAACCCTGAGTGTCAGACTGCTGGAGATCCGGACCTCTGTGCTCTGTGTGTGAGAGCAGCAGTTTGGCTCACTGGTGTGCTGCCATCATCGGACAGCTTATACTGTAGTACACACACATTGTAAAAATAAATGAAAAATAATCCTATATTATTTACTTGTTATGCAGTCTAAAGTAAAAAACAAAATGTGATGCTTCAGCTGAGCTTTAAAATTATTTGGTACATTAGTATTATTTATAACGTACTGTATAAGTATAAGCCGACCCTAATATAAGCTGAGGCGCCTAATTTTACCACAAAAAAATGGAAAAAATTATTGACTTAAATATAAGCCTAGGGTGTCCATCTGCATGCCTCACTGTGTCCATGTGCATGCCTCACTGTTCCCATGCCTCACTGTGTCCATGACTAGACTTACGTTTAACATGGGAGTATATAGAAGGGGTGCCCGACTTTGAATAATCAGTGCTCCCCGGCCGTAGGTCCCCCAGACAGTAAACTTTGCACACTTGTAGAGGAGAACTGGGGCTACATGGATGCAAAGTTGGGTCCAACGGACCTACGGCCGGCCGGTACCGGGTCCCCAAAGTCTGGGAGATCAGGCGCAAAAAGGTGACTCAAGTGTAAGCCGAGGGGGACATTTTCAGCACCAAAAAATGGGCTGAAAAACTCGGCTTATACTCGAGTATATACGGTAAATGTAATATGACAAAGCATGATGTTAAAAAATATGCACGTTAACAGGTAATCATATATCATATCATTTTCTTCAGATCGTAAAATAATCATTATTGCATTTTTACCAGTAGCTCAGTGGCTAATCAGTCCCTTGTCTGGGGAAAAAATAAACACTCAAACTTGCGAAATCTGCAAAAGTGCTTTTATTCAATACAAAAACACTGTAACAGACAGGATGATCTTATTTGATTATCACAAGCAAGAAATGTGAAATTTATTGCCAAGGCAAAGTAACAGACAAAAGAATAATATAGATGCAATTCAAAGATGTACTTCTAATAAAAGTTAAACATACACAGCCACGGGCATACATACAGTACAGAATATTAAAAACACAGTTTTCACGTTCCTGAGAACCATACATAAAAATGTCTCATCATTTATTTAGCTGTTATTTTAACTGCTGTGATTTTACACAATTATTTCATGTGACACTAATCTCACCCTTGCATTCTCTGACATGTACATTATATATAGAGTGTAGACTGATGTGCTCTGTAATCCAAGATAATACCTTAGTTATTGAATATTACTCAGTAATGTCAGGCTTTTCTTTTACGGGTTGGAATGTCCCCTGTAGGCACATATGTGATGTCATAACCGTTATTCACATAAGTGTGGAATGATCACTTAGCCTGAGGCGTGTCTGCTTGGAAATCAAGAAAATGATGAGGTCAACTGGGAAGGTATACTGTAATAGTCAAACACTGCCTTCCAGTTTTAAAGTAATATACCTGATCCAATTTTACATGATTTACTGCATATTAATTAGCAACTATTTTGATACTGAAATTATCGTACAGAGGTTTTTCTTTTTTTTTAACTCACCGTAACAACAATATATTATCAATAATCCAAAGCAAACAAATTCAACACATACATTTTTCTGCATTCATATGTTTTACCCCTTATGTGTTTGCCTTCATTGTTTTCTGAGAAGCTAGTGATTTATTTTGCTGGTTCCTCAATTTAAGCAAAAAAAATATATGCTTTAAATAGGCAAAAAAAAATTAAAAATAGTTTGGGTACCTGCAGAATATTATCTGCTGCAAGTATATTGTAGGAAGTATGACTTTAGATAAATACTGATATATTAGCTCTTGCATATGAACGTACTTGGTCTTCAGCTGAGACTTTTGAAAGATACCTTGCAAAAAAGCCAACTTTTTCCTTTTCGGCTATGCTCCCTTTCTTTCCCTGAGCTGTTGTGGTGGGTACGGCCAAGTGCCACAGTTAACATTAAAAGAAAAGTAAAAGAGATATAGAACCAAAGCATTTCAACTACTGCGAATGTTGGAGCACAAAGAAGTGATCTATTAAAAAGATAGTATAATACGAAAGATGACACAAAAGGTAAAATAGAAGCTCAGTGCATCACTTTGCCCAAAGCACACCTTCAAAGAGAAATGGTGTCAGGCCAAATGTTTTTAGCCTTGGGCGTCTTGCAACATCCAACATGGCCCTAGAGGATAACCATTTTCAGCAAAGCCTGGGCCTTGGGGCTTAATTCTATGTACTTTTGTAGTAATGACTTTTGTCCCTCAAGATGTGTGTAATTTCTATGAAGCATAACCATACAGTTACCAATTTATGGCTTTCGCTATTCAAGAATGAATAAAACACTTTCCTATTTGCTCTATTAGGTGTTGTAAGTTCTACATTTTGTTTCCAAACATTGTTGGACATTATTGACATGATATAATGAAATTCCTTAATATGACCAACATTGTATTTTTTAAGAAGAAATTACAGTACATTGGGGGTTATTTAAGAAACGCAAATCCACTTTGCACTACAAGTGCAAAGTGTACTTGATATTGCACTGAAAGTGCATTTGGAAGTGTAGTCGCTGTAGATCCTAGGGGGGCATGTAAGGAAGCTAAAAATCAGCATTTTAGATCTATTCCTCAGATTTAAGCCTCGTACACACATGCCAGAATCTCGTCAGGAAATTTTTTTATTTTTTCCTGACGAGATTCTTGGCAAGAATCTCTTGCCGCCCGAGTGTACAGACTTTCCTTTAAAAAGAACCACGGTTCTCTTGAAGGGAAAGAATGCAGTGACTTCATCGTGTACGACGAGCATGCGCTCGTCACATTCGATGCCGTCGCCGCCATCTTGCTGCACCCTACCTATGCCTCGGAAGCTACCGTGCATGCGTAAAAGTCATTTCGAGCATGCGCAGGTTTCCACGGCAACAGGTAAGTATACACACTCTCGGGTTTCTCGGCAGGAAAACTGCTGAGAATCTCACAGCGAGAAAATAGAGAACATGTTCTGTATTTTTCTTGTCTAGATTCTGGGCAGTTTTCTTGTCGAGAAGCCTCGTACACACGCTCAGTATACTCGTCAAGAAATCTCTGCCATCAGTTTTCTTGCTGGTTCTTGCCGAGTAAACCGAGCGTGTGTACGAGGCTTTGCAGCGACTGCACTTCCAAGCACACTTTCAGTGCAATTTCAACTGCACTTTGCACTTGTAGTGCAAAAAGGATATGCCTTTCGTGAATAATCCCCATTGTGTTTATAAAAACATGGTGTACTGTTTATATATATATATATATATATATATATATATATATATATATATATATATATATATATTAGGGCTGGGGAAATTAAATGAATTCCTCGATTAATCTTTAATTTTTTTGATCGATCAAAATTCTTGACATCACCGGACAGCCTGGACAGTGAGACTTACCCTGCTGGATGCGAGCAAACTGCACCCATTGGATTGAGGTACCTTTGCATTTGTGGAGCAGGGGGGATGCATCAGGCTCCATCAGGGGAAGGGGGCAAAAATAACCATCGTTTTCCTGTCCCAACAGTTTTGTGCAGACAATTCTTTGTGTATTTGCAACATCTGTTCCGTGTAAAAGACTGTTCAGTTCTTCAGGCTATATTTTCAATAAAATGCGATCATGTCTGCTTCCAGAAAATGTTAACAATCTGGTATGTCTGTGTGACTGGCCAAAGTGATGCCTACTATAAAGTGACTGACAGTCAATATACTAGATACGTTTTATAATTAAAGTTAAACTTAAAGTTAAACTAACTTTCTATGTTTTTCTTAAAGTTTAATAAGAAAAAATGACTTGCGTCAGTGCTACAGTTTGAATTTAAAACATATTTGTGTGAACTGTGAAGTTAAGTCCTGGATTGTGGAAACTAACTTGTGTCGGGTGATTGTATATAGTGTATACCACATTTACCACTGACTAATGCAGAGTTGCAATGCAAGGAGATCAGCTAAAAGTAGTTGGATCTGTATGTGCGTTATAATTAATTGAAATTAGTCGATTAATCGATTAAAAAAAATTGATTAATCGAACACGAAAATTTTAATCAGTAACAGCCCTAATATATATATATATACTCTTTCATGAAGCAGACACTTATTCACAGTACAGTTGCATCAAGTATCTGTGGATGCAAGGACACTTTCTGGCAGCCATGTGGATACAGGATTTTGCCATATACTGCAAAGAGAGACTTTATGCTGGATTATACAATCAGAATTAAAATTCAGTAGCATTTGGAATATGTGGGTGTGCAATTTGCATATGGAGCACCTGGAATACATATTTCCGTCAAGCACTATAACATTTGATAGCTTTGCCATGAGAAGGCTTATATATTTTACCACGTGGTCTACAACCCAATATACTACTGATACTGGATATTTAAAACATTAAAGGACAGTCTATGGGATTACAAATATTTTATGAAACAACATCCTCTGACAATGATTTGGAATGTTCTGTAAGGTGACTTGTACATGTGCATGAAGACAATCTAAGGTAAAATCAAAATAAGGATTTCCTTCAGACACTGATGTACACTCCAGGACATTTATCTGGGCAGCAATAAAAATCACATTTGATCATTTTTCTTATGTGTATTTTGTTTACAAATGAATTTTAATTTTAATATTGATTGATGTAATACATTTTGGGGAATGAAGTGTGGGGGCCCTAATGTGCGTAGCAAAAATATTGTTTTATATTTACATTAAGATTATCCATGTGTCAACAGGTTTAGGATAACTTTATGACAACTGTCAAATTGACAAATGACCCACAGAAAATATAGAAGACCAACACAATCCAGACAAATCTAATTATTAATGATGACATTAGCAGATAGAAAAAATGATGTACTTTGTTAAACTATTGTGCAAAAAAAAAAAACTGTGATCTTTTGGACTACACATATCCCGGACATTATTCAAGTTCTGACCACAAATTTTTTCTAGCTAAGACATTTTCATTACAGCATGCCCTTTCTCAGCAGTGATCTACCATGTACCTCCAAGCTTCTGTGCCACAAATACATAAATAATACATGGTTAACATAACATTCCTCTTTAGACATAAATAAATCAGATTTTCTCCTCATGCTCCAAATGAAAATACCAGGCACCACTGTAAAGGCAAAGTACATGTTCACAGCTCCATATATAGATTGACCATTTTATTACATAACGGAAACACATGTCTTTTTTACATCTCAGACCGTTTCCTCCTCTCATCTTCATGTATCACAGTACAATAACAAAAACTAGGAAATAGTGGGGTGTAATACATAACCGAACAGGTGTATTTCATGAAACTTGCAACAAAAATTATCTTTTTCTAATTTTTAACACAATTTGTGAACAGAATATTCAAGTACCATTACAAAAAAAAAAGAAGGATTACAAACTCAGTTATGATATGATGCTAATTTCATAATGAACTAAATATAGATGCCTTTTAAATCAGTACTTTCATGAACGTCTGCAGGTTCTTCACAGTTTTATTCACAAGTTTGTCAATAAGCAACCGTTTAAAACAAAATTTTGTGAGTTGTCTCACAAAATATTTTAAAATGGAAACTTCTAATGAACAAAAGTTACTGAGAGCAGTATCGTCTCGGACTGTGTTTGTTGCTTCAAAGTAGCCAACTGTGGCGGCTGGTGTTTTATTGTTTGGTGGTGGGGGGGTGGCTTCAAACAAACCGTGTCTTTCCCGACTTAGTATGAGAGAGTGAATGGAGAATCTAATTTGTTGTCATAGAGCACAAGGAGTTCAGACAATTCTTCTTTAAAAGGGCACCTGTGCTTAGGTAAATATGATGATTGCTACTGCTAACCCTCCACGTCCTGACCTGACTGAAGCGTGCAGGTTAGCAAAACAGAATAACGTCTGAACTCTTCATCTACATACTTGGGTCATTCACTCAGTGCTTAAGATGTTCGATCAGCATCACATCAAAGAAACTAACATTTTTAGCACAAGAGAGAGCAATGGTAGCCTACATATTCAGTACAGGTTCCCTTCGTTAGTGAGGTGTACAGTTGTTATAATTTAACAAAATTTACCAATATTTAGTACATACATGTCTATCAAGCCAGCATCAACACAAGTGAATATATAAAGTATGTCCACTTGCATATTTGTGTATTCTAAATGCAAACGTATAGTTGATGGGGGTCTTTTTTTATGCTAGCTATTTACACCAATATTTTTCAGCTAAGGTCACAGAGATTTCCCATACTATTCCTTGCATATCAGTATATCGAATATTCACAGGCAACCATTTCAGAATTTTAGTTTGAAAGTTAAATATCCTTTATTAGACTGGCAAATTTAGGAGCCTAAACCTGCTGTAAGCATGCAAATTTCTCAATTTGTTTGTAAACGCAGTTGTGTGAGTTTTTTTTATAGTTTCTCTTTTGGCCCTACTTCTCCTGTGGGTCACAGGAGTCCACTTTTTATTCTGCACTCCTGTGACCCATATTTAGTTGACCGTGGGCTAAAGTCCACTGTTGGCTGATGTCACTCAGCCGGTCCAGGCTCTGGAGAGATTCCAACTTTAATGTTGGAATCCACCCAGATGCCTGGATCAGCAACTGGTTCAGCCTGGCAGCAAGCCGCCAAGAGCCTAAACCAGACATTCCCACCCCGTACACAGGCCAGCGCTTCAGAGAGCACTGGAGGGACAGAGCAGAGAGCTGGTGACTGATAGTGCTGCATTCACCTAGGTGAGTATGTAGGTTTTTTGTTTTGTTTTTAATTTTTCTTTCCCTGAGGCCTTTTTAAACAGGATGAAAACTAGGTCCCAATGCTGCATGACAGTGGTCACACCTGTGTCTCTGTGGTCAGTTCCCCCTGATGGTTGATTGACAGCTGCTCTAACCATTTAGCCCAGGAAGTGGAAAAATATGATCTACCAGGTAATAAAACTTTGTTGCAGTGGGAATTCGGGAAAAGTAAAACGTCTTTACCATATCTAGAAAATTCCACCTGAGATGGGGTGTCTGGCTGGTTTAACCTGCAATTGACTGGACAACATCATTCATTTAATACTTTTATACTCCACAATAAAATAATGGCTACCACTTAATGTCTTTCATAGCGTTTTTTTCAAACCTGGTCCTCAAGGCTGCTCTTACAGTGCTTTTTATAGAATCACACTAATCAGTGTTTTTGTACACAGGACTGTGTTAAATTACCTATACAAGTACTAAAATATTTACCACATTTACCCTATAGACATAAAAATCAATTCTAATGTATTTATAAAGCAGTGAATATGATATTCACCAAACATTTTCTGCAGTTGTATCTTGGCTGTTATTGATTCACCTGCAGTGATTGGTGAATGTCACATTCACTGTTTTGTAAATATAATCCTTAGTAGCATTTACCACAGAGCATGCTTTAGCAAATGAACAAATGTGTATTTATTTATTTTTATTTAAATGCTTTTTGTAAGTTGTTGCTCAATGCTAGCAATGTCTATTTCTTCAACTACTTTTTACAAATGTACACTAATGTACTCTATTTAAAAAATGTAAGACCATCTCTTTGTACTATTTCAATCTAAGTCAACTACACAACACAGCCCCAATGACCTTTGCGAATAAATATATTTGCTCTACTGAGGCTTTCCATCTATTTCTGGGGTAACAAACTAAATACAAAAGGAATATGGTTTACATGGTGAAAAATCCATTTAGAAAAAGGCATTACAAGATTTTCTCTTTGTTTCTGCATTGGGAACGAGTGGTGACTTGACATCCACCTGTTACCCAGAGTCATTTTTAGACATATGAGACATGTGAAAAAACATGCCGGCACAGTATTAAGGATTAGAAGGCTTTAGGACAACTTATTTGTGATGGCTCTTTTCGACAGGCCAGGAGTTTAAGATTTGGCTAAATAGCAGGCAATTTGCATTGTTATATAATTGCACTAAATAAATTACTGGGTTGCAAAATGGCTTGAAACCTTAACCTCTCTGTAGTCATTAAAGGACTGCAAGCCTGTTCAAGGCAGATTGTCAGAAATATATTATATTATAGTTGGGATTTATGCTTAACTGAAATAAAATAGTACCAAGAACCAGCTTGGTTCTCTGCTTACACTTGTTTTACCATACAAATGCATAAAGAAAAAATATAATTTACAGCAATTTGAAAAAAAAAAATATAAAAAGGGCAAAACATTTTCATAAGGACTCAGCCCAGCTGAATAAATAGACAATTTTGTCTATTCTATTTGGATGCATTTACATATCCAACAGTATTCACACATTAAAAATATACGAAAAATATTGTATTATTGACTATACCCAAACCGCTGTGTTCATATCAAATCCTGTATACACGGCATCATCTTTTTTTTGATCGTTTTTAGAATATGTTTTATTTATTGCGATACTGTTTCTGCTAGTTTTGCCTGATTTATCAACTTTTATTTTCATGTCAGTTTGTGATGGGAAATAAAAGACACTTTTTTGTTTACTGGTCTTCTTACTCCTTTTAGTTATCTGAGACGTTTGATCCTTCGGATGTAGCCAGCCTGGCTTCTCTTTGAGAAGTTTATCCCTGTCAGGACGCACACTTCTTAGGAATTTTTTGAAAAAGTTGGCTGTAAGGGAGAACTTTTTGTAGATCTCCTGAGATCTAGTGGCATTCAGTAAACTTTCATTCTTTTCTCCTTTCTTTTCCATCTCAGGCAAATCTAGCCAGTTTCCAACAAGATCCGCAAATATGTTGTCACCCAAGATAAGAGGCTGCCTGTTTCGGCTTTGTGACATAAGTGAAGATGTCCAGTCATTTGTATCATCACATATTGGTTCTTCATTGCATTGCTCTTGGCCGAAATATGAATAGGTAACGTTGTTCAAATGATGGCTTTGATGGACAGCACCTGGCACGTGTGGTTCAAGTGTAGGGCAAGTTTCTACCGGAGGCAAGACAGAAGATGATGTACATATAATGTCAGTCTGTCTTTCTCTTGCAGACAAAACCTGATGACCTAATTTTGGGCCTGGAACAGGGACAAAGTTAAGTGAGCTGTCAGCCAACAAGCTGTTGTCTGGACTTCTCCCACTTCCCAATGGCTTTGCAGCCTGTTTGTTGGATTGATGCCTGACCTCAGAGGCTTCTCTTACACTCAGACAATACTGGTTTGTTCTCATACTTTGAAGATGGTTCTGTTCCCCTGAAATTTCCAGCTGCTCAAGAGCTGCCTGGACCTGGAGGAGTTTCAGTTCCTGGAGTGCTCCCATCATACTGTTCATCTGCTCCTGCAAACCGTCTCCAAATTCTCTCATTGACAGCTGTGGAAAAGAACATAAGAGCTCTAGTTACATCAAGGCAGATATAGCATAGTTAAAAATATATGCAGTGGTATAAAGATTAGGAGGCTAAATCTGGACACATATGATAAATGTCTGTAAGGGAATAGACACTAGGATCAGATAAGGAACATGATGAAACTCACAAACCTAAACACTCAGGGAAATATATATTTTTTTTACTTGGGTGTTGTTTTTTACGATAGGTAATTACCAATGAATGAGGCAATCAACAACCATTTTAGTGTACACACTTTACAGTCTTTTTCCTTCTGAGATGTGTTGGTTCAACACTTTGGGGTTTATTTACCCTGAGGCGGCGTACACACGACCGAGAAACTCGTCAGGTGAAACACATCGTTCCGCCCGTCGAGTTCCTAGTTCGGCAGTCAAAAAGCTTGTCGAGCCAAATTTTCCCATTGAACAACGAGGAAATAGAGAACATGCTCTCTTTTTGGCTCGACGAGCTTCCCGATGGGTTGCTCGGTGAAAAGTGTACACACGACCGGTTTTCTCGGCAGAATACGTCTCTCATCGAGGTTCTTGCTGGATTCTGTCGAGAAACTTGGTCGTGTGTACGCCGCCTTAAGGCAAAAAGGCTGCTTGCTTTTCAAGGGAATTCTTCCTTTAGAATGTGAATGTGGTAAAAAGTCACATTGCAAATACCCAATCAGGTGTAAGGAAAATAAAGACAAAAAGAAATACCCAGCTAAATCTAAAGAAAAACAGTGATCAGTAAGTGTAAACAACAGTGACGGAACTGTTCAGAGTAAACATAAATATAAATAACAGTCGCGCTTGTTCAAAGTGAGCCTCAGCAAAGCCAAGGAACAATATACAGGCATACCCCACTTTTAAGTACACAATGGGGTCTATTTACTAAAGCTGGAAAGTGCAAAATCAGGCTCACTTCTGTATAGAAACCAATGAGCTTCCAGGTTTTATTACCAAAGCTTAATTGAACAAGCTGGGGTTAGAAGCTCATTGGTTTCTATGCAGAAGTGAGCCTGATTTTGCACTTTTCAGCATTAGTAAATAAACCCCATTGTGTACTTAATAGTGGGGTATGCCTGTACAAAATGTGTTGAAACAAGTCAGTATTAAGACACAAATATATGTTTGACAATATGGGAAGTGTCTCTGTAGAGTGACAGTGAAATCTTGAATCCACAAATGAAGTCTCGTAGTGAAAAAGTTCCAACAAGATGAAATCTTCCAAAGATTTCTCCCACTACCAAGGGGAAAATTCGTTTTTGTGTAAAAAGTCACTCTGTGAGTGGGAACTCTTTCCAGAAGCTTTGGACCTCCATATGAGCGAGGTCATATGCGCTTGCAGATAAAGCTCTCTGCAGGGTCAGATGGTTCGCCTCGTCTCAGAGCTCCCTGGCTTTCGCTAGAGATCCTCCACGATATCCAGTCATCTGAATCTCATCTAGCGGGCTCCGTCAGCTCAGTACCTTAAAGTTGTGTGTTTCTGATCCTTTGTCACATCCTCTATTAACTCCTGAACCTCTCCCTTTCCCCTCACTGCAGTATCAGATGGCAGATGTCATCAGAAACACACAACTTTAAGGTACTGAGCTGACAGAGAACCTTGGATGAGATTTGAATTCAGACTGGATATCGTGGAGGATCTCTAGCGATTGCCAGGGAGCTCTGGGACGAGGCGAACCATATGACCCTGCAGAGGGCTATATCTGCAAGCGCATATGCCCTCGCTCATAAGGAGGTCAAAAGCTTCTGGTTAGATATCCCACTCACATATTAGGTTTTTGCACAAAAACTTATTTTCCCCTTGGTGGTGGTGGAAAACTTAGGAAGATTTCATCTTGTTGGAACTTTTTCACTACAAGAGTTTATTTGTGGATTCAAGATTTCACTCTACAGAGACACTTACCATATTGTCACACATATATTTGTGTCTTCATACAGGCATACCCGCTTTTAAGTACACAATGTTTTTCTTTTTTTACTAAAGCTGGAAAGCGCAAAATCAGACTCACTTCTGCATAGAAAAATAATGAGCTTCCAGGTTTTATTATCAGGCTTAATTGAACAAGCTGGGGTTAGAAGCCCATTGGTTTCTATGCAGAAGTGAGCCTGATTTTGCGATTTCCAGCTTTAGTAAATAAACCCCATTGTGTACTTAAAAGCGGGGTATGCCTGTACTTACTTTTTTCAACACATTTTGTATATTGTTCCTTGGCTTTGCTGAGGCTCACTTTGAACAAGCGTGGCTGTGTTATTTATATTTAAGGAAAATAAAGAAATGGTATTTCTGATTGCACATGGTTGGATGATGGAAGTAAGAAGATCTTCACCTCATTCACTAAGCAAAGGAAAAATTATATTGCAAATTGAACAGCCGATCTTTATTAGGTACATATTTTGGAGGCAGTAAATGTGACATTCACCAAATATTCACTGAAGGGAGAATCTTCCTGGTACATTTGTTTTAAGTTATAATGACTTGTGAATGTCACATTCACTGCTTCAAAAATATTCTTACTCCTCTCCTCTTCTTTTCTCCCTCAGGGTCCCCCCAGGGCTCTGTTCTTGGACCTCTCCTATTCTCAATCTACACCTCCTCCCTGGCTCAAGTGATAGCCTAGCATGGTTTTAAATTTCTATGCTGCTGAGGACACCCAAATCTATCTCTCTAACCCTCAGCCCTTAACATCAGTTTCCTCATACATAAGTAATTTACTAACCGACATATCAGTTTGGATGTTACACCACTTCCTCAAGCTCAACCTATCCAAAACCAAGCTCATAATATTTTCTCCCCAGTGTGCCCCCTCCCCTGACTTTTCTACCAAGATCAATGGCAAAGCCATCAACCTATCCCTGAAAGCCAGGGTACTAGCTGTAATCCTGGACTCTGAACTCTTTTCCAAAGCTTGCCCCCTCAACCTCTGCAACATCTCCAAAATGTTCCCCATCCTAACCAATGACACCACAAAGCTCCTAATCCACTCCCTTGGTTATCTCTTGCCTCGACCATTGCAACTCCCTCCTTCAGTTCATCACGAAAACTGCTGTCAGACTTATCCACCTTACAAATCGCTCAGTTTCTGCTACCTCACTCATCCAACGAAAAAAATACTAACTAGACATGTGCATTCGTTTTCGTTAGAATACATTTTCGTCCGAAAATCGTGTTTTTTCGTTATCATTTTAACAAACGATAACGAAAGTGCAAGAAACGAAAACCGAAAGATCCGACATAAAAAATGCTTTATTTTCGTTTTCGACATCGATTCGACATTATAGGGAAAAGATTCGACATCATAGAGAAAAGATTCGACATTATAGAGAAAAGATTTGACACTATAGAAATAATAGATTCGACATTACAGAGAATAGATTTCGATTTATGAAAAAATTAGATTCGACATTATAGGGAAAATATTCGACATTATTACTAGTCATACATTAGAATTCTTGTAGGCGTAAAGATTCAACGTCCCGTCGAATATTCTTTTGACCATTCGGCAGCAACCAAAAAGATTCGACGTTCCGTCGAATATTCTTTTGACCATTCGACAGAAACCAAGTATTATTGGATTTTCGGACGAAAGCTATTCCCCAACGAAAAACTAAATAAATCAAAACGATTTTCGGGAGTAACTAAATGCATTTATTTTCCAAACGAAAACGAAAAAACGAAACTAAATATTCCAGTCTGCACATGTCTAATACTAACAACAACTTACAGAGCCATCCACAACTTGTCTTTCAGCTACATCACTAACCTAGTCTCAAAATACCAACCTCATTATTCTCTAATTCCCCTTGTCGCCTTCTCCCATCCTATGGAATTCTGTACCCCAGTCTGTCTGACTATCTCCTAATCACTTTTTGACGATTCTTGGAAACTTTTCTCCTCAGAGAAGCCTATCCTGCCTTCACCTAACAACTGTACTTTTTTTCCATCAGCCCATCCCCAACAGTTATTACCTTTTGTATCACTTGACCGTCCCTCCTAGATTGTAAGCTCTGACGAGCAGGGCCCTCTGTTCCCTCATGTATTGATTTGTTTTGTAACTGTACTGTCTGCCTTCACGTTGTAAAGCGCTGCACAAATTGTTGAAACTATATAAATCCTGTATAATAATAATATTCCTTTTAGCCTCTAAAATACACATTTTTTTCAGGCCCTCAAAAAATGTCTAGCAGAGGTGTAAATTAATAGGAACAACTTTTAAATATTTATCACATCCAAAACATAACTGATAATATCTTCCAATTACAAGGATATTGCATTTTTTATGTAGCATAGCATAAGTGGTTGATGCTCATTCAATAAGTGACTGGAAATTCCTTTTGCCACAACTTGGAAATATTGTGTTACATAATGGCACAGAGAACGTTTATTAAGCACTCTGTAGCAGGACTGGAGACCAAGGAGATGATTGATTAGGCACTTTGTGTTTGTACTAAATTGGCTGTCATTAGCAACTGTCAGTTTTAGCACCCACTGGGACCCGCCATAGCATTTCAGACCGGGTGCCGTCTTAAAACACATGTAATTGCAGTATCATTTTAAAATAATGCCTAAAACACAATAGACTAAAGAGTGAACACTTATGTCCACTTCATTTTATATCCATCCACTTAACTATTATTGGGTAGAAAATAATTTTCTTAGTATGGCTCAATTTTATGTCCTGAAAAAATAGCTAACAGGTTAATTCAAATAATGTTCTAGTGAGTCAGTAATTTATGCATATATTCTACTCACACAGTAAAAACATTGTTTCCACAGTATACAGTACAGAGGGAAGTGATGACTGTATATAGCATTTTCATTGTTAGAATGTTCAGAGCACCCTCACTTACAAACATGCTTCTCTATTATCCCCAGGCACAGTTTTGCTAAAGGCTGAGTAAAAGCTGAAGAGAATAACGTTATATTTTCTGAGACAAATCTGCATGTAGAGCAGGATATATTATTTAGGATGATAAAAATAACTACGTTAAAAAAAAAAAAAAAGAAGCAAAACACAATATTTAACCACTTTGCATCCACAACAATTTTTTTTATATTTTCCACACATGTTAAAATCTGCATTTTTGTTCAAGAAATTTCTTAAAATGGCTAAACAATTATATTTTATGAAAGCAGAGACCCTGCAGAATAAAATAGTGGTAGTTGCATTTTTTTTTATTTTGCACAATGTGTTAACAACTGTTTCTCAAATCTATATTGCCCTGATAAAAATATAAACAATTTTGTGGTGCAAACAAACACAATGAGGATTATTTACTAAAGGCCAATAGATTTTGCAAAGTGCAGTTGCTCCAGGGCTTAGTAATGAGGTAAAGCTTCACTGTGCTAAGAATACCCAATCACATGCAAGCAAATAAAAAGAAACAGCATTTTTGCTTGCACATTATTGGATCATGGAAGTCAGCAGAGCTTCTGCTCATTCACTAAGCTCTGAAACAACTGCACTTTGCAAAGTGTACAGTGTATTTGCCTTTAGTAATTCAACCCCTATACAATCCTGATTATTTTTAAAGATATAAAAGATAGGGATGCATTAAGTAAATAGATACCAAATATGTAAAGTTTTAAAACTGTGTGCGTCTGTGAAATAACAAAAAACGATGGCACCCAAAAAGGGCTATTGGAAACACTTAAAAAGTCTTTAAAGGCTATCAAAGTAGAGTTCACAGTAAATGTGGCCCTAGGATTAATGTTTTCACTCCACTGTTTGCGACAATACATCACATGTGTGGTGCAACAGCTGTACAATTTAAATTTGCATGTGCGCCCAAGGTGATGGGGTTAATTTAAAAAATAAAATAAAAATTGTATCATCATCTACATTTTTAATACTTTATTAATTTATTTTGCATACTTTATTGCTATTGCAAGTGTGTAACATTGCAAGGTTACAGATTCTCTTCTTTATATTGAGATTCGGGGTCTTTTAGTCCAGCTATTCAAGTACAGTACTGTAAAGGTACAGTGGTGCCTTCATGGTACTGGTAAAAAAAAAAAAATGGTACAAAGCTCATGGATGCTGCTGCTGCAGCAGCAGCAGCAGCAGCAGCAATGAGACTGATTCAAGCACTTGAGTTTCAGGCCATTTACAGTATAAATGACCTGTGAACAGCAAGTGGTTAATACACTGTTTTTCATGCAGATTCTTTGAGGTATGGTATTTAGCAGCCCACTTTCCTATAGCTTTATCCGCTTTTTATAATAAACTGTGCTACAGAAGAGCACATATGTGGATGGTTGTAGGGGGTTGATGGGGAGTGCAAAATCTGGTGCAGCTGTGCATGGTGACCAATCGGCTTCTAACGTCAGCTTGTTTAAATAAGCTTTGACAAAAGAAAAAAAATTGAAGCCGATTGATTTCTTGGCAGAGTTGCATCAGATTTTGCACTCTTAAGTTTTAGTGAATCAATCCATATGTGTATAATTGTATTACCCCCCCCCCCCCCGGTAGTAATCCCGAGTGTGGCTCTGGGTTAAATTTCAGTACCATTAGCGGTAACACTGAGCCACATTGCATTGCAGAATCCTGGTGTAGTGTACTTCGCTTGTCACCAGGATCCTGTGATGTCCCCCCGCTGTGTATGTGCAACGCATGGGTGCGGAGCCTGTCTGCCAATTCAAAAGGTGGAAAAAACATAACACATACAGTAGACTGTAATCTTACAGATTACATTACTGTATCAAACCATTTCACATCCCTTTTGTCCCTAGTGCTTTGTCCAGTGGCCTGCATGCAGTATATATATATATATATATATATATATATATATATATATAACATTATATACTGTTCTTTTTGCCTGGAAACTTGATTGTCCATAGCAACCAAAGAGATTGTCCATAGCAACCTTTTAATCAAAAGTGGTTTTAGACAGCTAGAAAACAGCGATAGTAAATTAGAACACTTCATTTTATTATAATATAATACATAACTATAATTATAAAAAATAATACTATAATATTAATTTATGATTTTAGAGCAGCTAGAAAACAGCAATAGTAAATTGCAGAATTGAGCCATAGTGATTTGTAGGGAAATTCATTTTATTATTATCATATTATTTATATGGCCGTTTGAAGGAATTTGGGGGCCCCAAGCATAGATTTTTTTTTTACATTTTCATGTTGAGAAGCGGGGGGGGGGGGCTTGGTGGGCTTAGTGAATTTTAGCACTCCTCTCCCCACCATCCGGGATACCACTATACCCCCGCACAAGACACTCTCTACCTCTATCCTCCGCAGAGCCTCACAAGACGCCGGCATATGTTGGCGTCCGCGTGGCAGGAGATTCAGTTTGCTGTTCCTGGGCCGGACTGAAAGGAAGTGAACACTCAGTGTGTGCACTTCCTGTCAGTCCGGCCGGGAACAGGAAACTGAATTTCCTCTACCGCCCAGCCGACCAGACTGCAGGAGGAAGCATCGGTGCAGCAGGGGCCTGCCCTGCTGGGGCCCCTGGCCAGCTCGGGGCCCCAAGCAGTTGTTTGGTTTGCCTGCCATGTTCCGACGGGCCTGCCGGGATGGCTACTAGACTTTTGTTTAGACAGATTTAAGTGTGTTATTACTAAGGATTACAGGCCTACAATATAATACTCCAAATTTCTATGCAAAACATTGTACCACTTTGAGATTAAAAAATCTGACATAATCATACCGCCAGGGAGGCTACACAAGGCAATACAAAGAGCAACAATCATGCATGCAATGAAGTAACCTATAGCAACCAATAACAGCTTAAATATCGAACACCAGGGTTAACAGCAGCACCCTGCGCTTCACTTAGCTGTAAAATAAGCCCAAAGTAAGACATAAACTGATCCTTATTTAAAAGATAACTTAACTTTTAACATAAACACAAAGTTGCACCTCATCCCACACTACACTTCTAATGGCACCATAGACTTCAGGTCTGTGACAATTTCATATGAATATAGGGGCCAAACAGACAGTCTGTTCCTGAGCAATGGGAGATTATCCTCTTAGGGCTATACCACCAACAGGAAATTTGATGTATATTGCTTTTATTATTATAACACAGGATTTATATAGCGCCAGATGTTTGTGCAGAATTTCAAAAAATTCAAGGAGACAGCGCAGTTACAATACAATTCAAGACATGATGGTTAGGAAGACCCTACTTTTTTTAAAGACCTAAAGGTTACGTTCCTTTAGAACATGTTACATCCGTATTTAGGATGTAACATGTTCTAGCATCCCTAGCCACTGACATATTAATAATTGGGGCAACTGTGTGGGGCTCTGCTATGTTTTTGGCTGGTTTTCACACCATACACCAAAGGACTGCATGTGAAGCCACCACCTTTAAGGGCTGGTAAGCTGCAATATATTACCCTCTTGCTGCCCAGTGCCCACACACACATATATTCAGCAGAAAAAAAAGTGGGCTTTGATTGCCACACACCACACATATGATGGAAGGCCAGTGTTTATTTGCTGAGAGAGAACACACTGAGGCCCTGTACACACGGCAGGGAATCCAGTCAGGAAAAAAAGTTGGTTTTCCTGACAGGATTCCTGGCAAGCTTGCCGTGCATAAAAACGGCCATTCAAAAGCCGTTCTTTTGAATTGCAAGAATGTGGTGATGTCATCAACTACGACGAGCTAGTGCTCGTCACATTCAATGCCGTCACCGCCATCTTGCTACACCGCACACTAAACTTGTATGCTACCGCGAATGCGTTGAACTCTTATTGAGCATGCGCGTGTCTACCTGGGACAGGTAAGCATACAGACGACCAGTTTTCTTAGCAGGAAACACTCTGCTGGGAAACCTGACGAGAAAATAGAGAGCAGGGCTCTCTATTTTTCCATCAGGATTCTTGGTTGTTTTCCTGATAGGGACCAAAACCCAATCATGTGACCACTGTGACAACCAACCACAGAGTCTCGTGATCAGCAGATCTGTCCCGCCCCCTTGGTTTTGGTATTAATACCACTTTACAAGACTTGGTGCATCAAATAGTAAGCTCAAAGTTTGCAAAATTAAAAATTTGGATCCGACTGTAAGAAAAGTGTTAGTTTATAATTTTCTCCTGTAAACTGATAGCAAAAAATATATTTTTATGCTTATGACGTGATCACACCAGGATTTAATCTTTTGGAGTTTCCATTTTAAAAATTATTTTCACTGTGAGGACATTTTCCAGCACAGATGGAGACTGCAAGTGTTCTGTAATTGTGCAGAGGTATCATATAGCTGATTTGTTAGCAGGCTTCCTAATGTATAATATTACTACCGTAGCAGCTTTACACTTCTATTCCTTCCTTCCTATCATTCCTCCGTGTCCATTTGTGATCGGGTATCAATTTCCTAGCCTCAGATGTGATCATGCTTGCTCATCAATACACCATGACAGCTGCCTTTGGTTTTTACACTTTCCATTGAAAGTCTTTGGTTTTGGTATCCTGCTAAGGTCTAAAACATCTCAGCCTCCCTCACACTTTGACATTCTTCATTCACACGCAAAGAGGCACTCAGCATTGAATGAATTATCCTTGAGTTTACAGAATTTACAGCCTTGAGAATACAGAGCTGCCTGGATGTCTGTGTTAGACATCTTAGGTAATTTTGTAGGTCAGACTTCACTATGTATTAAATTGTAACCAGGCAGAAAACAGTATCAGTAGCTGCATCACAAGATAACATCTTCTACAAAACATCCACAAGAGTAATAGGAATGTATTTATTGTAATATGTTATTGGCATTACAAAGTTTATAAAGCATAATAAATAATATAATTGTGATAGCAGACAAAGGGGTCAATTTACTAAAACTGGAGAGAGCAAAATCTGGTGCAGCCCAGTTTTTTAGGTGGACCTGAACGGACGCTCCATACAGGTCTATGGAACAACGGATGTCAACGGTGATATGTCCGCTGACATCCAATACACTCGGATCTGCCAAATCTAGACGGATGGAAAGCGGTCCGTTTTCATCTGATCCTCCATAGAGGAGAGCGGCGCTCTGGCAGGTCCGTCTCTGCACAGTGAGCAGAGGATAGACCTGTCATCTTCCGGCTCAGCACAGATCAACAGAGCGATCCCTGCTGGGCAACGAAGTCTGTGAAAATGAACAGCCCCATGTGAAAGAGGCTTAATTATTCTTAAAAATGTCCCCTCCCCTACCTATCATGCCTACCCTATATACAAAAAGAACTATAAAAGAACTGTATAAAAAAGAATTGAGAACTTACCTATTTTTGATCCTCTCTGGTCTGGTCATGTGGTTCTGCAACTCTGGCTTCCCTGTGTCAATGAATGGCTGTTGCAGGAAAGAGGAGGGAGCGCTAACAATGGCTAAACCATGGGAATCTATGGGCGACATCATGTCACTGTGACAACTGATCATGTTTTTAGGATACCCATAAAACCCCTCCCATTCCTTTTCCAGAAAAAAAAGCATATGATTTAAGCTGCCCCAGTTGGTTTTAAAAAACTGAAGCCTTGTAAAATGTTCATTCTTTATTGTGATACCTGTAGCAAAGTTGGGCTCTCCTGGAAGCCTGGCTGAAAAACTTCCAGTTAGCAATCCCTATATCATGCCTTGTTGCTAGGATGTGAAAATTACAGGAGCATTAAAATGACGTTGCATTACAGGAGCAAAAACGAATGGTTTTCATGTCCTAGCTTTTTCAGTAGGGCTTCTGGAAGGGCCCACTTTGCCTACAGGTTCTCCAATTAAATGAATGAACATTTTACATTTTTACTACCTACTGGGCCCCTTGACTGCATATGCTATTTTCTGGAAAAGGCAAACTTAAGAAGGCCATACACGGTCGAATTTCAAACTATTTTTATTTTCAAAATTAGAAAATTCGTTTTTTTTGTGATCCGATTATGCCACCATTGATTTTCTAAATTCGGCCGACAAAACCTTCATGTTGCTGGGAATATTCGTTTCTCTCCGAGAATCTTCGTTTCTCTCCGGGAATATTATTTTCTTGCACATGCGTATTTATTTTTCTCGTACGATTCTCCCATCATTGATCCGAAAATCATTTGATTTTAAAAAAAATTTCCAACATGTCGGATTTCTCAAACTTGTTTGCCGCACGAAAATCGGCTGTTGCTGCAGCCCACTAACGGTGCGAAATTTGTACGAAAATTCTTTGATACGATTTTCGAAAGAAAATTCTTTTGAAATTCGAACCGCGTATGGCCTGCATTAGTCTTTAAGATTTATTTTAACGGCCAGCGGCAAGGGGTTAATGTACTTTTTGGACACTGAGCTCTAGAAAACATGCCTAGCACAGTTCTTTTACACTAACGAAACGTAAGTATAAATATGAATGTAAGTAAGTATATTTAGACAAAATTACACAATTGGCATAGAAGACCTGGAGATTTAATAAAAAAATACAAGATTATCATATCTGTGCATTTGTGGGATGCTGGGCAAATCTACTGATTAACCTAAATTAAAAATAACAAACATGTCATACAACCTCCTTTGTGCAGTGGGTTTGCACAGAGCAGCCCGAGTCCTCCTCTTCTCGAGTGCCTTTTCTGTACTCCTTGCCTCTACCTCCTATTAAGTGCCCGCATAGCAAGCATCTTGCTATGGGGGCAACCAAGCCTAATTATAGATCCCTGTGTCCATTCAGACATGGAGCCACAGCCCTGCCCAGCCCCCTCTATCTCCATATTGGCTAGCTGACTTTGATTGACAGCAGCAGGAGCTAATAAGGAGGGAGAGAGTCTCAGATGGCCGAGACACTTGTGGACATCGCTGGACGGAGATGGGGCTCAGGTAAGTATTGGGGGGCTGAGGGGTGCTGCTGTACACAAAAAGCTTTTTATTTTGATGCATAGAATGAATTAAGATAAAACAACTTCTGCCTTTACAACCATTTAAACAGGAAGTGAGACGATATATTTTAATGTAAAGAATATCTCATTTGGGAACAAATGTCTCTTCCTCTCTGTTCTTATTCTGAGGGTAATTACAATTTTGGCATTGCCTTTGTTTTTATTTGCAATGACATTTGTGATGAGACTTTAAGTTACAGGCCAGGAGAAAGTATTAATGTGTACTACAAACATGGTGAGGTCAATGCACTGAGAACTTTGAGACCCTCTGCTGCAATGGCAGATGGGACTTCTAGGGGGGGAATTACTAAAACTGGAGCACTCAAAATCTGGTGCAGCTGTTCATGGCAGTCAATCAGCTTCTAACTTTTGCTTGTTCGATTACACTTTGACAATAAAACCTGGAAGCTGATTGGTTTCTATGAAGAGCTGCACCAGATTTTGCACTCTCCAGTTTTAGTAAATAACCCTCATAGTCTCTCAATTCTGTGAATTAATTAAGAAAATGACAGGAGCCTGTGCAAAACTGCTTGTATAAACAATCACAAAAGGGGTAATAACAAAGTTATGGGGTAGTTAAAAAAAAAAAAACCTTTGGAAGCACTCAGTTTGTTGTACTTAGTAGCTCTAGAAGCACAGAATCCTACTTGTTTTTACTTATTTCACATATACAAATAACAAATGCTATATTAGTTTAGCTATAGTTGTTGAAAACCATTACACTTTACCCTGAGCCCTCTTCCACACAGGCAGACTCTGTCTCTACGGAATCCGCTGGCTCATCAGGAGATCTCTCCACTGATCTCTGCTGAGCTCACGGCTGACAAGTCTCTCTCTACTCACTGAGCAGGGAGGGGCTTGTGCAGCACCGCTGTCTCCTATGGGGAGATCTGATGAAAACGGACAGCATGTCCGATCCGGCCCCGATCCGATCCGCCTTGGACGGATGGGGACGTATCGCCATCTGTCTGATTTTGGCAGATCGGGTCGGTTCTCAGCAGACATGACTTCGCTGACATCCGACACACAATAGGACTGCATGGAGCAGCCGTTCAGGTCCACCATCAAAACTGACAGGCGGACCTGAGTGGTCCAATCATGTGAAAGGGACCTAATGCTGTCTGCATGTAGCATTAATTGAAAATAGCAAAAAGAGCAGCAGCATCTTCAAGAGCAAGAACTTGTTGAAAGGCTAAATGAGCTGATTTTGAAGTGTGCAGAATTTTCAATAATTAATGCTGTGGTTTAAAAAAGAGTGAGAGGTATGACAACCTTTTATCTAGTTCTCCAACAGTTTACCCAAAGATGTTCTGCTTGGCAGTCTCTGCCGCTGACCCCAGTGGGGAGAGTAAACTTAGTTAAAATGACAAACTTTTCTATATTTTCTGTCACACTCCAGTGATTATCCCAAAAACTTGGGATATAATATAATATAAATAAACTTGACCAAGTTATTACATCATTTATCTGGGTTTGCTTGGTACCCCGTACAGCTAGGGCCAAGTTGCAACTTCCGCTATCAGAGGGAGGACTAGCACTGGCATGTTTTAAAAAATAATATTGGACAGTGGTAATGGTTCGTGTTATGTGGTGGTTCGTTCTGGATCGTAACAACCCTGTGGTGAACCTGGAAGCAGCGATCCTCGGATCCTACTCTGAACTCAGTAATGTGGTGTACAGAGGCCCAAAATATAGTCCCCAGCTTCCTTCTGTTTAAGAGAAAAAGACAGATTCTTTTAACCTAAGTAAATAAAGTAGATCCTGAGCTTAATAAAGAAAGGGGTTGCAAGCCCATTATTATTATTAAGGAGTCGCCTGCTTGGTGTTCTGGGATGTTTCTGGTACTGTGTCTATGACAGACACTGCATTGAGAGCGGTTCAGCTGGAGCTGTATACTACAGATTCCTCTGCATGCTCTCCGCTCTTCTCAGCTGAGTGCAGGATCGGCTCGTATAGTGTGATCACTGCATGAGCAAAGAGGCATGTGAGCTGCCTGCTGACAAATTACATCCTGTATATCTAGCAGAGATCTGTGGCACTTTTCTATATTGATGTATATCAATTTGGAATAGAAACTAACACTGGCGCAGATAGACCTAAAAAAGGTCTTTTAGCTTGTTAATGTGGTTCTCAGCACTTGCATTAGTTTACTGCAACGTTATAATGGTGCAGGAGGCCAAGGCCCCGTACACACGAGCAAATACATCTGATCAAATTGGTCGGACAGACCGATTTGAACAGATCTGTCTGCTGGGATGTATTGGTTTGATCGTGTACACACGATCAAACCAAAATCCCCGCTTGCAGACAGCTCGCTGACGTGGCGGTGACGTGGAGGTGACGTTGACGCCGCCACGTCACCGCACCAGGAAGTAAAACACTTCCGCGCATGCGTCGAATCCATTCGATGCATGTGCGAGCAGATATGTCTGCTGGTTAGCGTACTAAGCAGCAGACATATCGGTCCGACGGGTTCCCAGCCCACAGATTTCAAAGCATGCTTTAAAATCTGTCGGCTGGCCAAATCCGTCTGTTTGCCCGTACACGCGATCGAATCTGTCTGCTGAAATGGTCTGTCAGACCATTTCCAGCAGATAGATTTGATCGTGTGTACGCGGCCTTAGATATTTCCTTGGATTGTGCCTCATATACCCATTTTGCAATTTACCTTTCAACGTAAAACACAACGATGTGCTTAGAAAAATGAAGGTTAATGCTTCCGAGCATGCGTCGACTTGATTCTGAGCATGCGTGGATTTTTAACCGATGGATTTCCCCACAGACGATTGTTTGTTTTTTTCTATCAGTTTTTTAACCATCAGATAATTATAAAACAGGTTCTATGTTTTTTCACCAATGGGAAAAAAAACGATGGGGCCCACACACGATTGGTTCGTCTGATGAAAACGGTCCATCAGACCGCTTTCATCAGACGAACCGATCGTGTGTTTGCTGCATAAGAGTGGCAAGGATGTGGAATTCCCTTTCACACATGGTGGTCTCAGCGGGGAGCCTCGATAGTTTCAAGAAACTGTTGGATAAGCACACGAACGACCACAACATACAGGAATATACAAGGTAATACTGACATATAATCACACACATTGGTTGGACTTGATGGACATTGTGTCTATATTTTCAACCTCACCTACTATGTAACTATAACATGGGCCCAACAGACTAACAGGTCACATTCCAATGTAGAGTCAACTAGTGAAAAAGTAGTGGGTGATGATCGGCTCTCAGTAAATAGTATAGTCAGGTAGAAATCTTTTAAACATGGCTCACCAAAGGATTCTCAAGCGGACTAGTCTTTCCCTGTATGAAGATCAATGCACAGGTCCTCCTTCCCATGGCAAATCCAACACCGTTGGATTGAATGACAATTGTATGAGCTCTAAAATAGCTACCCTGTAATAGCATATGCTTGCAATGAGTATCACACAAAGTATGCCAAGATCTGCTTCTTAGTTCCAGAAACATTAATGCATGTTAAAATATGCGATCACCATAGAGATCAATCTGGTACTGTTAGGAGTGCCACCATCACATAGCAAACCCTGTTGAACTGTCATATCCATCTATAATGTTAAGAATAACTTTAAAATTCATTTAAAAAGGTTCTTCAAATCTGTATGCACTAAATACAACAAAAATAGGCTTTGCGCTAGAAATGTCCAATCTAAAGTGATAACACACTGACCAAGGAATCCCTTAATGAGAATGCTTAATGTAAAACAATATGGCCAGCACCATACTCCTTACAGCTCAGTGATCAATGGGAAATTGATAGCTTTGAAAACAAAAGGGAATACGAGCACACAGGCTCATGGTGCAATAATGTATTTTATTGGATATAAAAGCATAAAATCAATACACTCACAAGTGAAGGTGAATAAAGATCATCAAAAAAGTTTCTCCAATAGAGGGCCTTAGCACAGATGTGTCCCTCGCTAAGGTTGTCTATTGGAGGAACTGATTGATGCTGTTTATTCTCCTTCACTTGTGAGTGTATCGATTTTATTATTTTATATCCAATAAAAGACGTTATTGCACCATAAATCTGTAAGCACTAAAGGGCAAATTACAGAGCAAAGAGGCCATCAAAGGGATCACTGATCATTTACAATTGCTTTAATTTCTAATGGATTAAATTGTATGTATAGCCTAAACTTTTTTATTTTAATTAGTTTAGATTAGGGTTAGAGTGGGCAAGAGATAGAATCCCTATCGAGTTATTTTACTTTACTTCCTGTCATTGAGGCGTTATAGGAAGTGAGGGAAATCTTTCCCAAAATGAAGGCATTTCCTGTCACCAGAATATTTTGTCCCCATAGGAAAGTTTCTCCTCATCTCTTATGCCTTTTACACGTGATCGTTTTTCCCGTCTGGAAAACTGCCGTGTTTTCCTTTGGCCGGGAAAACCGGATGTGTGTGTGCTCCGACAGGAAAACTGGGGTTTAAAAAATGAGAATATGTTCTCTTTTTTCTCACTGCAAATCGCTGCGTTTTTTCCCTGCAGTTTTCTATGGGAAACACTGTGAGGGAGCATACATACGGCCGGGAAAATCAGGCGTGTGCACAGGGGAAAAGGGACCGAGCCGGTTCCTGGTTTTCCCCTCGGTTTTCTCGGCGGTATTTTGACCGCCAAGAAATCCGATCGTGCGTACTAGGCATTACTCTCATGACGACTTCAAAATGTACTATTATACAGGATTTTTATATATCTATATATATAGATAGATAGATAGATAGATAGATAGATAGATATAGATATATCTATATCTATCTATCTATCTATCTATCTATATATATAGAGACATATATAAAATGTATGATTTTTCTTACCTTTTTGTCTCAGGGAAAATTATCACAAGGACCAATAAAGGGATGAATCTCCCAATGGATTCATAGAATTTGACTTGGTCTAAGCCATCCCTGTCTTATCTAAAACTAAAATAAAGAGTTAAAAGTATAAATAAAAAATAAAAAAAATAAGTGACATCTATTGCGATTTTGTTAAATGTCAAATATTCTCACATAAAACTTTTTTGATCTGACTTCTAGTATCCTAAGAGAATGTTTTAACCGTATGTTCTTCTCAATGGTTCTGTAATAAAAAAAAGGAAGGGAACATTGCAGTCACATTCCTAAATGAGGCGCTATAAGTCTCAGTGTAGCTCAAAGGTCAAACATAGCATAACTTGGTCCTTACGGCGTAATGTGTACTTAACATAAAAGCCTCCAGTCTTGATGAGTTTTTATTGACTGTGCCTGTGGCCGGTTGGGTTGCACAAACATGTTTAAATGGTCAGGAACAAACAATAACCACAGTGATGCCAAATCTGGGATGCAACTGTTTAAATCTAAGCTCCAACCAAATGTAGAGTTAACACTCACTCATTCTCATGGCTGTCATTAGTCCATTCTGCAGATATTACATTTTCATCCATTCCCTTCGTAGATCGCTGATACATTCCCCCCGCAAGTGACAGTAATGCTGACTGTCATTATCCTGTCCCTCCCGATTAAGACACAGGCTGGCAGCTTAACCCCTTCCTTTCCAAATTATTCTACTGTATGCATAATGTAACAAGAAAATGCAATTCAATATAAATTGAAAAAGACTTGTAGTGCCCCTGTCCTTCCACTGCTGTAATAGATAGTGTCACTTACTGTACTACTCTGCTTCACCTTCACTGAAAAAAAAAAAAAATATTGGAGCAATCCTAAAATGTGATGGCTGCATTAGCTTTCTTTATTAATTTTTTTAAATGTTTTTACTTAATTTTTCCTGTCAGTATTGTTTCTCAACTTACTTTAACAGACCAATCTGTCTAGTGAAAGTAGCAGTTAGAGGATGGAGATAAACCATTTAACACTGATGAACCTGCAATGATCAGATTTTATTTATTTGTGTAAAACATTTGTGCCAAAAAACTGATGTTCTAACTGCTTAAAAAGTGTTATCTAGAGTTTGAATTTAATTTGTCAAGTCCATCTAAATCTGCTGGTGCATCTAAAGGCCCGTACACACGATCGTATATTCCCACAATATTATTATCTGATCATGTCTACACAAGTGCGTCTGACTAAAATCCAAAGTACAAACACACAGGTTTGCAGGTAGATAGGCAGGTTAGTCAGTTAACGTCACAGTGTGTAGAGGATATATATACATCTCAGGTGTTGTACATATATTTATACACTGTATAGTTTAGCTAGATCAGTTCTTCCTAATTTGCTGGCAGTAATTGTGATTGTGCTATTTAAAGACATTTTCACAGGCATACTATAGATACCCAGCAGGTACAATATTTTAAGGAATTTTTCATTTTTTTATTTATTTTTTATTTAAGCATCATTAAAATCACTGCTCCTGATTCAGGAGCAGTGATTTTAATGATGCTTAATTTGAAAAAAGGAAAAATTACTTTAAATATTGTACCTGCTGGGTGTCTATAGTATGCCTGTGAAAACGTCTTTGAGAACCCGGGTCTTGCCTGAGGGAACATGTATCAATGGAAAAAAGTTTTAAAAACTGTTGTTTTTTCAGGAGTCTTGACCCGGGTTCTCAAAGACGTTTTACGACAATAACTTGCATATTAGGCTTTAAAATTAGCACTTTTGAATTCGAACGTTCGAGTCCCATAGACGTCAATGGGGTTCTAAATGTTCACGCGAACGTTCGGTCCGTTCGAAGGTTCTGGTGCAAACCGAACGGTGGGGTGTTCGGCTCATCCCTAGTTCCCATAACAAAAAAAATTTTTTTTTAGTCTTTGTGGCATCATCACAAGACTTGAAAACTTCTTGCAGGGATATTTGTTGGGAGGACAGTTCCTGTTGAACCTCATCTCCCATGATGGACCTTTCCATACAGACAGTGGAGTAACTGTATAAAGGCAAATATGCTGTTTACTTTCTAAGGTCATTTTCCTAAGCAAAGAATACTCAATCACATGCAAGAAAAAAAAATCTGTATTGTTGATTGTTCGGATAATGGAAACCAGTAGAGCTTGACTTTATTCACTAAGCTAAGAGCCAGTTCACATTATGTGGTGCGGCAACACACATCGCATACCATTTCAAATCACATGCAGTTCTTAAGCAGTGTAATTTATTCTGTATGGCTCAAATCGCACCAAATCTGCACCAAAAGCGCGCAGGACCGCTTTGTCAGATCAAATTCTGCCATTTGCACTGCGGGTGCGATTTGGATGTGGTGTGGAAACACTGATTTTGCTGCACATTCGCAGCACACAAGTGTGAATCGGCACTAAGGAAAAATTCCATTGCAAAGTGAACAGTTTATTTGCTTTTAGTAAGTCAATTCTGGTGTGTGAAGTCTTGGAAGTCAAGATGGTGGGGTTGATTTACTAAGGACAAATAGACTGTGCACTTTACAAAGTGCAGTTGCTCAAAAGTTTAATAAATTAGGTAATGCTTTTCTTTGCAAAAAATACCCAATTACATTCAAGGAAAATAGAATGGACATTTTTGCTTGCACATGATTGGATGATAGAAGTCAGCAGAGTTTCTGCTCATTTACTAAGCTCTGGAGCAACTGCACTTGCAGAGTCCATTTGACTTTAGTAAATTAAGCCCAGTAGCTGTCTTTCTAGGAAATAAATCAGTGTATGCCTGTGGAGTGGGAAAGTAATGGCTGAAGGATAAGGCTGGATTCACACCTAGGCGTTAGCGTTTTTGGACGTATTTGGGCGACAAAGTTTAGGCGTTTTGTACCGGCGATTTGCGGCGACAAAACGCGCCGTTTTAAAATCCTGCTTTTTGTATAGCCATTGTCGGCTATGCGGAACGCCAAAGCCGCCCGATACGCGCGTCGGAAAAGGGTCCGGGACTTTTTTCAAAATCGGCGTTCGGAGATGTGAACGGTCTCCATAGACAATAATGCAAATTCGACGTTACGGCGTATTGTAGCGTCGCGCTTCAGGCGACAAAACGCCTAGGTGTGAATGGAGCCTTAGTAGAGTTGTATAGTCCAGTAGGCAGGGCTGACAAAACTGCTTGGGATTTCAGTGCAGAAGGACCACTGTAACAAAATGTTAGGAGTACACAGAATTTCTGCCAGGTCCATTGTATGTTTTTGTGCTTGCAGTTTTTTTCATCAAATAAAAAAAAAGGGGGATGTGCATGTATTGCAGAGATGTACTGCAAATGTTTTTTTAATTTTGCTCTAACGTGCACTTTAAAGGCATAATGCGTCAACGTATTGGTGATATTAATGCTAATACATATGGTATTAGCGGGAGAGAGAAGGAAGTGAGTGTCCATACCTAAGAATGAGTGGGAGGCTTGCTTCCCAGTTAGGTGAGTGAGAGAAGAGCAAGAGGGGCCATTGAAGATGTGAAAGGTGGTTGACAAGTGGATCGAGGATGGGGAACCCTACATAAACTGATAGAAAAGAGGAAGCAGGTCCTCTCTAATCACTTAAAGCAGGACTTCCCTCTCTGTCAACATTAGCTATTTGTAAATAGATAGGACGGTATATTATATTCAAGTGTTTTAAACTTTTTTTCTAAATTTCTTCAGTTACTTCCTGCTTTCCATACCTAGGCACGTGACGTCATACATCCCAGGAGTCTCAAGGGGGAGAAGGAGTTTGCTTAGCTAAGCACACCCTCTTGCCTGCATGCTTTAGCTAAGGGCAAACGGATTCCAGAAAGTAAGTACTACATGAATAATCTGCCCTTACTTAAGATGGCCACAGACAGAAATGCTTGGGGGGGGGGGGGGGTGTTTCAAAGTGATTTCTGAACAAAATAAAACATGGAGACATGAATGGATGGGTGAGTTTACATATCGGGAATATGAAATGTTGGGGTGACATGGTCTTAAAGAATGAAATATGCAGGGAGAATACTTACATTTTCTGACAAAAAACATCTTAAAGACTTTGGGCCAGATTCTCAGCTACGATACGACGGTGTATCTCAGATACACCGTCATATCTCAGTATTTTTCAATGGGTATCTATGCGTGTGATTCCTAAAATCACTTACGCATAGATACACTAAAGTTCCGACAGGTGTAAAACAATTACACCGTCGGATCGGAGATGTAATGACAACGCCGGCCGCTAGGTGGCCTTTACGTTGTTTTCTTATTTGCCTATGGAAATGAGCCTAATACGCCGATTCCCGAACGTTTTTACGCCGCCCTGTCGTCGTTTACGTCGTTTCCGTAAGCGTAAGGTTACCCCTGCTATAATTAGGGGTAACCTTACGAAGTTCTGTCGTTGCCATGTTAAGTATGGCGTCGGGTCAGCGTCGTCTTTTTCCGTCGGTTACGTCATTTTACTAAGTCGTTCACGAATAGGGCATTGCGTAAATGACGATCACGTCGTTTTGACGTCGGTTTTAACGACGCTTTGCGACGTGAGCTGGGGCATGCGCACTGGGCTTTTTCCCCGGCCGGCGCATGCGCAGTTCGATCGACGCGGGGGCGTGCTTAATTCAAATACAAGCCGCCCCCTTTGAATTACGCGGTCTTACACTGGGACATTTACACTACGCCGCCGCAACTTACGGAGCAAGTGCTTTGAGAATACGGCACTTGCTCTGTTAAGTTGCGGCGACGTAGTGTAAATGGCTTACGCTACGCCGCCGCATTTCTATGAGAATCTAGCCCTTAATGTGTATGTAAAGGCAAACCCTGGTGACAGTTTTTTCTGAGACAGAAAGTGTGGGGAAAATTACAGAGTTGTCACCAGAGCAAATGATGATGGAGAATCCTCCAATGAGGCTAAGTACATAAACGTTAAAGTGGTTATAAACTCAGTTTAAAAAAAAAATAACAAACGTCTCATACTTACCTCCTCTGTGCAGTGTCTTTTGCACAGAGCAGCTCTGATCCTCTTCTTTTCGTGTCCCCCGTTGGCGCTCTTGGCTCCTTCCCATCGATCAGTGCCCCCAGAGAAAACTACTTGCCCTGGGGGTACAGCTACGTGCTCCCTGCCGAGCTGATGCTCTTTGTATTCATAAGACACATGGTTCAGTCCCCCCAAACCCCCCCAATAGGCTCCCACTGCTGTGTCAGCCAATGAGGAGGGTTAGTCCTGGAACAGCCGAGGCTATTGTGAACATTGCTGGATCGGAGGGAGCTCAGGTAAGGGTTGGGGGCTGCTGCACACAGAAGGTTTTTTAACTTTTATTCATAGAATGCATAAAGTCAAAAAGACATTTAGCCTTTAGAACCACTTTGATGATCACAGCTGCAATTCGACTGGTTGTAGCGGAAAAACACTAAATTGTGTTCCATGAATTAATATAGATAAGACATTTTTTCTTGCAGTAATTATACTTGAGTTTTTCTTTCCTCATGGCTGTAATAAAGAAAGAACTTATTCTGAGATCTGAATGTTTTTGGTCATCATAACCATACTTTTAAGCACACATACATAAGCACATCATTTCTTCCCATCATAAAAAAAAGATTCAAATGCTTTTGCCAGATATAAACTTCAACCACATAGTGCATGTTGGATGAGATACTACTGAGAGGTTCTGGTCTCCCTTATTTAAGATAAATTCAAAGGTTCTGCTAACCTGACCACAGTTCCATAAAACGGCTACCACCAGGTTCCCATTCACATCCACATAATATTTCCAGAGCACCCAGGGATCCCCGAATAGGCCACCACCTTCTACTCATTATGCCTCACTAATGGGCAGCTAATGTGGTATGCCACATCAATGGTCAATAACAAGGTATATGTGGAGGGCAGATGTAGATAAAACATGACCATGAACAATATAATATGGTTTCTGTTTTCATGTCAGAGCACTCAAGGTTTTGGGGGACCTGGAGCACTCTGAATGTAAGAAAATAATTTTAGGGTCCAAGGTGCCTAGTCTATGGACCTTGGGCACTATAGCAGGTGATAAAGAGTAGACAACGCTGGTCAAGAAAAAAAAATATGATAAATATAGTGTAGTGTGACCACAAACCCATAAATTAAGTCCAAATATTGACAAAATTCCACCTTAGTGCAACTTTCAGTGACAGTTCATTTATATCCAGTGACTTCAGTGATTACCACCTCTAGTTGGAATGCCTGCTAACCTCCCTAAGTTGACCCCACTACAAAGTCACATAAGCCTGTAGTAATTTCTCTCAGGATGCCTCAGGGAAACCTTTCCTCCTCCTGGTGTTCCTGAACAGGATAGACCTCCTCCCGGGTTCTCAAGATATGGACCACACTACAGAGTAACACACGCTGGTCAAGATTTTGCTGCAATACTTTTTGATCATACCTTGCTACATGACGGCAGCTAGTTTTTGAATGACATTTTATCTGGGATTTTGGATACCCTACTTTCAGGCTGTGACAATGGTGGGCAATTTCTTTTAGCACATACGTTTTTTCGTGCTGAAAGGATTTGCAAGGTAATTATACAGAGTAATTATACCGCTGCAGATTCTGTTTGCTCCCTAATTAACAAACCACATCACTTTTCGTAGTGTCTGAGAAGGTGAAAGCTGTTGTAACAATGAAGAGGTTAACTTGCACTGACATCTTGTGATGAGCTGAGCGTCTATGGCAAAAAGCCAGCTCTAATACCTACTTATCAAATGCACAGCATGTGCTGCCTGCTTCATTAGCCTGCAACCTCCCTCCTGTCAAGAGGCTAAGTAAGGTGCTGAGTTTTGATTGGCTCAATGAGGGACCTGTAACCATATGTCAGCTAGTCGGGACCCTGGGATCACAGCTAGTGATGATGCATTAACTCTTGCTTTCAAACAGAAGGGAGGTAGGCTCTAGCGTACTCGGGAGAACCTTTTTACATCACAACTGCTGTAGGAGAAAGAGAAACATGTGCCATAAAGATATTTTTAATAATAATAATCATTTTTAAATGTATCTAAAACATTACTATGTAGAAAGTTATCTTGTTTACCAATTTAGACACAATTGTTGAATAGAACTATCCATGTTCATGTCTTTCTGTGATAACTGTATTTGCCAATGGTCTTGAGTTTCCTAAGGCAAATACAGTAAATCCTTGGATTGCGAGCATAATTTGTTCCGGAAACGTGCTTGTGATTCAAAATCAAAGCACATTTCCCCATAAGGCTGCGTACACAGGATCGAATTCATCTGCTGAAACTGGCCTGCCGACCAGTTTCGTGTGTACGACCTAGCGGACAGATTTGTCCGCTGCAAACCTATCCGTCGGACAAGTCTGCTGGTTAGTACGCCTAACCAGCGGACAGAACTCCCCCCGCGTGCGGCGAATGGATTTGACGCATGCGTGGAAGTATTTTACTTCCTGGATTGGTGACGTGGCGGCGTTAACGTCACCGCCACGTCACCATGCTGTCTGTCCACGGGGATTTTTGTTTGATGGTGTGTACAACCATCAGACCAAAACAGCCCAGCAGACATATCCGATGAAAACGGTCCGTTGGACCAATTTCATTGGATAAGTATGATCGTGTGTACGCGGCCTAAGATATAATGGAAATTCAGATGATTTGTCCTTCAGTCTATAGTCCATATAAAAACATTATAGCAAAGTGACTTCAAGGCAACTTCACGGAATTTCTGGGTAATCTTCCTGTAAAGTCAGATTCAAATCACATCAATTAAGATAAGGACACGACTTACGGCTTATGCACACTGCAGCTCAAAAAGAAAAAAGCTGCTTTTACAGGCATTTGAGATTTTATTTCAGCTGGAAGAAGCTTGTGCTTTTTTGTGCTCTTGTGGACATTTTTATTGAGCTTCTTTAAGCTTCTTTGAGAATTTTTGAGCATTACCATTTTTTTTTTTTTTACAAACCTTCCTTAACCACTTAAGACCCGGACCAAAATGCAGGTAAAGGACCTTGCCCCTTTTTGCGATTCGGCACTGCATCGTTTTAACTGACAATTGCGCGGTCGTGCGACGTGGCTCCAAAACAAAATTGGCATCCTTTTTTCCCCCACAAATAGAGCTTTCTTTTGGTGGTATTTGATTACCTCTGCGGTTTTTATTTTTTGCGCTATAAACAAAAATAGAGCGACAATTTTTTAAAAAAAACAATATTTTTTACTTTTTGCTATAATAAATATCCCCCAAAAATACATAAACATTTTTTTTCCTCAGTTTAGGCCGATACGTATTCTTCTACCTATTTTTGGTATAAAAAAAATCGCAATAAGCGTTTATCGGTTAGTTTTCGCAAAATTGATAGCGTTTACAAAATAAGGGATAGTTTTATTGCATTTTATTTTTTATTTTTTTTACTACTAATAGCGGCGATCAGCGATTTTTTTCGTGACTGCGACATTATGGCGGACACTTCGGACAATTTTGACACATTTTTGGGACAATTGTCATTTTCACAGCAAAAAATGCATTTAAATTGCATTGTTTACTGTGAAAATGACAGTTGCAGTTTGGGAGTTAACCACAAGGGGGCACTGTGACTTTGAGTGTTCCCTGTGTGTGTTTACAACTGTAGGGGGGTGTGGCTGTAGGTGTGACGTCATCGATCACGTCCCCCTATAACAGGGATGACGTGATCGATGCTGCGGCCACAGTGAAGCACGGGGAAGCCGTGTTTACACACTGCTCTTCCTGTTCTTCAGCTCCAGGGACGGATCGCCGCAATGCAGCGGCGATCGGGTCCGCGAGTCCCGCGGTCCCGGTCCTGGAGCTTCGGACCGGGTCATGGGAGCCCGCCGCGGGCACGGTCCCGTGACCCACGGCCGGGTACTAAAACCAACGTATATATACGTTGATGTGCCCAGCCGTGCCATTCTGCCGACGTATATGTGTAGTAGGCAGTCCTTAAGTGGTTAAAGTCTATGGGCACAAGTCGGATAAAAGTTGCCTTGAAGTAGTACAGGAAACTTTTCTAAAGTCCAAGTGATTTCAGTAGTGCTAATTGAGACAGCTCTCTTTGACTAAAATGGGATGTGACCCTACTCGGATTGCAAGACCTCGCTTGTTTAAGGTATAATTTATTTAAAAAAATGCTCGTCTTGTAAAACACTTGCAGACTAAGTTACTTGCAATCCAAGGTTTTACTATAGTCGACATTCTTTTTTTTCCCCCCCGCATTAGGTTAGCCTGTTGCATTGTTTTTGCATATAGCTAAAGTGCACTAGGTGGGGATGCAAAAATGTAATACCTATAAGGTACCCATACCACAAATGAGTACACTGGGGCTTATTTACGAAAGGCAAATCCACTTTGCACTGCTTGGAAGTGCACTTGGAAGTGCAGTCACTGTACATCTGAGAGGAAGATCTGAAACAAGGGGAAGCTCTGCTGATTTTATCATTCAATCATGTGCAAGCTAAAATGCTGTTTTTTTTTTTTTTCTTGTCTTTAGGTAAGAAGGTACATAAATGATGCAGATAAGTGTAATTTACAACATGCAACTTCTCATAAACAGGTACGCATAAACAGTGTACAATACAAAAGACAGACATTAAAAGGTTCAACAAAACCACCACATCAGCAAAGCAAATATAATAATGCATTATACAAAGACTTATTTATGAGTCAAAAAGAAATTTCCCTGGGGTAATCTCGGCAGTAGTCCATAGTATTGTACAGTAGTCTGTATAGTACTCCAATTGTTCCTATGTCACTGATTTCCAGAAAACAGAGTCTCTTTGCCTTATACTCTTATGCCGCGTACACACGATCACTTTTTTTGATGAAAAAAAACGACGGTTTAAAAAACGTCATTTAAAATGACCGTGTGTGGGCAAAACGTTGTTTTATGTCTTAAAAAAAAAACGACCAAAAAAAAATTCGAACATGCTTGAATTTTTTGTGGCATTTTTCAAAATGTCGTTTTTTGTATCATAAAAAGTGATGGTGTGTGGGCAAAACAACGTTTAAAACTACGTTTTTAAACTTGCGCATGCTCAGAAGCAAGTTATGAGACGGAGCTTCAATGGAACAGAGTGCCGTCGAACGTGGTGTACGTCACCACGCTTTGCTAGAGCATTTTGAAAAAACGATGGTGTGTATACAATGAAGTTTGAAAAACGTTGTTTTGTTTCGTGAGATAAAATGACTTTTTTTTCATCACAAAAAGTGATCGAGTGTACGCGGCATAAGGCACAAAAACAAACATCATAAAAATCTTGTAGAAGCGTATTGCATTTTTTTAGTTAACTGAATGTGACTGATAAACAAGGACCAGATGTCTTGCCTTCTCTGGGTGAAAATGTAAAAATAAACCACATGTGTTTGCAAGCAGCTGTAACACACTGTGGGAAAAGAATGACATAAGGAAATCCAGCAGGAGCTAACAAACACCAAGGGCAAGCCTAATGTCAGATATGTGTGAGCTTCTCAGCCAAATAACTAGAAATGGAGGAAAACCTATGAGTAGTGTTAAACATTTGATTCATGCCAGTCAGGATTTAGGGGTTAGATCCATTCTTCCCACTTGCTCACTGGGATTGCCAGGCTGGATAGTATACACATTACAGCTGACAGGAAGAGTGTGGACAAATTTCAGTACATGAACAGATATAGGAGATTTGGGTCAAGCCCAAGTTTGCTCCAACAACCCAGTGTATCAGTAATAAAAGTTACATTTTATTGTGCATATTTCGTAAAAGATTTTGACATTGCTGTTAGTTGTTGGGATTTTAGACTTTTAGTGGGGTTGATTTACTGAAATTGGAGAGTGCAAAATCTGGTGCAGCTGTGCATGGTTGTCAATCAGTTCCTAACTTCAGCTTATTAAAGCGGAGGTCCTGCAATTTTTTTTTTATTATTAAAAGCCAGCAGCTACAAATACTGCAGCTGCTGACTTTTAATAAATAGACACTTACCTGTCCAGGGTGCCCGCGATGTCGGCAGCAGAAGACAAGCAATCGATCGTCTCGCGGCGGCCTCCGCCGCCAACCTCCGTGAGGGAATTGGGAAGTGAAGCCTTGCGGCTTCACTGCCCGGTTCCCTACTGCACAGCTTGTATTATACATGTATCTACACCCCTTTCCCCCTGAAAGGTGCCAAATGTGACACAGGAGGGGGTAGGGTTCTGAAAAGCGGAAGTTCCATTTTTGGGTGGAACTCCACTTTAAACTAAGCTTTGACAAAATAAAAATGGAAGCTGATTGGTTTCAGTGCACAGTTGCACCAGATTTTGCCCTCTCCAGTTTTAGGAAATAAACTCCACGGATTGTCCTGTGTGTGTATAACTCATACTCCCATACATACTTCTTTAACTTTGAAGTTACAATCAATTTAATATATTTTTTTTAAATGTAAGCATCTTCACCCAGAAAGAACAATTGTAATTTGGCACTGAAATTGCATTACAGTCCATATAAAAGTTGGAGGAGGAAGTTTAGTTGCCACTAATTAAATGCCATAGCAGTGGCAAAAGCATGGAGTTGTGCCGTTGTCAAATCAGTCATGAAACACTAATATGTTCTTTAATCTCAGGCCCTGTAGACTGGGTGACCATTTATCTTTCCATTTGAGTAGTATGATGACTATGACTGTAAGGCTCTATGACTGTAAGGCTCCTTTCACATGGTCAGACCATTCAGGTCCGCCTGTCAATTTTGTCGGCAGACCTGAACGGCTGCTCCATACATCTCTATGGAGCGCTAAATGTCAGCGGAGACAAGTCCGCTGACATCCGACCCGATCCGATAAAATCAGACGGATGGCGATATGTCGCCATCCATCCATGACGGATCGGATCGGGTGAGATCTGATGAAAGTGGATAGGCTGTGGGTTTTCATCAGATCTCTCCATAGGAGACAGCGGTGCTGTCAGTGAGCAGAGATCTCCTGCTGAGCTGGTGAGAGCTGGCGACCTCCGCTGCGATGGATCCGCCTAGTGTGAAAGGGGCCTTACGGTTTGATTTTAATTCCGGGCATCAGTTAATCTTTCTCCTTAACTATGGAAGCACTTTTCCTTTAATTGTTGGAGGTAAATCTATGGTCAGATTGCCATGTAGCATCTGATTACAGAACTACTGAATATGATGCATTGGATGTTAGGTCAGGTGACGATGTAGAACCAGCTCAGAGTGACAAGGAGTAGATGTAAAGGGAGCAAGAAGGAGTTTGAAGAGTTTTGACCTGAGATGTAGATTTATAAACTAACTCTGCCACTGTTAATGCTGTGGTTTCTGCTTCTCGCTATCAAGTTGTCAGTAACTTTATGCCCTGTACATGCGATCCTTTTTTTCCGTCGGAATAAACTCTGTTTTTTTTCCACGGAATTCCGCTCAATCTGTCTTGCATACACACGGTCACACCAAATTCCGACCGTCAAAAACGCGGTGACGTACAACACGTATGAAGAGCCAAGAAAAATGAAGTTCAATGCTTCCGAGCATGTGTCGACTTGATTCTAAGCATGCATGTTTTATGCAGAGTTCCATACAGACGAAATGGATTTTCCGAACATGTTCTCTTTCTAAGTCCGTCGGAAAAAGTCTGATGGGGCATACACACGGTCGAAATATCCGATGAAAAAATTCCGTCTGACTTTTTTAAATTTTTAAATTTTAAGGCCGCGTACACACGATGAGACATGTCCGCTCAAACATGTCCGAAGGACCGTTTGCAGCGGACATGTCTCATCGGATTTTGGTCCGATGGCGTGTACACGCCATCGGACAAAAATCCCCTCAGGCTGAGGACGCGGTGACGTGGCGGTGACGTTGACGCCGCCACGTCACCACTCCAGGAAGTAAAATACTTCAACGCATGCGTCAAATCCATTCGACGCATGCGCGGACATTTCTATCCACTGGTTATTGTACTAACCAGCGGACATATCCGACGGACATGTCTCTTGCGGCCAAATTTCAAAGCATGCTTTGAAATTTGTCCGATGGGAAAACATGTCCACTAGCCCGTACACACGATCGGAGATGTCTGCTGAAACGGTCCGTCGGACCAGTTTCAGCAGATAAATTTGATCGTGTGTATGCGGCCTAAGACTTCGCAGGGCTCTGATACCTAAACCCTTTTAAAACCCAACAGTCTACATTGAAAAAGATATGAATATTACTCATATTTTTAAGTTTTTTAAAGTGATACTAAAGTTTGTTTTTTGTTAAAAATAACAAATATGTTATACTTACCTGCTCTGTGCAGTAGTTTTGCTCAGAGAAGCCCTGTTTCTACTCTTCGTGGGTTCCTATTTTGCGCTCCTGGCCCCTCTCTCCTGTTTAGTGTCCCCACAGCAAGCAGCTTGTTATGGGGGCACCCGAGCCAAGCTGCAATTACGTGTGTCCATTCAGACACAGAGCTGTGGCTTGGCCCCGCCCCCTCTCTCTTCTCATTGGCTCCCTGTAGTGGGAGCCAATGGTGCTTCTCAGCTGTCTCAGCCAATAAGGAGGGAGAGACCTGGACAGCCGAGTCTCTCATGCAAAATCGCTGGATCGAGATGGACTTCTGCCTTTACAACCACTTTAACATTTTGTTTATTTCTCTTTATGTGGTGTAATGTATTTGTTACCTTTTACTGTTTTGCCATTTGTTAATTGCCTCATATTCAAGTAATGCATCTAATAAGGAGAAAAAAATAAAAATAAAATATATATAAAAAAAAGGAAACCCTGCAAAGACTGATTACTGAACAGTGACAAATATTTTATTGTGCTATTTGTTTTTTTGTTTTTTCATTTTTATTGGTTTACAAATTAAAGCAAAATAAACAACACGTCACTGCTAAGAGCTGGAACACAATTCACATTTTTAGAACAGTTTTTCTTTCCACTATACATATACAGTATCTGGACCCGTTAATGGCCCTGAAAATATTTTCACTTACTGAAAAAAGCTAAAAAAAAAAAGGAAGATGGTCATGGAAATATCTGTGTGCAAGGGGCAAAAAAAAAAATATGAGTCTTTGATTATTTGCAGCACACATGCAACTTCACATGCTTCTGGAAAGTATTAATATTTTACAAGTTTCTTTCATGTTCTATTTTATTTGTACTAATCTCTACCAACAAGATCAGTGAAAATGTTATTACTGTTTTAACAGAGCTGCTCGGGTTCAGTGTTCTCACTTCAAAAGGTCTCACATTTCTGTAGAAATAAAAATTATACACCTTTTTAAAATATATAGATGCCTATTTTAATTTTCCATCTGTGGCAACAAGGCTGGGGCTTACTGGTAAGTGACCTATATTTTGTTTCTGCAAACACTAAAAAGAAAAGTAATAAGAAATTGAGTTACTGGCAAATTGTGATAGTAAACTATAATTCTTTCTGAGCAATTCAAACTTTTGTAAACAGACCTACTGTCTGCAATATAAGGTATTTTGCTGCCCTTACTGAATATCTAATGCGTTCGTTTGAATAATTTTAGGTAAGGGATGGTTTGACTAGAGTGCAAGATGAATGTTTTATTACTCAACTATTTTAATGGCTTTGAGTAATTTATTTTTGTATTTTAAGTTTTATATCTCTTTTTTTTTAATATAAAATCCTTGTAAATATAGGATTCACAGAGCACTATGGGTTTCTATCGCTCTTTTCAGCCTGGGTCTCTCTGTTTTAAATGTTGGGAGCCATCTGATTAGAGCAGGAGATGGAGTCTATTTTCTGATTTATTTAAAATCACATATGTAGATTTCAAAGTCAGCTATTGAGCTCTATAAAAAAAAAAAAAAAAAAATAGACGTTTAGGACAAATCTGGTAAAGATAGCTGGGAAAAACATTAGAAAACATACAAAATAGGCAATATTTCATTTTTATCTGTTTAAAAAAAGAACAAGAAAGTGTCTTTTTTTTCACCAGCTATAATCATTTTTAAAAACCATTACATATTACCTTTAAAGTGGTTATAAACTTCAGACATGAAATATAAACATATCCCTGTATAGTGTGTAGTCATCTCAAGCCATGGCACGAAGTGTAATTACTCTATGCTACCTCATTCCTGTCACCCTGTGCTATCAGCATGGATCACTTCTGACAAGGTTTCCTGCCACCAACAGAAAAAAATTGATAGGGGAGGGATCTCCAGCACACAGCCTATGATTGACAGCCTCAGCCCTGTTCCCGTGTGCTACGTGAAGGGTGGTTTGTCTTTTACCTCCGATCAGCTCTCCTCGCTGAGCTCTGCAGAGTGTAACTTCAGCCCCCTGCTTTCTAGAAGCTCAGGCAAACTGTAAAAATTCTGCATTTTGAACAGCTGTAGAGAAGAGAAGACTTCTAAAAGGGGTTACAACCTAAATAAGAGGATTTCATCTCTGTGTATCACCTGAGGTGAGTTACTTCACTGGGTATGTGTAAGGGTTTCTCAGACTGCACAACCTAAAGCTGCACAACTGGCACCTAAATCTGTCTGGATGATGTTGTACCTTGTCAATACAAGGCCCATTGCCAACTGGAATTTAGATGAGAAATAACTGCAAGCCAAAATGTATCCAATAAAACGTGTGTTTCTGACACACTAATACTGTATACCAAAATATTGTCCTAAAGATCAAGCATAGTACGCAAAAACAAATATTGCCCCAAGCAGTATGCCCCTATGTATAGAACTGTAATATGATAGTGACTTGTAGGTAGTCAGATGGTAGGGTGGGAAAGTGCCTAACAGGCATCTTGCTAGAATATATTGCCATTGATCAGCACTTAGCAGTATCAATTTTCACCATTAGCAGCCTGACAAAGACAGATTTGGTTTCTTTTATGGATGCTTATTGTTACACATTGACTTTTTATAGGTCAGCAAAGAACAAGAACTGAAGACAGAATGTACTGAATATTTTACATTTATATTTGATTTTCAACCTAAAGCTTTTTTATTAATTGATTTTAACCAAAACATTCAGTTTGCCATATAGCCAGATTAATCTAGCTCTTGTATTTTCTTCTCTCTCTCTCTCTCTCTCTCTCTTTTCTCTCTCTCTCTCTCTCTCTCTCTCTCTCTCTCTCTCTCTCTCTCTCTCTATCTATACACACACATATATATATACACACACACACACACACTTTATATGTGTGTATGTGTATTAAATGATGAAAAATAAAACACATAATGGGGGGAGATTTACTAAAACTGGTGCACACAGAATCTGGTGGAGCTGTGCATAGTAACCAGTTTACAGGTTTTATTGTCTAAGCTTAACTGCTTGCCGACCTGCCGCCGTAATTTTACAGCGGCAGGTCACTGTGAATCCACCGCCCCATACAGTTAGAACACACCCAGGAACACACTTAACCCCTTCCCCGCCCCCTAGTGTTAACCCCTTCACTGCCAATGGCATTTTTATAGTAATACAATGCATTTTTATAGCACCGATGGCTATAAAAATGCCAATGGTCCCAAACATGTGTCAAAAGTATCCGAAGCGTCCGTCATAATGTCGCAGTACTGGAAAAAAAACGCCGATCGCCGCCATTACTAGTAAAAAAAAAATATTAATACAAATGCCATAAAACTACCCCCTATTTTGTAAACGCTATAACTTTTGCGGAAACCAATTAATAAACGCTAATTGCGATTTTTTTTTTTAATGAAAAATATGTAAAAGAATACGTATCGGCCTAAACTGAGGAAAATATTGAATTTTTTTCAAAATAGTCGCTCTAAACCGCAGAGATGATCAAATACCACCAAAAGAAAGCTCTATTTGTGGGAAAAAAAAGGACGCCAATTTTGTTTGGGAGCCACGTCGCACGACCGCGCAATTGTCAGTTAAAGCAACGCAGTGCCGAATCACAAAAAGTGCTTTGGTCATTGGGCAGCAATATGGTCCGGGGGTTAAGTGGTTAATAGAACAAGCTGAAGATATAAGCTGGTTGGTTACTATGCAGAGCTGCACCAAATTCTGTGTGCACCAGTTTTAGTAAATCTCCCCCAATGAGTCATAGCCTTGACCAGTTGCTTATAGGACAGGCTAGTTTTAACTTTTTGTTATAAGTCTAGGTTCACACCTGTGCAGCACTTGGATGGAATTGGATTTGGAAATGCGGAAAAAATACTTTGTGTTTTCCCATGGGTTGGGGTGCCAGTAACATTTGAGCTGGGTTCACACTAGAGCATAGAGCGGCTCACAGCAGGCGGTTCGATGCTTCTCCATTCACTGGTTCAGGTCTGATTTCAGCCTGAATTCGGACCAAAAGATGCACAGGACTCCTGTGCAATTCGCATTGGAGCTACTCCGGAGATGTGTGAACTGGCTTCATAGAGAGCCAGTCACAATATCCTGCTATGTGAATTGGCATCCAATTCACAATAGTGTGAACCCAGCCTCAAAGAGAAGCCATTTTGACTGCAGGTCAGGAACATGTGTGATTACGCATGGGTCCCCGACCCACACAAGTGTGACTGCAGCCTAAATAGTGGTTGTAATGTTCTCTTTCACTGCTGGCCACTAGGAATGGATGTAGCATGAAAGCAAGGTTCTGTGGACCTTGGATACTGGATTTTGTGGCACCTCTTTTCCTACTGTTCCCACTGTATTCTCAGGCACCTCTCCTCCTATTGTCCACACTGCATTCTGTGGCACCTCTCCTCCTACTGTCCACACTGCATTCTGTGGCACCTCTCCTTCTACTGTCCACACTACATTCTGTGGCACCTCTCCTCCTACTGTCCACACCACATTCTGTGGCACCTCTCCTCCTACTGTCCACACTGCATTCTGTGGCACCTCTCCTCCTACTGTTCACGCTGCATTCTGTGGCACCTCCCCTCCTATTGTCCACACTGCATTCTGTGGCACCTCTCCTCCTGCTGTCCACAAAGCGTTCTGTGGCACCCATCCTACTGTCCACACTGCATTCTGTGGCACCTATGCCTCTAATGTCCATACTGTATTCTCTGGCACATCTCCTCCTACTGTCCAAAAAGCATTCTGTTGCACCTTTCCTTGCAACGTCCATACTGTATTTTCAGGCACCTCTCCTCCTTTTGTCCACACTGCATTCTCTGGCACCTCTCCTCCTACTGCCCACACTGCATTTTCTGGCACCTCTCCTCCTACTGTACAAAATGCATTCTGTGGCACCTTTCCTTCTAACGTCCATACTGCATTTTCAGGCACCTCTTCTCCTACTGTCCACACTGCATTTTCAGGCACCTCTTCTCCTACTGTCCACATTGCATTCTGTGGTGACTCTCTTCCCACTGTCCACACTGCATTATCTGGCACCTGTCCTCCATCTACACAATGATTTTAGGCACCTGTCCCTCTATTATTTTACCCGCACCCTCAAGTCTCCCTCACTGTCAAAACCCTGAACATAACTGTTCCTGTTCACAAAGTACTATACACTCTCTGATTCCACATGTTTTGTATGGTAACTCTGCTTAGAGCCCTGTGGCTTCTGCTTTGTCACTGCTTTGTTTCCAGTGTCTATTTCTTTTGTCCTAAGCATAATAAATAATAATAATAATAAAAAAAAAAATAAGTACAAAATCCATATACATCGCATTCAAATGTTAAAATGTTCCAGAACTGATCCTGAGCTCAGTGCCTTGGGAGTCCATGATCTGGAACAATTTTTGATCCAGTAAAACCTAAAGTTGGCTAAATTTGGGTCAAATCCTGTTGAATTAGCTGAAATTTGAGCTGTTGGTGGCCCAGGCAGCATCATCTGGCTCAACCAAAGTCCATTTTAAAATCAAAAGTGGAAAATTGTCAGATGCAGTCCAGGTATTCGGGCAGCTGTTGGTATTACGACTGACTGAATGTAACAGCCAGCAGTGTAGATTTCTCCATCCATGCTCTTTTGACTTCTCTCATTTAGCCAATTGATCAAGGTGTTTGACTTAGGCTGGCTATACACGGTTTGAATCTTGGCTGCTTCAGCAGGAACCAGCCGAGATTCAAACCAAATAATGGGTAGCCTGAATGCACCAAGTTGATCGGCTAGAGATAATCATTGTCTTCTCCCAGCTTCCCCCGCCCCCCTACTGGGAGAAGATAATGACCCAAGAGTAGGAAATCCTGCATCAACACTGTCCGTGATGATGGGGAAATCAAGCAAATTTATTTCCTGCAACCCATGGTTGCAGAAATGAAATTTTCTCTGTGTATGGTCGGCCTTACTCTGTAGAGAAGTCAAGGTTAGGATGACAGCCCTGGGACAAACTTGGGTCCTGTACCTTTAAACACCATGTAAATGAGGTTATCTCCCATCGTTCTATTGTTACAAATACATTTTAAATATGAGACAAGTTATTTAAGTGAAAGCTGCATGGTAATATCTGCTCTCAATGATTACCCTAACTTTTCCACCAGAAAATGGATACAGCGCTGTTTAACAGCTTCGGCACTTGTGGTGATCCAGCATGTAATCTCCTCCCCAGAAAATATAGTTATGAAAATGTTTTAATTGGGAGGAGGTTAATTAAGCCCTTCAGACTGTATGTAAATCATGCACACAGCTCCACTGCTGTGACTCTGCAGGGCATGTCAGAACGTGTTCATCATCCCATTTCTGAGTAGATGTGCAGCTAAGACTTGCATTTGTTAAAGGCAATTTCAACAGTTACATGTGATATTCTCTGACTGCTACTGTGTGTGTGTATGTATGTGTGTGTGTGTGTGTATATATATATATATATATATATATATATATACACTCTTAGTACAGATTTCTCAATATACAGCACCAAATCATTGATACTACAGAGAATAGCAAGTCAACTAAAAAGAGTCCAAAAGACTGACTTGTCAAACACATAAAAAAAAGAGAACAAAGGTGGAAGGTCCCTTGGATACATACATTAACTCAGCTTCAAGGCTAATTAGCCCAATCTGTAACAGTATGAAATCATGAAGCAGAGCTAATTCAACTCTTGCCTCCAAGGAAGGAAGGGTGCAATTTAAGTGTATTTAAAACTAAAACTTTTTTAATTTTTTTTTATGGAGTGTCGCTCTGGTGTGATTTCCTTTCATTTATTGTCTTGTAGACACAATAAGAAGAAAACCTCTACTAAGTAAATTATTCTCTTTGTAGACATTTGCCAGGTGTCCCCATTTGAAAATTTCCTATGCAGTCTTCTGCTGACAAAGGAAAAAGCAAAAAAAAAAAAAAAAACAGTTTTCCTTTGTTTCTGTTTTGCAAATAAGTAATTTTTCCACTTCACTGATGTGTGCTAATGAGGCTGCACTGATGGACACTGATGAAGTTACAGTGTTGGGCACTGATATGGCTGCTCTAATAAGGCCGCACTGATGAAGAGGCACTGATAAGGTGGCATTGATCACTGATAGGTGGCACCGATATGCTGCACTGATGGGCACTAATATTCTGTACTGATAATCAAGGCACTAATCATCAGTGCCCTGATTATTAGTGTAAATGTCCCTGTCACCACAGGAAAGCTGGTTATCAACTTTCCTTTTTTCAGACACTGACAGCGCTGAGGAAAGGAAATGCATATGTTTACATGTGGTTTACATGTGGTTAGACAGCTGATCACATGGTAAAGAGCCGATGTCATCAGCTCTTTACCGCAATCGGTGATGTGTTGTGCGTCCGAGGGACACGGCGCACCACAGATCGCAGAGCCTTCTGCCAAGAATGGGAGGATGTCATATGATGCCCTCCCAGAACAAGAGCGGTCCCGCCCCTCCATAATTTTACAATACAGCAGACGAGAAGCAGTTAAGTTCTGAAGGCAAAACTTGAGTGAAGAGAAATTAAAAACGTCAGGTTTTTATTGCTGTCTGCCTCCCTTCTAGGAAGATTCACCCTCTCTGTTTGTCCTTGTAAGGCCGCGTACACACGATCAAATCTATCTGCTGAAAACGGTCTGACAGACCGTCTCAGCAGACAGATTCGATCGTGTGTACGGGCGAGCCGACGGATTTGTCCAGCAGACAGATTTTAAAGCATGCTTTAAAATCTGTCTGCTGGGAACCCGTCGGACCGATATGTTTGCTGGTTAGTACGCTAACCAGCAGACATATCTGCCCGCACATGCATCGAATGGATTCGACGCATGCGCGGAAGTGTTTTACTTCCTGGTGCGGTGACGTGGCGGCGTCAGCGTCACCGCCACGTCACCGCGCTGTCTGTCAGCGGGGATTTTGGTTTGATCGTGTGTACAGCGATCAAACTAAAAACAGCCAGCAGACATATCTGTTCAAATCGGTCTGTCAGACCGATTTGAACAGATATATTTGGTCGTGTGTACGGGGCCTTTTATCACAGAAAGTGAAAGATAATACCAAATTTTGACTGGTCACCAGAACAGGAATAAAGAGACTATTTATTTCTGGTGACCATGGTGCCTACCAGGAATTTCCCTCACTTTAGAGGAATTACCTTTCACTTTTTCAGGAAGTGAAGGGAAATCTCCCAAATGGGACACAAATGGAAAAAAACTGACAGGGGTTATGACCCTCCCTTACTCTATCCAAAAATGAAAAAAGTTTTACCTTCAGTTCTACTTTGAGAATTCCAAAATTCACATTTATTATTTATTGCTTTTATTTGCAAGATAAGTGTTTTATTTGAAATTCAATATCATTATTTATCGCTCTTCCCGCCTAAACTACTGAACTTTCTATATTATTAGTTATTTCTTTTTTTACTTTTTATTTGTGTTATCCATCTTACAGAAAATGACCAATTTATTTAATACAATACATCAATCAAATAAACAACAATCAAATCTACACCAAATCAAATATACAGCATTATTCACGATTGATATAAATGTATGACCAGCCCTAGCGGATTGTCCAATAGTCATTAACTCATCAAAACTTAAACCAATATTTAAAGAGACAATCCACATTCTGAACTTGATTAATCATTTCCGTCTTAAATGCCCGGGTTACATACCACCTTTATAATATAAAAACAAAACTAAAAAAGAAGGGGAGATAAAAAAAAGGGGGATAAGTACAAGAACTATAACCAGTGTAGCCACCGCCGGGGGAGGTGGAACGTCCAACAGACATTCCCTTCCCTTTCTGCCCCCTATTTAATGACCTCAAAGCACAAAAAGAGCCCCTCCTTCCTCCGAGAATTTAAATATATTCCATTGTGCACAAGTTTCAGAGTACATCTCATACCGACCTATAGCAAGTCCTCTAACCTATTTACCTCTTCAATTCTTGTGAGCCATAACAAAATTGTGGGAGGCCTCATGTCTCTCCACTGCCATGTAATGTACGATCTAGCAGTATTGATAAGATGACGTATAATCGATTTACTATATGTTTTTCCAGGTATGTTCGAAACATATAGCAGAAATAGAGCCGAATCTTCAGGAAGGATATGTTCAGTACATTTCTGACATATCCGATGTACCTTCTTCCAAAAATATATATTATTATTTTTAACATGCAATCTTTATGTCAGACTGGAACTAAGGTACATCTTCATGTATTCTTCTTTTACAATAAGTCTAGGATTTAACAGACCAAAATAGAGCAAATAAGAAAAGTTAATTGTCAGGTTTTACAAAAACTTTAAAAGGCATACAACGCATCTGGTGCTTTATGTGAAAGTGATGTGGGAATGTCCTGCATTAGCAGTTGTTCTGTTCCATCACACAAGACATGGAATGTTCTGTCCATGTGTTTAGCTCTCTCAGTTGTAAAGGACATTCTCATCCACCACACATCAGAACAGGTGCACGTAGACTTGAAAGAATCTAAACATAGACACCACAATTCCTTTCCCACAATCTCTTTGTTGTCTGCTGACCGTTGAGGTGAAACTAGGCTAACTTTGTGCTTTTAACTTGTGTGTACTAGCAGAGTTTGTTATTTTTTATTTTATTTAATGTGAGTCCAAGACTTTCCTGTGCTAGTTCATCTTTCTCTGTCATTGTTTGCCCAATATCCTAACATAAATTGTCACTTTAAAGATAATTCTCACAAGTATATACAGTAGCTTTGTAACCAAACATTTTACTATAAAATGATTATTATTATTAGTTTTATAGTGCTAGGAAACAGTCATAAAATTAAACATGACAGGAATAACAGGCACTTTGAACATTTCCTCTCTGTATAATGTACATATTCTGTAAGTGATGGTTCTCAATGGCTCCTACACACAAAAAAAAAGTATTTTGTAGAAACCCTTAAGCTTCACACTTGTATGACTTGTCCTACGAAAAGTAGCATGACAAGTTGTTTCCCATTATTTCCAATGAATACCATTCATATTAGTACAACTTCAAGTCATGGCAACTTCAAAGTAGTCCCTGCACTACTTTGGTCATCTTTGATGCAAGTTCAGGTTCATAGACCTCAAGTCTCCCTTAAATCGTGGTAAAATCTCAGCAAAGTCGCGGTAGTGTGAAAGGGGCTGTAAGGGGCCTCTAGGAAACAAAGAAGGAGTGTTGGGCTATAGAGCATTGCACTAATTAGCCCTTAGGCCTCGTACACACGTCCCAGGAACTCGTGGTTTCAGACACATCGTTTTCCTCGTCGAGTTGCTTGTTAGGCTTGTCGAGGAACTTGACAAGCTGTCTTTGCTTACACACTGTCAAGACCAAATCTCCTCGTTCTCAAACGCGGTGACTTCACCACATACTACAGCAGGGGAAGTTCAATTCCACTGGCACAACCCTTGGGGCTGCTTTTGCTAATCTCATGTTACTGCGTGTTCGGTTAAAGTTTGGTAAGAGACATTTTCACTTTTCAGTCTGTTACAGCGTGACAAATGTGCTATTTCCATTACAAACGCTACTTTTACCGAAGGTGCGCGGGTTTCTAAGCATACACACGCTCGAGTTTCTCGTCGAAAAGCAGCCGGACGAGGAACACGACGAGACAATTTGGACTCCCGGCGAGAAAAAAGAGAACTTGCTCTCTTTTTTTCTCGTCGAGTTCCTCGACAGTTTTCTCGATGAAAAACGTACACACGACCGGTTTCCTCTGCAAAAAAGCTCTCCCACCGAGTTTGTTGATGGATTCTGCCGAGGAAAACGGTTGTGTGTACGAGGCCTTACATGATTATGAAGATCCAAGATCTTCATGCTCATTTTCTTAAGCTTCTATAGATGGTTTACATTTTATCTAATTCCAGCTGAATTGGCCAAAATGTAGGCCATGGGCTGCCCTAAAAGCACCATGTGGCTCAAAAGAAGTTGGTTTAAAAATCAGCTGAGCCAAGTGGAAAATTATTGACCAAAAACTGATTGCATTCGTCAGTGCCAGTAGCTGTGGGTGCCACAGCTGTCAGAGTACAATAGCTCTCAGAGTTTGAAACAAATGAAGGAGTGCCAAACCACATTTATAAAAGAGTCCAAAACAGCTTTAATGATTCACAAAATCAGCCAACCAATAAATTATTAAAGCGGTTTAAAAGTCCTTTGGTTTAGTGCTTCGTCTTTCAGTTCAAACTTTAAGTGAGGGTTCCTGGGTACTCATTGGATGATAGCCTTGTATGTAAGCTGCCTAACCAGAGCCCAATTAGCTTTCCTTTTATAACTCTGTATTAATTAGCTTTGAAGTCCCAGCGCCTCTTCATTGTATCTCCCTGAAAATCCGATAATGCAATAGCTGGTAATGGAAATTCCTCTATCAAAAATCGATTGATTTGCTCTGTCTCAAGGCTAAAAATCCCAAAACCAAGCCAATCACGGGAGCCTTTACTTAGACTATGGCAGCAGGCATGGGCTGTCTGCAGACTTCTGTTCATGTCTATTTTGGACTGAGGCAAACAGAGGGTGCCGCCACGTGTCAAGAGATGAGAAGACATGCAGTTAGTTCATTGTAGAGATTGTATAAAGACAACTACTGATGGTTGTCCTAGTCTGTGCAGGAAGCCATTATTAAGCCTCGTACACACAATCAGATTTTCCGACAACAAATGTGTGATGGAAGGGTTTTGTCGGAAAATTCAACCGTTTGTATGCTCCATCGGACAATTGTTGGAAGTGATGGCATACATTTCTAATTCTACAGCAATTCCTTCTGCTTTGTAACACTGTGCTATTGCCTCTCCAGTGGTACTGATTTGTTAAGTTGATTGTATTTAAAGCGCTGCGCAAACTGTTGGCGCTATATAAATCCTGTATAATAATAATAATAATAATAATAATTTACATGGGAAAACATACAATGAAAATACAATGAATATGTATGTAGTGTTACAATTTTTGGTTTTGGATAAACTACAAAATGATATTAATTTCTATTAGGCCATTTTGCTCCTGTTGCCTTTTGGGGAGATTTTTCTTCACTTCCTGGAGACACAACAGGAAATGAGAGGGAATCTTTCCGAAGTGAACATAATTCCTGTACTAGAGAATTGTCCGAAAAATGCTGTTCCCAAATTTTCCTTCATCTCTTTGTGGTGTATTTTATAAAAAAAAAATTTGCAAAGCTGGTTCAGTAAAACGGCATGTATGTTCATTCTCAAGATTCAAATATCTCCAGCTATTCCCTCTACATATTGAATGTTCATTCAAAAAATGGTTATAATAAATAAATAAGAATGGTTCAGGATAATCTGGCATTACGGCCACAAAATGAACCTGACAGCTATAGCAAATGCATTTATTTCCTATGAGCATCAGCTACATCTAGAGCTGATAATGTGGTATTTCCCTGAGTCACGTTATTCTGTTTTAATGAATCACATTCGACCTAGAAATTAAATAGCCTTATAACATTTGTTGTTGTTTTTTCCATTCGCACAGAACATACAGTATGTATATGCAGTTTCTCAGAATGAATAGCTCTGCAAAGTTTTTATAAATACACAATGTGTATTATAAAGTCACATTCAGCAGGACAAATAAAGGAATGAATCTTCCCAAGAATGGATAGACAGCAATACAAACCTGGCAAAGGGACTAACTCTATCCAAAACAAAAACAATACCCTTCTATACACTTTTGTTTAATACATGCCATTTTATCAGCAGTAGGGTAGACAGGGAGTTGCTGTTAGCTCCTCAACACCATTAGGATCAAAGGATACTTTACTCTAGTATGCAGGATATTTAATTCCATATGTTATAAACTGTACAACTGAGTTTAACGGGTTCAAAACCAGTCAGTAAAACACATATATTACACCACAACAATAGCAGTTTAAGAAAGAGTTATTACTGTTTGGTATAAGAATTCCTAAACTGTTGTTTAGGGCAATTAGACTTTATACACAATCTCTTACCATCAATAAACATATACCATCCATAACTGTTTATGTCATGGTTTGATTCCATGCCTTGGGATGAGCCATTGCTTTGTTAAATAGACACTCTGTATATTAATTAAATCATAGTTTATTTTGAGTCCTGAGATAAGGAATGACAGTCCAAATTCCTATTACCCATGAAAGTGCACTTTACAAATGGCTTGAATTTCCATTTTTTTTTAACAGCTGCACGTTTCAACCAAACTACCCAAATCTAAGCACTTTACAAATTGATTGCTTTGATGTTCACTGGCACAACTCTTTACGGTCTTTAGAAACCCCTTATGTTTAACCCCAAATAGTTACATAACATATTCTAGTTCTTCAGATACACTTGCAAAATTTGAGAATACGTTTTGAGGTACTCCGATTTGTCACTCCAAAGGCTACTGTAGGTCAATTTGCTCTAGTCTAAATTGGTTACTGTATGGATACATGTGAGACCTTAGATTGCAAGCTCTGAGCTGATGTGAATGTACAATATATGTAAAGCACTGCATAAAGTGTTAAAAATACCTGTAATAAATAAATATATAGAAAAATATGAGACAGGTTTGACCCTAAAAGTATTCTTACCAGGTCCTGCTTGAGTCTGCGAAGGTACTGGTCCATGCTCCCGTCTTGTGTGACTAGTAACACAAGTCCATTTGTTCTATATAGTATATGCTTCAATAGGTCTTTCTTTTCACTCAGTGACCCAGCATGGGCTCCCTATGTCAAATCCAGCCTTGTTTCACTTGATCTTGTCTTAGTGGACTTTGAGTGCTAATGCTACTAAAAAAAAAAATATTTCAAAATGCATAAGAAGCCTTCTTTCTTAGAGATCAGTGACCGGCACTCTAGACTTCAATTGATGAGCTTCCTAATGTTAGTCCTGAGAGATCCGCTGTTCCTGTAGGAGCTGAGAAAAGCTAGCTACAGCAGCTGACACGCTGCTCTCTGATCATGTAAATCTTTCCTAAAGCAGAGAGCAATGAAAAGGGATAACTGCTGCTCTCAGCAGCCAATAGAAGCCAGTGCCTTTTGATGAGCAGACAAGCCCTGTCTATGTCTGTCCTACTAGTTATTAACATGAGGCCACAAGAGGGAGTAGCTACAACAGACTGACTTTACAATGCAATTTCTGTGAATGTTTTTAGAAATTGATTCATCTTCATCCTTACTGCTAAACAAAAAAGTATTAATGTAGACCTAAACCCAATTAGTGAAATCCCATATAATCTTTAACGTGTTAATGTAATTTCAAAAGTTGTATTTTTTTACTTGCAGATTTGAATTTAACAACTTTAACCCCCGGAAGGATTTACTCACTTTCTGACCGGGCCATTTTTTGCGATACAGCGCTGTCGTGCAATGTTGTACCCAAATTAAATGTATGTCCTTTTTTTCCACAAATAGAGCTTTCTGTTGGTGGTATTTGATCACCTCTGCGGTTTTTATTTTTTGTGCTATAAACAAAAAAAAAAGTGTAAATGTTTTAAAAAACAAAACAATGGGGTAGATTCACATACACTTAATATTGCGCTGCGTAATCGAAATACTCTACGCTGCCGTATTTTACCAGGCTCTACACCGAATCCTGGTAGATTTTTGCCCGTACGCTACGGCGGCGTAGTCTATTTCTCGCCGCGTAATCGAAATACGCGATTGGGGGGCATGAAGCATTTAAATTAAGAGCGTCCCTGCGGCGATCAAACTGCGCATGCTCCGTTCAGAAATTTCCCGCCGTGCATTGCGTGAAATCACGTCGTTACGTCATTCGTTGTTTGAGTAGCGGCGTTTACGAACATTCCTATTCCTGGACGACTTACGTAAAAAATAATAAAAGACGTCGGAAAACGTAGAAATTCGACTCGGGAACGACGGCCATACTTAACATGGGCTGTCTAATATTAGAGCAGCAAAAAGCTGGTATAGTGTTACGCAAATAAAAGATGACTATAGGTGCCGTAAGAGATTACGTTTGACGATCGTAATTTCGGGGATCGCCGGCAAAAGCTCATTTGCATACCCCTGCGCGGAAAACGACGGGAAGTCCACCCAGTGGCCGCAATTTTATTGCAGCGTAGATCCGAAGGCGTACAAACACGTAATCCAGTCGAATTGAAGCCCGCAGCCGTCTATTCATGGTTTGAGGTTTTTAACTAGCTAGAAAACGCGCGTAATTTGAAATTACTCAAGTCTAACACCAGTTAGACAGGCGTAATGGCTCTCTGAATCTGGCCCAATATTTTTAACTTTTTGTTATAATAAATATCCCACACCCAAAAAAAGTAAAAAAAAAAACACATTTCTTCCTCAGTTTAGAACAATATTTCTTCTTCTACATATTTTTGTTTAAAAAAAAATAAAATAATTTGCAATAAGCGTATATATTGATTGGTTTGCACAAAAGTTATTGCGTCTACAAAATAGGTTATAGATTTATGGCAATTTTTATTATTATTTTTTTTTTTACTAGTAATGGTGGTAATCTGCAATTTTTAGTCGGACTGAAACATTGCGGCAGACAGATCAGACACGTTTGAAACTTTTTTGGGACCAGTGACATCTATACAGCAATCAGTGCTACAAAAATGCACTGATTACTGCAGGGAAAGGGTTAACACCAGGGGTGATCAAAGGGTAAAATGCTCCCTAGGAAGGTGCTTTCTAACTGGGGGGGGAGTGGACTGACAGGAAGTTCACTTCTGCTTTGTTTACATTGGCAGATCCCTGTTCTGCCTCTCTGTGGAGCGATCACCGGTGGCCAGCAGACATTGAGTCTGACAGACCTACTGATTGGCTCCATGAAGTACAATAACGGTGATTCGCGCAGGAGAGCCAACCTGCCGCCGTTCGACGGCGGCCTGGTCAGGAACATGTTAATATGCAACTATATCCCCCAAAAAATACAAAAAACTGCCAACTAAATATAAAAGATATTGCTTGTTTTAACCACATGAAGACTGGCATGTTAAACACCCTTCCTGTCCAGGCAATTTTTCAGTACAATGATACTTTAAAGGGACACTTAAGGTTCAGTTTTTTCTTTTAATAACAAACATATCATAATTACCTCCACTGTGCAATTGTTTTGCACAGTGTGGCCCCGAATGTCCTCTCCCACGGGCCTCGCGGCTCCTCCCCGCAAGAGCTAACCCCCTCTGGGAAGCTCTCATGTGATACAGTCGGAGGCCATAGCCGGACTACACGGACATGCAACACTCTAGATGATTTACTAAAATTGGACAGTGCAAAATCTGGTGCAGCTGTGCATGGTAGCCAATCAGCTTCTAACGTCTTATTCAATTAAGCTTTGACAAAAACACCCGGAAACCGGTTTTAGTAACCCCCCCCCCCCCCCCATTATCTCTAAATGGCTTGTATATAGATTTTTGGAGACAGATAGAGCTTCCTTTTTGTGGTATTTCATCACCACTGTTTTTATTTTCTAATTTGTTTCTATATATAAAAGAAAAAAAGACTGAAAATGTTAAAGAAAAAGCCTGGAAAAGGTTTGTTATAAAACTTTGGAAGTAAATAATCGTTCTTTATAAAAAATTAAGGGCCCGTTCACACTGCTGCGATGCAAAAACCCTGTGAATCCACTGCTTCTCATGTTTACTGGTGGCAGTACATACTGCCCTATGGGAACTGCTGGGAGTGTTAGTTAAAAGTTAATGACACTCCCAAATCAGTTTGCAGATCGCAGTGCGATCTGCAAACTCAGATAGGAATCGGACTGCATAGTGTGAACACCTATGCGATCTGATTCTGCTGTGGACAAAAAACATATTTTTTTTTATGAACTCCCCTCCCTGTTAGCCTATGTGTTTGTGCATTTACAGGAGTTTAGAGGCAGAAAAAAATCCCCCACCAAAGTAACATTTAGGAGAAGAGTTTGAACATTAAAAATATCCAACATGCCTAAACGCTTGTAAAAATGTCTAAAAGCACCTAAGCGATAGGCACGTTTCCCACTTGATAAATATTCTGGCCAATGAATACACACCCAAGCGCATGACACACCTAAACGCATTTGAACAACGCGGCTTAGGCACGTTTTTAAAGCTGTTTTTCTCTTGCCAGGAGAAAAGCATCTATAAAAGTCCCAGCGTGCATGAAACCTAAAATGGTACATTTATTTGGAATTTAAAGACCTGATGTTCTGAATGCTGATCTCATTTCTTGAGTCCTAAAATTCCAAGACTGTACAAACGGTCGCAAAATGGAAACATTTCCTGAGAAGCATGGTGAGTTTTATGAAATTGCTATTTTTTTCATACAATCCTTTAAAAAATTAAAAAAGTAATAAAGTTATTATTTTTTTTTTTTACATACAGCATAGGCATAAATACAATTAAACCCCAAAACACATCCTTCTACTTCTCCCTAGTAGAGGGTTCTTTACTGTAAGAGCGGTTAGGATATGGGATTCTCTTCCACAGAGTGGTTTCAGAGGGGAGCATTGATAATTTCCGACGGGCCGTTTCAGCAGACAAATCCGATCGTGTGTACGGGCTAGCGGACAGGTTTGTCCATCGAACAAATTTCAAAACATGCTTTGAAATTTGTCCACTACAAACCTGTTCGTCGGATCCGTCCGCTGGTTAGTACACTAACCAGCGGACAGAACTGTCCGCGCATGCGTCAAATGGATTCGACGCATGCGCGGAAGCATTTTACTTCCGTGTTTAGTGACGTGGCGGCGTCAATGTCACCGCCACGTCACCGCGTCCTCAGATCGAGGGGATTCTCGTCCGATGGTGTGTACACGCCAAGTGTTTTTTTCAACCTCACCTACTATGTAACGTGTGAGATTTATTCACTGCTTAGATACAAAATCCAAGGAGCACCATCAGGCTTCCAGTGGGCATGAATTTTGTATCTGATTTCATAAGTACTTACCACATTTATTGAGTTCCTGAAAGTGCCAGGACATAAGAAACTCCCACAAAATGACCACATTTTGCAAAGTAGACCCTCTATCATATTTAATTATTATAGGCATGGTGAGCATTTTGAAGATCATATTTTTTTACCACAGGGTTTTGGAACATGAAGAAGAAATTGAAAGTGTCTTTTTATTTTTTATTATTTTTTTTTACACACAGCTATCAATGATTAAGATATTTCTAACACATAGCATGGGTATACTTAGAATTACATCCCAAAAAACATTTTCCTCCTAAGGGGAAACCACATATATTAGCGGTCAAACATTTTAAAATATTCCCATTTTTTTTTTTACTGTTTTAACAGTTCAAATCCTGCGAATAACCTGAAATATTACAATATTACAATATTACAATGATATGTGGTAAACTCCCAGAGGTGAAAAAACTGTTTTGGTTATCAAAACAACAAAATAATATACATTTCAGTGTTATACAAAATTCATAAGTTTACAAGTGTTTTGTAGCAATGTAAATAAATTAGGCCTTGAAAGTTTATGTTAACAATTCCTACAGGTATCCCAACTTTTGTTCATTACTTACAAGCTCTCTGTTTGTATAAAAGCACACTGTAAAAAATATTGTGCTGGATCTACTCATAAAAAATAAAAATAAAAAATCAAGGCAACTATTTACTTCAGCTTTTTTAAGTACTGTAACTAAACTTATGTTTGTCTGACTCATTAGACTTTTCATGTTTTCAACTTTGTTATTTTAAGTAAAGCCAACTCAATTTTTCGAGTTTATAAACCATAGGTTTAAGTAAAGCTTACTCAATATTGCCAGTTTATAGACCATAGGTTTAAAGGGGTTGTAAAGGTAAATAGTGCAGTCCACCTTCACTTACCTCATCCTTTGATTTTGCTTTTAAATGTCCTTTTTTCTTCTGAGAAATCCTCACTTCCTGTTCTTCTGTCTGTAACTACACACAGTAATGCGAGGCTTTCTCCCTGGTGTGGAGAAAGCCTCTTGAGGGGGCGAGCAGGAGTGTCAGGACGCCCACTAACACACAGCTCCTTTCTCTATCTGCATAGTAGAGAGTGTCCTGACTTGCCTGCTTGCCCCCTCTCCCCTCAAGAGGCTTTCTCCACATCAGGGAGAAAGCCTTGCATTACTGTGTGTAGTTACAGACAGAAGAACAGGAAGTGAGGATTTCTCAGAAGAAATAAGGACATTTAAAAGCAAAATGGAAGGATGAGGTAAGTGAAGGAGGATTGCACTAAGGTAAAGGAACAGCCCCTTTAAGTTAGGAATACATACATGTATATATTCCTAACTTAAATCTATATTCTATTAACTGAAAATAATGAGTAGGCCTTACTTAAACCTAAAGGTCTATTAACTGGAAACATTTTGTTGACTTTACTTAATACAACAAAGTTGAAAACATGAAACGACGTCTAATGAGTCTGCCAAAAAAAAGTTTAGTTGACAGCACTTAACCACTTCCCTACCCACCCATAGTCACATGATGTCCGCAGGTGGGCGTCATATGACGGCCCAGGCTTCCCGATGGTATAGGGGGCACACGCTGCCACTTCAGGAACATGGATCTGTGCGTGTTAAAACCCAAGGGCAGAATGCCGGTGATCCCTCACCCTGCATCTTGGTTGTGTTCTGCCGAATACAGCAAGCGCAAACTTTGCATGTGCACAAGTGATTTGTCTCAATAGGTGTATACAATGGACGTATGTCCATTTATTACAAATATATTAATTGGCAAATCAAATAAATATTTTGGATGGTATGTTAAGCAACATTAAAGCATGTGAACGATAATTTGTTCAATGTTCGTTCTTACCTTTTAATGCCATTGCATGGCTTTGTAGCGACTTGGAAAAATTGTTGTCACTGGTGGCGCTCTTTTGTCCTGATGGGCTTCAAACATATAGGAATTGCCTTGTGTAGGTTTTCAAAGTTCCCAAAGAAATCAAACTCTTTAAAATTACAGCATCAAAACTCGTGCGGTTTAAGTAAATGTAACTCAATTAGACTAAGGAAATGCACATACCTTAAAAGTTTTGTCTAGATTACTCCATATTATACATTATTTTTGTAAATGTAAAGGTGTGTTTTAAGAACTAATGGAAATTAAGGTACTTAAAATATCAACGTAAATTAAAGTGGTTGTAAACCCACTTTTTTTACTTTTACCTACAGGTAAGCCTATAATAAGGCTTACATGTAGGTATAAAGAATATCTCCTAAACCTGTACGGTTTAGGAGATATTCCCCTCGCAATGCGCCGCTGATTGCAGCGGAGCATGCGCAGGGGGGATTCTCGGCTAAGGACCGGCAGCCGCCGGACCCTGACGATTTTAAATCTCCCGTGCGCGGGAGTGACGTCATCGCCGCTCCAGCCAAACACAGCGCTGGAACGGCGATACCCGGAAGACACGCCGAGTCAAGATGATATCTCGCTCGGCGTGGACCAGGTAAGTTTCTCTCACCTCGTTCTGAGGTAAGTATTTCAAAATGAGCTAATATGCGGTGCATATTAGCTCATTATGCCTTTTCCCTTGCAGGAGTGAAAAAAAAAAGTCAATGCGGGTTTACAACCGCTTTAATTAACATTTGTTAAAAATTGTAAAAAATGTATGTTAAAATTACAAGCCAACATAATTTTTATTAGTGCAGTGTTGAAAGAGATTGTGTTACTACACCCTCTTAAGCAATATTTGGACAGTATTGCAAGAAGTATACTACTCTCAAAATGGTGAGAAAAAGGCAATAAACAAAAGGTAGACAAACAGACCATTATAAACTTTAAAAGTGTTGTTATTTCCTTTAGAGAAATCTAAAAAGAAAGCCAAGGTGTCAGTGAGAACAGTTAACTAACTTTTCAAAGGCACTTGGAAACTGGAGGAGGTCTGGGAGGCCCAAAGCCACAACAGAACCGGAAGACAGGTTTCTGAAAGTGTACGTGACAGGTGGCTCACACTTCGAGCTGCAGGTTTGACAGGTTGAATGGCTGTAAGAAAGTCATTGCTAAGATGGCAAAATAACAAAAGGAGGCTTGCCTGGGCCTACGAAGCACTGCCTGCCAATGGACTACTGAATACTGAAAATAAGGTCTTATGGACCGATTAATACAATTTTAGATCTTTGATTCATCACGCATGGTTTTTGTATGCCGTCAAGTAAATGAAAGGATGTCAAACATGCATGAGGAAGTGTGATGATCGGGGCTCTATTGCTGGATGCTGAGTCAGCAACTTCCACAGACTGAGTGGCCCCCTGAACCATAACTATTACCACTGCAATTTGCAGTGCCATATCCTCTGGAAAATGCCTAGTTGGTCAGGGGTTCATTCTATAGCAAGATAATGATCCAAAACACCTTCAGACTGTGTCAGAGCTACCTAGAAGAAAAGAACAATATGGTAGACATCAAATAATGGAATCTCCAGACTTAAACCCCATCTAGCTGGTGTGGGATAAACTAGACAGAAGGGTGAGAGCAAAGCAACCATCCAAGTGCAACATATTTGAAAGGCGTTTGGTTGATTTCCAGCACAGACAGCACTGCACCAGTCCTTGAGGGGTTAAAATTGTAGGACGGAAACAAACTGAGTGGGTGTTAAGCGACACCAGTAATGTAGGACTTTTTGGTGGTGCGTGATGTCAAAGGTAGGTGAGCTAATGATTCAACATAGAAAGTTGTATAGAAAAAATAACAAATTTATTATAAATATATAAAACACAATGAATAAAATCAATTGTTGCCCTGTTACAGAAGAGACGCTGAGATTAATCAGATGAAGTTGCTGATCGCCGACATGTTTTGCAAGAAATTGCGTCTTCTGGGCGCCGCAATCATCTATCTTAAATCTTTCTCTATTAATATGTAAGAAACGCAAATTAATTACATATATTGTTACAGGGCATGACGTCCAAGTGCAACACTTGTAGAAAGAATGCCACAAGTGTTTTCGGCTGTTATTTCTAGACATGTGCACACTGAAATAATAGTTTCGTAATTTCGTTTTTGTCCGAAAAATAAATGTATTTAGTTACTCCCGAAATTCGTTTTTATTTATTTTGTTTTTCGTTAAAAAAATGCATTCATCCGAAAATCCAAATTAATTAAGGTCGATTCTGTCATTGAAGATGTCTGTCGAATGTTCTAAAAAAAAAAAGATTCGACGAAGCAACGAAACTGTACGATGCCGCATCGAATGTTCCGCCTACAAGCTATAGAAGAATTCTAATGTTGTATGATTAATAATAATTATATTTATTAATTATTATTACTAGTCAACCAACATTAGAATTCTTTTATAGCCTTGGGCAGAGCATTTCATCATAAATGTCCGCTTGCTGCGATTGTATGTTTTTAGCTACTTTGTCGTATCTTCATGTCTCTCTACGTCGAATCTTTTCTCTCTATGTTAACTCTTCTTCATGTCTCTTTAACCACTTAAGACCCGGACCAAAATGCAGGTAAATGACCTTGCCCCTTTTTGCGATTCGGCACTGCGTCGCTTTAACTGACAATTGCGCGGTCGTGCGACGTGGCTCCCAAACAAAATTCGCGTCCTTTTCTTCCCACAAATAGAGCTTTCTTTTGGTGGTATTTGATCGCCTCTGTGATTTTTATTTTTTGCGCTATATATAAAAATAGAGTGACATTTTTGAAAAAAAAACAATATTTTTTACTTTTTGTTATAAGAAAAATCAAATAAACTAAATTTAAGTCAATCATTTAGGCCAAAATGTATTTAGCCATATGTCTTTAGTAAAAAAAAATCGCAATAAAAAAAAATTAGCTACCTAGCGGGAACAGTGACACTAATACAGCGATCAGAAAAATGATCGCTTAGTGACGCTGGCAATAGGGAGTGAAAGGGTTAACTAGGGTGGTGATCAAGGGGTTAAAACTTTATTAGGGGGGGTACGGGGGCTACCCTGAACCTAACACTGACTGTCACACTGCCTGTCACACTGACACTAAATACAGTAATCATACATGTATGATTACTGCATTCAGTGACACTGTGACAGGGGGGAGGGGGGGTGATCGCAAGGGGTTAATGTGACTATGTGTAGTGTGTGTCAGTGTAGTGTTAGTGCAGACTTACTGTGCGATGTGATCTCTCCTCAGCGGTGGTTGAAAAAAACGCTGAGGGGAGAAATCACATCGCTTCCTCCTTCCTGTGTTTACACAGGAGGAGGAAGTGCAGGCGGGGGGAGCGCGCGGATTGGCTGAGAGCGATCCGGAGGGGGCGGACAAAAACGAATAGCCGCCCCCTCATCCAGGATCGCTCGGCCAGCTACAGGGACCGCCGTATGTACGGGGGGGGGGTCCGATCAGACCCCCGAACCCCCTCAAGGCACCAACGTATATATACGTTGATGTGCCTGTCGGTGCCATTCTGCCGACGTAAATGTACATGCGGTGGTCCTTAACCAGATAATGTCGAATCTTTTCTCTTTATCTAGAATAATATTGGACTAATAGAGTTAAGGTTAGGCACATTCAACCGCAACAAAAACGAAAATAAAGCATTTGATTATGACAGATCTTTCGGTTTTTGTTTTCTGTGCTTTCGTTATCGTTTGTTAAAACAATAACGAAAATACCTGAAATTCTGACGAAAATGCATTCTGACGAAAACGAATGCACATGTCTAGTTATTTCTGCAAAAAGGTGACCATTCTGATGAGTCGAACATGTAAATTACACTTGGTCAAGGAAATCTATTCTATAATGTCCAGTTGTTTATTTGTTCTATGCTGTACATTGAGACATTAAACTGTGTACATTTCAATAAAAAATGACCTTTGTGTGATTTCTATGCATCCTAGCCACATAAAAATAATAGAACACCCTTAATCATCTAATTTTCTGGCCATATATCACTTGCTTGGAGGCCCTAAAGTGCTACCAAAAACACCCACAAAACGACCACATTTTCAGAAAGCAGATACCTCAAAGTATATTTATAAGAGACATAGGGGTTGATTAACTAAAGGCAAATCCACTTTGCACTACAAGTGCACTGCTAATGCACTCGGAAGTGCAGTCGCTGTAGAGGGAAGATCTGACGTGAGGGGAAGCTCTGCTGATTTCTATTATCCAATCATGTACAAACAAAAATGCTGTTTTTAATTTTTCTTGTATGTCCCCCTCAGATCTACAGGCACTGCAATTGTAGTGTGAGAAGGCACAATACCACTAATGGCATGCAATGTGGATCAAACGTGGCCAGAAATCCCTCCACCGCACACAGAGTGGCTTCTCACCTCCCTAATTTGACCTAGAATAGGTCACATAGCATGTAAATCATTCCCAGTGTAGCTAATAAAACATCCAATCGATCAGCATAGCAATCCAAAGATGTGAATCAAGGTCCTGAGCTTTGTCTCCAACGTGCATATGAAAAAACAAAAATTAAGACAATCCAGTGCTCTCTGTATAAAAAGTGTTTAATTAAAAAAATTATATAAGCAAATTCTACTCACATAACCGGCACTCGATCGCGAGTGCCTGCAGACAGCATGAGAAACAATAACAGCAGCGGTGGCTGTGGGTGACGTCTAACGTGACTCCCCACCCTCTTACGCGTTACGTTCATGGGCAGGACTTCATCAGCGTGAGGTAGGATGACGCCCTACCCCGCGCTACCTTGCGCTGATGAAGTCCCGCCTGCAGACATAATGCGTACGAGTTGAAGGAGTCAAGATGTAAACACTCTGTTTGCTCTCAGAGCACATTTTTTTTAGACAAGGGTAAGATAACCAGTGTACACCAATGGTTAACATTTAACTCAAGTTGAATGTAATGGGGAAGGATTCTCCTCCTGACTTTGTGTCCCAATGGATGACCACAAAAGAAATGAAGGGTAATCACCCAACGAGGTCACAGACAACAACAAAACATACTTTATATTTCAATACATCCCTGACTGTAAAAAAAATATATATATATATAGCTTTCTGATATGTCCTGACAGATTCTCTTTACTTCTGGTTCTGTTGACCAAACAGGAAATGAGAAGAAACCTCTTTAATGGGGTTACAGATAATAACACAATTAGGATAGTGGTTTCAACACTCGCCCACAATATGTTAATATGCAAGCCTAAAAAAAAGGTTTTACCAAGATTTGGGATTAAAATAAAAATATTCATAGGCAGACCACATACCTTGCTGTCCTATCCCTTGGAATCAGCATAGGAATATATGGTAAGGATCATTGCAAATTCATTTCAAGAACACCATATATGTTGAAAGGAGGGACCACCAAAGTTTTATTTAAAACAATTCCTGGAATGTTATTAAAAATAACATTATTATTTGACCCAAAATTGACAGCTAGATTATCTCTTCTATCAAAACATTCCTTACTTTAGCTTTAGTAATTATACATGTTGATATAATTAGTTGTAAGAAAAAAACTCTCTTCTTTTTTGGAAAATTCTGCTGTTGATGTTTTGTCTTTCTGGTTACACAGGTGGAAATGAGCCCAGTAAAAATTGCAGGAATTCATAATGGGGTTGATTTACTAAAATTGGAGCATGCTAAATCTGATGGAGCTCTGCATAGAAATCAATCCAGGTTTTTTGTCAAAGCTTAATTGAGCAAGCTGAAGTTAAATGCTGATTGGCTACCGTGCACAGCTGCACCAGATTTTGGACACTCCAGATTTAGTAAATTAACCCCAATATGTTTTTCTTTTTTCTTTTTGCTCCTTTGTCTGTTTCGGTCTTCTGAAACGAATATATGGGTAGAATTCCGAACAAATTTTCTTTAGAAAATCAAAAATGTTGTGTGTTTTTTGATCCGATGGTGCCACCATTGATTTAGAAATTTGACCAACCAAGCCATTAATTTCACCTCATGTTGCTACAGAATTTTTTTTCCAACATGCCCGATCACTCAAATTTGATGGCCGCACGATAATCGGCCGTTGCTGCAGCCCTCTAATGGTGCAATATTCGAACGAGAATTCTTGGATAACATTTTCGAAAGAAAATTCATTTGAACTTCCACCCATGTATGGCCAGCCTCAGGCCTCGTACACACAATCAGGAAACTCGACAGAATCCATCAAGAAACTTGGTGGGAGAGCTTTTTTGCCGAGGAAAACGGTCTTGTGTATGCTTTTCATCGAGAAAACTTTTGAGGAATTCGACAAGGAAAAAAGAGAGCAAGTTGTCTTTTTCCTCGATGGGAGTCTCAATTTCCTCGTCGTGTTCCTCGTCGGGCTGGTTTTTGACGAGAAACAGTTGGTGTGTATGCTTAGAAACCCGCGCACCTTTTGGTAAAAGTAGAGTTTGTAATGGAAATAATACATTTGTCATGCTGTAACAGACTGAAAATGTCTCTTACCAAACTTTTACCTAACACATACAGCCCCAAGGGTTGTGCCAGTGGAATCAAACTTTCCCTGCTGTTGTATGTGTTGAAGTCACCGCGTTTGAGAACAAGGAGATTTGGTCTTGACTGTGTGTACGCAAAGACAGCTTGTCATGTTTCTCGACAAGCCTAACAAGGAACTCGTCGAGGAAAACGATATGTCTTTTCCGACCAATTCCTCGATCGTGTGTAAGAGGCCTCAGACATGCCTGCTCTCAAATAGTCTGAAATTTGTAGATTTTAGGTAGTATTCTATGGAAAGAAAATGACGATTGCATGTAGATTACATAGTCATCTTTAAAAAAAATACATCTAAAATAGTGTTGAGCAGAATATGCCATATTCGAATTCGCGATATATCTCGAATATATAGTCGAATATTCGACAGATATTCGCTAAATACGAATATTCGTGATATATTTTCGAAATGAAATGATTGCGAATTTTCGCTATCGCGAATGCGAATGCGATTGCGAATTGCGAATTGCGATTGCGAATATTCGAGAAATGCGGAATGGAGCACTCTGATTGGCACAGAATATTCGTGCTATATTACAATATAAAATAATTGCGAATATTCGAGAAATGCGGAATGGAGCACTCTGATTGGCACAGAATATTTGTGATATATTACAATATAAAATAATTGCGAATATTCGGCAAATGCGGAAGGAGCACTCTGATTGGCTCAGAATATTCGTGATATATTACAATACACAATAATTGCGAATATTCGGCAAATGCGGAAGGAGCACTCTGATTGGCTCAGAATATTCGTGATATATTACAATACACAATAATTGCGAATATTCGGCAAATGCGGAAGGAGCACTCTGATTGGCTCAGAATATTCGTGATATATTACAATACACAATAATTGCGAATATTCGAGAAATGCGGAAGGAGCACTCTGATTGGCTCAGAATATTCGTGATATATTACAATACACAATAATTGCGAATATTCGAGAAATGCGGAATGGAGCACTCTGATTGGCTCAGAATATTCGTGATATATTACAATACAAAATAATTTCGAAATTTCGAGAAATGCGGAATGGAGTACTCTGATTGGCTCAGAATATTCGTGATATATTACAATATAAAATAATCGCGCGATATCGCTATTTGCCGAATAATCGCATTGCGATTTTTCGGCAATATAAAATGAGCGCTGCAGCTACTCGGCCCAAGGTCTCTAATCATACCAGCAATGCTTTTAGACGTCGATGGGGATCTCTAGGATGTGATCTGTTCTAAAAAAAAATTTAAAACATTCGAATATTCGAAATAGCGAATATTCGCCGCGATATTCGCGTTATTCGCGAATACTCGAATATGCAATATTCGTAGCGAATATTCGCAATGCGAATATTCGTGAGCAACACTAATCTAAAATACAATTTACAGATTTATTGCAGACACTGAAAATATTAATTATTCTTTTCACAAGTTTACATCTGGTGTAATGGCCAATAATTTTTTTTTTCCAAAAACACAATATTTCTGTATTATCCTTTTAGGTAGTGAGTGTGATTTCTCGTGTAACAAGTTTTTAATCAATATTTTCGAAATAATTAAACAATAGGAATCTGATATTCTGATATCCATCAAAGTAGTTAATCTGAGATTTTACCATTTCCTGTCTGAACAAGACACTGGATTCTGATCTCTTCAAGTATTAAAGGGGTGTTCCAGCCCAAAATTGTGTTTATTAAAAGTCAGCAGCTACAAAAAGTGTAGCTGCTGGCTTTTAATAAACACTCACTTACCTGATCCTGCATTCCAGCGACGCGCCGACCGGGGCTCCGCTCCTCTCCCCCCCTCCCCAGCCGGCGTCTCCATTCCTACTGTGGGCACCCAGCCGTGACAGCCTTCGGCTTCACGGCCGGGCACCCACTGTGCATGCGCGAGCCGCACTGCGCATGCGCGCGCGGCGCGGCTCGCTGCTGATTGGAGAGGCAAACACATGGGACCTGTCATGTGTCCCATGTGATCGCCTACAGGGAGGGGCTGGTGTAGGCGATTAAGGCTTAATCGCCTAACCAGCCCCTCGGCGGAAGCAGGAAGTGGGACAGGAAGTCCCACTCCTACTGAAGCCCCCACTCCCCCCCCAAAAAAATGACATGCCAAATGTGGCATGTAAGGGGGAGGGGAGTGGATTAAAAAAAAGTTATTTTTTAGGTGGAACTCCTCTTTAAGATGTTCCAATTAACACGATAGACCAGTTAATCAAAAATACAATATCTATTTTTGAAAAATAAACAAATTCACAGGTAGAACAGACAAAATCTTTTATTGATGGCACAATTTGCAGGTACTATCAATGACACTTGCAGCAAAACGTGAAAGACTTTTCTTCAAGCTGGAAGCATATTGAAAATCTTTATCTTGTCAAGTCTGTAAATTCATAATATTTTTAGAATCTAGCCAACCATCTAGTGCAGATATTGTATGTCATGTACATATTTTTTCATTGAGATGACTTAACAGGTCTTATAAATGAGGGGAACTCATTTTAGTTACTCCAGCTGCCCTCTCACCAATGGATTGGTGTGGGGGATAAAAGCTAAAAAAAACTAGACTTAAAGAAAAAATTCCCTGGCAAAGATTCCTAAGAAAAAGTGATTGATCCCTTGCCACATGGCTTGTGCCATCTAAAAAAAAAACACACTAGGGAGGTAATGCGACTCAAACTCTTTATTCCAAATATTTATACAAGAACACTATTAAAGAATAAAGAAGTAGCTCCTAGGGGGCAATATTGTGAACCAGTAAGGTTCACTACCCAATTTTGGGCTCAGCGGTAGTTTGTCTGTGATACCCTCAATAAACAGTGGCATGTCCTTAAACAGTGCCCGGTCCTCAAAGACATCATAGATAATGGCCTGAAAATGGTGGCCAGAAGGGTACGAAACCTTGTTGCGCAAACACTAGGGTGATCTATGCAATGAAATGCCATGTGGCAAAATGTATGTAGGAAAAGCCAAAGCCCTCCTGAGATTATGCATCAGTGAACACCTCAGTAATATCAAAAAGAAGGAGCCTGGGAGCCCTTTGGCACAGCATTTTGTGTCGGCCCATAATGAAAAGCTGGATGGTTTGAAGGCTAAGGGGAAAACAATGCTTAGATGTCCGTTTATGAAACAGAGAAAAGTAGGGTTGTCCCGATACAACTTAGGACCGAGTACAAGTACCGATACTTTTTTTCATGTACTCGCCGATACCGAATACCGATACTTTTTAAATGCAGCCACGTGTCCCCAAATGCAGCCATGTCCCTCTGAGTTCAGCCATGGTCCCTCTGAGTTCAGCCATGGTCCCTCTGAGTTCAGCCATGGTCCCTCTGAGTGCTCCGCGCTCCACCCCGCACTAAAAAAAAAAAAAAAAGTATTCTATTTAGGTATCGGGAGTATTCGCGCGAGTACAAGTACTGTACTAGCGCAAATACTCGGTATCGGTCCCGATACCGATACTAGTATCGGTATCGGGCCACCCTAGAGAAAAGCATAGATCCTGAGGGGTGCTGGTTTATGCTGATCTCTCAGGGGTGCCGGTTTATGAATAGAGACAAGGAGTGGAGAACATGTTCTTCCCTTCCTATCACAGCCCTGTCACTGATATGGCCGGTTTATAAAATTGAGATCTGACAATATTCTCAGTCCCAGAGGTGGAGAATTTGGGTGAGAAGCTGCTTTATTGTATAAGGATTAATGCTTTTTTTATATATACATACATACAGTCATGGGCGTCCGCTGAACTTTTTCCAGGGGGGGGCATAATTTTACGGTCACCTATGCTCCGCTTTTTTGACAATGTCATGAAGGGCAGGGGCTTAGTCATTATCCCATAAAGGTTTCCCCCTTAACTTGTACTCACAGTCCCCACTTGTAAGGTCACGGTGGTCTTCCTTCTCCCAAGTCCTGTTTCCACATGTCCCTTTGAAAAAACATTACAGGCAGCAAAGCAAACACGAGGGTGCACATACAGGAAGCAGCCAGAGGTGGCAGTAAAGAGCTCTGTAACTCAGTGACACTGATCTTGCAACAGCTGTGGAGCCAACTCGCACAAACACAGAGAGTCAGCACAGCTAGAGATGCAAGCATGGCAGACCCTTGCCGATTCCAGGGGGGGTCACTGGCCCCCCCTTACTCCTATGAGCGGACGCCCATGCATACAGTATACACACACAGTTATAATGTATGGTCTTTTAGCACTCAATCACATCTGAGCAATGCAAAATTGTTGGCAGAATTGAGCAATTCTTGACAAAATTCCAAATTGTGCTAAAATTGTGTCAAAACACACAATGCACAGTTAGCAGACATGCATTTTGCCCCACCTTTTGCTGCTTTTTTAACACATATTTTGGTGTGTTTTTTAAAATGCATTTTAGCAATTTTTTTGTGCATTTCTGCATTTGTATTTTGACTCATTTTTTACCTACGTTCTTCTGTGCATTCCACAAACACATGCAAAATGCCTGTTATGCTTGCAGTGCCAAAATACGCATAAAAATCAAATCAAAATGTACATCAAAAAGTGCCAAAATACATGCTAAAAGAAGCGCCAAAATGTGTGTTACAAACCACACCAAAATGCGTGTTAAAATAACCTGTGGCAAAATGTGAGATAAAGCACCAATATGTGTGTTTAGAAAAACGACAAAATGCACAATAAAAAAAAAAACCCAGGGCCAGATTCGCATAAAAAATATATAAGCCATGTTGAAAAAAAAAACAGTGACATGCATGTAAATAATGCCAAAATGTGCAATAGAAAAGGGCCAAAATACACATTTAAAGAGTGTGCCAAAATGTGTGTAAAAAAGCACCAGAGGCCAGTGATTATTATTTTATTATTATTATTATTATTGTTATGTTTGATACAGCCTGTGTGGCATTTTTAACCTTGGATCACAGAAGTTCTCAGTAAACCAAAGTAATTAAGTGACACAATGTTACTGACACATTCTCTACATTCTATGTAATGCTGTACTTTCTAGATTCCAAAACAAATTCTATTTTAGTGCCCACCCTATTTCTAGATGATGTTACCCTTGACCTACAGTTATTTTCTACCAACTCACTTAGATGGTGGAAAAGTTTAATCTTTCAGTTCCTCTCCCTAGGATGAGATGAAATAGCATTACTGGACATTCTACATATCGACATGCTAACATTTTTCTTTACACTACTTGCATAGAGGATTATATAACAATGTACAAAGGGAAACCAGCTGTTTCAATATGCATAATTACAATCCTTTTTTCCATACCTCTGTAGCACTACCCCAGAAGGAGGTGCTGGTTTAGATTTGGGCCTGCACGTTTCCTCACTATTCGTTGTCTAGGGGATGAGAGTCTATAGAAACCTCAATGTCCACACAAGTTGTATATCCTTTCTGGTTAAGCTTTATTTCGCACAAACTTGCACAGGTATCGGATGGAGGGTCAGGGGAAGGTTCAGGCACTCAATGCAGATCACTGGGGAACTTTTAAACTTCAATAGGTCACTCTCACCACTTTCCTCTGAGTTGGTACTGCTCACCCGGATAGTCCCCTCTCACCGGCCTAGCAGCTGGGATGATGCACAGGCAAAAGAAAGAATAACAGTCTCTGCCACAGACTTTAGTGCGATAAAGATGAACTGTTCAATAATCCTCTGCCACAGGATTTAGTATTCAGATATCCAGCCTTACAGTTTAGAGCCTTTAAGCCGAACCAGCACACTGTAAGGCAGTGTTTCTCAACTCCAGTCCTCAAGCCCCCCCAACAGGTCATGTTTTCAGGATTTCCCTCAGATGAAAAGGCTGTGGGAATTACTAAGGCAGTGAAACTGATCAAATCACCTGTGCAAAATAATGGAAATCCTGAAAACCTGACCTGTTGGGGGGCCTTGAGGACTGAAGTTGAGAAACACTGCTGTAAGGTAACATAGGCTACGGTGCATCCTCCAGCCGTCTGCTTGGTCCTCTCCAGGACAGGTCTTCCCCTGGTTTCCTCCATTGAGTGGCTTCCTCCCTTAAGACGGACAGCGAAGGACCACCTCCAAAGTGTAGGCCCCAGTCAGGACAGCTGGGCCTACGTGGCAGGGATGCAGCCTCGGCCCAAAGTGGCCCAGCGGCTGAGATCAACCATCACATACCCCGAGCTTGGAGGGCCACGAAGCAAAAAAAAACCTGAAAATGGTGTCTGCCCCTTAAGTACCCTTCCCTAGCATGCCCAGCGGGGAGACCACTTCCACTGGGCTGTTCCTGGGGAAAAGCACCCAATACACTTTAGCCTGCTTGTATTCAAACATTGGCCTACAGGCAACAATGGGAAGTCCTTCAAGCACAACCATAGCAGGAACAGAGGCTGATTTAGCTTTAATTATCCCAAAGTCTGAGCTAACTACCAGCTCAGACATACACTAAATTTAAACATAGTGCCTGGTCATCAAAAGCAGGGCGCTACACCTCCATACTCTACATTTGTTTTATATAATGTGAACCTGCTTGTGATTTATGTGGTTATGTTCACCATAGCACTAGTTTTGTTTTGTTTTTTTATCATATAAAGACAAAAAATACCTACAGGAAAAAAAAAAATCTTTAGGAACAATTTGTACTTATTTGTTTAATGAAGTTTGCATCTCCCAAACAGCAGCAAGCAGTGAGCAATTTTAATTTATGTAATTAGCATGGATTATACTTACATAATTATAATTAGGATTTGAACATATATTTATTCATTAACTGCCACCCACCACATGAAATAAAGTAAGAATAATTGCTCAGGGACAACAGAGGTAGTATCATATCTATGAAAGTAAAATGCAATAGAAAACACAGTGGGGAATCTTCTCATTTGGAAGAGAGCTCTTTCTCTAACACATCTTGCTATCAAAAGCAAGCATTTATCATTTGGTAGGAGTATATTTATCCTTGTAAAACTCTTATTAGAATACTCTTCTGAGGAGAGGTCTCAGAAGGATTGTGGATTCTAAGAATAATATGATGTCAGGGTAATAAAACATTTGCCATTTCAAGTACATTTCGATATTATGGCTCCCCAAAAGATAAATAAAACATTAGAATCACAGTTTGGTAATGGATACATCACCTAAACTATGTTTAGTTTTCTCTGCAATGTGTTATAAAGGGGTTGATTTACTAAAACTGGAGAGTGCAAAATCTGATGCAGCTGTGCATGGTAGCCAAAAAGATTTAACAAAAAAAGCCCAGAAGCTGATTGGTTTCTATACAGAGGTCCACCAGATATTTATTTCCAGTCCTAGGCTTTAGTAAATCAACCCAAATGTTTCTCTGTGTCAAACATACTACTACTTTGGATACAAAAAAAAATGACTACTAGAATGGAAACCGTTAAACTTCTACCAGAAATCTAGTGAGCTCCTACCTTCCTCTTTGTGTTACATAGTTATATTACATAGTAGGTGTGGCTAAAAAAAGACACTAGTGCATCAAGTCCAACCTATGTGTGTAATTTGATGTCAGTATTACATTGTATATCCCTCTGTAGCATGGAACATGCTGCAGCAAAAATTACATTTCTTTCTCGTACATCACGGGACACAGAGCGGCATATTCATTACTATATGGGTTATATGGAGTACCTTCAGGTGTGGACACTGGCAATCTCAAACAGGAAGTCCCCTCCCTATATAACCCCCTCCCCTAGAGGGAGTCCCTCAGTTTTTTTCGCCAGTGTCTTAGGTGTTGGTCACGGAATAGCTTTGCTCCACATCCTTGGGATTAAGGGCGGGCTAACCGGATCTGTCCAAGGAGCCTCAGTGCCAAAGTGGACAGTACCCGGGCCCCAAACCGTGGGGTTTTGCCTATAATGCTCCTCTTTTGGAGGGCTGGACCCTGGGCCCAGGACTTGGAGTTCATAAAGACCATAAGTTCCTGTTTGCCAGGGTGCTATATAGGTCCAGGACAGTGGGTACCTTCATAGGACCCCAGGGCCTGAAGGTCTATTACGCTACCCACGGAGATGGGAGAAGATTGGATCGTTTTGCTAGACAAACATCCTGCAGCATGGAGCAGGTAAGAGGGGAGCCTGCGGGACTTGGTTCGACAGCAGGCTCTCCGGGGTAACCTAAAAGGGGGGTAGCCTAAGTATGCTCTGCATTGGCAACCTTGCTCACTATGTCTGAGAAAGACAGGATGATCCCATTTCCCCCATCACTAGGTTCCCCTGTCTAAGAATGGTGTTGCTAGCTACCTGCTGCTTTCTTCCTGGGACTGGTAAGGATCCCTATGGGGCCTTTTGGAGAGTCCTACCTGGCCGGGGGTTTGAATCTGCCGCCTGATACTGCAGTCCTGGGTCTCCAGCAGCGCGGCTCCTCCATGTTCCGCCTGCTCCGGCATACGCGCGCGTGCGCGCGCACGTCTTATAGACGTTTTTCGCGCCGTTCAGAGAGGAGGGGGGGGGCGTGCCTGCAGCGTCATACAGGGGCGCGCCTTGTGCTGTTATAGATCAGCAGGCATTGTCAGTGCTCAGTCTGAGGCTGATCTCAAAGGGAGAGGACGCAGAGCGGCAGAACAGTGACTCCCGGTGGCGGAAGAGGGGTAGTACATGCTGGACTTTGTTCCAATGCCTTTCTGTTAAGCCAAAATTCCCCTTTTTGCAGCAGGTTGGAGGCTGGCAAACTAAGTTTGGGGTCGCTGTATGTTTGAAAAAAAAAAAAAAGAAAGAGACATATATATTTAAAAAAAAACAAAAAAAGAAAACATACGGGGCCCCATCAGTTTTTGGGCATTAGTGATCTATTGTCCCCTAAGCTCCAGTTTTGTACTCCTGGCCACTACAGTCTGTTGTTGTTGGCGGAGTCCCTCGATTTTGTATTATGGCTTCCAAAGGTTCGGGGTCAAAGGGTACAAAAAAGACCAAAAAACAAAGGGGTTCCCCCTCTGATTCTGATGATATGCCAATACTTTCCCCGCAACTTATTCCCATAAAGGTCGCCTTGGATGAGCCATTAGGGGGGTCTGGTGCGGAGGCTGGCCCAGATCAGCCCAGCCCTGTGTTTATCACAGAGGAGATGCTAGCTGTATCCCTAGGGGGGCTAGAAGAGAGAATAGCAGCATTGATCGCTAGAGCTATTCCTGGCAAGAAACGGGTTAGATCCCCATCACCAAGAGGTGTATCCTCAGATGCTGAAATTCTCTCTCCGGAGGAATTGGAATCGCAGGAGGATCAACTAGACCTGAACCAAGAGGGTTCAGGGATTGAGGGATCTACCTCTGAGGAACCATTTTCAGACTCCCAGACAGAGAGACTGTGGGTGCAGTCTTTGACGGACATGGTCCGCTCGGCATTTAGTTTACCATTGCCAGAGCCTCAGGTTCCTCCGTATCCTCTCTGGGCTCTTTGAAAGCTCCGTTAAGCAACGCAGTTTTTCCGGTCCATCCTCTCTTGGAGGAATTGATCTTTCGGGATTGGGTACGGCCGGATAGGATTTTTCTGCCACCGAAGAGATTTGCGGTCATTTACCCCATGGAAGAAAAATTCTCCAAGAGGTGGAGGCTCCCAGTGGTGGATGCAGCCATCTCATGTGTGAATAAATCACTAACTTGCCCGGTGCAAAACATACATATGTTTAAAGATCCGGTTGATAAACGGTTAGAGACACTTTTAAAAGCATCCTTTGCTACGGCAGGAGCAGTGGTACAGCCAGCTGTGGCTGCAATTGGAGTTTGTCAGGCGTTAAAGGACCAGACAAAAGAAATGCTAAAGGACATGCCTACCCAACAAGCAGAAGAGTTTTCTGACATTCCCAGAGCTCTGTGTTTTGCTGTAGATGCTATAAAGGATTCCATCCAGCAGGCCTCTCGTTTATCACTATTTTTGGTGCACATGAGAAGGCTCTTATGGTTGAAGAACTGGGCGGCGGAGCCCCCATGCAAAAAGCTTCTGGCAGGGTTTCCCTTCCATGGAGGACGACTCTTCGGGGAGGATCTGGATAAATACATTCAGACTATTTCAAGTGGCAAAAGTACCCTTTTACCGGTCAAAAAGACATTCCGGGGTCCTACATTTAAAAGGCAGCTCTTTCCTGTCTCAGGGCCCTCAAATTCCAGGCAGTATCGACGGCCGCCTGCACGATCCAACGTTAACAGTAGATCGCAGGGACAGGCCCCTGGGGGTAAGAGGCCATGGTATCGCAAGCCGACAAAGACAGCCCCTAAGTCTGCCTTATGAAGGGGCGCCCCCACTCTCGCGGGTGGGGGGAAGGCTTCGTTTCTTCTCAGAAGTTTGGGAAGCCAAGATCCCCGACAAATGGGTCCGGGCGTCTGTAACCGCAGGCTACAGACTGGAGTTTCTAAACTTTCCTCCGCCTCATTTTCAAGAATCAAGGCTACCAAAGGATCCAGCAAGGAAGGCCTCGATGCTGGCAGCTTTGGATCACCTGCTTTGCCAGGACGTAATAATAGAGGTGCCAGCCCAAGAGCAAGGGCTAGGTTTCTATTCCAATCTCTTTGTCATACCAAAGCCCAACGGCGATGTCAGGCCAATCTTGGACCTAAAGAGGTTAAACGGTTACCTAAGGGTTCGTTCCTTCCGGATGGAATCCATCCGGTCAGCAGCCGCCGCGCTTCAGAGGGACGTTTTTCTGGCTTCCATAGACATAAAGGATGCTTACCTTCATGTACCAATCTTTCAGTCGCATCAAAGATTTTTACGCTTCGCGGTGGGGCAGCGACACTTCCAATTCAGGGCGCTCCCCTTCGGGCTGGCCACGTCCCCCCGGGTATTCACGAAGATCCTAGCCCCAGTTCTGGCCAATCTAAGGATCCAAGGGGTCACAGTCCTAGCGTACTTGGACGACCTTTTAATCATAGATCACTCACGGCCGTGTCTGCAACAGGCAGTAAACCTCACGGTTCAGTACCTCGAAGGATTCGGCTGGGTCCTAAACCGGGAAAAGTCAGCGTTCCAGCCTACAAAGCAGTTGGAATACCTCGGCATGAGGTTAGACACAGAACAGCAAAGGGTGTTCCTGCCTCTTGTAAAGATCGAGGCTATCAAGGGGTTGGTTCAGTTGGTTCTAAGCAAGAAAAAACCAACTATTCGCCTGTGTATGCGATTACTAGGCAAGCTAGTGGCCACGTTCGAGGCAGTACCATACGCTCAGATCCACACTCGCGTCCTACAGGCAGCCATTCTAGCAGCCTGGGGCAAGAAAGCACATGCCTTAGAGTCCCCTTTGACGCTATCATCAAAGGTCCGACAAAGCCTGGCCTGGTGGTTGAACCCTCAGAATCTTCTAAAGGGAAGATCCTTCAGCCCTGTTGTCTGGAAGGTAGTTACCACAGACGCCAGCCTGGCAGGCTGGGGGGCGGTTTTCGAGGGGTTCTCTCGCCAGGGAACTTGGGTGAAAACAGAGAGGCAGCTCCCCATCAATATCTTGGAGATCAGAGCTGCTCGCCTAGCCCTTCTGGCATGGACCTCCAGATTACAGGGGTTCCCGGTGAGAATCCAGTCAGACAATGCCACAGCGGTGGCATACATAAACCACCAAGGGGGAACCAGGAGTCAGGCCGCTCAGAGGGAGGTGAGCTTGATTTTTCAGTGGGCAGAGGTTCATGTACCCTGCATTTCGGCGATATTCATTCCCGGAGTGGACAACCTGCAGGCAGACTTCTTAAGTCGCCAGATTCTGTCGCCAGGGGAGTGGTCTCTGCATCCCCAGGTCTTTCAGACAATCTGCCAGAGGTGGGGAATGCCAGACGTAGATATAATGGCATCCAGGTTCAACAAGAAACTAGACAGGTTCGTGTCTCGAGCGAGGGACCCTATGGCCTGCGGAACCGATACGTTGGTTTGCCCTTGGCATCAATTCAAACTTCTATATGCATTCCCTCCGCTACAGTTACTTTCTCGCCTGTTGCGCAGGATCAGAGTGGAGCACAAGCCAGTCATTCTAGTGGCTCCAGCTTGGCCCCGGAGGACATGGTACTCACTAGTCCTGAAGATGGCAGTGGGAGACCCTTGGACTCTTCCTCTACGACCAGACCTACTCTCACAAGGCCCGATCCTCCACCCTACATTACAACGTCTAAATTTGACGGCCTGGAGGCTGAATCCCTGATTCTCAGGGGTAGAGGTCTGTCTAGGCAGGTAATTCCTACCCTGATTAGGGCTAGAAAGCCGGCCTCCAGGGTGATTTATTACAGGGTGTGGAGGAACTACGTAGGCTGGTGTGAATCCAAAAGATGGAATTCCCGCAAATATACCATTGATAGGGTGTTAAGTTTTCTCCAGCTAGGAGTGGATAAAGGCCTGGCATTAAGCACAATCAAGGGACAGATTTCAGCTCTGTCAGTGTGGTTTCAGAGGCCGCTGGCCACCCACTCGCTGGTAAAGACCTTCATACAGGGGGTCTTGCGTATTAATCCTCCTGTCAAGTCACCAATTTGTCCATGGGACTTAAATCTTGTCCTGTCCACTCTACAGAAACAACCCTTTGAGCCGTTGGCTGAGATTCCTTTAGATTTACTGACAAGAAAGTTGGTTTTCTTGGTCGCCATAGTTTCGGCCAGGAGAGTGTCAGAATTAGCAGCCTTATCGTGTAAGGAACCATATCTCGTTCTACATAAGGACAGGGCAGTTCTCCGGCCCCATCCTTCCTTTCTACCAAAGGTTATATCCAATTTTCACTTGAACCAGGATTTGGTACTTCCAATAATCTTGGCGTAAAAACAATATAAAAGACATAAAATCATCTGTATGGACATCATGCATCTATGTAAGCCCGACACATTTCATTGGGGTGTAACAACTCTTCAGGGGCGAATGCAATGGTGATCTATAAAGAGACATTACCATATGGTATAATATTGTAGCTGAATAATAGGAATAAATAATGTGTGTAAGGGAAAAGATGGACATCCCTATAAATACTCACACGAACTGCATAGATGTGGACAGAGGATCCGAGCTGTTAGAGATGTCTGGCATGGGAGCTGAGGTAGAGACACGTGGACAAGCAGGGAGCACTGTTGATTCTCCAAAACCAATGTGCAAATGTAGATGACAGTGAGCCAACACTTCTGTGGATTGAGATCAGTAGTATTTATTGAATAGGGATGAGCTTTGTGTTGGAGTCGAACGCACGTTCGACTCGAACATCGTATGTTCGATGAATTACGAACGTGTAACAACTCTTCAGGGGCGAATGCAATGGTGATCTATAAAGAGACATTACCATATGGTATAATATTGTAGCTGAATAATAGGAATAAATAATGTGTGTAAGGGAAAAGATGGACATCCCTATAAATACTCACACGAACTGCATAGATGTGGACAGAGGATCCGAGCTGTTAGAGATGTCTGGCATGGGAGCTGAGGTAGAGACACGTGGACAAGCAGGGAGCACTGTTGATTCTCCAAAACCAATGTGCAAATGTTGATGACAGTGAGCCAACACTTCTGTGGATTGAGATCAGTAGTATTTATTGAATAGGGATGAGCTTCGTGTTGGAGTCGAACGCACGTTCGACTCGAACATCGTATGTTCGATGAATTACGAACGTTATGGGCCGGTCGCGCCAAATTCGAGTGGCGTGTCACAGCCCATAATTCACTCCGGCATCGCAGTGCATTGCTGGCTGATGATTGGACAAGCATGACCCGCATGTTTTGGCCAATCACAGCACGCAAAAAATGGAGAGCCATAATTACCAAAGCCAGGATGGCTTTGGCCAATTATGGCTCAGGGGGTTTAGTACACACCCCACACTATATAAGGCCTTCTGGAAGTTGGCCTTGTGTAGTGTGTTGTGGTGTTTAATACAGAGAGAGAGTGTGTCATTTTTTTGAGTTAGATGGAGCAGGCAGGCTAGTCAGTTAGAGTTACAGTGTGTAGAGGATATATATGCATCCCAGGTTTTGTATATATATTTATACGCTATATTGAGTTTAGCTAGATCCGCTCTTCCTAATATACTGACAGGCAGGTGATTGTGCTAGCTGCAGTATTTTCACTTGGTGTACTGTGTCCTCTGCAAAGTGTGCACCTAAAGCTACGTGAATACAATTGGTGTTATTCTCATATTAATACCACAGGCAGTGGCTGATCAGCAAGTATTTTCACTTGGTGTACTGTGTCCTCTGCACATTGTGCACCTAAAGCTACGTGAATACAATTGATGTTGTTTTCATATTAATACCACAGGCAGTGGCTGATCAGCAAGTATTTTCACTCGGTGTACTGTGTCCTCTGCACCGTGTGCACCTAAATCCACGTGAATACAATTGATGTTGCTGTCATATTAATACCACAGGCAGTGACTGATCAGCAAGTATTTTCACTTGGTGTACTGTGTCCTCTGCACAGTGTGCACCTAAAGCTACGTGAATACATTTGCTGTTGTTCTCATATTAATACCACAGGCAGTGACTGATCAGCAAGTATTTTCACTAAGTGTACAGTGTCCTCTGTACAGTGTGCACTTAAAGCTACGTGAATACATTTGCTGGTGTTCTCATATTATTACCACAGAGTATTAGCTCCATCTAGAGTATCTGTGAGGGGTTGCAGTGTTGTGGCACCAACACCAGTGCCTAAGAACCCAATTCTGTTTTAAATTTCTTTAACAGGGGCGTGTAATTAACATGTTTGATGCAATACTTTGCAGCAGGGCTCATTAGTGCGATCCAACTAGAGTATCTGTGAGGGGTTGCTGTGTTGTGGAACCAATGCCTAAGGCCCAATTTTTCTGCCCCTGTTCAACAGGGGCATGTAATTACAATTCTTGATATAATAGTTCACAGCAGGGCGTTCAAACACCCACCAAGACTAACTGTGAGGGCTTACAGTGTTGTGGCAACACCAACACCCAGGGCCCAAATTTCTGCAGAGTATATACGGCAGGCCCCTACTTTCAAACTTCCAGCTTACAAACGACTCCTACCTGCAAACGGAAAGAGACAACAGGAAGTGAGAGGAAATCTACCCCATGGAAGGGAAATGATCTTCTGTAAGGCGCCGTACACACGGCAGAGAACCTCGACGGGCAGAACACATCGTTCCGCCCGTCGAGGTTCTCTCCCGGCCGTCGAATTCGGCGACCCGCCCGTCGGGAATGGCAACCAGCCATTCTTCCAGGCGGGCCGTCGAGGAAATAGAGAGCGTGCTCTCTATTTCGGCTCGACGGGCTTCCCGACGGGAAGCTCGCTGAGACCGTACACACGGCCGAGGTCCTCGCTGGAATGTGCATTCCAGCGAGGTTCTCGCTGATTTTCAGCGAGAACCTCGGCCGTGTGTACGGCGCCTAAGAGGTGTCTCCTGTCCACTGATGCTTTATCACAAATCCTTGTTTCACTCAAAATATTTTTTTTTTCAAAAAAACATTTGTCAAAAAGCTTAAAAATAGATTTTTTGGCTGGAGCTACACTTTAAAAAAGTACAAGTTCAAAATTACAAACAGATTTTTGGTTCACATGGGGGCAATACACTGGGCCCTGAGAGAGGAGATCCTTCTGAATTGGTAGTAACCAGGGGGTTCTACAGCAAGTTCTTTGAGCATAGAGAACCACAATCTCCTAGGCCAGTGTGGTGCAATGAGAATCATGTTCTCTGTACGAAATGTTCTTAGTACTGCTGGTAGGAGCATTGGTGGGGGAAAGGCATAGCATCTGTTGAATGCTCACTTTTGTGCTAGTGTTTCCACTCCTAGCGTACCATCCTCCTTTTTTTTCAGAGAGAAGAAAGCCTGAACCTTCCTGCTTTCTTTTGAGGCAAATAAGTCCACCTGAGGTGTTCCCCACTTTTGAGTGATTCGTTTGAACACTTCCTGATTTAATACCCAGTCGCCTTCTCTCAACTTCTTTCTGCTGAGGAAATCTGCCACTTTGTTTAATTCCCCTTTTTAAATGTACTGCTGACAAGGTGAGTACATTTTTCTCTCTCCAATTTTGGATTTCCTCTGCTAAGGTCCACAGGGTTCCGCTCCTTATTCCTCCCTGCTTGTTGATGTAGGCGATTACTGATGAATTTACGGACCTGACCTCTGAAGGCCGCATACACACGATCGGTCAAAACCGATGAAAATGGACTGAAGGTCCGTTTCATCGGTCCAAACCAATCGTGTGTGGGCCCCATTGGTCAGTTATCCTTCGGTCAAAAAAAAGGTCAAAACCGATCATTAGTATGCAAAAGCATCGGTTAAAAGGCCACACATGCTCAGAATCAAGTCGACGCATGCTTGGAAGCATTGAACGTTGTTGTGTTAAAAAACGTAAACGTCACCGCGTTCTAACACAATCGGTTTTTAACCAATGGTGTGTAGGCACATCAGACCATCAGTCAGCTTCATCGGTTAACCGATGAAAACGGTCCTTCAGACCATTCTCATCTGATGGACTGATCGTGTGTACGCGGCCTTAGTGATGACCGCTCGTTTTTTTCTGGAAGGATCGAAGTGTTAGAAGTGCTGACTTCAATGCCTTCCAATTAGATGATCTCATCATCATCTCTTCCTCTTTCCAAGTTCCCTGTGCTACCCGGGAGCCTAGATGTGCTCCCCACCCAATGCCACTTACGTCCGTAGTTATTATTCTGGTGATTGGTAGGGCCCACATCCCTCCTCTGTTTATATTTTCTGACTTCCTCCACCACCACATGGATCTTTTTACTCGTGTTGGTATCAGAACCTGTGTGTCTAAGGCCCTGTACACACGATGAGACATGTCTGATGAGACTTGTCCGACGGACCGTTTTCATCAGACAACTATGAACTTGTCTGATGTGCGTACACACCATCGGAACGCGGTGACGTAGAACACAACGACGTGATGAAAAAATGAAATTCAATGCTTCCAAGCATGAACCGACTTGATTCTGAGCATGCGTGGGTTTTTGGTCCGATGCTTTTTTGTATTAACCATCGAACCTATCCGATGGACAGGTGTCCATCAGACAGGTTTTAAAGCATGTTTTAAAACTTTGGTCCGACGGACAACGGTCTGATGGGCCATAAACAACATCGAACTGGTCCGATGAAACTGGTCTGCACACCAGTTTCATCGGACATGTCCGATCGTATGTACGCGGCCTAAGGACTCTTGTTTGCGTTCCCATACTTGTACAGGCCGAAAATGTAAACCCGGCCATTGTACTGCCGGGATTGCTGAAGTTAGTAATCCTAATGTTGATATTATTCGCCTTATTGATCATGGTTGATTGGCCTGTAATGCTTTCATCGCCTCTTGGATCTTTTGTATCTTCTCCCTAGGTAGAAACACTTTTTGTTGAGCCGAGTCTAACATGTACCCCAAGTATATTATTTGCTGAGTAAGGAATAAAACAACAGCAGACTGAAGGAAAGACATTGAAAAAATGCTGTGTAAATCAATATGTTTTTAAAAGGTTCTATTTAAAAGAGCTGCTGTTACATTCCAAAATCTAAATATAGTTTACATGGTCAGTAAAAATGTAACTCATGCTCTATTTTTATATTTATCAATTCCTATATATCTGGTGCAATTATGTATTCAATGTTTAAGAAACATCCAACATTTTAACTTTGTGGACAAAATCAGCCCTACTAATTAGCTTTTAGTAGGGCATGCACACTGAAGAAAGGTCACGATCGTGCCATTTCTAAGGGGCTTCTTGTTCTGTCACCGGCGGCTCCCGCGACTCCAGCCAGTCACAGAGCCCGGGGTCCATAGCCCCGGAAGGAAGAGGGGTGAAGATGGATGTGGCCAACAATGGGGACAGTGTGGGCTTTGTTTGCAGGCAAGTGCAACATAATGGGGAAGTATGCGTTCCATACTAGCCCATCATGCTTTTACTTTGCCGGGGAAAAAGAGGAAGTAAAACCCCTGGTTCACACTGGGCTGCGGGAGTGAAATTGTGCGAATTCAGCTGAAATCGCGCAATTTCACTCTCTCTGGCAGTCCCGATTTTGGCCGCGATTTAGGAGACATCTGTGCAGGTTTCTGCACAGATGTCAATGTAAATTGCATCCTGAAATTGCAAAAAGTAGTACAGGAACTACTTTTTGAAATCGGTCCATCCTGAAATTGCAAAAAGTAGTACAGGAACTACTTTTTGAAATCGGTGCAGCGCCGCAGATGCAGCGTCGCACCGATTAGGACGGTGTCATTTCCGGCAATTGCCGGCAAATGCCGCCGATTTGAGATGCGATTTCACATGTGAAATCGCATCTCAAATCTAACTAAATCGTACCCAGTGTGAACCTGGGCTAAAGGGCATAAATGCTTTCCTTTGCTCCTTTAGATTGCGTGATATTTCCCAAAGCAAACAGCTGAGGTTTCATGTGATCTTTTAGGTTGTCTCATTTTCTTATTTGAAATTAGTTCATTCGTTTTAAATGAATCATCAGTAAGTGGCATTTACTATGAGTGGCAGTCGGCTTAGGGTGCTGGCAACTGGAATCATGTTTTCAGACCTATAAGTCACTACTTTTTTAGACATAACATCATCTTTTGTAATGCAGCAGGCGCAGATGCAAGACTCTTTTGTGTCGTGTTTTTGTAAGGGTTTCTGAAGTTACTCATTACCCATATATGTAGCTGAAAACATCTCCTTTTCTACTTAGGCATGCCTGATTTCTTTCTCAATGACTAAGAGACATACATCACAGTATTGATCTCTCTTAATTACAGACACCAACTTGAATCTTCACTTCTTTTGACATATGACAATAAAGCATGCTATGCTGCCACCTGGTGTCCAACTACATACAGTACTGTTATTTTATACAGCTCAGTAATTGGAGTTCAATACATTCCAAAACAAATCAAAAGTATGCTCATTTATTTATCCCTTTAATAAATTCCCCACCCCCCAAAAGCTCAATTAGACTTACAGTTGGGAAGCTGTAAAACAAGAATGTTGAGTGGAGGTGTGAAAAAATTCACCAACATACACATTGGTTTGCCAATGACTATCTTCTATTTACGAGATAATTGTTTTGGTATTTTTTTTTTACATTTATTGAGTTTCCAATCTATAAAAGTGAATTTACATATTGTTAATAAAAGTCCATCTAGTTTAACCAATAAAAGAGAAATAAAGAAAATAATAATCATACAAAAAAAAAAAATTCCATCTAGTTCGACCAATAAAAGAGATTAAGCCCAGGTTTACACTGGGTACAATTTGGTACGATTTGAAATGCGATTTTACATGTCAGGCAGCTGTCGGCAAGGGCACCGTACTAATCGGCGCTGCAGCGATTTAAAAAAGTAGTTCCTGTAATACTTTTTGCAGTGTGAACCTGGGCTAAACAAAATACATACATTACAAATGGTACATTGTTACATTTTCCCTACCTAGTGCCTTGTAACACTGGCTGACATATCTCACTTGCCTCAGATAAATGCTGGGATCTGGAGGCAGACCCTACAAAACAAAGCAGCCATCTACTTACTAGTTGCAGCGTTGGGTAGCTGTGCACCAAGGTAGGTGCCCTGTTTAACACCACAGCTACTGTAGTGTTAGGCCGCGTACAAATGATCAGACATGTCCGATTAAACATGTCCCATCAGACCACAATGCGGTGACGTAGAACACAACGAAGTTCAATGCTTCCAAGCATGCGTCGACTTGATTCTGAGCATGCGTGGGTTTTTGGTCCGATGATTTTGTGTACTAACCATCGAACCTGTCCGACGGACAGGTTTCAAAGCATGTTTTGAAACTTTGGTCCGCTGGAAAACGGTCCAATAGGCCGTACCTACGATCGATCATGTCCGCTGAAACTGGTCCACAGACCAGTTTCAGCGGACATGTTTGATCGTGTGTACGCGGCCTTACAGGGCACCTAGGGAGATGGAACAAACAACTGCATGTACTTTTTACAATTAAGGACGCAAAAGTGTAATAGGTTAAAAATAATAGTGAAAGTTCTTCTTTAATCTGGATTTTTAAATTAAAAGAAGAAAATAATTTCACTTTTATCAATGGTCCGAGGACGGTATCTCACATACCTTAATAATTGGTCAAAACTCATCAACATACATATATCATCTATCCTGGATACCAATACATAAAATACAATCTTCTACAGAAAGTACATGTCTGTGCAATAACAACACTCTGTATAGCTATCCTGCTGCTTCCCTCTAGTGGTTACAGCAGGGATTAGATCTTACAGTATTTTGCAATCAACTTTGTTGTCCATGCTTTTATCTGTATCCACTCCCTATCAAATGTTTTCTTTTTGTTTCTTTGTACATGTCATTTTCTTATTCCTTCTTCTACGAATATTGTACAAGTATATCATTTCTATGTTGTATATGGGTTTTTGATAATATGATATAGGAGTATGTGTGGACACTGGGTAACCCTTGCGGTGACTGTAGGCTGGCTGTTCTTGACATCATATGTCCCACTCTATCATTAATAGAATGTAAGCTCTAACGAGCAGGGCCTTCTGATCCCTCTTGTATTGAATTGTATTGTGACTGTACTGTCTTCCCTGATAGGGATGAGCCGAACACCCCCCCAGAACCTGCGAACAGACCAAAAGTTTGTGTGAACTTTAGAACCCCATTAAAGTCTATGGGACTCGAACGTTTGAAATCTAAAGTGCTCATTTTAAAGGCTAATATGCAAGTTATTGTCCTAAAAAGTGTTTGGGGACCTGGGTCCTGCCCCTGGGGACATGTATCAATGCAAAAAAACTTTTTAAAAACTGCATTTTTTTCGGAAGCAGTGATTTTAAATGACTTTTTATCCTTCAGAAATGACACTTTGTGCAGGGACAGTTTTAAGCACGGAAAACAAGCCCTACTTCACAGGCATACTATACACCCCCCCCCCCCCCCAGGTATGAAATTTAAAGGAATATTTCACTTTTATTCACTGCTCCAAAAAAACCAGTAGTTTTAAAAAAAAAATTGCATTGATACATGTCCCCTGGGGCAGGATCCGGGACCCCAAACACTTTTTATGACAATAACTTGCATATAAGCCTTTAAAATGAGCACTTTAGATTTCTCCCATAGACTTTTCCAGGGTGTTCTGCGGCTTTTCGAATTTGCCGCGAACACCCCAAATTGTTCGCTGTTTGGCGAACAGGCAATGTTCGAGTCGAACATGAGTTTGACTCAAACTCGAAGCTCATCCCTTTTCCCTGATGTAAAGCAATACGCAAACTGTTGGCGCTATATAAATCCTGTATAATAATATTAATAAACACACAGCTTGAAGTTTGAATATCTGCTTCTTTCTGGGGCATATATTTATCATACTTTTGCTATTTTTATTCTGTAATTAAAATATTTCACACAAGGAATTACCTTGTTAAATGCTTATATGATTCCCATGGTTGGCATTGTTTTATCCATTCATTAGCCTGTTGGTAATATCGTTGCAGGTGAAATGCTTTGTTTATTCATATATTGTACTTGCATATCATGTTTTCATTTCCAGTATTGTGTTAAAGTATATATCTAAAAGGCAAAAAAGAAAAAAAAAATTTTTTTTTGATAGAGTGGGGATGGATTGGAACACTTGTCAGTTTCTATTGCTGTCTGCACCCCTGTTAAAGAGATTCACCCTCTCTTTGTGTGCTGTTTACTTTTATCATTGAGAGTGAAAGTAAGGTTGTACCCAGAAAAGTAATAGAGGGGAATACTTCCAATGGGGACACTAGTTCTGGTGACCTGGGTGTTCCCAAGGAATTCCCTTAATTTGCAGGGAATTTCTCTCACTTCCTGTTTGAGTTATGAACAGGAAGAGAAATCTCCCCAATGAAACACAGATGGCAAAAAAAAAAAAAAAAATCTGACATGGGTTATAACCCTCCCTTGCTGTATCCAAAATGAAAAAAAAAGTTTTGCCTATAGTTCTACTTAAAGCACATAGATGTTACTTTGGCATCCCATGTATCTTTTTTGTCAAATTTTATTGAAGACACTTTTTCTTCCTCATTTATTGGTTTTACTAATCGATTGCATCTGAATTACAGTGGGTGAAGGGTCTATAACCAGTGGCGGCTGGTGCTCCATTTTTCAAAGGGATGGTAAATAACTGAAGCCACTCTCCTCTCTGGTCAGTAGGTCGGTCAGTTGCACCTCCCCTCCCCCCTGTCCATCGCTCGTCAGCCCACCAGCCCCGCACTCACCCCAATTTGCAGGCAGCACTTTCTCCCCGGATTCACCCTGCATCTCCTCCTCCTCAGCTTCACGGCGCCTTCACCTGCATCTTCTCCTTCTCCTCCTAGGCAGCCAATATGATAGCTTCTCCTCTTAGCCCGCTTCCTGATTGGCCGGGAGGAGAATCAGGAAGACAATAGCAAATATTCAATAGCATGACACTTCCGGGTCTGAAGCGTGCCGCCAGTGACCCGTTCCCACTGTGATCATACACAGCGGGAGCCCAGCAGCAGGTACCACAGACTCGATATCCACTGGCACTCGCTGATTATTCAGTACAACGGCAGAACAGCAGTCTGCCTATGCAAACAAGGCAGATTGCAGTTCTGTGAGGAGGGAAGGCATTGATCCTGTGTTCTTGCAAAACAGGGACACAGATCTTTGCCTTTCCTTAGTAAAAACACTTCCCGCACAGTACACAAGCACTGGCTAGGAACACATTTAACCCTTTGATTGCCCCTGATGTTAAAATAAACTAAACTGGACCCTGTTATAGATTATTGCTACCTTTTGTGGATTTACTGCATATCATAAACTCTTGTCTCTTTATGGATTTATCCATTTGCTTAACGTGACTGTAAAGTCTATTTTTTTAGTTAAATAACAAACTTGTTATACTTACCTGCTCTGTGCAGTGGTTTTGCACAGAGCAGCCCAGAATCTCCTCTTCTCTGGTTGTTGCTCCTGTTGGTGCTCCTGGCCCCTCTCTTCTGTTGAGTGCCCCAACAGCAAGCAGCTTGCTATGGGGGCACCAGAGCCGAACCACAGCTCCCTGTGTGCATTCCCAACACGGAGCCGTGGCCCGCCCCCACCCCCTTTCACTCCTCATTGGCTGGCTGACTGAGATTGACAGCAGCGGGAGCCAATGGCGCCACGCTGCTGTTTCAGCCAGAAAGAAGGGCAGTCCTGGGCAGCCGAGACACTCCTGCAACATCGCTGGATCTAGAGGGACCTTAGGCAAGTATTTGAGGGGCTGAGCGGGGCTGCTGCACACACAGGAGGCCTTTTATCTTAATGCATAAAGATGTACTTGTTACCTGAAACAACCTCATCTAAACTGCCTGGTCTTAAGTGGTTCATGGTGTATCAAAAAAACAGGGGTGAGGCGGCGTACACACGACCGAGGTTCTCGCTGGAAACCAGCAAGAACCTCGCTGGAAGCTGCATTCCAGCGAGGACCTCGGCCGTGTGTACGCTCCTGGCTCGCCCCGCCCGTCGGGAATCCCGTCGAGCGAAAAGAGAGCAGGCTCTCTTTTTGCTCGACGGCCCGCCTGGATGAATGGCTGGTTGCCATTCCCAACGGGCGGGTCGCCGATTTCGACGGCCGGCAGAGAACCTCGACGGGCGGAACGATGTGTTCTGCCCGTCGAGGTTCTCTGCCGTGTGTACACGGCCTTACAAAGAGGGGACTGAAGTGACATTAGTGAAGATACAGTACAGGGGTGTAACAAGCACCTTTCCCAGCCAGTGTGTGTTGTATTAGGGGGTTATTTACGAAAGGCAAATCCACTTTGCACTACAAGTGCAAAGTGTACTTGAAATTGCACTGAAAGTGCACTTGGAAGTGCAGTCCCTGTAAATCTAAGGGGTAGATCTGAAATGAGGGGAAGCTCTGCTGATTTTATCATCCAATCATGTGCAAGCTAAAATGCTGTTTATTTTCCTTGCATGTCCCCCTCGGATCTACAGAGACTGCACTTCCAAGTGCACTTTCAGTACAATTTCAAGTGCACTTTGCACTTGTGGTGCAAAGTGGATTTTCTTTTAGTAAATAACCCCCCATATTTTTTAGCACTGATCACTGTATTAGTGTCATTGATCCCCAAAAAGTGTTAAAAGTGTCGCCGTGAGTTGCTGAATGATGCCATTACTAGTAAAAAATTTATAAAAATATCACATAGTTTGTAGACACTATGGGCCAGATTCACGTAAGCTTTACGCCAGCGTATCTAGAGATACGCCGTCGTAAGTACAAATGTGCGCCGTCGTATCTTTACGTCTATTCCCGAAGCTAGATACATCGTAAAACAAGGCTTCAGCCGCCTGACGTAACTTGTCTACGCCGGCGTATCTTGGGCGCATAGTTACGCTGAACGCATTCTGCGTTCCCATGTTAAATATGCAAATGAGTAAGATACGCCGATTTACGAACATAGATGCGCCAGGCGGAAAAGATATGCGGTTTGCATAAGTCGTACATCCGGCGTAAAGTTATTCCCCATATAGGAGGCGCAACCCATTCAAAGGTATGGACCAGGGAACAGCCCTCGTATTTTACGTCGTTTACGTAGTACTACGTTAAATAGGGCTGTGCGTAGGTTACATTCACGTCGTAGGCAGTGTATTGACGTATCTTAGGCAGCTATTTTGACGTGACTGTGAGCATGCGCACTGGGATGCGTCCAAGAGCCGACGCATGCGCAGTTTGTTTTTTGAAGCTCAGCCCATAATTTGCATAGGGTCACGCTTCATTTAAATGTTACACGTCCACTTCCACCTACTTTGACTTACGTTGGCTTACGCCAACAACTATACACTACGCCGGTGCAACGTTGAGCACATTTTATTGGTGAATACCAGGCTTGTCTCTCAATGTTGCGGCGGCGTAGCGTAAACAAGATATGCTACTCCAGAATAAAGATGCGCCCAGGTACGTTAATCCGGCCCTATAACTTTTGCACAAACCAATCAATATACGCTTATTGGGATTTTTTTTACCAAAAACATGCAGCAGATTACATATTATATACATTTATGAAGAAAATGTTTAGGCTATGTTTTATAGCAGAAAGTAAAACATTTTTTTTTTTTTTTGTTTCGTTTTTCAAAATTGTCTGTCTTTTTTTGTTTATAGTGCAAAAAATAAAAACCGCAAAGGTATGAAATACCACTAAAAGAAAGCTCTATTTGTAAAAAAAAAAATACATACATTTTATTTGGGTGCATCGTCGCATTACTGCGCAATTGTCAGTTAAAGTAATGCAATGCAGCATCGCAACAAATTGCCTGCTCATGAAAGGGGGTAAATCTTCCAGAGGGCAAATGGGAGAGGGTGAATGGGAGACACTCTGAGCCTGAACACCAAATTTTCATGTGGCTGTGTGCTGCATGTAAACATTCAAAATGCAGGTGTTCAAGTATGTGAACCCTTGGATTTAATAACTGGTTGAACCTCCTTTAGCAGCAACAACTTCAACCAAATGTTTCCTGTAGTTGGAGATCAGACGTGCACAACAGTCAGGATTAATTCTTGACCATTCCTCTTTACAGAACTGTTTCAGTTCAGCAATAATCTTGGGATGTCACTTTTTTGAGGTCATGCCACAGTATCTCAATCAGGTTGAGGTCAGCACTCTGACTGGGCCACTCCAGTTGTTGATTTACTTCTGTGCTTTGGGTCGTTGTCCTGTTGCAACACCCATCTTCTGTTGAGCTTCAGCTGGTGGACAGATGGCCTTAAGTTCTCCTGCAAAATGTCTTGATAAACTTGGGAATTAATTTTTCTTTCGATGACATCAATCCGTCCAGGCCCTGACGCAGCAAAGCAGCCCCAAACCATGATGCCCCACCACCATACTTCACAGTTGAGATGAGGTTTTGATGTTGGTGTTGGTGCTGTGCCTCTTTTTCTCCACACATGCAGTCATCTTTACAGGACGGCCACTCCTAGGGAGAGTAGCAGCAGTGCTGAACTTTCTCCATTTATAGACAAATTGTCTTACTGTGGACTGATGAACAGCAAGGCTTTTGGAGATACTTTTATAACCCTTTCCAGCTTTATGCAAGTCAAAAATTCTTAATCATAGGTCTTCTGAGATCTCTTTTGTGCGAGGCAGCATTCACATAAGGCAATGCTTCTTGTGAAAAGCAAACCCAGAACTGGTGTGTGTTTTTTATAGGGCAGGTCAGCTGTAACCAACACCTCCAATCTCATCTCATTGATTGGACTCCAGTTGGCTGACACCTCACTCCAATTAGCTCTTGGAGGTGTCATTAGTCTAGGGGTTCACATCATTTTTCCACCTGCACTGTGAACGTTTACATGGTGTGTTTAATAAAAACATGGTAACATTTAATTCTTTGTGTGCTATTAGTTTAAGCCGACTGGGATTGTCTATTGTTGTGACTTAGATGAAGATCAGATCACATTTTCTTTCAAATTATTTTAATTTCAGAAATAAAATAAAAATTACAATAAATCACAATACATATCAATATGGACATAACCTAGTAAATGTCAGCAGGAACTAAAAAAGACTTACAGAGAGAGGGAGATAGAAAATCCATCAGGTTTGAGAAGGAGAGAAAAAAATAAAATTACAAATTAAAAAAGATCATACATTGTAATAAAATATATGAGTATTAAAAGTTAAACAATTAAAAAAAAATTATATATTGCTGTAAGAAAGAGAAAGGACTCCTTATATAAACTAACTCAATAGAAATAAGGATACTTATAATCTCCTGGTGCCCCTATCGGGTTCAAACTGCACCAGGAGCGAAAGCCTTTCAACATACTGAATTACACTCTGAACCAAAGCCTATGTTGCTAGATAAATCCCCATACAAAACATCACTAGGCTCCCCTAAAGAAGGGGAGAGAAATAAAAAGAATGCGGGAAAAAGTCGTAGGAAAAATAAAGGGACAAAGAAGAGAGGGAGGAAAGGGGATAAGACAAGCCATATACCTAATTTACAGTGTTTGCGTAAATCGAAGAGGCATCCTGAGTAAGAGAAATACCTATATATCTGGCCCAAGGTTCCCAGGTCGTTTCAAATTTCAAAACAGTATCATTCAAAATGCTAGCTAACTATTCTTTTTTTTTTTTTGCTTCCGAGAAAGAGGGCTTAGGTTTCTTCCAATTTTTGGCAACTGTAAGCTTAGCTCCTGTAAGAATAAAGTGAATACATTTTTGAGAATGTTTTGGAATTTGAGATATATGTGCATTCAGGAGAGCTATTGGTAGAGATCTCGAGATCTGGCAACCCGTTACCTCATAGAAAAAATGTTGTTCCAAAATGTTTCAATTCTAGGACACTCCCACCAGATATGAGTCATAGTTCCCAGAAGTTGACATCCCCTAACACAATTTGGATCTACTGTAGGGAAAATAGAAGCCAGCTTAGAGGGAGTTAAATACCACCTAGTTATTACTTTAATGTTGGCCTCCATCACTGATACGTTTAGAATCCCCTTAAAGGATTTTGTATATGATCTATGCCAGGTGTCTAAGTCCCAACTAATTTGAAGATCATTTTCCCATGTCTCCATATATGAAGTTTTCCCTGTAGGGTGAGTGAGGCACGAATATGCAACCGAAACACCCCCCCCCCCTGTCCCTCAGCTCTTTCACACCACATCTCGTAGTTTGTAAATTGTGGGGGAGAGGTTTTTCCTTCCAGATCGTTTGTAGGAATTTGTAAATTTGATGAAAATGACATTCCTCGGATTCTGGAAGTTATAATGTTTTTAAGCAATGGTTTAATGACATGGGTTTACCAGCGTAAAAAAACTGTCCAATACGATAAAGTCCTTTATCCGTCCACCATTTAAAAGCCTCCAGATCTAGCCCAGGGGGAAAGTCTGGGTTCCCAAACAGACTTGCAAGTGGTCGAACGGTTGAGACAAGAGACGGATATTTTCTAAGTTCATCCCAGAGCGCAAGTGATTGGGATTGAGACGGGACTAGAATTCTTTTTAGGGGGACACTAAAATTGGTATTCAAGCAAGCATTGTGGAGCCGCTTGTTTTTCAATATTAAGCCAATCTGGTTGTTCGGATTTAGAATAGTCGAGATCTGTGCTAGTCTTGCTGATAGAAAATATTTATAGAGATCAGGAAGACCTAGACCCCCCTTTTTTCTATGATGAAAAAAGGTGTTTTGGGGTATTCTATAACCAGAGGTGTTCCATGTGAATTTGACTATTTTACCCTGAAGTTTTTTCAACTAGAATTTACAGACAGGGATAGGGAGAGACCTGAAAAAATAAAGGATTCTAGGGAGTAATGTAATTTTTATCGAATTGATCCTGCCTAACCATGACAATTCATGTTTGGACCAAGTTGAAAGATAATTTTTCTAACTTCTTGAATAGTGGGAAATAATTATGTAAATATAAAGGGCCGGATCCACAAAGGCTTTACGCCGGCGTATCTCCAGATACGCCGCCGTAATTTCAAATATGCGCCGTCGTATCTTTACGCCGATTCTCAAAGCCAGATACGCTGAAAAAATAGGCTTCCTCCGCCAACGTAACTTGCCTACGCCGGTGTATAATTGTGTGCAATTTTACGCTGGCCGCAAGGGGCACTTCCATTCATTTAAGCGTCGAATATGCAAATTACTTAGATACGCTGATTCACGAACGTAGTTGCGCCCGGCGTGTCTATATACGCTGTTTACGTAAGGCGTACGACTGGCGTAACTTTACCCCTCATAAAGCAGGGGTAAGTCATGTTAACGTACGGACATCGGAACAGCATCGAATCTTACGTCGTTTGTGTAAGTCGTACGCGAATAGGGCTGTGCGTAAGTTACGTTCACGTCGTAGGCAGTGTTCGACGTATCTTAGGCATTCTATCCGACGCATGTGCACTGGGATACGTGGGCTCACGCTTAATTTAAATACAACACGCCCCCTACCTGCCTACTTTGAAATACGTGGGCTTACACCAGCCAATTTATGCTACGCCGCCGTAACTTAGGATGCAAGTGCTTTGTGAATACAGCACTTGCCTCTCTAAGTTGCGGCGGCGTAGCGTAAAGAAGATACGCTACGCGCGTACAAAGTTACGCCGGGCTTTGTGAATCCCGGCCAAAGTTTCTACTCGGGCCGTCAATGTAACACCCAGATATTTAATTGAGGTGTCATTCCACTCAAAATTTAATGATTGTTTTAATAACGAAACTTCTTGGGGAGTAAGTAAAACACAAGGGCCCGAGATTTTGCATAATTGACCTTAAGGCCTGAAATTTTTGAAAAAATATTTAGGACTAGGCAGATATTGGGAAGGGAGATTAGTGGAGAGGTCACAAAAATAAGTATGTCATCTGCAAAGAGCCCACATTTATGCATTTGAGAACCACATGTTACCCCTTTAGTATTTGTATTTTGTCGAATGGCTATAGCTAGAGTTTCAATGGCCACGGTGAAAATGAGAGGAGAAAGTGGACATCCTTGCCTAATGCCTCTTGTTATATTAAATGGGTTGGAGTAGTGACCTTGTAGACGAATTAATGCTTTAGGACTAGAATAAAGCGAGTGTAAAAGACCCGTAAAACGCTCACCAAAACCCCAACGTTCAGTAAGTGTGAATAAATATGGCCAGGAGACTGTATCGAAGGCCTTTTGTAGGTCCAATGACAGGAGGAGGCCCTGCTGCCTTTTACCTCCAACCCAATTTGATTGTAGTAATGATACTAATTGCTCTTCTAATTTGATCTGGACCTTGTCTACCTGGGATAAAGCCTACTTGATCTTTATGAATGTAGGAATTAATAAATGATGATAATCGATTGGCCATAATTTTTGTCAGTATTTTTATGTCGTTATTTATAAGGGAGATAGGGCGGTAATTACTAATTTCCTCTGGATTTTTGTCTGGTTTCGGGATGACCGTATTGTATGCTGTGTTAAGGTGTGTGTCCAAGGGATCTCCTTGTGTTTTATCATTAAAGAATTTGGTCAGATAAGGGACTAAGACATCAGCAAAGGCTTTATAGTATGGGATAGATAGTCCATCAGGGCCCGGAGCCGATCCCTTTTTGAGGTCTTTAATTACATCCCTGACTTCTTCCCCCATAATAGCAGCCTCCAAGAGGCTTCTGTGTGAGTCGGATAGGGTTGGAATAGGTAGGTCATCCAAAAACCTAGAAATTACGTTTTTATCCAAATGAAAAGGAGAATTATACAAGTTGGAATCAAAATTTCGGAATGCTTTCAGGATTTTAGCATGATTGGCAGTAGGGGGTTGACCTGATATTCTGATTTTAGGCATGGTATGGAATCTGATACTGGGAGATAATTTTGCCGCTAGTAGTGGTCCCAATTTGTTTGCTTGTATATAAAATGTATTGCCACTCCATCTTAGTGCCTTTTCAGCCGGGGTAGCTCGAGCAAGGTTAAGATCTAGTCTAGCCCTGTCTAATAAAGCTATGGGAACCTTGGAGGAATTTTTGTGCTTAGTTCGTAAAGCTTTATGTTCCGCTTCCAATCGCTCTATGTAAGCTCTACGATTTTGTTTGGCTTGTGTGGCAATTTGAATGAATTTACCCCGAATAAAGGTTTTATGTGCAGCCCAAAGAACTTTGTTTGAAACGTCACCTGTGTCATTAAGAGAAAAGTATTCTCGTAATGTCTTATCTAAAACTTCAATTGAGGCTGGATTAGAAAAAATAGACTCATTAGCTGGGATTCAGAAAGACTGGCGTATCTTTCGGCGGGCGTAGCTATACCGCCGTAACTTAGAGAGGCAAGTACCGTATTCAGAAACAACTTGCGCCCTAAGTTACGGTGGCATAGCGTAAATGGGCCGGCGTAAGCCCGCGTATTTCAAAGTAGGCAGGTAGGGGGCGTGTTGTATGAAGCGTGACCCCATGTAGATGCATGGCCGAACGACCGGCGCATGTGCCATCCGTGGACGTAACCCAGTGCGCATGCTCAGAATAATGTCGGATAGAATGCCTAAGATACGCCGAACACTGCCTACGACGTGAACGTAACTTACGCACAGCCCTATTCGCGTATGACTTACGCAAACGACGTAAACGCCATAAAATTTGACGGCTGTTCCGACATCCATACTTAACATTGGCTGCGTCTCATATAGCAGGGGCAACTTTACGCCAGTCGTACGCCTTACGTAAACGGCGTACAGTAATACGCCGGGCGCAAGTACGTTTCTGAATTTGCATATCTAGCTCATTTGCATATTTGACGCATAAATCTACGGAAGCGCTTCTAGCGGCCAGCGTAAATATACACACAAGATACGACGGCATAAGAGACTTACGTCGGGCGTATCTTGGAAAAATTCAGGCGTAACTGCCTTTCTTAATCGCCGTAAAGATGCGACGGCACAGATTTGAAATTAAGCTTTCTGAATCCCGGCCATTAAGTTTCCAGTGACTTTGTTTCGTACCTAAACCCGAGGAGGTTAAATAAATCATAACTATTGAATGGTCCGACAGTGCCGTATCTTTGATGTCAGCATTGATTATAAAAGGAAGCATGGGTGAAACAGTAAAAATATGGTCTATCCTAGCATATGTGTTATGGGGATGAGAATAATGCGTATAGTCCCTTTTAGATGGGTTTAATTCCCTCCAAATATCTGAGAGGTTATGGGCAGAGAGAATTTTGGCAATTTTTTGGCTTTCTCTGGTTGGGTGAGTTAACTGGTCTTTCAGGGTTTGGATTGATCAAATGCTACATTAAAGTCTCCCCCAAAAATCACTGTGCCCGCTAACATAGGATTTAGGATGTTCATCATGAACATGAAAAATTTAGCTTGACATAATAGGGGCATAATAGGAAATAAGGGAATAGAGGTTTCCCTCTATCGTGCCTTGTAATAGTATAATTCTCCCTTTGAGATCATTGTATTCAAATGATTTTTCAAATTTACATTGTTTTGAAAAAATGATGGCTACCCCTTTAGTTTTATTCTCCGCATTAGCGAGGTGGAATTGAGGAAAATAAGGATGTATATACTTGGGATTATATTGTGTAGGAAAGTGTGTCTCCTGGAGCATGATGACATTTAATTTGAGAGATTTGTAATAATCTAGAATTTTTCTCAGTTTTATTTGGGAATTCAAACCTTGGAAATTATGATATGTGTCTGTGAACTAGTCATGGGAGTTCGGAAAGGCACATATACATAAAACGTCCCCACTCACCCTTAGAAGTTCTTCAATTGGAAACTTTACAGGAGTCAATTGTACCAGATAATTAGAGAAAAAGGCATCCATCTGTAGTCTAAAGAAAATAAATTCTGAATTATACCCGAAAGTCAGGTAAAAAAGGAAAATGTAAAATAAAATAACAAAGAAAAGAGAGGGGAAAAAGAAGAGAAGTGTGAGAGAAGTCTCCCAGCATATACGACCAAGAACCAGGAGGGGAGACACCTCCTGATTCCATACACTAATCACAAAAAGAGGTCTGACCCAAAAGGATTAGACAACCTAACCCTCGGAGGCCCGTATGCCACCAAGGAATAGGAGGAGGTACATGTGAACCACCCACGAACAGGGCGCCCATAGTAAAACAGGAAACTACATCTTGAGCACAGCAAAACGATTGTTTATGCTAATTTGAAAGACAAAAAAAAAAACACAAAACAGGGGAGAAAAATGTTATGTTAATTCAAACAAGTCTGAGAAACTGCAGAGCTTACAATAAATACAGGATGAATTTGTGAATGGGGTGAACCCCAAAAAAGGAACCCAGACAGGTCTGAGGTCAGACTCTGAGTCTGAGATGTATAAAAAATGGACATGTGTAAAAGAAGAAAATAGGAAAAAATTACAGTCAGGTGGGACCATTGTCCTTGAGTTTTTTCATCTTTCCTTTGTTCCAAATAGGAGATTGTGGTCTTCTTGGGGTAGGTCTTTTGGTTGAACCAGTGCTGGGTGTAGAGGTGTCCATTTCCGCTTCTTGAGAGATGAGTTTAAGGTGGAGAAGAATACGTTCGCCGCCTTGAAGGTTAGTGAAGGAATAAGATCTTCCATTTAGAGAAAACTTGACTGCAAAAGGGAAATTCCATCGGTATTTTATATCTTTCTGCGTCAGAATAAGTAATAGTGGTTTTACTGATCTTCTTCATTGGATTGTGGAGGGAGAAAGATCTGCAAATAACTGGACAGGGTGACCCTGGCACAGAATTTGGGTGGCAGATCTAGCTTGTTTCATAACTTCTTCCTTTATGGAATAGTAATGAGGCTTTGCAATAATGTCTCTAGGTTTACCATCCTTTCTGGGGGGCCCAAGGGCTCTATGAGCCCTGTCTAGTTCAAGACGCTGCTGAGGGATGGTAGGTTATAATGACTTGATTAGATCTTGAACTGCAGAATTAACATCTAGCACTGTTTCAGGTAAACCTCTTATTCTGTTGTTATACCTTCGGGATCTATTTTTGAGGTCGTCAATTCTGGAATTGGCGTAATCAAGTTGTTCCTGGATTGTACATAATTGCATGGAATGTTGATTTGAAACCGAGATTGTTTCTTCAAGTTTATGCTCAATTATATCTATTCTTGCTCCTAGATTTTGAAAATCAGAATTCAGGTCCCTGGTGATTTTAGTGGCTGTTTGAGCCAGTCCCTTATCCAGTAATTCGGAGAACCTTTGGAAAGGGTCTTCTATTTGGAGAGAATGTTCTCTGAGGTGAATATCTGACATAAATGCACTGTTTGGAGCAGCAGAGATATTCCCTCTATTGGGGTGTTTAGAGCCAGATACATCCATAGTAACATGGGATACAGTGGGGATTTGTGAGGGGGGAAGTACTTGTGGGATACTAGTCTGGGTTTCTGAGACATTCCTGTGCTCTGTGAGGTAAACTGCATTGGGGACTGTGATCCCTGCTCTGGCGGCCATTTTGGATTTTCGGACGCGAATTAGGGGCTTAATTGCCGCTAAATAAGCCCCCCCAAAATTATAAAAATGTGTTGATGGGGTTGTTCCCCAGCCTCTCAGGTACCCCCACAGCAAATTTGGTGACATCTGACAGCCCTCCTATCCCCTGATCCCGCGGCACACCTGAGAACCTCTGACGGCACACTGCTTGAAAGAGCTTGGTTTAGATAACCAGGCGGGCCGTTTAAACTGGCCCGCTAGCCGTGGGCCGCACTTTGGACCTGCCTGGTATAAGGTATTTATTGTGAGAAAAAAAATGTTTTACTATCCAAAGTTAAAACAACAAGGGCAGAGGATTTAATAGATGAAAAAATGACTGAAGGTCCACTTTAAGTAGTTATAAAGTCTGTGAAATGCTGACCAGTAAATTGTGTTCAGTAGAAATCTGCTTATGAAATACTTGGAATTATGTTTGAGCTTGTTTACTGGGAGAAAGGATAATGGTTGTTCTTGAATGGCATATGTCACAGAGTAAGTCTGAACTTGCTGCCTGAGCATTATCTGCAAAATATTTAAGTTTTGTGTTAAACTGGTTCATCATTAAATTGTTTTTAGATTCATAAGAAAATTAACAGAATGACAACAAAAGTGCAATTAGATTCATGTTTGAGCTGCTTGCATAAAGAAAAACTGAAAATTGAATACTTACCTTTCCGTAATTTTCCTTTCCTGGTGCCTGACCATGGCAGCATACATATGGTTGGTTACACCGCCCCTAACCAACCCACAGGACCAATTATAACTCTTTAAAAGAGTGACAACCCCCCCATACAGCATTTTTGTAACTAGACTCAAACATTTAAGGATTTATAGAAAGAGAGGGCATGTGCTGCCATGGTCAGGCACCAGGAAAGGAAAATTACGGAAAGGTAAGTATTTAATTTTCCATTTTCCTGGTGCCTTCCATGGCAGCATACATATGGTAATAACTCGCTCACAGGGAGGGTTGCTGCCAAAAAATATTGTAATCTCCATTATAGAGTAGACAGCTGAAAAGACTTTCCCCCTATGCCACTATGCGTAAGGCCTCGTACACACGATCGCTTAACCACTCAAGCCCCGGACCGATATGCTGCTAAATGCCCAGAGGGGTTTTTACAATTCGGCACTGCGTCGCTTTAACAGACAATTGCGAGGTCGTGCGACGTGGCTCCCAAACAAAATTTGCGTCCTTTTCTTCCCACAAATAGAGCTTTCTTTTGATGGTATTTGATTGTCTCTGCGATATTTATTTTTTGCGATATAAACAGAAAAAGATAAATATGATATTTTCTACTTGTTGTTTTTTGAAAAATCGAATAAACAACATTTTAGTCAAACATTTAGGCCAAAATGTATTCAGCCACATGTCTTTAGTAAAAAAAAAAATCGCAATAAAAAAAAAATAGTTACCTAGCGGCAACAGTGACACTAATACAGCGATTAGAAAACCGATCGCTTAGTGACACTGGCAATAGAGGGTGAAAAGGTTAACTAGGGCGGTGATCAAGGGGTTAAAACTTTATATGGGGGGGTAGGGGGCTACCCTGGACCTAACACTAACTGACTGTCACACTAACTGTCACACTGACACTAAATGCAGTGATCAGTAAATATATGATCACTGCATTCATTGACACTGTGACAGGGGACTTATCGGGGGGGTTTTATGTACCTATGTGTACTGTGTTAGTGTAGTGTTGGTGCAAACTCACTGTGTGATGTCTTCTCTCCTCATCGATCGCGAGGGGGTGGCTAGAAACGAATAGCCGCCCCGTCATCCTGGATCGCTCCTGCAGCCACGGGGGCCGCCGCAAGTACCGGGGGGGTCCGATCGGACCCCCGACCCACGTCTAGGTAGGGACGTACTTGTACGCCAATGTGCCTGTCTGTGCCATTCTGCCGACGTAAATGTACATGCGGCGGTCCTTAAGGAGTTAAACTGATGAGAATGGTCTGATGGACCATTTTCTTCGGTCAAAACCGATCGTGTGTGGGCATCATCGGTTTTACGATGGTGTGTGGGCGTGACAGACCATCAGTCAGCTTCATCGGTTAACTGATGACACCGGTCCATCAGACCGTTCTCATCGGATGAACTGATTGTGTGTACGCAGCTTAAGTGTAGACCTCACTGGGTCATGAATGCGGTGTAGAATGCCCAGAGCATTTGGAGAGATTTTGCGTTACTCTGGCCCAGAAAGATGCCATTCCCCGCACAAGTATCTCTTGACTTTGGACCGGAGGACCACTACCCCGCTATGTTCTCTGGACAAGATGAACCATCCAACTTGCCAAAGTTGTTCTTGATACCTACAGCCTTCCTTTTGTTTTTTTGCTTTAAGGCAAGCCAGTAGCATCCCTAGTATTTTTATGTCAGTTTAAAAAATGCCTGAGGACGTTTTTTCCTCTATTTGGTTTGGGCAGTCAGGAGTCGCTGGAACTACCAATTCCTGGTTGAGATGGCTCGCAGAGGGAGCTCTGGATCTGAACTGGCGAGACGGCCAGATGACAAATTTGTTTAAATAGACCAAAATATCGGAGTCCTCAACCCCTGAGGTATGGGTTTCCGAGAACCTTTGGACAGAGGAGACAGTGCTTAGGAATATGAAGAGAAACAAAAAATATTTTTTTTTGAGAGTAGCATCTTACAGAGAAGATTCTTGCGTGCACCGAAGGCAGATCCCGCTTTAGACGTAGCGAATTCATTTGGAGACCTGAAAAAAGAATTGCTCTTGAGGAACGTTCTAACTGTGAATTCAGGATCCATCTGATGTCTGACAGGGCTGAAAAAGGCTCAAGCCTGAATCTCCCAATGCCAAGAACTCTATCTTAAGATAGCCAGACTTTACAGGCCTGAAACACCATGAATAAAAGCTTTCTTCCTAATTTTGTCATAGGTGCCAATGGAGGGAGACTCCCTGAATTGAAGCGCTGCTTATCTCGTGGGAGCAACTGAACTCTTCTAGTTTTCCCTGCTCCAATTTTTTTTTTTGATGATTAACTTCAGGGACTCTGAAAGTGGACGGGAGAGATCTCTCCCGGAAATGCGATTGTGCGCAACTGGAAACAGCAAAAGGACCGTATAGGAACCGTATCTTCTAGATCAACCAAGGTTCTGTAGTTGAGAAGGTGAATCAATCTTCTGTTAGGTGCTGGCGATTAGCTGGATAGGAGGGTGTCCATCCATATCAATCTCGAAATTGGGAAATTTTGTGAGGAACAGGGCCTCTAATAATTTGAGCGGATATGCACCAAAAAAGGGAGAAGAGGTTTTTATTAGCAGGTTGACCCATGAGGACAGACCCCTTGGAAGGCAGGCTGAATTAAGAATCGTGTATTGGAGCTGGGTTTTTCTTCATAGGCGATCCAACAGATGATCCCCCCTCCCCTTTTTTTGACTATCAACTGTCTTGAGGCTGGTGAGATTCCCTCGGCCTCGAGCCTCATCAGGAATGTTTTGAAGGATGATGACCTGCCTGTGTGTGTGTTCCTCCCTTAGATCTGGACCCAGGTTAAGGTTGACTTGTTGCTTATCTGTAGGGGAATGGACTCTTCCTTCAGAGGGAATGTTCTGGCAGGATATTGCTTTGCCAGTGGTACCTGACTCCAGAATATTGGATACTGAACTTTCCATATTTTAATGCCAGCTGCCCTGGTTAACCGAGTCCCTAAAGGACGCTCTAATTCAGGTGAACTGCCTCTGATGCAGGGATGGACCAAGGGATGGGAACCAACTGGTAGTGACTCCACCGAACGTGAAGACTTGACTATAGTGTAGGATCAATACTACTCCCGAAGAGTAGAATCCTCTGAGATACGGACCTTTCCTTTAGAAAAAAATCTATTGTAAAAAAAAGTGTAGAGGTGTTGCTATTCCCACCATACTGCTGGAATTTAGGAGGAGGATGCTGGAGGATCCAGACATTCTGTTGTTGATATGGCTCTGTTTGTCATCTTCCCACTTAGGCTGTGGTTGGGACATTCTTTCTCTCTAAGGAGAGACATCACCCCCTTAGAAATATAATCTTTGCACTGACAAAACTGATTCTTTTTGGCAGGGCCGATCCCAGGGTCACAGGCGCCTGGGTGCAGAAATATTTCTGGCGCCCCCACATGGGTGTGGTCATTTTACTAATTCCTCCCCTTTACAAATGTTTCTATGGCAATGACTCAACCACAGAGATGCTCCCCCACAAAGTCTTCATTACTCTGGGATCCTTACATGATCTCTTAACAATAAACAAAATACTGGAAGAGAAGCAGAGTACTTTATTGGGACCTGGAGGGGGCCTCTCTGATGGACACAGAGAGGGATTCTGTTAGAGAGTCTGTTAGAGAGACCCTCGGACATAATACAGACATGATACAGGAGATGGTCAGAGACTGCAGAAGTGATACAGGAAATGGTCAGAGACTGCAGACATGATACAGGAGATGGTCAGAGATTGTGTGAGAGCCCAGGTGCTTTCATACTGGAGCAGTGCGCTTGCAGGACGTCCAACAATTTCCTGCAAGCAGCATCTTTGAGGCACTTTCGTGTGTGTTTACACATCGGGGCCCCCACCTCGGCCCTGCTTTTTGGGTAGTTACTTAGCTGGATGTATTTATGCTAAGGTGACCATACACCTCCTGTATATGAGATTGGAGCTTTAATTGAAATGTGATGTAGACAGAACATCATCCCGCTCATGCGGAATGCGCAACCTCTTCTTCTAAAGAATAAGCAAAACAAAAGATTAATACTAAACCCTTCGCCGAGGATCCAGGGTGAATGATGCGCCCAAAGGTAGGTGACAATTGATGGCACAGTGGCTGCGTTTTGCATGGCACAGTGGTGACAATTGATGGCACAGTGGCTGCATTTGATGGGCACAGTGAGGCTGTAATTTTTTTTTCGTTTGCGCCCCCCAAATTTTTGAGCACCAGCCGCCACTGATCACCACAGACCCAGCAAGTTTTGCCTTTGGGGGGTGGCGGGGTGATGTGGAGAGGGAGATTATCCAGCCGAATGCAGGGAAGACTTGCGGGTGTGAAGTGCGTGGGCTGAAGTAGAGTGACCACTCTTTGGGGCACCGTGAGCTTTGGACATCTTATCCTGCGGCTTGGTTGATGCTGCGGGCTGCAAAAAAGGAAAAGCAGAAACTCTGTTTTTCCTCCATATATGGTACCCACGTGCTCTTTTATTTTGCACTTACCTGGCAGTTGCATCCACTTACCTAGTGGTATGTTGAGAATGGTGTATGGGGGGTTTGTCACTCTTTTAACCACTTTAGCCCCGGACCATATTGCTGTCCAAAGACCAGAGCACTTTTTGTGATTTGGCACTGCGTCGCTTTAACTGACAATTGCGCGGTCGTGTAACGTGGCTCCCAAACAAAATTGGCGTCCTTTTTTCCCACAAATAGAGCTTTCTTTTGGTGGTATTTGATCATCTCTGCGGTTTTTATTTTTTGCGCTATAAACAAAAATATAGCGACTATTTTGAAAAAAATGCAATATTTTTTACATTTTGCTATAATAAATATCCCCAAAAAATATATAAAAAAACATTTTTTTCCCTCAGTTTAGGCCGATACGTATTCTTCTACATATTTTTCGTAAAAAAAAATCGCAATTAGCGTTTATTGATTGGTTTGCGCAAAATTTATAGTGTTTACAAAATAGGGGATAGTTTTATGGCATTTTTATTAATATTTTTTTTTTACTAGTAATGGCGGCGATCAGCGTTTTTTTTCGGTACTGCGATATTATGGCGGACACATCGGACACTTTTGACACATTTTTGGGACCATTGGCATTTTTATAGCGATCAATGCTATAAAAATGCATTGGATTACTATAAAAATGCCATTGGCAGTGAAGGGGTTAACACTAGGGGGCATGGAAGGGGTTAAGTGTGTTCCTATTTGTGTTCTAACTGTATGGGGGGGGGGGGTGGACTCACTAGGGGAAATCACTGATCTTCTGTTCATACATTGTATGAACGGAAGATCAGCGTTTCCCCCGCTGACAGGAACGAGCGCTGTGTGTTTACACTCACAGCTCTCGTTCCCCGCTCTGTAACGAACGCGCGGGACTCGGGGGCGAGCGGGGGGAACGCGCGCGGGCCACCGGTGGCGCGCACGCGCCCCCCTAGCGGCCGCGAAAGTCCCGACGTAGAGCTATGGGCTCTCGCCCAGGAGAGCCGACCTGCCGCCGTAGAACCACGGCGGCTGGTCGGCTAGTGGTAAAGAGTCTTAATTGGTCCTGTGGGTTGGTTAGGGGCATAGTAACCATAACCAACCATATGTATGCTGCCATGGAAGGCACCAGGAAAACCTATTACTTCCAGGAGAGGGCAGCGTAATAATGGAAACGTATCTTGTAGGCTGTAATATAAAATACATATTGGTAGTGCAGACTGATCTTTGCTCAGCTGCCCCCCAATACTTACCTGAGCGCCCTCTTGATCCAGCGGTGTCCACGAGTGCCTCGGCCATCCGGCACTCTCCCTCCTAATTGGCTGAGACCCAGCAGAGGCTCCATCGGTTCCCGCTGCTGTCAATCAGTTAGCCAATGAGGAGAGAGGGCATGGGGTGTCTCTGTATGGATACAGGGAGCTGTGGCTCGGCTCAGATCCCCCCATAGCAAGCTGCATGCTGTGGGGGCACTCAACAGGAGGGAGGGGCCAGGATCACAGAAGAGGGACCCGAGAAGAGGAGGCTCTGGACATCTGTGCAAAACTACTGCAGAGATTTACCAATAACATGTAGCAGAATACATATTGGCCTAAACTGATAAAAAAAATAGATTTAAAAAAAAATGTATTGACATAAAACCTCTAAACTTAATAATCTTAATGGGGCAGATTCACGTAGATCGGCGCAATATCATTCCGGCGTAGCGCACCACTTTTCCGTTAGACTTGCGCAATCTAGCCGCGTAATCCGGCGATTCACGTAGCTTTTACGCAAGAGCTTGCGCAAACGTAAGGTTTTTTCCGTAGGCGTAAGGAGGAGTAATACAAATTGGGAGGGACGTGGGCGTGTTACATTGAAATGAGCCGTGACCCCATGCAAATGAAGGGCCGGCCGACTCGCGCATGCGCGCGTGAAGGAAACCATGTCAGCTCCGTTGTGCGCATGCTCACAACTCGGGAGCGGCGCAATCATTGAAATTGGAAATGGACTAGGGCAATGTTGTGAACTACGCAGACAGCATAAATAGACACACACAAACGCCCTTCCATTGCAAAAGTACATCCCTTTGTGTCCCTTCCCATTGAATCAAGTGCTTTTGCTCTGTTGTTCGTTAGAGTGTGTTTTGTAGTTGTCAGATTAGTGTTCTGTGTGATCTTGTGCTTGTTGGTAGTTTTGTGAAAGTGTATTTTGATAAGTGTTTGAGACTGTTTGTTTGATTGATAGATTTCTGAGCGTTTGTTTTCTTGCTTTTTTTTTTCATCTGATTTTTTTGTGTGTGTTTCTTGCTGAGTGCTAGTGTGATTTTTGGCTGTTCTTTTTCTCTTTGTGTGTGTTCTTGTCTGATTGGTTGTGCTTGTATTTGTGACAGATTTTTGGTGACTGCTAGTGAGTTTGTTTGGAAGTATGACTGAGAGAAAAAGAAAGCTCAATTTTACTGTGGGGGAAAAAAGAATTCTTGCCCGGGCCATTACCGACTATGGGCGTTTTCTCCACGGCCCGCAGAGTGCCACCACCACCCCGGCCAGGAGGAGGGAGATCTTGGATAGGATCACGGAGCAGGTGAATTCATCGGGGGAGGGGGAGACACGGACCCGCTCTGGGATAGAAAAGAAAATAAATGACCTCCGGCGTGAGGTGAAAAAAAAACTGGCCGCAATAAATGCCCATGCCAGGGGCACAGGAGGGGGCCCACCATGCCGGGTTAGATTTTCAGAGACGGAGCGTGTGGTGGCCCTGACCTTTCACCGGCATGAAGTGGAGGGCCTGCCAGGCTTTGACACAAGTCCGGTCCCCGCGGTGCCAGGTAAGGTTTTTATTTCTCTCAGGTGTGTAGCATGTGTGGGGGAGGGGGTGAAAGGGAATATGTGGCAAGTGTGTGGATCCTCCAACCTGTGAATGTTTTGTGTCATCCACAGCTGTGCAGGAGGGTGCAGGGCCATCTGGACTGACCGCTCCAACCCCAGGACAGCAGCCTAATGAGGCCCCCCCAACAAGGCCAGAGTCCGCAGAGGAGGAACAAGAGGAGGGGGAGGATCATGCGGAGGACGATCATGAGGAGGAGCAGAATCATGAGGAGGAGGAGTCCATGGAAGGCACTGGCCCTTTGGTTTCTGCGGACTCTTCCCCTCTGGCTGCAAGAAGCCTGCCCTCCCTAAGGGTCAGCCCCCCCCCTCCTCCCCCAACATGGCTCCCCTCACAAGGGCCTCCCCTTCTCCCCGGCCACAACCATCAGCTGGAGCCAGGAGGTCATCCCCAAGCACCAGGGGGGCGCCCAATCTCATGCCCGCCTGTCTGAGAAGGAACCTGGCCACCCAGACCCGCCTTCTGAGACAGCTCTGCCAGACTATGGGGCGGGTGGATCAGAGCCTGTCCTCCATTAATGATAGCCTGGGTAACCTGGACTCCCACTCCCGGGCCTCCACAACCTGCCTAAATGACCTGCAAACTACAGCAGCAGGCGTTGGGCAGGATGTGAGGGCCCTTACCCAGGCTATCCAGGGCAACACGGCAACACTTGGTGCTGCCCTGGACAGAATAGCCGTGGCCTTGGAGGGCAGGCCGCCAGGTGGGCAGATCTCAGGGGCTGCTCCTCCTTCCCCGGCTTTTCCCCTCCCCCATGCGTCTCCCCTGAGGGTCCGGGGCCGTGGCCGGGGGCGCCCCAGGCGTGGCTCAGGCAGAGGGCAATAATTTTTTTTTCCCCCTTTTGTTTGTTTTGAAAGCTTTTTTATTTTTGTTCTCTGCTTTTTTTTGTTTTTTCTAAGCATTTTTTTTTTCCTATGCATTTTTTGTTTCTATGCATTTTTGTTTGTTTGACTTTTTTGGCATATTTTGGGTTGTGAATGATGTTTGAATGTGGGGGTGACATTCCTGCTGGAAAAGGGGTGTCACCCTCAATTTTGGTGGAGAAGGGTTCCCCAGGACCAGGGAGAAGTGATTCCCAGGTCCGTGTGAATGGTGTATGAATGTACAGTGACATAATTGGAGCCTTGACGTGGCGTTACTGCTCACCAGTCTTGCATGGTGGACTGGTGCCAATCCAATTTGATGAGGATGTGGGGTGTGTGTGCTAGGGACCATAGTGGTGTGCATGCATGCATTCTCATTGTGCCATGATTAATGTGTGTGTTTAACGTGCAAAGATGCATAATGTGAGCTGGCATGAGATGGGGTCATGAGATGGGGTTCCAGTTCATATGCAGAGTCACCTTGAAGGGAAAAGACAGGTGGATGTTAGTCATGCATGTGCCACTTGTGAGGTGTGCATCACGGGAGGGGATAGTCATGCCTGACTCCCATGTCACTCACCAACCAGCCAGCTGTCCCCATACATGTTCTGTTCGCAATCTGTGGGGATGGGGCTCTGATTGTATATGTAGCTGTCATGGGTGTCATGGGTAGTGCCATGTGTTGGGCTGCTGATGTCCTCCTGCAAAGTTGTGGTAATTCCACGATGGCATGAGGGGTGAATCTGAAGATGCGAGACACCTCAGAATCTCTCATGCCAAAGATGTCTATGCGTGTGTGATATATCAAGTGAAGAGTGAGGGGCTTGTATCAGATAAGAATATTGTATTAGATTAGATTAAATTGTAAATTTGATATAAGCCAAAAAAAAAAAAAAAAAACCATCTCCCGTGCCCTCCTTAGTGCCATCCTCCGTGCCCTCATCCTTCTTTGTTCATCTAAAGTCAGTAGTATAGCTATGCGCGACGATGCCCCTGGCATGTTGGCATACAGATTGTTGGGCAACACGTGTGACTGCTGAACTCCTCACTAACAGTGTTGCTTTATCTGACAATTAGACTTTTTTTCAAAATTTAGACCAGCTTTTAGGTCCTCTAACTTTAGACAGAACATTTTGCAGTTGCGCACATCGCGTAGCCTGCGCAGCAACTGCGTTTTTTTGTGAATCCCCGTAACTCCCTCATTAGCATATTTGACTAGCAAATCAATGGTGTGTCTAGCGCAGTTTTGCGCGAAGGCAAGCGAAGGTCTAATTCAATTACGCCGGACCAAAAAACGTAGATTTCTGGCGTATATTGTTTTGTGAATCGCGTCCAACTATACGCACGCGCACATTTAGACTTACGCACGCGCAACAGCAGTTGCGCAGGCGTAATCGCTCTGTGAATCTGGGCCAATGTCATTAGTGACTAAATAGTATACCATACTTTGTCCACAAATATTTACTTTGTCTATTTACATATTGGAATAAGAATATTTAAGCTTCTCTATTTTCAATATATTTAATGTATTCTCTGTAATGTGTATTACACCTTTGTACTCAATAAAATATTTTTGACAAAAAAAAAAAATGTATTGAGTATGTTTTATAGCAGAAAGTAAAATACCATCAAAAGAAAGTTCTATTTGTAAGGGAAGCAAAGGTCATACATTTTATTTGGGTACGTAACAGCTTCGCACGACCTCGCAATTGTCAGTTAAAATAACGCAGTGCGGTATTGCAAAAAATTACCTGGCCAGGAAGGGGATAAATCCTTCTGGAGGTGAAGTGGTTAAGGTACTGTAGTTTGTCGTGTTCCACGGGCGTGCCCAGTTTTAAAGTTTGACATATTTGATATTGTTTATAGCTTGCCCCCAAAAATAGGTATTATATTGTGTGCACTAAAATTCATCTTGTCCAAGAAAATTGCGTTTGAAAAACCGCTGCACAAATATTGCAAGTCAAGGGGTTAAATATTTTTCAGTCTTCACACAGCCAAGCAATCACAATGCTGACGTCAGGATTGCGAGACACCTCACCCCTCCTTCCCGTTCCTCCTCGCTGCACTACAAACCCTCCCCTTATCTCAAGCTCCGACAATACGGCGCGCGCACTCTCTTTCGCCAAGCCACGCCCACTGTGCAGTTTCACATTTGGCCTTTCCCATGCTGCACCGGGAGCATCGCAGTTCGCGAACTTCCGGTTCAGTGAGGAGGAAGAAGTATAGAGCTGCTGTCAGTGGTGAGCGGGGCAGGCATGAGGGAGTAATACGCTGTGTACTGAGACAAGGAAGGCGCTTTATACTGGCAACCTGAACAGCTATGATGTGTGCTATAGCATGGCACAGGAGTAGAGAGCTGTGTGATAAGCGATCACTGTGATATTTCCGTACATGTTCTACACAGTGGGATCTGTTTGACACAATTCCATAACGTTTTATATCTGCATGATATCTTCGCTTTCTTTTCCTGAACGTGTCAGTGAACTGTGTTCTATACAGGCTACTGGGGCAACATTGCATTACCTCAGCAGTAATCTTCTTCATGATTAGAGCCCCATACACTCCCCATTACTGAATGTGGTGTTCTTTTGCATAAGTAATACACAAAAGAAGCTCCCTTTTTTAGGTGGTGACCCTGATACGTGTGCCAAAATGCACATATCAGTGCGTTTCTGTGCACAGGTGTGAAATGAGACCTTATCCTAGCCATACACGATACAAAAAATTGTTTGACATTCGATCGTTTAGACAGTTCGTTCGTTTTTCGAACAGTTAATGGGCACACAATCTATAATTGTTGGGATGTTTTTGAGCCGAAAAACCAACTATGGAAGGTTAATGTGTTTCCTGTCCGAACTGTCTGCACTAGGTATATGTATTTATGTCCACTTAATGATTTATCAGTCATTACATGATGGCACTATCTTTTGCGGCCAATTTTTCGTATAGTGGTTGCCCCCCGGAGAGCGCTTCTCCTAAGTCTAGCATTTGGCGTCCATAGACAAAAATTCCAGACTCGGCCCGGTGCCCGTGTCATTGGTTTTGATTGACAGCAGCGGAAGCTAATGGGTGTGCCGCTATCAATCTATCCAATCAACAGCTGGGACCCCGTGCAGAGAGGGACAGCATTAAGGTGAAAAAAACATGAGTGTTTACAACCCCTTTTAAGTGCTAAGGTTGTTTGTTGTAAAGAAAAAAACGTGTTATACGTCCTCTGTGCAAGGGTTTTGCACAGAGTGGCCCAGATCCTCCTTTCCTTGGGTCCCCCGGCGGCACTCCTGGCTCCTCCTCTTTGGCGAGTCCCCCCCCCAAGTAGAGCTGCTTTTCATGGGGGCACACATGCGGGCGTGCTCCCGATTCCTGCTGCTCGTCCACTGACATATACAGCAAGCAGGAGTCAGCCCCACTTCCTGGCTCCCATGTCTCTGGATTTGATTGACAGACATTTGTTTCCTGCTGCTGTCAATCTATCTAATGATGACCCGATATATCGGCTGGATCTGCTGGGCTCGTTCCCGTCGCTGGCAAGATCAGGTTCAGGTAAGTAAAAGGGGAGCTGCTGCACTACAGATGGTTTTTCATCTTTATGCATAGAATGCATGAAGGTGAAACACTTTGATGGTTTACAACCCCTTTAATGCATTAAAGAGAAACTGCAGCCTGCTCACATTGTTTGTAATAAAAATATCTTTGCCACTCTGAAGCTTCCCTCCAACCACATTGCATATTATTTTATATATACAGAGGAACCTCGGTTTATGAGTAACTCAAAACAAAAGAACAAATTCTTCTGGACAGCCGCACACCGAATAAAAGATTGCCTTTATTGTATAATCGTCGGTTTATTATCCAAATTAGGCCAATATAACACTGACGAACCTGTGCCAGCAGAGTGTGGAGAACCCTTCTCCACATTGTTGCCAGAGCAGCGGCGTGGTGTGTGAAACTGTATGGGGAGAAGGAGGAGCTGTCAAAATTGAGGCTGGATGTCGGAGGTGGGTGGGATCCAGCTATCCAACACATGCCGATGGGATCTGGGCAGGCCGTTGTGTGTATATGTGGCCCCACCTCTTTCTTAAACAGCCCAATCATTAGCTGGATAGCTGCTGGGCCCCCCCCACCTCCGTCATCACGCTGAATTTGTCAGCTCCCCCCCACCTCCGTCATCACGTTAAATTTGTCAGCTCCTCGTGCTCTCTCTCTCCATACAGTTGAATGCTCTCTGCTGTGTGCAGTTTCACAGTTACACTATCGGCTGTGAAACCTGCCATTGCCCTCCAATGCCAATTGGTGCCAGTGCCAGTCCGTGCCTGCCAGTGCCACCTGCCAAAGAAAACAAAAAAATCAGCTTAAAATATCGGCCGCAAAAATCGGCATCGTATATCGACCATCCCGTTTTCTAAATATTGTCATCGGCCAGAGAAAAATCCATATCGGTCGACCCTTATATTGCATGCCATTGAAGTCAATGCGGAACAAATTATTTTTGTTTCTATTGACTTCAATGGGGAAACTTGCTTTGATATGCGAGTACTTTGGATTGTGAGCATTCTCCTGGAACGGATTATGCTCATAATCCAAGGTTCCACTGTACTGTGATTCTGTACTCTTCAAATATGCTGTCAATCTCCCTCCACTGAGTCTGACTGCTGCAATTTTAACTTTGAGCAGCTGAAGCTGCTGCCTGTTCACTTGATTTCATTGGCCCTCTCACGAGAGAGAGGGCTGTGCAAAATGTCATAAACCTAGGCTAATGACCAGATTTTTTTTTTTTTTTTTTATAATTAAAAGTCAGCAGCTACAAATACTGCAGTTGCTGACTCCGGGTGGAGGCACTGGCATTGCTAGTAAGGGAATCGGGGAGGTGAAGCCTTGCGGTTTCATTGCCTGGTTCCCTATTGTGCATGCGCGAGTTGCGCTGTGCATCCTGACTTGTCCCTGCTGTCTTGTGAAAGACACACAGGTCCCAGGAGACAACGGGGGGATGAAGGAGGGGCCGGACATGGCTGGAAGTTGGGGAAAATGCCTATATTAGACAGGTATCTGCTCTCCCCTGAAAGGTGCCAAATGTGACACCAGAGGGGGGGGTAACCAGACAGTGGAAGTTCAATTTTTTTGGCAGAACTCTGCTTTAAAAAATACAACCATAAGTAGGATAGATGGGAGAAATCTTGTTATATTAAAGTAGTACTAAAAGCTGAAATTTAAAAAAAAAAAAATATTTATTATCATGGATATGATCATTTTAAATATAATACTGGTAAAAGTCTACTTTAACCACTTCAGCCCAGACCATTTGGCTGCCCAAAAACCAGAGCACTTTTTGAGTCACTTTAACTGACAATTGCGCGGTCGTGCGATGTGGCTCCCAAACAAAATTGGCGTCCTTTTTTCCCCACAAATAGACCTTTTCTTTTGGTGATATTTGATCACCTCTGCGGTTTTTATTTTTTGCACTATAAACAGAAATAGAGTGGAAATATTTTTTACTTTTTGCTATAATAAATATCCCCAAAAAAGATATATATATATATATAAAAAAATTTGCTCAGTTTAGGCCGATACGTATTCTTCTACATATTTTTAGTAAAGAAAAATCGCAATAAGCATTGGTTTGCGCAAAAGTTATAACGTCTACTAAATAGGGGATAGTTTTATGGCATTTTTATAAATTATTATGCATTGTGTTTTTTTTTTGTTTTTTTTACTAGTAATGGCGGCGATTATCAATATTTATTTATTTTTTTATAGTGACTGCGACATTATGGCAGACACTTTTGGCACTATTTTGGGACCCTTGTCATTGATACAGAGATCAGTGCTATAAAAATGCACTGATTACCAACGTGCATACACACAAACGTTCCGGCGCACACCCAGCTTATTTTAGCTATGAAGGCAATGCATGCAGTGTTTCCAGAAGGCAGCTGTGGGACACAGAGCAGGCTCTGAACAGACACTTTCAGCAGTTCATTTCTCCTTACCTGGGTCATGTGAGTCACCAAGTGTTGCTTGGCAGGCTGTGGTGCTTAGTCGGTTTGTTACATAGGGGCTCCCTTCTGAAGTGTGTTGAATCTACACCCAAGCACTCTGTGGCCATTAAATGTCTTCTAAAAAAAGATGCGGGACAAACACTAAAGGGAAGGGCACATCTATGTCATCAGTAGTTCCTGATGAACCTAGTCGTATCCCTGGTGTTGTATCCCCTGAAAGGCCAGAGGCTTCCTTGAAATCTAAGCCGCTGCGCCTATCTGGTATTGTCCACAGTCAATGCTTCTGTTTTACCCTTCATCACTAAAGATTAAGTGTCAATAAATGTGGACTTTAGACGGTACAGGTAGATATAGTAAAAATACTATGGGTATGTTTATTCATAAAAATAGAAAATTTACAGAACAAGAAATAATAAAATACTTTGTGAACATGATACTTATAATAACGACATATTATTCACAGTGCATACATAGAAGAAGTTTCATACAAGTTCGTACTAGTGCATGTATGTTACTAAAATAGAAATCATACAGCACCAGAAATAATATAACACAAACTTATAGATCCTTAGAGCTGCGTTGAATATGCGGAGTGATGGGGGTTACTCAACATGTTTCGCGTTGAAAAAACGCTTCCTCAGGAGTATGATGGTCTAATAGTACATGAAATATAACACGAACAAGAAAACATCAAAAAACATTTCAGTTAGTACAGATATTGAAACATAACAGATCAGTACAGAACACATGTGTGAAAAATAAAAACTGCTGAAAAAATTGCTGGTAGCGTGTGATAGACCAAAGAACCCCTCCAAAAAAGGGGGGAACAAAGAACACCCAGAATAGTGAGAGTAAAGAAAAGAAAGATAATGATGTAGGGCAGAATGGGAATGATGAAATAGATAGGATCAATATGTAAACTTACAAGTCCAATAAGTCTCAGCAGGAGTGTTTAAAACAAACCATCGACAGTAGTAATGTGGCATATATAGTGATGTTACCTTGCCCGCCTGGTAGGCTGTTGACAGGTAATTTTAAAACATCTGAAAAATACAAAATGGAAAGAAAGACCATTGCCCTAATGACATAAGGTTGGTGCAGTTGACAGTGAAAAGGATGAGGGGGTGGAGGGGAAGGGGGATGTAGTAGTAGTCCTCCAAAGAGATGAAGTCAGAGCAATTAATAGTAAATAAGGATGAGATAATCAAAATGAAAAAAAATCTCACCAAAATATATACATGTAGAAAACTTTGGGCGGGTGCATAAAAGTATATAGGTAAAAAACGATTTATATAGGACGACAATAAATACTCCACAAAAGGTCCCAATGTCGAAACCAGGATTGATAGCCAGCGAATCTGAATAGCTTGTAGGCTAGAGAGTAATATAGAAAAAATAAAAAGTACTATATGTAAAGGATGGTATGATGATATGCATAGTACATAACCCAACCTCACCCTTCGCTTCAAAAAGCAAAGGGAAAAGGAGAGGGAGGTAAGGGGAAAAAAAAGGACTAAAAAGGTCCAATAGGTAATCCTATAATAAGGGCAGATAATAACAGAAAATCTCAGAGGTAAGGTTGGGAAAGTATGTACTACCTTAATATCAAACAGAGCCTGGAAAACCGGTCCGAACGGGAGCCCACAGGAGTATATGGTGTCAGTGTCGCACCAAACATGTGCAGCAATGGAGCCATGGAGTCAGCTGTCTTAAAAAGGGGAGCCCACAGGAGTATATGGTGTCAGTGTCGCACCAAAGGCAACGCCACCTTTTTAAGACAGCTAACGCCATGGCTCCATTGCTGCACATGTTTGGTGCGACACTGACACCATATACTCCTGTGGGCTCCTGTTCGGACCGGTTTTCCAGGCTCTGTTTGATATTAGGTAGTACATACTTTCCCAACCTTACCTCTTTGAGATTTTCTGTTATTATCTGCCCTTATTATAGATTACCTATTGGACCTTGTTAGCCCTTTTTTTTTTTCTTTCCTCCCTCTCCTTTTCCCTTTTTTGTTTTTTGAAGCTAAGGGTGAGGTTGGGTTATGTACTATGCATATCATCATGCCATCCTTTACATATAGATTTTTTTCTTTTTTCTATATTACTCTCTAGCCTACAAGCTATTCAGATTCGCTAGCTATCAATCCTGGTTTCGACATTGGGACCTTTTTGTGGAGTATTTCTTGTCGCCCTATATAAATCGTTTTTTACCTATATACTTTTATGCACCAGCCCAAAGTTTTTTTCCATGTATATATTTTGGTGAGTTTTTTTTTTTTTCTTCATTTAGATTATTATCTCATCCTTCTTTACTATTAATTGTTCTGACTTCATCTCTTTGGAGGACTACTACCTCCCCTTTCCCCCTCCCCACCACCCCCTTGTCCTTTTCATTATCAACTGCATCAACCTTATGTCATTAGGGCAATGGTCTTTCTTTGCATTTTGTATTTTTCAGATGTTTTAAAATTACCTGTCAACAGCCTACCAGGCGGGCAAGGTAACATCACTATATATGCCACATTACTACTGTCGATGGTTTGTTTTAAACACTCCTGCTGAGACTTATTGGACTCGTAAGTTTACATATTGATCCTATCTATTTCATCATTCCCATTCTGCCCTACATCATTATCTTTCTTTTCTTTACTCTCATCTTTCTGGGTGTTCTTTGTTCCCCCCTTTTTTGGAGGGGGTTCTTTGGTCTATCACACGCTACCAGCAATTTTTTCAGCAATTTTTTTTATTTTTCACACGTGTTCTGTACTGATCGGTTATGTTTCAATATCTGTACTAACTGAAATGTTTTTTGATGTTTTCTTGTTCGTGTTATATTTAATGTACTATTAGACTGTTATACTCCTGAGGAAGCATTTTTCAATGCGAAACATGTTGAGTAACCCCCATCACTCTGCATATTCAACGCAGCTCTAAGGATCTATAAGTTTGTGTTATATTATTTCTGGTGCTGTATGATTTCTATTTTAGTAACATACATGCACTAGTACGAACTTGTATGAAACGTCTGTGTATGCACTGTGAATAATATGCCGTTATTATAAGTATCATGTTCACAAAGTATTGTTTATTTCTTCTGTAAATTTTCTATTTTTGTGAGTAAACATTCCCTTGGTATTTTTACTATATCTACCTGTACCGTCTAAAGTCCACATTTATTAGCCCAGTTCTTGGTTACAAATTATCGGGATGTTGGTACATATATTGGCATTCACATTGGTAGTCGCCCTGTGTTTTATGCAAAAAAATAAAAATAAAAATTTAAGCAATATCTAACTATAAAGATTAAGTGTCCTCAGCCCTAGCCGGGTTAGAGCACAGGATTGCTGGCATTATTGCCTTCATTCTGCAGGGTGGCAGGAAGCATGACAGATCCCTGGAGTCTCATAGTTTGAAGCAGGAATGGGTTGAGAATGGGCAAGAGCTAAAAAGCTCAGGATTCAGTGGAGTGCCCAGCAGATGAGTATGCTTTGGAGCAACCTGGACAAAGAAAGATCCAGTTGATATCTGCCTCTGTCGTAGAGGCTTTCATCTTAACTCTGCCTTTAAGTTGCCTGAGGCCTCTTCAGGCAGCACAGGCTTCCCCCCTACACTCCCTGTTAGAACAGACAGTGTATGCTGATTTAGAAAATCCTGGCAGGATTTTGTTCCTCTTAAGGGGGTTTCCCTTTTTATATCCCATGGATCAAAGGTTTGTTAAGAAATGGAGCATGCCAGCCATAGATGCAGCTGTCTTTTCCTTAAACAAGAACTTAACTTATCCGGTGAATAATGTACAGGGCTTGAAGGACCCTGTTGACAAGAAATTGGAGTAACTGTTAAACTTCCTTTTCTTTGGCCAGTTCAGCAATTCAGCCAGCTGTTGCAGCAATTAGTATCTGCCATATTCTTAAAGGATCAGGGAAGACAACCAGGCTAAGGCTGGGTTCACACTACGATTTTCCCATCCGTCAGCCGCATACGATTTATATGAAAAAACGTATGCGGCTGAAACAGATTGAACCGTACGTAAACGTATGCGTTTATAAAACGTATACGGTTTCAAAAAGTGCGTACGGTTCCATCCGGTTTTGATTAAAAAAACGCATACGTTTTTGGAATTAGTGTCATTTAATAAAAAAAGATTTTCTTGTTTTGAAAATGCGCATGCGCAGACGAAAAACGCATACGGTTTATACGTATGGAACCGCACATATGTGCGTTTTCCATTGACCTTAATGTTAAAAAAAACGTATGCGTTTGCCATACGGTTTCAAAAACTGACTCAAAACCGTGGTCGAACACGGTTTTGTGTACTGTTAAAAAACGTTTTGCCAGCAAATCGTACGCACCCGGATGCATCTGAGTGCATACGATTTGCAATGCATTGTCTATGTATGCGTTTTCCCGTACGGGCCCGTACGTTTTCAAAACTGAAATCGTATGCGGCTGACGGACGGGAAAATCGTAGTGTGAACCCAGCCTTAATCAGAAGGATGATCTGCCTGAAAGTAAGACAGATATTCCTTGAGCGCTGTGTTTTGCTGTTGATGCCTTTAAAAAGGGATTTAATACAGCAGGTTCTTCATTGGCTCTTTTGACTTTTACAGGTGCAATGGCTTTTGTGGCTTAAGAACTGGTCAGCCAAGCTTCCTTATGAAAAGCTATTGCCAGGTTTACATTATTTAGTGCATCAAGGAGTGATCGTACAGATTCCTGTATCCGAAGGAGCGAACCTGTTTTACAGTTAAACTCCAAACGGGGTCACAGGGCCCATTTTTTTTTTGGACCTAAGATCCCTGAACCAGTATCTACTAATCCAATTCTTTTCAGAGTTTGTCTGCTCAGTTACAGCCTCGTTCCAGATGGAAGACTTTTTTTTAGCCTTTCGATATAAAGGATGTGTATTTACACGTACCTATCTCTCAGCCTCATCAGAGTTTCAGTAGAGGAATGTCATTTTCAGTTTGTGGCTTTTACCCTTTAGGCTTGCTATAGTTCCCCGGGTGTTCACAAAGGTTCTAGCACCAGTACTGAATCTTTTAAGGGTCCAAGGGATTTTGGTGCTCAGGTATCTGGACGACCTCCTGCTCAGAGATCACTCACTACAGGGTATAGAACAGAGCATTGTACAGTGCAGTATTGGAAAGCTTAGGCTGAATCGTAAATGCCGAAAGGTCTACCTTGAAACCAGCTCAAGGTCTAAAGTATTTAGGTCCGATCCTAGATACGGTCCAAGAAATAGTATTCTTGTCTCCCTCAGGGAATTGTGCCCTGAATAATCGGGTGCGTCAGGTAAGGGGCACCAGACAACCCTCCAATCTGCTCTGTATGATTCTTCTAGGGCAGAAGGTATCCTCCGAGGTGGTGCCCTATGCCCTGTTCCATTCCAGTTTTGCACTCCTGTGACCCGTTTTCAGCAAAGAGCGGAATGAAGCCATCTCTCTGCTGACATCACAGATTTTTCAATCCAGGCACCACATTATCCTGACTACAGAGTCTGTATTCGCCAGGTGCCTGGACTGATGCCCGTCTCATCCTTTCAGCGACCCGCTCAGAGCCTAAGACGGCAGCTCTGCCCCCTCCACAGCTCGGCACTCCAATGGGCGAGAACAAAGAGCTGTGACTGACAGTCTGCAGCTCTTTGCTCAGGGAGCTCTGAAAACTGAGCGATTAGCGATGTGTAGAAGCGCCTGGGGGACAGATGCTGCATTTACCTTAGTAAGTATGATGGGGGGGGGGGGGGGGGAATATATTTACATCTCTTTTAAGTGGGCGATTTTAAATTATCTGCCCTCATCACCAAACGATATGTCTGGTGGAAATCCAATACAGCTCACCACCCAAATAACACCATTCCTATAGTAAAGCATGGAGGTAGCAATATCCTGTTATGGGGATGCTGCTATGCAGCAGGGACAGGAGCACTTGTCGGGATATTAGAAAAATTTATGGGGCAAAATACTGTCAAGTTCTTGAGGAAAATCTGCTGCCCTCTGCCAGAAAGTTATCAATGGGAGGTTTTCTTTCCAACATGACAATAACCCAAAGCGCAGCAAAAATTGCCACACAGTGGTTAAAGTAGAAAATGGTCAATGTCCTTGCATGGCCTAGTTGGAGTCCAGATTTTAACCACATTGAAAATCTGTGGAATTACTTAAAGACTGCAGTCCACAGTCACCATTAAATGTACCTGAACGTGAGCAGTTCTGCAAAGAAGAGTGGGCAAATATTGCAGTCTAGAGACATATCCCAACAGACTAAAGGCTGTAAAGCAAAAGGTGGTTCAACAAAATACTGACACAAGGGGGTGATCCTTTTTGCAACTCAGTGATTCGGTTTTTCTTTTATGTATTTCATTTTTTCTGACATGTTGGTGTTTATCTTTCAGTTGTATATTATAAGTTGAGTAAATACAGCTGGATAAAACAAAAACGGTGGCTGTCTTCATTTAAGGCTGCAATGCAACAAAATACGATTATTTCAAAGGGGGTGATTCTTTTTAATACCCACTGTACGTAGGGTAAATGTAGAGGAGCTTGAGTCTAAATTGTCTAAATTATTCGTCTTTCTGAAAATCGTGTATAAAGATCCGTAGACCCGTTTGGGCCTTTTTCACGCTAGGCTTTAACGCCAGTCTTGCTAGTGTTTTGGCATCTTCTTTTTTTTTCATCCTTTAAAGGCCTAGCATATGTGGCCCTGTACACACAGGTGTTTATAGGCATATTAGAAGAGAAGCATTTGGAGGCTGAAAAAAACCAAATCACCCCATCACCAGTGCTTTTAGCAGAGGAACGTTTTGGGTAGAGCAAACGGAGCACGCATATGCACCTTAATAATTTTAATGGACAGAATAAATGAATATTCTGGCCAATAGAAAGCATTAATGAGCATAAAATCGTGCAATATGCAGCTTCTAATGCATTTTTTAAACAGCTTTCCTCCCGTGGGGAAAAAAAAGGCATTCAGAGGAGCTGAGCAAACACATTGTGTGCCTGAGGCCTTATATTGTCTTTCATTGAATGTATCTGCCTTTTTATAGTTGTCAAAAAATTAAATCTCCATTTTACTTTTGTTAAAAATAATTCTTTATTAAAACGGTTGCAAAGTCACAAATGATTGGTCTACTACATTTTTATTTCACATATTCGATTTTTGTATTCTCAAGCTAAGTTTGTTCTTTCCATTGCTCATACATAACTGTTAACCATTCTACTTTAGGCTGTGAATTTAAAAGTTGTACCTTACCATCCCTGTAAAAGAAACATGGCTGCACACTCATTGGGCTCTCGGCAAAGAACAGAAGATGTGCTCCAAGCTTCAGGGGAAGCTCAGGATTTTAAAACTCTTCTATTGTCACAGCCTGTACTTGAAGGCTTGGAGGCTGCAGGATTCACCAAACCATCTCCAGTACAGAGCAAAGCTATACCACTTGGGAGATGTGGACTAGGTGAGTTGGTAAATGAAAGCTTTGAGATATACAAACGTGAACAAATTTCTGTTTGAAAAAAACAAAACAAAATTGTAATTGAAACAACTTTAAAACTGGTTTAAAACCTGTCTTGAAGCTTGCCTGAAAGCCTGCTAGCAGTTTGCTTAAAGTGGCATTCAACACTCCCATTAGGATGTTGTTTCTCTTAGACCCAAAACCGAGGGCTGAGGTTTCCCCCTAAGTTGGGTCGCAGGTCATTCCTCCTTACCTGACGGAGTTGTCAGTTTGCAGGAGGTTGGTGGTCAGGTCTCCCGCTGTGCGCCGTTGGCCCAAACCCCTGTGACTAAAGGGTCGTGCGGTGGTAGGGAGCAGTGTCTATTTTGGTTGAGAAGAGAAGAGCTCCATCATCCCAGGAAGGAAATTATGCCTGGGAGGCCAATGTCCAGCCCTGGCATTGGCTTGCATGCCCAGGAATGCAGACATGTGGGTGACCAAGTTACTAGATCATGTGTCATGTTTTGTCATGTAAGTCCAAACAGGTCATAGACCACTTGGAGGTGATTGGAAGGGCGGTGGCCTACTTGGCAGATGCTGCAGTTGAAACAGTACATGCAACTGCAAAGTCTGCTGGCCTCCTAAACTCTGCCAGTAGGGCCTTGTGGGTTAAGACCTGGAATGGGGATCACACGTCAAAGACGCGGTTATGCAGCCTACCATTCAAGGGCTCCCTACTCTTTTTGCACAGGTTTAGACCAGGCCCTATCTAAGCCTACAGAGAAGGGCAAGATGTTTCCCATTAAACCTAAAAGAAAGATGAGGGCATTTTTTTTTTTTTTTGGAGGTTCCCCAGGTTAATAACTGGTTCAGGAATAAGAAGGAAGGCAAGAAATGGTGTGTCGGCTGGTCCCATCTCGGACCAAGGTCTATCTAGAGTTCCTAGTGAATTTAGTGTCTCAGAAGTTGGTACTGCCCCAACAGAAGGTAGAGGGCCTGATAGGAGCAGTTTCAACCCTCCTTGAACCCAGAGAGGACTCCTGAAGGTACATTATGAGAGTGCTCAGGTTAATGACAGCTTGCGTTCTGGCGGTACCCTGGACCCAGCTCCACTCCAGTATTCTCCCAGGGATTCCTGCTCTCCTCCTGGGATGGAAAAAGGGGAACTTTAGACAAGAAGGATTCCATTCCAGGGAAGGTAAGTCACTACAGTGGCTCAATCCTCAGTGGTTTGGGAGGTCACATTTGGACCCAGCTTCAACCTTTTAGAGTGACAACCGATACAAGCATCGGGGGTGGGGGGTGTTGCGTCTGGAACAAGGTTCAGAGGGGCTCTTCCTCCATCTTCAGGGAACTCCTGGCGGTCAGGGAAGCCCTAAGAGCGTTCGACGAGAGGAGCAGGGGAAGAAAGATCCAGATCCTTTCCGACCAATGTGATGACGATGGCTTTTTTTTTTTGAACCACCAAGGAGGAACCAGGTCTTGCACTCATGGGCTTAACTCAGCAACTCCTAGAGTGGGCGGAACAGAGAATCTCCTCAATCTCGGCAGCTTACATATGAAGGGTCTACAGTGTAGTAGCCGATAAACCAGGGGGGGTGGGAGCTAAATCCCAAGGTGTTCTCTCATGTGCCGACACGCCAGAGAGAGATCTTTGCTCGCAGAGGAAACAGAAGGGTGAGGAGATTGTTTTTCCTGTCCAGAGAGAAAGGGTCCGAGGAGGTGGACATGTATGTTGACCCAGGACTGTAAGTTTGTTCGACCTAGCCTATGCCTTCCTCCTTGGCTCTGATCCCAAGAAGAATACAGAAGCCGAGTCAGTCAGGCTGTAGACTGATTCTGGGAAATTGGACGGTATTTCACCCCCCCCCCCCCCACAGCGCTTACCGGGATGGCAGGACCTTTTCTTACAGGGTCTGGTTTGCCACCCGAACCCTAGGCAGCTAGGGAGAGGATGTCCCCGGTGCAAATGAGTAAATTTCCTGCATGTGTGCCCATTAGCAAGAGTCGGTGATTTTCACCAGCAACCACGCCAGACTGATCACCTGAGTGAGTCTTTAATCTGAATGGTATAACGAATACTAACTTTTTTTATTTTACTAAATTGTAGATTTAATAGTGCAGGCCAAGTCAGGGACAGGAAAAACATGCGTCTTCTCAACGGTGGCGTTAGATTCTCTGATTATGGAAAATACTGCTACACAGGTATGCTTTTCCTGCATTCCTATTTTATATGTGTATGTTGGTTTGTATCTGTATTTTAATTACATTTATTTAATAAACATGTCCTTTGTTTTTTAGATCCTAATTTTGGCACCTACAAGGGAAATTGCAGTTCAGATCCATTCAGTGATTATTACTATAGGTAGCCGTATGGAAGGGCTGGAGTGTCATGTATTTATCGGAGGGACTCCACTGCCTCAGGACAAAGCAAAGCTGAAGAAATGCCACATAGCCGTAGGCTCCCCTGGTATTACATTTTTAAAATATACTAAATATTACTCTGAATCCATACTTATAGTTGTGTATGCATTTCTAAAATAGTAGATCTACAATATCCCCCGTTATTCTATTTTAATTCTTTGTCATCAAAGACAAGCTAACACATTGTGGTCAGCACTTCTGCCTTCCAGCACTGGGGATCTTGCCCCTTGTCAGGACACTGTCTGCATAGAGTTTGCACTTATTCCATGTGCTTGTATGGGTTTCCCCTTGGGGCTCCAGTTTCTTCCCACCCTCAAAAGCCGTCCTGAAAGGTAAATTGGATCCTGTCTCAACTGGCCTTATATTCTACTTGGCAAGCCCAATATGGCGGTCTCAGCATCTTGTCAAACAGCAAATAACGTGCTTTGAGTCCCCACAAAGAAAATCTCTCCCCCCTCCTGGCGTGGAATTTTCTTCTTTCCGGGAATTTTCTTTTCTTGCACATGCGCATTTCTTTTTCAAGTACATTTCTCACACAATTCTACCATTATTGATTAGAAAATCCTATGTTTTTTTCAAAAAATTTTCAACATGCCCAATTACTTAAATTTGATGGCCGCCCGAAAATCGTCTGTTTCTGCAGCCCACTAATGGTGCGGAATTCGGACGAAAATTCTGAGACAAGAATCTCAAAAGGCCATTTTTTCGAAATTTGACCCAACGCAAAAATGTATTCATTGAACTAAATTTAATGTATATTCAGTATTGCTAAACTGAAATAGACACTTAGGGCCCTTTCACACTGGTGCGTTTTCCCCGCGTTTTTGCTACGTTTTCGCGGTAAAAATAGTGCTATTAAAACGCCCCCCATGCCCCCCTCCATTGAAATGAATTAAAAACGCGGTAAAATCGCAACAATCGATTTTACCGCGTTTTCACCAAGTTTTTTAATTCATTTCAATGGGGAGCGTTTTATGAGCGTTTTAATAGTGCTAGTTTTACCGCGAAAACCCGGCAAAAACGCACCAGTGTGAAAGGACCCTAAAGGCCCCATGCACACGAGAAGCAAATGCAAACACATCTGAACTTGCATTTTCAAAAGCAAAAACCGGCGTTTAAAACGCCAGTTTTTGCCGCGGATTTCGTGGCGTTTTACCGCGTTTGCGGCTATCGGCGTTTATAGCACAGACATTGTAGACCCTCCCAAAGCTCTGAAAGCTATATATTTTTAACTATTTGTGCCATTTTCAACAGAGAGAGCAGCAGCAGCAGACTTTCGTATTCAGACTTGCATACTTTCATTTGATTCTTCTTTTTTGAAATGGATCCCATATTGAATATATGCCAAGAAATTGTCCATACGTTGCTCTTGCTAAGGCTTCAACGCCGTCGCAAACTACGGGAGAGATCCGTTGGCAGAGCTCGTCACTATTGGACCCATCCGTTGATGGCACAGAGATTTTCAGTTGGCTATTTTACCAATATGTATGTCCAGCTGCGTACTTATCCAGAGAAATTTTAAAAAATTATCAAATTTTTCAATTTCACATTTTTCAAATTCTGAAGTACGAAAATTGAAAATTTTCTAATTTTTTAATTTTCGAAATTTGGAAATTCAAATTTTTTTTTTCAAAAATCGAATTGTTCAAATTGCGAATGAAATTTCGAAAAATTTGAATTTCTAAATTTCGAAAATTGAAAAATTTAGAATTTCAAATTTTTCAATTTTCGTATTTCAGAAATTGAAAAATTCGAAAATTGAAAAATTCTATATTTGATTGTCCACTTGCCACGTCACCTGCCACGAGTTGTGGATTGTCCACTTGCCATGTCACCTGGCCACGTCACCTGCCACAAGTTGTGGATTGTCCACCTGTCACATCACCTGGCCACGTCACCTGCCACAAGTTGTGGATTGTACACAATGCAATGCAAGCAATTACAGTTGTTTATGTTTTTTTAATGTTTTTTCATCATTTGCCATCATTTTTGAGATTTCTAATGTAAAAAAATAGGTCACCTTTAAAAACGCCTATAAACGAAATCGCGGCAAAACGCAGTGTTTTGTCGCGATTTGCGTCTGAAATGCGAAAACGCCAAAAGCATCTGAACCAATTTTTTTGCTTCCGAAAAAACGAGCCTAAACCCAACTGCTTTAAAACGCAAAATAACGTGAATGTGTGCATGGACACATAGGGTAACATTAAATGTGTTCAGGGGCAGTTGAAAAAAATGCCCAAATGCCTCTGAACTCGAGTTTACCAGCGTCTCGTGTGCATGGGGCCTAAAGCAAGCGCTAGCCAAACCAAAACTTTAGGTACAAAAAAAAATCTTAATAAAAAGTAAACAAACAGATATTGCTGCCCACACCACACAAGTAAAAATAAATCTAAGTGCAGAGTAACAATATAAACAAGTCCAATACAATGAGCAATTGAACAAAATTAATTACACCATAAATTAAACAAGCCTCATAAAGTGAAGTCCATATATTAATCTCAAAAAGTCTTTCATCAAATTTATTTTGTTTGACACATTTCATACGTAATCCCCAATATAGTTCAGTATGTGCTCCACCACAGTGCCCACCACCTGTCAATTCAGCCACTAACCTCACGGTTTGACCCACTCGGGTAAGGTCATAAGCGCTTTCTCAGCCACACTGTGTTGAAAATCTGCAGCAGTCCCTCAAATAGCCTCAGATTGTTCATTCATCCATGGTCGGATTCAACATGTAGCACATCATACCAGGAAGTAAATAAACCCCCGATCATTTAAAAAGCCTTAAAGATTCAGTAGTGTGAATTGGATACAGGCTACTCCGCATCCATTTGGCATAGCAGGAGATTGTGACCGGATCTCCATGGAGACGGTTCACACATCTCTGCAGCGGTTCCGGTGCGAAATGCGCAGGAGCCCTGCACATCTTTTGGTCCGTTTTCATGTCCGAATTCAGCCCAAAATTCAGGCTGAAATGGTGAATGGAGACGCTCTGGACTCGTGCTATGAGCCGCTGCGTGTTCTAGTGTGCACCCGGCCTAAAACTACAAGACTCGCAAAACAAATGCACTCAAAAATCCAGCACACAAGATGATTTTCCTTTTTATTTGGCGTGATGTGCTACATCTTATATCCAACCATAGATGGATGAGCTGCACTTTGGAATTCTTTTTACTTGAAATAGATTCTTGGGTTATTTTAAATGCTTCTTTTGTACTAATAAAGTCAAACTTATGCTGGCAATAGGGTCTTACATGAACGTGTCTTTTTTTTCTTTTTCTTGTTGCAGGCCGAATAAAACAATTGATAGAAATTGGCTTCCTTAACACAGCCAGTATTCGTCTTTTCATTCTTGATGAAGCAGATAAACTTCTAGAAGTAGGGAGCTTCCAGGAACAAATTAAGTAGGAACTGTACAATTTATACATTTGCGTTTTAACATACAAGTGAATTTTATTTTATTTTTTAATTAATGTTTTTTTTTATCAGCTGGATTTATTCATCACTTCCAGCTAACAAGCAAATGCTGGCAGTTTCAGCAACATACCCAGAATTCTTGGCAAGAGCACTAACCACGTACATGCGGGAGCCAGTGTTTGTCAGATTAAATGCAACTGACCCTAGTCTTCTTGGTACGTTAAATAGCAAAGACTGAACTGAAACTAATGTGTATTGGAGTCTGATTTTTGTCCTTTATTTCTCTGGTTTAGGGTTAAAGCAATATTATAAGGTGGTAAATTCATACCCACTTCCGCACAAGACCTTTGAAGAGAAAGTACAACATTTGCAAGAACTGTTCAGCAGAATTCCTTTTAACCAAGCTTTAGTGTTCTCTAATCTTCATACCAGGTAACTTTTTAATGTTTTTCTCTTTCAATATCAATGAACAAGACAGTCTACCAAAGCATTAAGATGAGGTATCCCTTTGACACTCTTGGGTTGATTTACACTTTGCACTGCAAATTAAGTCACTGTAGATCTGGAAGAGGGGGCATGCAAGAAAAAAAATGGCAGCATTTTTATTTGCACGTAATGGGATGATAGAAATCAGCAGAGCGTCGCCCTCAGATCAGAGCGTCGCCCTCAGATTTACAGCATTTACTGCACTTCCAGTGGAAAGTGGATTTGCCTTTAGTAAATAACCCACTATGTCACTACTGCCACACTGGAAGATTCCTAATGAGAGAAGGCAGAGCAATGACTTCAAAACGAATTCACAGTCTGTACAGGGTCATTTAGACCTGGCTTTGTAGTGTGGCAGTGGTGTCTGGGTAATAAGACTGTCTAAATAGTATAAAATGCAAAGTATAAAATCTCATCACAGATAATATAATTCATATATATGTATTTCAGTAGTTAATTTTTTACCTTTGTTACCATGCATGTGAATTGAACTTTCTCTATCCTTTATTGCAGGACATGGGGATTTAGAAACAGTTGGGTTATATCATTGCTATAGGAGTTTGGAGCGCTGGTAAAGAATCATAAGCCAGCCCCTGTCAAACTAAAACAAGCAGGATTCAAGCCATAACAGTGTGCAGTACCGCGTTTGGCCTGAGGTGGGGGGGGGGGCACCAGAGCCAAATGGCGCCAATCGGAAATTGCCGGAAAGGCCTGAGGACAGCTCAGCTGACCTTGGGAATAGAGTCTTGCCGAGGTGTCCTCGGGCCTTTCCGGACGTTTCCGACTCTCTCCGGCGCCCCCCACACCTCTAACCACATGTGGTATTGCATGCCATTTGAAGTCAATGCAGAACAAATTATTTTAATTTCCATATTTTTCATGACCCTGTACTTTATGACCACCCTAGTGTCATTTCCACTGTCCACACCTGTAAGCTATGGACAGATTGTACCTCTCAGGTGTCTAGTGTTGGTAGCAGTGTTTAGCTTTTGGGTGAGGCTGTTCATTTCAGGTTCTCCCTAAGGAAGTCCACATGCTGTTGATCAATGCACCTTTTCCCTCCTGTTCTTTGCCTTGAGGGCCATTAGGGAACTGTGGGAACTGGTCTCTCCTTCCCTGTGACTCGGTCTACTTCAAGTCCCCCCTTGAAATCTGAGAGCCTGGATTTCAGTTGAGATATCTGGACGGTCTCTCTACAAGGGATTATGTTAATGTACGAGGGGGGAGGTTGGGATAAAACACAATTGTGCTTTTGTGAATGAGAGCAGCAGCAGGCTGAAAGAACGGATATAGCTGCACTAACGTGGCATTTTTGAAGGTATGAATTTTACACCAATGGCCAATAATAGAGGATCAATCTTTTGTTGGTAATGAAGTATATCATAAAGAAAATGAGGTGTATGTGTATACTTTTAGGATAGGAAGCCCATTTCTTTCTCGTACATCACGGGACACAGAGCAGCATATTCATTACTATATGGGTTATATGGAGTACCTTCAGGTGTGGACACTGGCAATCTCAAACAGGAAGTCCCTCCCTATATAACCCCCTCCCATAGAGGAAGTACCTCAGTTTTTTCGCCAGTGTCTTAGGTGTTGGTCACGGAATAGCTTTGCTCCACATCCTTGGGATTAAGGGCGGGCTAACCGGATCTGTCCAAGGAGCCTCAGTGCCAAAGTGGACAGTACCCAGGCCCCGAACCGTGGGGTTTTGCCTATAATGCTCCTCTTTGGAGGGCTGGACCCTGGGCCCAGGACTTGGAGTTCGTAAAGACCATAAGTTCCTGTTTGCCAGGGTGCTATATAGGTCCAGGACAGTGGGTACCTTCATAGGACCCCAGGGCCTGAAGGTCTACTACGCTACCCACGGAGATGGGAGAAGATTGGACCGTTTTGCAAAACGTCCTGCGGCATGGAGCAGGTAAGAGGGGAGCCTGCGGGACTTGGTTCGACAGCAGGCTCTCCAGGGGAGATCTTAAGGGGGGTAGCCTGAGTATGCTCTGCATTGGCACCATGGTCACTATGTCTGATGGACAGGATGCCCTGAAATGTTTCCCCCCATCACTTGATCCCCCTACCTATCTATGTATGTTTGCTAGCTACCTGCTGCTCGCTGGTTGAAGATCTTTTTTTATAAAAAAAAAAAAACAGATCTGTCTCTAGGCTAAAGGGACTCCTTAGGGGCCTGTTTTAGCCTTACCTTGCTGGGATTCAAAATCTGCCGCCTAATGCGTCCTCCAACCTGCATTCCTGGGCCCCAGAGTGCGTCTCCTCCTGGGCTCTCCTCCCCCGACAGTCGCGTGCGTGCACGCGCGCATGCATATAGAAGATTTTCGCGCCGTTCGGGAGGGGGGGGGGGCGGGGAGCGTGACTGCAGTGTAGAGTGGGCGTGCCTTCAATTGCTGTTATACACAGCAGGCGCGTTCTTAGCTCAGTTCAAAGCTAAGCTGGAGAGAGAGGACGTAGAGCTGGCAGCACAGTGACTCCCGGTGGCGAGAAGGGGTACTACATGCTGGAGTCAGCTCCAATACTTTTTGTTAAGCCAAAATCCCCTTGGCAACAGGTTGAATGCTGGCAAACATGTTGGGGGTGGGGCTGTATGTGGTGAATAATATTATAAAATAAAGCATACTGAGCCCCACCGTTTTTGGACATTAGTGATCCTATTGTCCCCTAAACCTTATTTTTTTGTACTCCTGGCTATAACAGTCTGTTGTTGTAAGCGGAGTCCTTCGGTTTTGTATTATGGCTTCCAAGGGTTCAGGATCAAAACACACAAAAAAAAAAAAGAAAAGGCAAAGACAAAGGGGTTCCTCCTCTGGTTCTGATGATATGCCAATACTTTCCCCACAGGTTATTCCTATAGGGGTCACCCTGGATAAGCCATTAAGGGGGTCTGGTGCTGAGGCTGGCCCAGGTCGGCCCAACCCTGTGTTATCACAGAGGAGATGCTAGCCGTCACCCTAGGGGGGCTAGAGAAAAAAGGTTAACAGCTATGATCGCTGGCTCTTTTTCTGGCAAGAAGCGGACTAGATCCCCATCGCCAAAAGGGACAGAACCTAGAGGATCTACCACTGAAGAATCGTTTTCAGCCTCCCAGACGGAGAGTCTGTGGGTCCAGTCTTTGACAGACATGGTCCGCTCGGCATTTAATTTGCCATTTCCAGAGCCTCAGGTTCCTGCGGTATCCTCTTTGGGTTCTTTTAAAAGCGCCTTTAAGCAACGCAGCTTTTCCGGTCCATCCTCTGTTAGAGGAATTGGTTTTTCCAGGATTGGGACGACCGGACAGAATTTTTTCTGCCGCCTAAAGCTGACGAGAGGATAGTCTTTATGCACGTCTGCCAGGAAATATTTGTGCTTGCAGGCACTCTTTCCCCTGACCAAGTGCTCTTTAAAAGGGGCCCGGATGGCTCAGTCGGTAAAGCATCGGACTTTTGGTCTGAGGGTCCAGGGTTCAGGTCCCGGTTCGGGCACTGCTTTTCAACTACCCGTGAGGTCCTTGAGGCCACATCTCCCGGAAAGCGCCCGATCTCGTCTGATCTCGGAGGCTATGCAGGGTCGGGCCTGGTTAGTGCCTGGATGGGAGACCACCTGGAAGGTTTTCTGTTATTTACCCTATGGAAAATACATTTTTCTAAGAAAGGGGGCGCTCCCAACTGTGGACGCAGCCATCTCATGGGTGAATAAATCATTAACTGGCCTAAGGGGAAACATACAAATGTTTAAGGTCCCGGTCGATAAACGTTTAGAGACACTTTTTCCAGCATCCCTGGCTACAGCCAGCAGTGGCTGCAATTGGAGTTTTGTCAGGCGTTAAAGAACCAGACAAAACAGATGCTTAAGACATCCCTGCCCAATAGGCAGAGGAGTTATTGGATATTCCCAGAGCTCTGTGCTTTGCGGTAGAGGTTATAAAAAGACTCCATCCAGCAGGCGTCTCGTTGTCACTATTTTTAGTGCATATGAGAAGGCTCTTATGGTTGAAGAACTGGGCGGCCGAGCCCCATGTAAAAGACTGCTGGCAGGTTTGCCCTTCCATGGAAAGATCTGGATAAATACATTCAGACGGTTTCTAGTGGCAAAAGTACCCTTTTACCAGTCAAAAGAAGTTCCGGGGTCCTGCGTTTAAAAGGGCAGCTCCCCCCGGTTCCAGGGCCCTCAAATTCCAGGCAGTACGGACCTCCTGCGCGATCAAACTTTTAACAATGGATCGCAAGGACAGGCCTCTGGGGATCGGTCCCCGACAGAGGGGGTCCGATCATCTGTGGCCGCAGGCTACAGATTAGAATTTCTAAAATTTCCTCCACAAGGAAGGCCTCAATGCGGGCGGCATTGGATCACCTGCTTTACCAGGGCATAATGGTAGAGGTACCAGCCCAAGAACAGGGGCTAGGTTTCTATTCCAATCTGTTTGTCATACCAAGGCTCATCGGCAATGTCGGACCAATTTTGGACCTAAAAGGTTTAAATGCTTACCTAAGGGTTCGCTCTTTCCGGATAGAAGCCGTTCGGTCAGCAGCCGCCACACTCCAGAAGGATCTGGCTTCTATAGACATAAAGGATGGTTACCTTCATGTACCAGGTCTTTCAGCCACATCAAATATTTTTGTTTTTACACTTCGCAGTGATACAGCGTCACTTCCAATTCGTGGCGCCCCCCTTCGGGCTGGCTACGGCCCCCGGATATTCATGAAGGTCCTAGCTCCTATTCTAGTCAGTCTAAAGGATCCAAGGGATCTCGGTCCTAGCATACCTGGACGACCTCTTAATCATAAGATCACTCGCTTCCTTGGTGGAATGCGTAGTAGCCCTCATGGTTCAGTACCTCGAGAGGTTCGGCTGAGTCCTAAACCGGGGAAAGATCAGCATTTCAACCTACAAAGCAGTTGGAATATCTCGGCACGAGATTAGACACAGAACAGAAGATGGATGTTCCTGCCCCTGGTAAAGGTCGAGGCTATCAAAAGATTGATTCAGTTGGTTCTAAGCAAAAAAGAACCAACTATTCGCCTATGTATGCGATGGCCATGTTCGAGGCGATACCACACGCTTCCACACTCGTGTCCTACAGGCAGCAATTCTAGCAGCTTGGTTCTGCCCAGTGGTCTGGAAGGCTGGAGAGCGGTCTTGAACAAGTTCACTCGCCAACAAACTTGGGCAGAGGCGGAGAGGCAGCTGCCCATCAAGGTCGGGGAGTTCAGAGCGGCTCGGCTAGCCCTCCTGGCATAGACATCCAGATTACAGGGGTCCTCGGTGAGAAGTCATTCAGACAATGCCACAGCGGTGGCATATAGGTGAACCACCAAGGGGGAACCAAGAGTCAAGCCACTCAGAGTGAGAGGAGCTTGGTTTATCGGTGGGCAGAGGTTTATGTACCCTGCATATCGGCGACATTCATTCCCGAGGTGGACAACCTGCAGGCGTACTTCCTAAGTCGCCAAACCCTGTCGCCGGGGGAGTGGTCTCTGCATCCACAAGTTTTTTCAGACAATCTGCCAGAAGTGGGGAGTGCCAGACGTGGAGGTCATGGCATCAGGATTCAACAAGAAGCTAGACAGGTTCATGTCTCGAACGAGGGACCCTATGGCCTGCGGAACCGATGTGTTGGTTTGCCCTTGGCATCAATCATAACTTCTATATGCATTTCCCCCACTGCAGTTACTACCCCGCCTGTGGCGCAGGATCATAGCACAGGCCGGTTATCCTGGTAGCCCCAGCTTGGTACCGGAGGGCATGGTACTCACTAGTCCTGAAATTGGCAGCGGGAGGCCCTTGGACTCTTCCTCTAGGGCCAGACCTACTCTCACAAGGCCCGATCCTCCACCCTGCATTACGGCGTCTAAATTTGACGGCCTGGCGGCTGAATCCCTGATTCTCAGGGGTAGAGGTCTGTCTAGGCAGGTAATCCCTACCCTCATTAAGGCTAGAAAGCCGGCCTCCAGGGTAATTTTGTTACAGGGTTTGGAGGGCCTACGTAGGCTGGTGTGAGGCTAAGAGATGGGTTTCCCGCAAGTATACCATTGATAGAGTATTACGTTTTCTCCAGCTAGGAGTGGATAAAGGCCTGGCATTAAGCACGATCTAGGGACAGATTTCAGCCTTATCAGTGTGGTTTCAGAGGCCGCTGGCCGCCCACTCGCTGGTTAAGATCTTCGTACAGGGAGTCTTGCGTGTTAATCCTCCGGTCAAATCATATGAGGTCAAATCACCACTTTGTCCATGGGACTTAAATCTTGTTCTGTCAACTCTACAGAAACAACCCCTTGAGCCGTTGGCTGAGGTACCTTTGGTTTTACTGACTAGAAAGTCGGTATTTCTGATCACCATAGTTTCGGCCAGGAGAGTATCGGAATTGGCAGCCTTATCTTGTAAGGAACCATATCTCATTTTACATAAGGATAGGGCGGGGTTCTGTCCTCATTCTTCCTTTCTACCAAAGGTTATATCCAGTTTCCACCTGAACCAGGATGTGGTACTTCCATCCTTCTTCCAAAACCCACCTCTAGAAAGGAGGGGTTGCTGCATACGTTGGATATTGTCAGGGCCATAAAGGCCTATCTTAAAGCTACAGAGAAGGTTCGGAAAACAGATGTGGTGTTCGTTTTACCGGAAGGGCCCAAGATGGGTCAGGCAGCTGCTTGATCCACCATCGCAAGATGGATTAAACAATTAATCGTTCAGGCCTGCGGTTTGAAGAGGTTGCCTCCTCCTTTGTCGGCAAAGGCCCATTCTACCAGGGCCATGGGCACCTCCTGGGCAGCACATCATCAGATCTCTATGGCTCGAATATGCAAGGCAGCAACGTGGTCGTCAGTCCACATGTTTACAAAATTTTATCAATTGGACGTAAGAAGGAATGCGGATACAGCCTTTGGGCAGTCAGTACTACAGGCCGCGATTCAAGCTCCTCAGGATCTGAGTGGGGCTCCCTTGACTTGATTTGAGATTTACATTTCTTGTTTAAGTTGGATTTACTAGTATTTGAGTATACCTCTAAATTAAATCCTTTTTTGGAAGATGTCTCCCTCCCCTCATTAAAGCATTGCTTTCGGACATCCCATATAGTAATGAATATGCTGCTCTGTGTCCCGTGATGTACGAGAAAGAAAAAGATTTTTTAATACAGCTTACCTGTAAAATCTTTTTCTTGGAGTACATCACGGGACACAGAGCTCCCACCCCTCTTTTGGGGAACATTTTGGGAGGCATACTGCTTGCTACAAAACTGAGGTACTTCCTCTATGGGAGGGGGTTATATAGGGAGGGACTTCCTGTTTGAGATTGCCAGTGTCCACACCTGAAGGTACTCCATATAACCCATATAGTAATGAATATGCTGCTCTGTGTTCGTGATGTACTCCAAGAAAAAGATTTTACAGGTAAGCTGTATTAAAAAATCTCTTTTTATTCTGTAGGAGAGCAGAAGATTGAAAGCTACCCCAGTTATGCTAATCTATTTATTTTATTAAGCCTGTCCCTATGATATAAAAGTATCAGATAAATAATCACTATCTTTAGGGAAAACTCTTCGAACAATTTGACTGGCCAATTATTGTGGTATGGTGTCATGCATCCAAGCCATTTGTTGGTCTCATATCTTCTTTGTACCTACTGGGCAATTTGACTTGCCAATTACCATGGGATGGTTACTTGCATCCAAGCCACTGGTTGGTCTCAGTCAAAACGAGCTCTCATAACTACATTAAAAAAAGAAGCTTATAACGGCTTATTCACCATCCCAATAGACCCTGTGACACCCCAAATTATCTCTACATGTTTCGCTCAATAAATTCATCAGGACTACCAGATAATACACCAGAATCAAAATAGTGGAAAAAACATATAAGGTCCTTGGTGGTAAAACGAAAATGGCATCCAATTGCCTACTTATAGATGGTGATTATTTATCTGATACTTCTATATCATAACAGGCTTAAAAGGCATATCGGATTAGCATTACTGAGGTATCTTTCTATCTTCTACTCGCCTATAGAATCAATATGCTTCCCATCCTATAAGTATACACGTACTGATTTGCTGCTGCTTTCTTTTCATTATATACTCTATCGCCTACAAAGATTCATCTTCTCTTTTTTGCCATTGGTGCGTAGGCATACGCACCTCCGTTTCTTGTCTTTCTAGTATAATTTACTTGCCCGCTTAAGAGAATTTTGAAAACTTTATAGTAGGCAATTTGCTTAGTAGTAATTTCTTTATCGTACATCACGGGACACAGAGCGCATAGCCATTACACATGGGTTATATGGGTACCTTCAGGTGATGGACACTGGTGTAATCAATTTCACAGGAAGTTTCCTCCCTATATAACCCCCTCCCACTGGGAGTGCTTCAGTTTTTTCGCCAGTGTCTTAGGTGTTGGTCACGTCTAGCTGTCCCTCGGAGGTCTCGGGACCCAGGATAGCTAGCCGGATCCGTCCGAAGTGCTTCAAAGCCAACGTGTACGGTACCCGGGCCCTGCTTGCGTGGGGTTTTGCCTATAATGCCTCTCCTTGGAGGGCTGGATTCTGGGCTCCAGTGCCTTAGTCTTTTCCAAGAACTAAACGCTACTGATGCCAGGATGCTATATAGGTCCAGGTGTGTGGGTTCCTTAACACAGGACCCCGGTCCCTGAAGGTCCAAGACAATACCCACGGAGATGGGGGAAGATTGGGCCTCTTGCATTTTGCAATACCCTGCGGTGTGGAGCAGGTAAGAGGGAGCCTGCGGGACTTGGTTCGACAGTAGGTATCCCCCTGGGGGTCCTGGGTCGGCTAATGGTATGCTTGTGCATCAGCCACTATCTCCACTATGTCTTTTGAGGCAGGATGGGATGTACTAATGTTTACCCAGATAACATGTAGGTATATGTATGCTTTTAAAGATATGTATTTGCTACTCCCCCCCAGATCTGCCTGTTAGCATGATACTGCAGCCCCACGTGCTATAAGGAGGAAATGCTGGCAAAACTCCTGTTTCTTAGGAAGCCTATGGGGACAGCTTCCTCTATGTGTGCACTACAATAAGATTGGTGTCTTGCCTGGTGTCTGTTGGGTTGCTAGCGCTGGTCCATGCTTCTCCTCTGCTTTCTGCTTCCTCCATGTTGGTTTCAGCGTGGGGGGGGGCGCGCGCGCGCGTGCACTCCGCCTATTACAGCGTCGGCGTGCGTGGGGGGGGCGGGCCAGCAGCGTCAGGTCTCAGTTAAAGCAGCAAAGCATTTCCTGGTTGGTCATTCCCTCCTGAGAGCAGAGGAGGCAGAGGACACAGAGCGCGCAGCTGAGCCATTTCTGGCTATACAGTGACACCTAGTGGTGGTTTGTGGATCTTCAGGTCTGGACTTAGCTCCATACTGACCAAAAAAAAAAAAAAAAGGGTTTTTTTCTTAAAGGGACTCAGCCTTAGATCTGGCAGTATCTGAGTCGGTGCAACCTTGGGCTCCAGCTAACGGGCATTGGTGTGGCAATACTCAAAGGACTTCCTCGGTATTGCCGCCTTCTCGGGCGTATGGAAATTTGGAAAAATTTTACCATAGCCTGTTCTTATTTAATGGTTCACTTCTAGCTACAACAGTTGGGTGTTGGCTTTAGGGGTGTCTCAAGGTTGTGCAATGGCTCCCAAGGGATCAGGACCAGCTAAGGCTGCAAAAGGTACCAAAAAACTAAAGAGGTCTCCGTCGGGGTCAGAGGATTTAGGCCAGGCTCCAGCGGTCCCACCCTCACCAGATAGACCACCGAACAGCATGTTGCAGGAGCCATTGAGGGTGCTAGGGGCAGAGGCCGCCCCCAATCAACCCATTCCCGTTTACGTTACGGAAGAAATGCTAGCGACCACCCTGGGTGGGCTAGAGGAAAGGTTAACTGCTTTAATTGCCCGCTCTTTGCCAGGTGGCAAGCGGGCTAGATCCCCGTCACCTAGATTGGTGTTTTCAGCTGCAGAGGTCCTCTCTTCGGAGGAATTGGACCCACAGGGGGATCAAGCGGACCCGAGTCCCGGCGGTTCAGACATTGAGGGTTCCACTGTAGATGAATTTTTTTCGGCTTCTCAAGCGGAGAGCCTGTGGATCCAGTCTCTGACAGATATGGTTCGCACTGCTTTTAAACTTCCAGTGTCAGAACAATTAGCCCCCGCGGTATCCTCTTTAGGTTCCTTGAAGGCACCGTTGAGTTGTGCGTCTTTTCCGGTTCACCCTCTTCTGGAGAGCGTGATTTTTCAGGATTGGGCTCGACCTGATAGGATTTTTTATCCCTCCTAAAAGGTTCACTATTCTCTATCCTATCCTCTACAAAAAGTTGGAGACCCTACTGAAGGCTTCTTTTACCACAGTAGGTGCCGTGGTTCAGCCAGCGGTGGCAGCCATTGGCGTTTGTCAGGCTTTAAAGGATCAGACTAAACAAATATTAAGGGACATACCGGCTCAGCAAGCTCGTGAATTGGCTGACCTCCCAAGGGCTCTCTGCTTTGCAGTAGATGCTATTAAGGACTCCATTCAACAGGCGTCCTGTTTATCTCTGCTTTTGGTTCATATGCGTCGCCTTTTGTGGCTGAAGAACCGGTCAGCAGAGGCACCCTGCAAAAGGCTTTTAGCAGGATTTCCCTTTCATGGTGGGAGACTATTCGGTGAAGACCTAGATAAATATATCCAGACCATATCAAGTGGTAAAAGTTCTTTCTTACCTGTCAAGAAGAGACCGCGTGGGCCCGCGTTTAAGCGACAGGCCTTCGCAGGCTCGGCCCCTTCAACTTCCCGTCAGTATCGACGGCCTCCCGGGCGTTCAGCATTTAATATCCGCCCACAAGGACAAGCCAAGGCAGGCAAGAGGCCATGGTCTCGCAAGCCGGTTAAACCAGTCATCAAGTCAGATTCATGAAGGGGCGCCCCCACTCTCTTGGGTGGGGGGAAGGCTTCGGTTTTTCTCCGAAGTGTGGGAGGCCAGAATTCCCGACTCTTGGGTACTGTCCGTGGTAGCCACGGGCTACAAGCTAGAGTTTCGGGAAGTCCCCCCTCCTCATTTTCTGGGATTCTACTCCAACCTTTTCATAATACCAAAACCCAATGGCGACGTCAGGCCTATCTTAGATCTCAAACGCCTAAATCGCTTTCTAAAGATTCAGACCTTTCGTATGGAGTCCATACGTTCGGTGGCAGCCAGCCTACATCAAGACGACTTTCTAGCATCTATAGACATAAAGGTTGCGTATCTGCACGTGCCGATCTACCCGGCACATCACAAGTTTCTTCGTTTTATGATAGATCACGTCATTACCAGTTCGTAGCCCTCCCTTTTGGGTTGGCAACAGCTCCGCGGGTATTCACAAAGGTGTTAGCCCCGGTGCTAGCCGTCCTAAGGACAGAAGGCATTTTGGTCCTGGCATACCTGGACGATCTTCTGGTTATCGACAGATCAGCTTCCAACCTCAATCATGCAGTAGTTCGCACAGTTCGGCATCTAGAGGAATTCGGGTGGATTGTGAACCAAGAAAAATCGATATTGCAACCCACAAAGCAGTTGGAATATCTAGGCCTTCGGCTAGATACAGACTGCCAGAGGATATTTTTACCTCAAGCAAAGGTCAGATCAATAACTCAAGCAGTTCAAGTGGTCTTAGGCAAGAAGAGGCCGACTATTCGCCTATGTATGCGACTGCTGGGGAAGATGGTGGCCGCCTTCGAGGCAGTGCCCTACGCCCAGATCCATACCAGATATCTCCAGGCAGCCATTCTCTCTGCTTGGAACAAGTCCATTCAGGCGTTAGATAGTCCGTTAGTTCTCTCCCCAGGGGTCCGGCGCAGCCTGTTCTGGTGGCTGGTCCCTCAAAATTTGTCAAAGGGGAAATCCTTTTGCCCCATCACGTGGAAGATAGTAGCCACAGATGCCAGCCTGCCAGCCAAGCAAGGGCAGTGGTCGGAGGCAGAAAAACTGCTTCCCATCAATATCCTAGAGATCAGAGCTGCTCGGCTGGCCCTGGTCGCCTGGACTCTTCCCCTTCAGGGTCTGCCAGTAAGGATACAGTCCGACAATGCCACTGCGGTGGCATACATAAACACCAGGGGGGCACGAGAAGCCTAGCGGCCCAAAGGGAAGTAAACCTGATTTTCTCATGGGCCGAAGCCCATGTACCCTGCATCTCGGCGGTGTTCATCCCAGGGATAGACAATTCTCGAGCAGATTTTTTGAGTCGTCAACAGTTGCTCCCGGGGGAGTGGTCTCTTCACCCCCAGGTATTCCAAGAGAATTGCCAAAGATTCGGAGTTCCAGATGTGGACATTATGGCAACGAGATCCAACAAAAAGTTGGACAAATTCATATCCCGAGCCAGGGATCCCTCGGCCTACGGGACCGATGCGTTGGTTTGCCCCTGGCACCAGTTTTCTCTCCTGTATGCGTTCCCTCCACTGCAGATGATTCCCCGCCTTCTACGGAGGATCAGGGTGGAGCGCAGGCCTGTGATCCTGGTGGCCCCAGCCTGGCCCAGGAGGGCTTGGTACGCACTCATCGTGAGGATGTCAGCCGGGGGTCGTGGCCGCTCCCCCTGCGCCCAGATCTGCTGTCTCAGGGCCCAATCTGCCACCCTGCTTCACAGCAGCTAAATTTGACGGCTTGGCAGCTGAATCCCTAATTCTTAAGGGCAGAGGCCTCTCAGCTCAGGTCATATCTACGTTGATTCAGGCTAGGAAACCAGTCTCTAGAAATATTTATTACAGAGTCTGGAGGACCTATGTGGAGTGGTGCGAGTCTCAAAAATGGCATCCTCGAAAGTTTTTTATTGACAGGATCTTGCGATTCCTCCAGGTTGGCGTTGACAAAGGGTTGGCTCTTAGTACTCTAAAGGGGCAGGGGTCGGCTTTATCGATATGGTTTCAAAGACCCTTGGCCACCCATTCGCTTATGAAAACCTTCTTGCAGGGGGTCTTGCATGTGAATCACCCTATTAGAGCTCCCCTCTGCCCCTGGAATTTAAATCTGGTCTTGTCAACTTTACAAAGGCAGCCGTTTGAACCTCTGACAGAAATCCCTCTTGTGCTACTAACCCGAAAGTTGGTTTTCTTGGTGGCTATGGCTTCGGCCAGAAGGGTTTCCGAGCTGGCAGCCTTGTCATGCAGGGAGCCATACCTTATTCTGCATAAGGACAGAGTGGTTCTGCGGCCTCAACCTTCTTTCCTTCCTAAGGTCATATCCAGTTTTCACTTGAATCAGGACCTAGTCCTACCATCCTTCTTTCCTACTCCCCAGTCCAGAGAGGAAAGACTGCTTCATACTTTGGACGTGGTTCGAGCCATGAGGGTCTATCTCAAGGCTACAGAGAAGATTCGGAAAACAGATGTGCTTTTTGTTCTTCCGGATGGCCCCAAGAAGGGTCAGCCGGCTGCCAAGTCTTCCTTGGCTAGGTGGATTAAGCAGCTGATTTTTCAGGCCTATGGTCTGAAGCACGTGCCACCTCCCTTATCAGTTAAAGCCCATTCTACGAGGGCCATGAGTGCCTCCTGGGCGGCACACCATCAGATCTCTATGGCACAGGTTTGCAAGGCGGCAACCTGGTCTTCCGTACATACGTTTACTAAATTTTATAAGTTGGACGTCGCAAAGGGTACGGACGCAGCATTTGGGCAGGCGGTCCTACGGGCAGCAGTATAGAAGCCTCTGGCCCGGGTCACGCCCCCTTTTTTCTGTTGGTGGAGCTACTTTACTTCCTGATAATTTTTTTGTTTGGCTATTCTTGGCCTTACGGTCTCCCTCCCTTCATAGAGCATTGCTTTAGGACATCCCATGTGTAATGGCTATGCGCTCTGTGTCCCGTGATGTACGATAAAGAAAAAAGGATTTTTAATAAACAGCTTACCTGTAAAATCCTTTTCTTGAAGTACATCACGGGACACAGAGCTCCCACCCCTCTTTTGGGGAACATTGTGTAACCTCGGAGGAATTGCTTGCTACAAAACTGAAGCACTCCCAGTGGGAGGGGGTTATATAGGGAGGAAACTTCATGTGAAATTGATTACACCAGTGTCCATCACCTGAAGGTACCCATATAACCCATGTGTAATGGCTTTGCGCTCTGTGTCCCGTGATGTACTTCAAGAAAAGGATTTTACAGGTAAGCTGTTTATTAAAAATCCTTTTTTTATGAATTTTACACTACAGTGATTCGGACGTAGCATAAACCTCACTAGAGGAACTTCTCTGCCTGGAGTTTTCTGTGAAGCATAAAAAGAGATTTGATGGCGGATTACACTGAAAAGCATTGGTGGAAATTGTAAAGTAATTTTTACTGACATAGGTGTGAAATTAAAAATCACTTTGTTATATTTTACAGAGCTCAACATTTGGCAGATATTCTTACAGCCAAGGGTTTCCCAGCTGTGTGTATATCAGGTAACACTGGATTATTTTGCCTTTACCTGAGTTAATAATTTCTCTGTTTTCAGCTGTATTTAAAACTGTTAAAAATGTCTAAGAGCACATTTAACTCATGGGATGCATTCTTCTGCCAGTATGTTTATAGTTTTGCTATCAAATCACTTAAAATGTGAGCATAGCCATTCAATCTCAGGATATTTTTTTTGCCACATTTTGGATTACATTGAACTGCTCTGTATTAGACTACTGAATTCTTGCACTACTCATCCTAATGAGGTCTAGGATAATCGCCTTAATAGACACTGAAAACCAGAGTTAGGCTTACCAGTAACTAATTTTCTGGGCGTCTTCCAGGGCAGTCTGTGAGACAGAGTCCCCTCTCCGGGACAGGAAACATGTTAGCCCAAATTTATTTAAAAGGTAGTCATCCAGGTCTCCCCTTCAGTATTATTAACTGCAGGAAGGCACTAGACACAACACAAGGGCATAACAACACAACCAAACAATCAGAGAAATAAACCACGGTGGAAAATCTGGCTGTCCTCGAAGCTTCCCAGAAAATTTTATCGGTAAGCCTAACTCTGGCTTTTTCCACTCGTCTTTCAGGACAGCCTGTGAGACAAAGAGCAAGAAACTTGCTAAAACTAGCGGCGCTTTACTGCTAATGCGGCCGCTGCTTTAGTGTAAAAGATGCCTTACTTGACAACAGGTCCACTTGATGATGCTTCATAAATGTGTAAATAGCTGGACCATGTTGCCGCCTTACAAATATCCTCTGGCGTGGCACTGTCTCTCTCTCTCCCCACAAAGCTGACAAGACTCTGGACAACTGTGCATTGACAAGAGCGGTGGAATCTTGGCAAAATGTAGGACTCTATAATTGCCAATCTGATTCACCTAGCAATTGAAGATTTGGATGTGCCATAACCCTTACATGCACCTGAAAAATTTATAAACAAGGAATCGGACTTCCTAAACTCCTAGGTAATCTTAAGGCAAGACAAAAGGCTCCTAACATCTAACAAACTAAACGTTTTCTCCCTCTCACTCGACGGGGAAGAACAAAGTTGGTAGGGCGATATCTTGCACCCTATGTAAAAAGAAGGAAACTTTGGGAAGAAAACCTGGGTCTGTTTTAAGCACAACCCTGTCTTCAAAAATCAACAAAATATATTGTCGTTTAAATGTAACAAAGAATATATCAGGATATGTAATAAGGAAATCAGGGATGCAAAAAATTAAAACCAACGACAGATTGCAAAAGATAGGACAAACCCCAAAACATTCTTCAAATATATTAATAGTAAAAGGTCAGGTCTGAGCATGTAGGTCCTTTTACAAAAAAAATCTAGAGTGGATGACTGGGGACAAAGAGAAGGCAAATTTATTAAATACATTCTTCAGCTCTGTGTATACAAAGGAGCATGTGGGAGCTCATGTCCATAATGGGGGTGGTAGTGACACAGCCCCAAATAATGCACAATGGCTCAAAAGGGATATGGTCCAGAAATATTTAGATAGAATAAAGGTGGATAAAGCACCTGGACCAGATGTCGCCCACCCATTTAAAGGATCCTAAAATAATTTAAATTCTGTAAATTCAAACCCATTGTATCTAATTTTGAGGGAACCATTAATGAGTGGAATAGTACCACTGGATTGGCGTAGGGCCAAAGTCTTTACCAAGTGACTATAGACCTGTTAGGCCGCGTACAGACAAGGAGACATGTTCGCTGAACATGTCCGACGGACCGTTTCCAGCGGACATGTCTCCTCGGATATTTGGTCTGATGGCGTGTACACACCATCGGACCAACATCCCCTCGGACGGATAACGCGGTGATGTGGCGGTGACGTTGACGCCACCACGTCACCAATCCAGGAAGTAAAATACTTCCACGCATGCGTCGAATCCATTCGGCGTATGCGGGAGTTTTATGTCCCCTGGTTAGGCGTACTAACCAGCGGACATGTCTGACGGAAAGGTTTGCAGCGGACAAATTTCAAAGCATGCTTTGAAATTTGTCCGCTAGAAAAACCTGTCCGCTAGGTCGTACACACGATCGCATATGTCCGCTGAAACTGGTCGGCGGACCAATTTCAGCAGATATATTCGATCGTGTGTACGCGGTTTACAAAAAAATATATATTTTAAACAGACGACATGGATTCATGAAAGACCGAAGTTGTCAAACAAATCTGATTTATTTTTATGAGTAGGTAAGTAAATCCTTAGACTGAGGGGTGGCTGTGGACGTGGTATACTTGGATTTTGCAAAAGCGTTCAATTCAGTTGCCCACACATGACTAATGTGTCTTGGCTTGTAAAAATCAGTTTGTAAATGGATAGAAAACTGGCTAAAAGACTGAATTTTGAGAGTAGTGGTTAATGATTCTTACTCTGAATGGTTATCAGTGGTGTACCCCAAGGTTCAGTGTTTGTAGATGACCCCAAGCTATACAGTGTAATAATGTCCTTACAGGATGTCTCCAACTTACAAGCCGACCTCCATGCACTGTCCAATTGGGCGACTGTGGCAGATGATGTTTAATGTCGATGAATGTAAAATGATGCACTTGTGGGCTATGAATATGCATGGATCATACATTTAGGGGGAGTACAACTAGGGCGATCTGTAGTGAAGGATCTGGGGGTTTTGGTAGATCATAAGCTCAGTAATGGCATGCAATGCCAAGCTGCAGTTTGCAAAGTGAGCAAAGTCCTTTCTTATATTAAGAGAGGTATGGACTCCAGAGAGAGAGAGAGATCATTTTGCCCCTGTACAAATCATTAGTAAGACCTCATCTGGAATATGCAGTCCAGTTTTGGGCACCAGTTCTTAAAAAGGATATCGGGGACCTGAAGAAAGTGCAGGGAAGGGCACCCAAACTGATAAGAGGCATGAGAGAACTCTGCTATGAGGAAAGATTAGAGGAACTGAATTTGTCTCCTTAGAGGAGATTAAGGGGGTATATGATCAGCATGTACAAATATATAAGAGGTCCATAAAGTGAACTTGGTGTTGAGTTACTCACTTTATGGTCAACACAGAGGACAATTGGGCACTCTTTGCGCATAGAGGAAAAGAGATTTATACTCCAAATATGGATAGGTTTCTTCACAGTAAGAGATGTGGAATAGACTCCCTCCAGAGGTGGTTATGGCCAGCTCGGTAGATTGCTTTAAGAAAGGCCTGGATACTTTCCTAAAATGTACTAACATTTTATAGGGAAAGTTGATCCAGGGAAAATCTGATTGCCTACCAGGGATCAGAAAGGAATTTTTACCCCTGTTGTTGCAAATTGGATCATGCTTTACTGGGGTTTTTCGCCTTCCTCTGCAACAACTGTGGGTATAGAATTGGGTATATGGGATTGTAGGATATTATTATTATTATTATTTTATGGTTGAACTAGATGGACTAACTATGTAGTCGAACTTCAACCTGTAGCCGTTATTTGTTCTATCTACAATGTACAGACTTGAGGTAACTGAAGTCCACTGTGGGAGACAGGTCCCCAATCTTCCTCCTCTACTGTGACATAGGCGTTATTGAGACTTTGGGGGGCTTGAGGAGGATTTAATAGAATGCCCCCTCTACTCCTGCACCTATGTCCAACCAGTGATTCTTCGGATGGCTATACTTGCCCTGCTGCTTGTGGCCACAAAAAAACTTCCTGAACCTTTTTCTTAATCTCCGGGAATGCTTTCTTCTTATCTTGGGTGCATTCTAGGGCTTCCTGCAGGAATACAAAAGTGTAGCGCTAAAAATGACTAGGTGAAAATCAATACCATACAATATATGTTACAACATGTAAACAGTGAAAAATAAATGTGCATATAAGTCCTTCTAATGAAAGAAACGGCTATTGTGCCTGCCTGGCATGTAGTGCAAGTGGACAATTGCACCAGAAAATCCTGGTAGTCCTAAAAAAGTTTGTCTGGTGATTGAATCAAGTGAGTGAGTGACTGAACGTGAAAATTTGTGACTTCTTCAACGTGACGATCCCACCACCTAAAGAATTGCAGGCTTACCAGAACGTGTTGACCAATGGTGACATATGCCACAAGAGGTCAAACAAGGCTTTGAATGACGGATGTCATGAACAGTCCTCAGCAGGAAACATGCGCCGATCAGTCAGGATGTCTTGCAATGGGATAGGATAGGCTGGAAACTGTACTTATTTTGAAATCGCCATTGGTAGGCTCGATATGTTAAAAGTGCATGTAGAAAAGAAAAGAGGGTGGCCACATAGCGTAATTCCGTTTTAACTAAAATTAGGTATTTATTCACAGCTAACAAACTCACATTTGGCTGGATTGAAAAGGTCCTTGCAAGTAAAATTAGGCGACAGTGGAGTCCTCCCGACGCGTTTTCGTGGTCAAAGCACATCGTCTGGGGTGTCACTCCACTGTAGCCCACTCCAATTTATAACCCCATATGGGTTAATCAGACCTAGCATAGCGATAAACACACCCTTTTCCCCAAAGGAGGATTTGACCTATCGCGAATGGTTTCTCTGAGAACGAGGCGCGGTTCGCGCGCATGCGCGATTTACGTCCATGCGCCCTAGTCACTCAGAGATCCTGGTATTGATTTGATCGTCTAAGCCTCAACTACCCCACCATGAGGCTTGGTTAACACACACATGTGCCTTGCCTCCCATTGTAACCAAAGAGGGGCTTGTTTATTGTATGGACGCGGCCAGAATATGTGAAAAAATATGTTCTCGTGCCGCGCTAATTATATTGCCAGACCTATTATAATATATATGGCAACTTCAGATAGAAATAATGTGTCAGTCCCCATATTCATGTAGTATTTACAACACTCAGCCTTCAGACTATACCAGCCAATACCAGGAAGTGCTTCTTTCACTTCCTGCCTACATGTGCATGATTGTTTTTTTCCATATTGAGGCTTGGAGTGCAAGCCGAGGCGCCATCTTGGACAGGGGGAAGTGTTGCTTGATTGCTGACAGTCTGAGGTGAGTCAGATCTTCACTGATTGGATATGTTTGTATGGACTGTATATAAATTGGAGTGGGCTACAGTGGAGTGACACCCCAGACGATGTGCTTTGACCACGAAACGCGTCGGGAGGACTCCACTGTCGCCTAATTTTACTTGCAAGGGCCTTTTCAATCCAGCCAAATGTGAGTTTGTTAGCTGTGAATAAATACCTAATTTTAGTTAAACGGAATTACGCTATGTGGCCACCCTCTTTTCTTTTCTACATGCACTTTTAACATATCGAGCCTACCAATGGCGATTTCAAAATAAGTACAGTTTCCAGCCTATCCTATCCCATTGCAAGACATCCTGACTGATCGGGCGCATGTTTCCTGCTGAGGACTGTTCATGACATCCGTCATTCAAAGCCTTGTTTGACCTCTTGTGGCATATGTCACCATTGGTCAACACGTTCTGGTAAGCCTGCAATTCTTTAGGTGGTGGGATCGTCACGTTGAAGAAGTCACAAATTTTCACGTTCAGTCACTCACTCACTTGATTCAATCACCAGACAAACTTTTTTAGGACTACCAGGATTTTCTGGTGCAATTGTCCACTTGCACTACATGCCAGGCAGGCACAATAGCTGTTTCTTTCATTAGAAGGACTTATATGCACATTTATTTTTCACTGTTTACATGTTGTAACATATATCGTATGGTATTGATTTTCACCTAGTCATTTTTAGCGCTACACTTTTGTATTCCTTTGTTTTTTTGCTTTTTTTGAAAAAGTTGTGTTGGCTGCTATCATTCATACTTATCTGGCAGCGCAGGGTATCCACTCTTCTTCCATAGGGCTTCCTGCAGCCAGGGCCCAAACAGATGGTTCCCTGAAAAGCGTAAACTCCAAAGCCTCAGCTTGGACCCCAAATCGCCCATCCATGTCTTCAACCACAAGGCTTTCATTGTGGAATTCACCAGAGCAGAGAATCTGTCTGTCAGCTTGACTGATTCAGCTGAGGCATCTGCCAGGAATCCAACTGCTTTGAAAAGCAATGGAAAAGATTTTAGATTCTGTTGCCTGGATGTGCCTGCTGAGAGATGTTTAACTGCGTCAACCAGCCCTTGAGAGACCCCATGTCGTCAAAGGCCAGGTCTGTCTTTTTAGAAATCTTTGAGAGTGCTGCATTTTGGAATCTTATTCCTCGTTGAGCCCCATCCTCCTCAAAGGGAAACCCTCTCCTAAGGCTGTCTGAGGGGGAAAAAAAAGGTTTTCTTTCAGGGTTTTCCTCCACTCAAATGTAGTAGTATCCACCAAGGTACTATGTACTGAAAATGCCCGCAATTTTTTTGCATTCAACCCCTGGTACACGAGGTCATGCTTTGACAAATGTTACCCTTGCCTCTTCGATTTCTAAGGTTTCATAGATGGCCTTGAGAAGGTTGGCCACATCATCCAGCGTCAGTCTATACCTAGACCCCCTGGGGGAGTTATCTGCTTTTTTTTATTTGACCCAAAATCTACCCATGAGGAGGCATGTGACATAGGATCCACCTCTTATTACATGGACAATGCTGCTATATTTGTAACTCTGGGACAGGGTGTGAAGGCTGCCTGTACAGTTTCCTAGAGGGTACTAGACTTTTTCTGCAGACCTGTTTGCCTTGTCCTTGGAGCCATTTCCTGCCCTAAATGGCCTACATAGTTTAAACAGTGGGCGTAAAGGGTTTTCAAATGAAGGCTTTTGAGGAGGACTTGATACAGTGATGCCTGTCTGCACCTAATTTAAGTCGGCTCTTCCATTGTAGCCGCTTCAAAGATAGTTGACACCTTTTGGGCATTCTCAAGTATTACAATCTGGAAATATTCCTGCTTATTGAGGAGGAATTTAAAAAACAATGTACACTTTTTTGGGTACTGTCTTTTTCCCAAAAGTGGAAGCGATGTGGGAATCCCGCCTAATCTAAAATGTGTAGTACTCACCAATACATTATTGGGGGGGGGGTGTAATCAAAAAATACCAACATGAAAAATACAAAAAAGGGGAAATTGACCAAATTCACTGAGCTTGTCCTGGATGGCTATGTACAAATATACCAGGTATGCACTTACTCCTTCCAGTGGTGAAAACCAGGAAAGACATCCTACTCACAGAAGAGCATTGTTGGACTGAATCCGAACAGGCCAACCCTGCAGTCTGTAAGACCAGTCTGAGGGCCAGATGGTTTGCCTGGTTCAATCCACAGGGATACTTACAGCCCACAGCTCTGTGTCCATGCCGCTTACAGAAAGCTTCTCATGTGCTGGGCTTTAAATCAGCCCCTTAGTGCCTTCCCATTAAGTAATTAAAGCTCGGTGTCCTGTGATGTGTTCCCAAGAAAAGATTTTATGGGTAAGCTGTATAAAAAATATCCTATTATACCAATATGGAAAAAACAAAAAAGGGAAAAGACGTATACATGCCCTTAAGAGTTAAAGGAGTTGTAAAGGAAAACATTTTTTGGCCTGAAATGACTGTTTACAGGGTATAGAGACCTAATGGTTAACTGATTCCTTTTTAAAAATGATTAAAAATAGATAAAAATCAATCATATAATGCACCTACACCTACACCTAGTTTTTTTTTTTTTTGCTGTTGTTTCCTGTCTCTCTGTACAGAGCCAGAGAGCCAATAGAGGGCAGTGATGGTTTGTAAAACGAAACTGGATTGGTGCTGAGGGGTTTTAGACACACAGTAATCACACCTCCTTGATTAGTGACCACAGTGAGAAAGCTCCCAGTACTGTGGTTATCAGGAAACAGACAACCAGAAAGTGTCCAGAACAGAGAGGAATTACAGCAACATCAAAGCAAAAACGAACAATGGGGACATAAAAACAGGACTGCAGTAAGGTAAAGGAAGCTATTTAGCCTTTAGTGACCCTTTAACTACAAATTTATTGAATAGCTTAAAAGCAATACAAAACAAATTATGACCACAGAACCCCTGATTCCCTATATCTCCAAGGCCATCTCCTCAAACAGACAAGTTACTGCAAGAGAGCAAGCAAATTCATCATAAATACCTCAAAGATAAGACCGATCGTACTGTCTGCTCAACCCTGTTTATAGCACCCCCTAAATACCTGTTAATAACCAAGGCCACCTCAAAACCGGACTGTGTGTTCCCGTGAAATCACAGGCAATACTAACACACAGTCCAGGAATGGAAAAGAGCACTATTGAATGGTCACAAGAACAGTCTGTCATGGAATACCTGTCAAAAAACAACAAATGGGTCAGGATGCTAAAATAGTAATATAGGTAGGGATCTGTCACATATCTAATATTTGTAATAGATGGCTCTCCATCGATGAAGACAGACACACCCTGCCAAACAGGTGTGTCTGTTCTACTGGTGTATGTAACCAGTGTCTTTATCCCAAAAATAATCAAAAGACTGAAAGGATTTCAGATATGGAGAAAACGTCTCGACAACACTATACTTTTAGTCCAATCTATATCCGTATTGATTAGCCACACTGTACTCTTCCAGACCGGTATGTTCCGATATGCATTCACCATCTATGGAGCAGTATCATAGGTTCAATCAGCATAACCACTTTAAAGGACTCCTACAGCATGCAGGTAATTCCTACGACTGATTGATATAAATGCAATGATCTAATATTTCAGTTACTGTTGCTCGCTGATCCCGCTGCGCAATTGATTTGTTGGTGTGGGTTCATATCTTAGGATTTTTTTGCTGGCTGTTTATCTGTAATATTCAGGCAGATAGACTGGTACAGTGTTTCAGTGTGTCGGCAGTAGTTTAAACTTCTCCTAAGAGGTAAAATTCTCCAATCGGATTACAAAAAGTTTGGAGGTAGTATTTCTCCCAGATGTTTTTCTTATGGACTTCCATGAGAAGATTTTCAGATCAATGTCTCCAAACAAGTGCATCTTATGGTTCAGTTACATGTCCCTGAGCCAATGGGAGGTAGGCTGAGGCTGGTAAAAGACAGGGTGCTGATCTCAACGTATAAAGTTTACATGTTTTGTTCCTATGAACCCGAAACTTCGTCAGAATGAACTGGCCCAAAGTAAAATTTTAGCATATACTGCATAGCATTAACTCCGGTTTGTCACAAGTGTGAAAAAGAAAATACCCTCATTCATATGGTTTGGCACTATCATCTGACCCAATCATCCCAAAGTTATAACTGTTTTGAATGGGAATGACTGGTTGTTGAGTTTGGGCGTCAATCTGACTTTGCTGGATATGATTGAAAATATGAATATATCTAGGTATACCAAGTGTTGTGTGGGTTTTTTATTATTATTATTTTTTTTTTATTGTTATACTTTGTACTGTGGAAGAGATTTTGGAAAGTCTTTTACCCTCCTGTTACTAGTACTTGAACTGACTTCATTAAAAAGCACTTTCCTTATGTAAAATAAGGTGAGTTTCAGCTGTTCTTTCATTCTAGTGCAATCATCATATGACTGTTAATGGATTTTTAGCTGTAGCATACTACCTAATTAATTTTTTACAGATATCTGTGACAGCCTGTGGTTAAATTAGTATGTATATTTTTTTTCTCTGGCAGGTAGTATGAACCAAAACCAAAGACTTGATGCAATGGCCAAACTTAAGCAGTATCACTGTCGTGTTCTGATTTCAACTGATCTTGTAAGTTATTTGTTTGACTGGTTTACAGACTATTTTTTGTGTTTGACTTGGGGGGGGGGGGCATAATTAGCATGCAGTTAAGATGATTTGTAAAAGTCCTTTTTTTTTTTTTTTTTTTAAATGTCTGGACACAAACCACCTCCTATTCGGGTACCCCAATCCCCCCCCCCCCCCCCTCGGCTCCATCCCTCTGTCCAGTGCCTCCATGTCAAGCCGCTTCCCATGGGGGCACTCGTATGCTTGCACCCGAGCCCCGCTGCTGTGTCCATTGACCAGGACTTGGCCCCACCCCCTCACTCCCTGATCTCTTTAAAGGAAAATAATCACTTTTAGAACTCCTATATAAGGTGAAGCAGACTTTTTATTCCCCCACCCCACCTAGAAGCCCAATGTTTCCCTATTCCTGTTGCCGGGGCAGGTTAGGACACATAAGAGGAGAGACAATGCAGCCTGTGTTTTTTTTTTTTTTTTTCCTCTGACATTTCATACTAGAGGCCTTTTGAAATAATGTGTTTATTTACACTGCAAAATGTGCCATAAATGAGTTCCACAGAGTTATATTTTGAGACTAAACTCTAGGCATGTTTTTAAAAAAAAACACTGTTCAGTAATGGTTACATTAACCACTTAAGCCCCGGACCAAAATGCAGCTAAAAGACCAGGCCCCTTTTTGCAAATTGGCACTGCGTCGCTTTAACTAATAATTGCGCGGTCATGCGACGTGGCTCCCAAGCAAAATTGGCGTCCTTTTTTTCCCACAAATAGAGCTTTCTTTTGGTGGGTTTTGATCACCTCTGCGGTTTTTATTTTTTACGCTATAAACAAAAATAGAGCAACAATTTTGAAAAAAATTCAATATTTTTTACTTTTTGCTATAATAAATATCCCCCAAAAATAGTTAAAAACATTTTTTTCCCTAGTTTAGGCCGATACGTATTCTTCTACCTATTTTTGGTAGAAAATCGCAATAAGCGTTTATCGGTTGGTTTGTGCAAAATTTATAGCGTTTACAAAATAGGAGATAAGTTTTATTGCATTTTTATTATTTTTTTTATTTTTTACTACTAATGGTGGTGATCAGCGTTTATTTTTTTACACATGGCTCTCCCCGTTCTTCAGCTTCGGGGACCGATCGCCGCACTCCAGTGGCGATCGGGTCCGCCAGTCCCGCGGTCCCGGAGCTTCGGACTGGGTCACGGGCGCGCGCCCGTGACCCACGGCTGGGTAGTAGTACAGGATGTACCTGTACGTGGATCTGCCCAGCCGTGCCATTCTGCCGACGTATATGTGCAGGAGGCGGTCCTTAAGTGGTTAAAAACAATTACTTGATTGTACTACTGCTTATCAAATCTATATTTTATGTAAAAAAAAAAAAAGCACCTATTGATTTTAGCACAAACACTATTATAATACTGAATTGTATGGTAACATTTTATAAAGGTTACATTGAGTAAATGGATACCAAATATGTCAACCCTTCAAACTGTGTGCACCCTTAAAACAACGAGAAGAGTCCATAGGCTTTGCTTTAACCACTTAAGCCCCGGACCAATATGCTGCTAAATGCCCAGAGGCGTTTTTACAATTCAAGACAATTGCGCGGTCGTGCAACGTGGCTCCCAAACAAAATTTGCGTCCTTTTTTTCTCACAAATAGAGCTTTCTTTTGATGGCATTTGATTGCCACTGCGATTTTTTGCGCTATAAACATAGAGCGAAATTTTTGAAAAAAAACTATTTTTTACTTTTTGTTATAAGAAAAATCAAATAAACTAAATTTTAGTCAAACATTTAGGCCAAAATGTATTCAGCCAAATGTCTTTAGTAAAAAAAACTTTGCAATAAAAAAAAAAAAACTAGCTACCTAGCGGCAACAGTGACACTAATACAGCGATCAGAAAAATGATCGCTTAGTGACGCTGGCAATAGGGGGTGAAAGGGTTAACTAGGGCGGTGATCAAGGGGTTACAACTTTATTAGGGGGGTGTACGGGGCTAAACTAACACTAACTGCCTGTCACAGTAACTGTCGCACTGACACTAAATGCAGTGATCAGTAAATATATGATCACTGCAATCAGTGACAGTGTGACAGGGGGGTGGGGGGGTGATCGGAAGGGGTTAATGTGCCTATGTGTGTGTTGTCAGTGTAGTGTTAGTGCAACTTACTATGTGATGTCTTCTCTCCTCAGGGGATTGAAAATCCCGCTGAGAGGAGAGCTGACATCACTTCCTCTGCCTGTGTTTACATTATACAGGCAGAGGAAGCACACTGCAGGGAGGACTCGGATTGGCTGGGAGCGATCCGGAGGGGGCGGACAAAAACGAACAGCCGCCTTCTCATCCCGGTACGCTCCTGAAGCCATGGGGACCGCCGCAAGTACCGGAGGGGGGGGGGGGGGGGGCGATCGGACCCCCCGACCCACGTCTAGGCAGGGACGTACAGGTACGCCAATGTGCCTGTCTGTGCCATTCTGCCGACGTAAATGTACATGCGGCGGTCCCCAAGCAGTTAAAAGCGTTTACAGGTCATCAGTTTAAAATTTGGTGAATGATTGCTCAAACCCCAATGTGTGCTTCGATACCAAATGTGTGGCACAGTCATGATTTTCATTTGTAAGAGTAATAGACTTATGGAGTTGATTTTTTTTATTTTTTATTATTAAACTTTAATTTTAAATGTTTTTTTATTGCTATGACAGAGCTGGTAATCCCTTTTTATTTGATAGTATGGTGCAGGTGGCAAGTTCTTTTTAAGGCAGTGGTTCTCAACCTGGGGGTCAAATCACAATTTGCCAGGGTTCACCAAATCTTGGGCTGTTCCTGAAGCCTGTATCACTGTCCCTGCCTTTTTGCAGCCATACAACAGGGCTGTTCCTGGAGCCTGTGACCGCCCACTCAGCCTCTTCGCAGCTGCCCATTCAGTTCACGGCATGGGTGGGGGGCAGAGACTAGAGGTCAGCTGACTGGTGAGAAATGTGAAGTGGGAGGGGCTGGGGGAGACCCCATCTCCTGATTTCGGCATAGGTATCACTACTGCTAGACACCAAAAAGCTGGAGACACAGTGAGTAACACTACCTGTGGTTAGAGTTGCCATTAAAAGTCCCCACTGTATGACAAAAAAAAAAGTCCCCACTATAGTTCTCAGATCAGCAGATGACCTTGATCAAGAGCACCTAAGTTGGCTGATCAGAACTCCACCCAGCATTACCACTCATCCCTACTCCCCGCGGAATACGTGGAAGGGAGAGGAAAAGAGTCGGAGGAACAAAGAAAAAGGGAGAGAAGAATAAGAGAACAAGAAAGATGGCTAAAGAGAGGGATGGGGAAAAAAAAAGAAATTAGGATAGAGAGAGATAAAGGGAAAGGGGATAACAAAGAGGGAGTGGTATATCCTAAAATGTACCATAAGGGGTTTTAATACTGTAAGAGTGGAAGGGATTTAGAGAGCGCTAAATGTCCAATGGGTAGGGGCACAAATTACTTGTCTTGCCTTGGGTGCTGACAACTCAAGGCAAGGTAATTTTACCGTTGGGGTCCCCACAACTTGGAAAATGTTATCGAGGGGCCACGGCACTAGATAGGTTGAGAACCACTGCTTTAAGGAATCTATTAGACTTCTGCTCTCTGAAGCAAGTGATGCCCAGACTATTCTTGATTTAGCTTCTTCCCTGGCCTTTGTATTAAAGGAATATCTTCCAATAAGCATATTTCTTTTTGTGCCTCTGGGTCAAAAATTGGAGTAAAATCTGATTCCAAAAAAAGGGGGCAGAGGATGTTAACCACTTCCCGCCCAAGGTATGTATATGAACGTCCTTGACTTTGAGCGGTGATATCTGACTGATGCCTGCAGCTACAGACATCATTCAGATAGCTTTTAGAGCCCGCGATTCCCTGCACCAAAAGAACGATCATAGCAGCTGTTGATCGTTCTTACGAGTGGCGAAAGAGGAAGTCGTCTACCATAAAGATTTCTGGTGAACCAGATGGTCACCGGAGTTTCTATGATCGTCGGAGGCCGGGCACGATGTTATGAAGTCACACCCGGCCTTTGCATTCAAAAAACGACGCCGCCTCGGCTGGAAATCTGAGTTTGGTTTATTTATTTTGCTTTCAGGCTTCCCAGCCTAGAGGTGAGATGTGGGGTCTTACTGACTCCACATCTCACTGTAAAGAGGACCTGTCATGCTTATTCCTATTACAAGGGTTGTTTACGTTCCTTGTAATAGGAATACTATTAATATAAAAAAATGTGTTTGAAAAATTGCTGCGCAAATACCTTGCGAGATAAAGTTGCAACGACCACCATTGTATTCTCTGGGGTCTCTGCTAAAAAAAAATACATAATGTTTGGGGGTTCCGTGTAACCCAAAAAAATGTTTTTACATGTAGGAGCGAAGTGCGCGAATTGGCACGGATGCAAAGTGGTTAACCACTTAAGACCCGTACCAAAATGCAGGTAAAGGACCTTGCCCCTTTTTGCGATTCGGCACTGCGTCGTTTTAACTGACAATTGCGCGGTCGTGCGACGTGGCTCCCAAACAAAATTGGCGTCCTTTTTTCCCCACAAATAGAGTTTTCTTTTGGTGGTATTTGATCACCTCTGCGGTTTTTATTTTTTGCGCTATAAACAAAAATAGAGCGACAATTTTAAAAAAAATGCAATATTTTTTTACTTTTTGCTATAATAAATATCCCCCAAAAATATATAAAAACACTTTTTTTTTCCTCAGCTTAGGCCGACACATATTCTTCTACGTATTTTTGGTAAAAAAAAATCGCAATAAGCGTTTATCGGTTGGTTTTCGCAAAATTTATAGCGTTTACAAAATAAGGGATAGTTTTATTGCATTTTTTATTAATATTTTTTTTTTTTACTACTAATAGTGGCGATCAGCGATTTTTTTATTTTTTTTTTCGTGACTGCGACATTATGGCGGATACTTCGGACAATTTTTACACATTTTTGGGACAATTGTCATTTTCACAGCAAAAAATGCTTTTAAATTGCATTGTTTACTGTGAAAATTACAGTTGCAGTTTGGGAGTTAACCACAGGTGGCGCTGTAGAGGATGTGTGACCTATGTGTTGTGTTTACAACTGTAGGGGGGTGTGGCTGTAGGTGTGACGTCATCGATCGCGTCCCCCTATTACAGGGATGACGCAATCGATGCTACGGCCACAGAGAAGCACGGGGAAGCCATGTTTAAACACGGCTCTCCCTGTTCTTCCGCTCCAGGGACGGATCGCCGCACTGCAGCGGCGATCGGGTCCGCGAATCCCGCGGTCCCGGTCCTGAAGCTTCAGACCGGGTCATGGGCGCGCGCCCGCGACCCACGGCTGGGTACTAAAATCAACGTATATATACGTTGATGTGCCCAGCCGTGCCATTCTGCCGACGTAAATGTGCAGTAGGCGGTCCTGAAGTGGTTAAATAGACGTGTGCACTGACGAAAAAAAAACTTTTTTTGTTTTTTACGGTCATTCGTTTTATTGAAAATCGTTATTTCGAATAAATTTGTAACTTTGGAAAAATGTGTTATGTTCTATTTGTTTAGATCCAGTATTCCTTATTTCGATAATTCAGAAAAATCCCAAATATGAAAATAAAAAAGAAAATCCGAAATAACTAATAAAGAACTATTAAATTCTAGGTATTGCAATTTCCTTTCAAATTTTGCTGTTGGTGACCGCAACACATTTGAATTTACCCAAAGTTACAAATTATCCAAAATACCGAATGCCGCATCTAAGCGAATAGAAAAGATGTTCCGGCATCAGAAGAATAGGATGTTCATTGGTCACCACAACTTGGTTTGGAGTAGAAGAAAAAAAAACACACTTGGGAAATGGGACTTTGGAAGTGACCAATGCACAAATAGTAAATTGTGAAAACTCTGCGCCAATATAAATTAAATTTAATAATTAACAAGCTGCTCTCCTCAAAGAGTGATGTGCTCCTAGTGATAATGTGAAAAAAGTGAATATAGGGGACGCTAGATATAGTTGAATAGAATCAAGGAGACCTACAATAATAACACTGTATAATTGCTACATACATACATACATACATACATACATACATACATACAGTGCAGAAAATAAGTATTTGAACACCCTGCTATTTTGCAAGTTCTCCCACTTGGAAATCATGGAGGGGTCTGAAATTGTTATCGTAGGTGCATGTCCACTGTGAGAGACATAATCAAAAAAAAAATCCAGAAATCACAATGTATGATTTTTTTAACTATTTATTTGTATGATACAGCTGCAAAGAAGTATTTGAACACCTGTCTATCAGCTAGAATTCTGACCCTCAAAGACCTGTTAGTCTGCCTTTAAAATGTCCACCTCCACTCCATTTATTATCCTAAATTAGATGCACCTGTTTGAGGTCATTAGCTGCATAAAGACACCTGTCCACCCCATACAATCAGTAAGAATCCAACTACTAACATGGCCAAGACCAAAGAGCTGTCCAAAGACACTAGAGACAAAATTGTACACCTCCACAAGGCTGGAAAGGGCTACGGGGAAATTGCCAAGCAGCTTGGTGAAAAAAGGTCCACTGTTGGAGCAATCATTATAAAATGGAAGAAGCTAAACATGACTGTCAATCTCCCTCGGACTGGGGCTCCATGCAAAATCTCACCTCGTGGGGTCTCAATGATCCTAAGAAAGGTGAGAAATCAGCCCAGGACTACACAGGAGGAGCTGGTCAATGACCTGAAAAGAGCTGGGACCACCGTTTCCAAGGTTACTGTTGGTAATACACTAAGACGTCATGGTTTGAAATCATGCATGGCACGGAAGGTTCCCCTGCTTAAACCAGCACATGTCAAGGCCCGTCTTAAGTTTGCCAATGACCATTTGGATGATCCAGAGGAGTCATGGGAGAAAGTCATGTGGTCAGATGAGACCAAAATAGAACTTTTTGGTCATAATTCCACTAACCGTGTTTGGAGGAAGAAGAATGATGAGTACCATCCCAAGAACACCATCCCTACTGTGAAGCATGGGGGTGGTAGCATCATGCTTTGGGGGTGTTTTTCTGCACATGGGACAGGGCGACTGCACTGTATTAAGGAGAGGATGACCAGGGCCATGTATTGCGAGATTTTGGGCAACAACCTCCTTCCCTCAGTTAGAGCTTTGAAGATGGGTCGAGGCTGGGTCTTCCAACATGACAATGACCCGAAGCACACAGCCAGGATAACCAAGGAGTGGCTCTGTAAGAAGCATATCAAGGTTCTGGCGTGGCCTAGCCAGTCTCCAGACCTAAACCCAATAGAGAATCTTTGGAGGGAGCTCAAACTCTGTGTTTCTCAGCGACAGCCCAGAAACCTGACTGATCTAGAGAAGATCTGTGTGGAGGAGTGGGCCAAAATCGCTCCTCCAGTGTGTGCAAACCTGGTGAAAAAACTACAAGAAACGTTTTACCTCTGTAATTGCAAACAAAGGCTACTGTACCAAATATTAACATTGATTTTCTCACGTGTTCAAATACTTCTTTGCAGCTGTATCATACAAATAAATAGTTAAAAAAATCATACATTGTGATTTCTGGAATTTTTTTTTTGATTATGTCTCTCACAGTGGACATGCACCTGCGATGACAATTTCAGACCCCTCCATGATTTCCAAGTGGGAGAACTTGCAAAATAGCAGGGTGTTCAAATACTTATTTTCTGCACTGTAAATTGCTTGTACTAATTGCTTGTCACAAGTGAAAAAAGGTAAAGAAGTCCCAATAGTAAATGGATCTGATTGTGATAGTCAAAGTCCATAAAAAAATCAAAACAACCATTCCGTGCTGCTGTGATTTAGTCTTGAAAATGAAATAACGTATTCCTTCACCAACTGTGATAAAAAGCCCAATAGTGACTGGATATGTAGTCTGCTTACCAGAGAACATTGACTTCTTTACCCAAAAAGAAACTCAATATACGCTTGTGCAGGATTGTGCCTGCTCCCATAGGCAGTGGCTGGAGATATAGTACACCCAGGTTATGGCCAGATATAAAATAACAATGAAGGACATCCATAGCATATTATCGTTTATTAAAAAAGAGCAATATTAAAAAGATGGCCAAATGGCTACTTACATTTAAAATTGCCTACCTGGCACTGGGACTGCTGGCTTGTCAGGTAATGTCTGGGGGGGAACTGCTGTGTTCCCGTCCACCTCCGCGGATGGCGTGCGTTCCACCTGCTTGTAACCAACAACCAGTAGGGCCGGAAATGGCGTGAGTAGCGTGAACAGGTTCCGCCTCGACGTACGTGATTACGTATTCAGGAGGCGTACCTGGTCACTAGAGGTCACGATTTGTATACTTAAAAGCCCAGGGGAAAAAAGGAAATTAATTTAAATGTGCAGCCGCAGTGCCGGTTATCCGCAATCCAACAGGCTCAATATTAAAGCAGAGCTCCAGCCGCAATTTTACTAACAGTGTAGCTGCTGACTTTAAATAAGGACACTTACCTTGTCCTACTTGCCCGCGCTGATGGGCCCCCCGATGCCGGTCCCACGATCGCTCCGGGTCCCACGCCGCCATCCACACTATGGGAAACAGGCAGTGAAGCCGTACGGCTTCACTGCCCGTTTCCTACTGCGCCTGCGTGAGTCTTACGCTGGCTTGTGAATGGGCGCGCTGCTCTCTGAGAACACACACAGTTCCCAGAAAGCAGCGCGCCCCATTCACAAGGAGAAGGACAAGAAGAAAAGGCACTGCGGAGTGGAAGAGGCAGATTACGGACTTCCGCATAGCAACAGGTATTTCGGGTGAGTATTTTTATTTATTTTTTCAGGTTTTTTTTATTTAATTTTTTTAAACAACATGGGAAAATGTTGTTTTCCTGGGTGGAGCTCCGCTTTAACATAGAACTAATTGACACACCACTTATGCACTCAATTGCGGCATGCCATTTTACAATACATATATAAAACTATGGGATATAATGACACGATACAAAAAATACTTACAAGATTGAAAATAGAAATGACTCTTATGCATCACCCATATATTATTCCTAAACCTAGATAATACCCTCTTAGCTCCACACTTTAATCAAAAACCAAAACCCCAATAGATAGGTTAGTAGCAAGTCATATGAAACCAATTGGAATATTATACTAAAAACTACATAAGTTTTTTTTGATACAATAAATTCGAATTTGCATCTTGGAATGGGCAAATATACAGTGCCTTGAGAAAGTATTCGCCCCCCTTGAACTTTGCGACCTTTTGTCACATTTCAGGCTTCAAACATAAAGATATAAAACTTTAATTTTTTGTGAAGAATCAACAACATGTGGGACACAATCATGAAGTGGAACAAAATGTATTGGATATTTCAAACTTTAACAAATAAAAAACTGAAAAATTGGGCGTGCAAAATTATTTAGCCCCTTTACTTTCAGTGCAGCAAACTCTCTCCAGAAGTTCAGTGAGGATCTCTGAATGATCCAATGTTGACCTAAATGACTAATGATGATAAATAGAATCCACCTGTGTGTAATCAAGTCTCTGTATAAATGGACCTGTTTTATATGTGTTTAATAAAAACATTGTAACATTTAATTCTTTGTGTGTTATTAGTTTAAGCAGACTGTGATTGTCTATTGTTGTGACTCTGATGAAGATCAGATCACATTTTATCACCAATTTGTGCAGAAATACATATTATTCCAAAAGGGTTCACATACTTTTTATGGCAACTGTGTGTGTGTGTGTGTGTGTGTGTGTGTGTGTGTGTGTGTGTGTGTGTGTGTGTGTGTGTGTATTTAAAAAAGGCAGTAAATGTGTTGAAAGCCAGGGCTGTCAATTGTTTTATATGAAGAGTAAAAGAATTCCCCGCATTCTGGCCACCTTGTAATTGGGACCTTTATGCTTTTTGGGGCTTATGTCTATTGTATTATTGTCCTCTTTATCTTTATTTTCTCCAGCAGGTAAATGGCGGATACGGTTAACATAATGTCATGGAATGTTCGGGGGTTGAATAACAAGTTTAAAAGGGCTTCTGTATTCCAAATGATTAAACAATGCAAGCCACATATCGCATTCCTCCAGGAAACGCATTTGGATGGCGGCAGGATCCTGGCCCTGCGAAGGGCCTGGGTTCAAAAGTCATTCCATGCTACGTACTCCACTTTTGCAAGGGGGGTGTCTATCCTGATAAGTAAGGCTCTGCCATGTACTATACACCAGGTATTTTCGGACCCAGGGGGGCGGTATGTGGCGGTTCTGCTAGATATTTTCCAGTATAAGATGTTGTTGGTGAATGTATACCTGTCCCCACCTATTGATATTTAAGTTTTATATGATTTATTTGCTCGATTGGCCCCTTTTGCCCATCTGCCCCTGGTGATGATGGGTGACTTCAACGCCATTTTGGATGCGTTGGACTCGTCCAACCCTGGGAGGCGGGGCTCAGTGGAGCTAATCTCTTGGATGTCGGTGACGGGACTGACGGAATTATGGCGAGCCAGAAACCCGACCCGCAGAGTCTATTCCCACGTTTCTGCGGTCCACAGATCCTCAGCACGGATAGATTTGGCATTTGGCAACCTGGCCGTACTACCTTTGGTGCGGGGGGTTGACTATTTGGCTGGGGGTGTGTCTGACCACTGTCCCGTGTCCCTGGTTCTTGGACTATCTGCTGGAAGGGAAGGGGGGGGTTGGAGGCTGTCCCCGGGCTGGCTGCAAAATGATCAGGTAGTGGAACAATTGAAAGGAGCAATCACCACCTACTGGCCTGCAAACTTGAATACCGCGGATCCGTCGGTGGTGTGGGACTCATTTAAGGCCGTGATGAGAGGAGTGTATTTCGGCTATTAAGGCGGAGAGAGTGGCGCATAATGCTGAAATACGTAGAAAGCAAGAGATTGAGAAGGACTGTGCGGAGACCCATGCCAATAACCCCTCAGATGCATCTTATGCATCCTTGATGGAGGCTAGGCGTTCCCTCTCCCTGCATTTCTCTAACCTGGCCCACACAGAGGTGAGGAGTAGGGCTGAATCTATCTTCTCTGAGGGGGATAAAAACGGGAAACTACTAGCGAGGTTGGTAGCGGTGGATGGACAGGTAACAAATATTCCGGTCATTAAAAATAAGGATGGGAACCTAGTTAGTGAACCCTCCGAGATTCTGGCAGTCTTTCAGGAGTATTTTTCTGAACTGTACTCCCCAATTCCAAGTTATGGTGCGGATGCGCTGGAGGCTCTTCTTGGGGGCCTGGCCCTCCCGGAGTTGTCTGACAGTGATAGGGCATCCTTGGATGCACCTGTCACCAACAAAGAGATAGTGGCAGCCATTTTTGCATTCCCCCCTAGTAAGGCGCCGGGACCGGACGGTTTCCCGGCGGATTTCTACAGGTGCTTTGCTGATGAGTTGGCCCCTAGGCTGAATAACCTTTTTGCTCACTGTCTAGAGGCGGGAGGTCTCCCTGCCTCTATGCTGGACGCCTATATGGTGCTGCTGCCTAAACCTGGCAGGGACCCTCTGGACCGCTCGGCCTACAGGCCTATTGCCCTTTTAAATGCAGACTTCAAAATTCTGACGAAGATTCTGGCGGGTAGACTGGCCGGGGTGATCTCATCTCTGATAAATATTGATCAGACTGGGTTCATGCCCGGGAAGTCCACAGATACTAATCTACGGCGGTTGTTTACACACTTACAACTTCCTGGGCCGCACGGGGGCACTCGAATTATAGTGTCCATTGACATCGAAAAAGCATTCGATTCTATAGACTGGGGATATATGCATCGAGTACTGGAAAAGATGGGGTTTGGACCGGTCTATAGGCGGTGGATAGCGTTACTGTACAGTGCTCCTAGGGCGGCGATTAGACTGGGCAAGTCGGTGTCTCCATTCTTCCCGGTGGGGCGGGGTACTAGACAGGGGTGTCCATTGTCCCCCTTTCTTTTCGCTCTCACCATAGAACCCCTAGCGGTGGCCCTTAGGGACTCTGACGAGGTCCGAGCTATCAGAGTAGGTAGTATAAAAGAATGTCTGGCACTATATGCCGACGACATGCTATTGTTCCTCGAGGACCCTGGTCCCTCACTCCGAGCAGCTCTGAAAATTATGGACGATTTTACTGGGTGTTCTGGCTTAAAGGTGAATTGGGGTAAATCATCAATATTGCCTTTGGATGGGGGTGCCAGGGGGGGAGCGGACCCAAGCTTGCCTCTGCAGTGGGTCTCCTCCTTCACCTACCTTGGGGTCAAGATTACGGCACGGAGTGCTGACTACCTGGCGCTCAATCTGGTGCCCTTGCTATCTTTTTTTTAAGCAGAAGACTCAGGCATGGCAGAAGCTTCCACTCTCACTCATGGGAAGGATAAATTTACTGAAAATGAAAATCCTTCCGGTAATTTTGTACTTCTTGAGACATGCCCCGGTGAGAATACCCAAATCCTTTTTTAGACAGCTGGATAGTATTACCAGTACTTTTCTATGGGCCCCCAGGGTGCCTCGTATTGGGCTCAGGGTGCTGCAAGAACCTTGGGGTCAAGGGGGGCTTGCCTTGCCCGACTGGAGGAAATACTACCTTGCGAGTCAACTCGTTTTTGCTCACAGATGGTTGACCTCTGATGAGGGTGACTCGGCTACGGTGCTGGAGGCGGCTCACCTGGGGTCTTACGAGACCCTGCGGTTGGCAATACATAGGGGGGTGAGGTCGGATCTGCCACTGACGTCGGCCATGCGGGTGACAATCAGAGCGTGGGACGAGGCGATGGGACTAGCATGCCCCTCCTATCTGGGTTTCTCGCCGCAGACTCCGCTGTGGGGGAACCCCAGGTTGCCTCATTTTTACTCCTTTCAGGATCCGATGGTGTGGGTGACACGGGGGGTCAAGTTACTTAAGGACATTACTAGCTTTGGGACACTCCTCACCTTTGACCAACTAAAGAATAGATTCAGTCTCCCTAATTCCTACTTCTTTAGGTTCCTTCAGCTCAGACATGCCTTCCAGGCGCAGTTTCGAGAGCGGGCAATTGAGTCTTTACAATCGTCCCTTGAGGACATGCTCATGATAGATGACCTTCCCAAGACCTTATCTGTTACGTATAAAGAAATGTTCAAGACCCGGCCGAAAGCTTTGGTTAAGTGTAGGGAGAGGTGGGAGAGAGAGGTCCCTGGTATGGATAGTGAGGACTGGGACGACATGTGGGATTGTCCCTTCCGGCACTTGGTCTCAGCAAGGGATAGGTTAATACACTTCAAATTTTTACATAGAATCTACTATACCCCGGCGCGGCTGTCGGTTTTGTATCCGTCGGTGACCTCAGAGTGCTGGAGGTGCTCTTTTTCGCCGGCAGATGCACTGCATATTTTTTGGGATTGTCCGCTGATTAAGGAGTTTTGGGAGGGGGTGGCCTCGTGTGTAGGCGATATGCTTCAAGTACCTGTTCCCTTGTCAATACGGGTGTGTCTTTTGGGCCTGGTGGAGGAAGTGGTTCCCTCCAGGGCTCTCAGGACATTGCTGAACATACTTTTATTTTATGGGAGGAAGGCTATTCTGCTCAAATGGAGGTCACCTGCCCCGCCCGGCCTGGCCTTTTGGAAGGGCCTGATAAATTCTGTGATGCCATTTTACAAGGCAACCTACCTCTCAAGGGGTTGTGTCAAAAAATTCGATAAGGTCTGGAGGGCCTGGTACAACTCTGATGACACTGCGGGGTAGATGGGGGGCCTGGTGAGGGGGATCTGTTATTTTTCTTTGGATTGTTGATTGTACGCATCTGGATGAAGGGCTTATACTGGACGTGGGGAAGGGGTGTGATTGGCTCATGTGAAGTTGAGTCTCTAGGCTCTGGGAGAGGGGAGAACTGCTGGGGAATGGGCCTGGTACAGACTTGAAGGATGAAATTGATCGTCCCGAATTGATCTAGCGGGGAAAGGTGCCTGACTCTTGTCTTTCTCTTCCTGTCTACTGATGCTGGTGCTTAGGGTGGTGGACTGAGTGGGGGGGGGGGGGGGGGGGGGGTTTCTTTTCACTTTTTTATTTTTTGGTTTTTAGGTGGGAGGTGCTGGGGGGAGGGGGGAGGGGTAAGAGTGCTTTGTTAGATAGCAGTTTATGTTAGTTAGTTACTGTCAAGTAGACCATGTTGGTCGGGGGTGACAGGGGTCTGCTCTGTATCACCCTTAGATGTTTGTATACATGTTTGTCTCCCTTTTTGTAAATCTTTCAATAAACAGAATTTTTCAAAAAAAAAAAAGAGTAAAAGAATTGAGATGGCGACCTTTCATCGTTGGCACATGCACGATACACACGGGACTACCGCGCGTTTTTAATCATGTTTAAAATTATACAAAACCCAAGGTTTTTTTTTCTTCTACATCTAAACGAATAGAACATAACAACAAATTAATAATAAACAATAAAAACAATTTTTTATTTGTTACGTTTCATTCATTTAGATGCAGCATTCGTTATTTTTGGATAAATTCGCTACGTGCACTAATAGCCAAATTTGAAAGGACTATCCAATACCTATAATTTAATAGTAATAATTGTTATTATTTGGTAGATTTCGATTTTTGGGTTTTTGATTTCAGATTTCCGTCGGAAAAAAATTGTTTAACCACTTTGCAACCGCCCTATGCCGAAAGTACGGCTTTAGGGCGGTTGCTCATCTCTAAGTAGCCGTTAATTAACGGCCTCCTAGAGAATCGTTCCTGCGCGCGCTCCTGGCGCGCGCACGCGGGGACTTCCGTGCGCGCCGGGTCCACGGGACCCGTAGCAACACGGATCGGGGTAAACGGCCAATGACAGCGGTCGTTTACCATGTGATCGCTCCGTCCAATGACGGAGCGATCCGAAATGTAAACAATCCGCGTCATTGGAAGGGAATGGTTCCTGCGCGCGCTCCTGGCGCGCGCATGCCGGGACTTCCGTGCACGCCGGGTCCAGGGGACCCGTAGCAACACAGATCTCGGTAAACGGCCAATGACAGCGGCCGTTTACCATGTGATCGCTCCGTCCAATGACGGAGCGATCTGAAATGTAAACAAACAGGGACATTTGAAGTTTATCACTCTCCTCTCCTGAGTCTCCTCACACCGATCCAGCGTGAGAGGAGAGGAGAGTGATTTGTGACCCCCAACAGTGAGTGATAGCAATTGTGCAGTGCCCAGTGCCATATCTGTGCCCCAAAGTCCCCCAAAGTGCCACATCTTTGCCCAAAAGTGCCACATCTGTTCCCTAAAGTGCATCAAAGTGCCACATCAGTGCCATCTGTGCCCCAAAGTGCCATCTGTGCCCCAAAGTGCCATCTGTGCCACCTGTACCACCTCTGTGCCACCTGTACCACCTCTGTGCCACCTGTACCACCTCTGTGCCACCTGTACCACCTCAGTGCCACCTGTACCACCTCAGTGCCACTACAGTCCACACCTGTGCTCATCAGTGCCACACCTGTGCCCATCAGTGCCACCTGCCCCCACCAGTGCTTATCTGCGCCAAATCAGTGCCCACGAGAGCCGCCTGTGCCCACGAGAGCCGCCTGTGCCCACGAGAGCCGCCTGTGCCCACGAGAGCCGCCTGTGCCCACGAGTAAAGCCTGTGCGCTAATTAGTGCTACCAGAGCCACACCAGAGCCCCATCAGTGCCGCCTGTGCCCCATCAGTGCCGCCTGTGCCCACCAGTGCCGCCTGTGCCCACCAGTGCCGCCTGTGCCCACCAGTGCCACCTGTACAAGCAGAACCACACCAGTGCCACTACAGTGCCACCTGTGCCCATCAGTGCCACCTGTGCCCATCAGTGCCACCTGCCACCAGTATGGCAAAAAGGTTTTTTTCTACCGAGGAGGCCTACCAACGCCTATCCATGACTGATGAGAGCAGCGGGGAGCTCTCCGAGTCCGGTTCAGACTATGAACCCGTTATAAGCAGTGGTTCTGATACAGAATCGGAAGAGGAATGTATGCCCGTTAAAAAAAGCCAGCAGCCTACTACCAGCAGAGCACCGTCCACCTCAAGCACAGTGCCGCCCACCTCAAGAGCAGTGCCGCCCACCTCAAGAGCAGTGCCGCCCACCTCAAGAGCAGTGCCGCCCACCTCAAGAGCAGTGCCGTCCACCTCAAGAGCAGTGCCGTCCACCTCAAGAGCAGGCACCAGTAGGATGTCATCTCAGCCCCAAAGGGATCAGGGCCATGCCAGCCTTCCCTATGGCCTTCAAAACCCCATGTGGCTTCCCCCTAATTCTGGATCAGCAAATATCCCCCCTTTCACCGCCCAGCCAGGTGTCCAGGTGAACACCGAAAATTTTTCCACTCTCGATTTTTTTCATTTATTTTTCACTGAAGAATTTTTATCATCTATTGTGGCCCAGTGCAACCTCTACGCACAGCAGTTCATTGAAAGCAACCCTGGTTCCAGCTATGCCCGCCCCTTTATGTGGAGAGAACTCACCATAGAGGAATTCCAAATTTTCTTGGGCCTAACTCTGAATATGGGTCTCTCAAAAAAAAACCAATCATACTCCTATTGGTCTACCAAAGCCATCCATCACATGCCAGTCTTCTCATCCCGTATGCCCAGATCCCGATACTTCATGATTTTACGGTTCCTCCACTTTAATGACAACACCCAGTGCCCTCCCCGTAATGACCCAGCTTTCGACAAACTATTTAAAATTCGGCCACTCCTAAATTATTTCTCTGAAAAATTCCCCCAATTATATATCCCCGAACAGAATATCTCCATAGATGAGTCCCTGGTCAAATTCTCCGGCAGGCTGGGCATCAAACAGTTCATCCCCAGCAAAAGGGCCCGATATGGGGTGAAAATGTATAAATTATGTGACCGAGTCACGGGGTACCTCTACTCCTTCCTGGTATACGAAGGGAAGGACTCCCAACTGCATCCTCCCGAATGCCCCGAATACATCGGAACAAGTGGAAAAGTGGTCTGGGATCTGATTTATCCACTACTTGGGAAAGGATACCACCTTTATGTGGACAATTTCTACACCAGCCTGCCCCTGTTTCGCAATCTCTACCTGAGGGACACCCCAGCATGTGGCACAGTAAGAGCCAATCGAAAGGGCTTTCCTCAAAAACTGGTCAATGAAAAGCTCAAACGAGGGGAGTCGGCATCATTGAGAAACCAGGAGCTATTGGCTGTCAGGTGGAGGGACAAACGAAATGTCCACATGCTTTCCACAATCCACGATGACACCTACGTGGAAGTTCCCCAAAAAAAAGGCCCAATCCAAAAACCAACATGCATATATGATTACAATTTTTTTATGGGGGGAGTGGACTTCAACGATCAGATGATTGAACCCTACCTTCCCACAAGAAAATCCCGTCACTGGTATAAAAAAGTTTCCATTTATCTTTTCACTTTGGCCATGTATAACAGTTATGTTATTTACAAAAAATCGACAGAAAACCCCACATCCTATCTGCAATACCAAGAAGAAGTCATCACCGCCCTTGTGTACCCTGAAAACCCACCAGAAAATATTCGCTCTGATTCCGTGAGCAGACTCCACGAGCGCCACTTTCCTGAGAAAACCCCCTCCCCTGAAAGAGGCTACAGACGCCAGAAAAAATGCCGTGTGTGCGCCAGAGTAGGAGTCAGAAGAGACACTGTGTATTATTGTCCCGATTGTCCCTCCCAACCAGGCCTCTGTATAGGTGTATGTTTCCGCCGTTACCATACACTCCAAAATTATTAGGTAGTTCTCATTTCTTGTCATTTTCCTCCACACCCCTTATGCCACTGCACTGTACTGTACATATCTCTGCCTTCTCCGGAACCGACCCTGGCTTGTTATACGACCACGCTTTTGCCTAACGCTTAACTGTACCTACCTCTGCCTGCTCTGGAACTGACCCTGGCCTGTTATACGACCACGCTTTTGCCTAACGCTTAACTGTACCTACCTCTGCCTGCTCTGGAACTGACCCTGGACTGTTTGACCACGTTTTTTGCCTGCCCCTTGGATTGATCTTGCTATGCTAGTGGGAACACAGGGGTCTCACATATGTGAGGGGCTCCAGAATAGTTTTTCTGGATGAAGAAAACAATTTTTTTTAGTTTTCTCATTTCCGGATTAGGGTCTGGTTGCCCGGAGGCTTCAAAGAGATTTGGGTGGGAGAAGCCTCTACCCCTGTCCCCATTCTTTCCTGGCCTGCTACTTGGACCATGTACCTGCTTACTACCAGGACCAATATTTTGGCACTGCTGGCAATGTTTCTTCTTGCACTGGCCCTGGACTATAAATGGACAGTATCCCTGCCTGCACTGACTATGGACAATATTCCTGCCTGCTGCCTGGACAAACTGTCGCTGACCACGTCCCTGCCTGCTGCCTGGATCAGGGCTCTCCTCCTGTGGAAAATTGCACTACTAAAACCACAGGTAATCTTTTTTATTTTTTTACCTATTACTCAGCAGAATGTATTTTAGGGTGTAATTCTTGATATGTACATGCTATGTGCTAGAAATATGAAGGGCCTTCAAAAATTGTAAGGAAATTGTATGTGTAATTTATGTCCCTAGAACACCTGATGGTGCTTCTTGGATGTTGGGCCTCTATGTGGCCAGGTTATGTAAAAGTCTCACACATGTGGTATCGCCATACTCGGGAGGAGCAGAAGAATATATTTTGGGGTGTATTGTTTGCCATGTACATGCTATGTGTTGGAAATATCCTATAAATGGACAACTTTGTGTAAAAAAAAATGCGTTTTCATTTTTTTTCCACATATTCCAAAAACATCTGGAAAAAAAAGACTCATTATGCCTCATAAATTATACGTTGGGGTGTTAGCTTTCCAAAATGGGGTCACTTTGTGGGCGTTTCCATTGTCCTGGTGCTCCAGGGCCTTCAAAAGTGTAATAGGTGGTTGAGAGATTAGTTGTGTAATTTATGCTCCTAGAACGCCTGAAGTTGCTACTTCAGTGTTGGGCCTCTGTATGTGGCGGCGTTATGTAAAAGTCTCACATATGTGGTATCGCCATACTCAGGAGGAGCAGCAGAATATATTTTGGGGTGTCATTTGTGGAATGTGCATGCCATGTGAGAGAAATACCCTGTTATAATGACAATTTGGTGTGAAAAAAAAAAAAAAACGTAATTTTGCAAAGAATTGTGGGAAAAAATTACAACTTCAAAAAACTAACTATGCCTCTTACTAACTACGTTGGAATGTCTACTTTCCAAAAAGGGGTGATTTGGGGGGTATTTGTACTTTACTGGCTTGTTAGGGTCTCAAGAAATGAGATAAGCTGTCAGTACATCAGATGTGATCAAATTGATACATTTTCAGTAATTGGCACCATAGCTTGAGGGCCCTATAACTTTCACCCAGACTAAATTTTATCCACAATTTTTTTTTTTTTTACCAAAGATATGTAGCAGTATACATTTTAGGCCAAATTTATGAAGAAAAATTAATTTCTATTATAACATTTCGCGAAAAAGTAAGAAAAATTCATTTTTTTACAAAATTTACGTTATTCTTTAATTTATAGCGAGAAAGTTAAAAATCGCAGAGGTGATCAAATACCACCAAAAGAAAGCTCTATTTGTGGGAAAAAAAGGACAAAAAATTCATATGGATGTAGTGTTGTATGACTGAGTTATTGTCATTCAAAATGTGAGAGCACCAAAAGCTGAAAATTGGTCTGGTTATTAAGGGTGTTTAAGTGCCCAGTGGTCAAGTGGTTAAACGGGTTTTCGTTAACTCTAATATTTGTCGAAGGGAAAAAAACAACAAAAGATTTTGAAATGAATTGCACATGTCTAATATTGAAGTTACATTGTAAGATTCTGGCATCCATCTTCGTTTTACATTATTATCAGACTTCTAAACTAAAAAAAAAGGCAGTTTTCAATTGGGCTTAGCCCAATTTAGTTTTTACCAGGCTTCCAACTTCAGCTGTCTGGTTGTAATACTGCTTCTAAAAGGCTATAGTTTTATCTCATATCTATGATGCCTTAAGGAAGTCAGCCAGGAGTAAGCCATTTTTCTTACTACTGTCTATTCATGTGGGCCCCAGTCAAATTAATTGAAGCTTTAATTCAGGGGTGGGGAACCTTTTGGATTTTTGTAACATCATTCGGGGGCCATACAAAATCATCAACTTATAAATTAGCCTGTTATATTTGGTAAAACATTTTTTTTTTTTGTATATTCTTTATTTATATACTCCAGTGATGGGCACAGTGGCTGCGTTTGATGGTGGCACATTGGCTTAGTTTGATGGGCACAGTGGCTGCGTTTGGGCACAGTGGCTACGTTTGATGGGCACAGTGGCTGCATGTGATGGGCACAGTGGCGTCAATTGATGGTGGCACGGTGGCTGCGTCTGATGGGCACAGTGGCTGCGTTGGGCGGTCACAGTGGCTGCGTTGGGCGGGCACAGTGGCTGCGTGTTATGGGCACAGTGGCTGCGTTGGGCAGGCACAGTGGCTGCGTGTTATGGGCACAGTGGCTGCGTGTTATGGGCACAGTGGCGTCAATTGATGGTGGCACAGTGAGGCTGCAATTAATGTTTTTTTTTTTTTTATGCAGACAAGGAAGGAAAGCTCAAAATAACACAAACATTTTTTTCTGCCATATTTTTTTTTTTATTAAAAAAATTATGGTCACCTCAGTCCAACCCCCCCTCCCCAATACAGTCATTTAATTTGTTTCTTATTTTTTACAGAGAGTATAGTTCTTCCACTCCAGACAGTAGCACTGTATGCACTAGGCAGGCGCAGGCTAAGGCTCCTTGTGTCTTCTCCTTCTTTCCTTGCCGACACAGCTCCGTGCGAGTCCTCCCCCTCTGTCTCACCTCCGGCGTGACGTCACGAGGCGCACGCCGGGGATCAACCAACTGAATCCTCCATGGGGGGGGGGGGCGCGAGAGGAAAGGGACCCAGGAGCACAGTCGGCACACAGTTTGCAAAGTCAAATGCCACAGCCGCTGCCCGCGCTGTCTATCACTCAGTGACAGTGAGTAACAGACACATCCAACTGGTCTGGTGGCCGCGGGTGGTTGCGCACCCCTTCTGTTCAACTTGGTAGCGCCAGGGTCACTCGCCCCTCCCGCCCCTGCCTTGTACCGGCCCTGATCTACAGAGCATAACATAAAAAATGCTACAGACTTGAAATCGGCATCAGCACCATGCCTGTTCCGCAGATTCCCCACCCCTGCTTTAATTGCTTGTAATCGAACAATGCCCTGCACCAGGGCAACTGATCTTTTCAGCATTCTGGTGTTTGGTAAATACTTCAGTGTGGTATGAGACTGTAGTCTTGCTTCATTTATGTAAATTATGGATCATTGGACCATTAAGTGGTGTGTTAAAGATCTGCTCTGGGCCTGGTCACTTTTCTTCACTGTAATTAATGCCTTTTAGTTTAACCACTTCCGTACAGGGCATTTTCACCCCCTTCCTGCCCAGACCAGTTTTTAGTTTTCAGCCCTGTTGTAGCACTTTGACAATTGCGCGATCATGCAAATAGAGCTTTTGTTCAGTATTTGATCATCTCCATTTGTTTTTTTTTGTTTTTTTGCGCTATAAACAGAAGAGCCACAATTTTGAAAAAAAGCACAATATTTTTAACTTTTAAATATCACAATTCATTTTCCCTCAGTTTAGACCAATACGTATTCTTCTACATATTTTTGTTTAGCAAACAAAAAAACGCAATAAGCATATATTGATATATTGGTTCGCACAAAAGTTATTGCATCTACAAAATAGTGGATAGATTTATGGCATTTTCATTTATTTTTACTAGTAATTGCGGCGATCTGCGTGTGTTTTTTTTTTGGACCGTGACATTGCGGTGGACATATTGGACACTTTTGACACGTTTTTGGGAGCATTCAAATCTATAAAGCAATTTAGTGCTATAAAACTGCACTGATTACTGTGTAAATGTGACTGGCAGGGATGGGGTTAACACTAGGGGGCGCTGAAGGGGTTAATATGTGTTCCCTATTTAGTGATTCTAACTGTAGGGGGAGGGGGACTCACAAGGGGAGGAGACCGATCTGTGTTCCTCTGTACTGGGAAAACACATCGGTCTCTGACAGGAGGTGGATCTGTGTGTTTACACACACAGATCCACAATCGGTTCCCGGCGGGCATTGCGGCCGCCGGGCAAGTGCACCGGCTCACGAGCAGTGCCGCGGTCGCACGCACGCCCCCTACATGGCCTGGAAGAAAGAACGTAATATGATATCTACCCTGAGGGAGGGAGGATTCCTGCCTGCGTCATATTAATCTGTCTTCTGCTGTTTGCCTTTTGATAGATATATATATATATATATATATATATATATAAAAAAATTCACCAATCTGAAGAATCGGCTTTCTTTCAACTCAGATTTCTGATGATATGATGTTTTCCTTTTTGCCTTTTCATTATATCAGTTCAACTTTTAATTCTGTCAGTGAAAACTACAAACAATAAAAGCAAAAAAAAACCTTTCAGTGTGCATTGCGTTTACATTATGACTTGGATATAGATGATTCTCAGAAGTAATTCAATAATAATAAAGACAGATTTTTCATAGTCAAAAATAGTTGTCAACATTTCTGTATTAGCAAGTGTATATCATACAGTTGCACATTTAACCTATTTTTTTTTTTTCTTAAGACTTCACGTGGAATTGATGCAGAGAAGGTGAATTTAGTTGTAAACTTGGATGTGCCACATGACTGGGAAACATACATGCATCGAATTGGCAGAGCTGGAAGATTTGGTAAACTACATAGCGACAAGAACTGACCATATTTGTTTAAACCTGACCATAATTCCATAACTAAATTGGCCCTGACCATATCAATATGCTATATGCAGAGCAGGATGCATTCCAAGTACCTTTTTTAAACTTCTGCTGGGGAATGTGTAGCTGTTTCTGACAGGTACTGTTCCCCACTAACGGAAGTCGGGGCAGAGGCCTGGTCTCTCGTAGGTTTGATACATGGTTTATGTATGCAAATGTATCAAACAGGCCTTGTGATTTAATTTGATAAATAGGAGCATGTGTGTATGATTGTGTGTGTATGTATCTCTTTCTGAGATAATAAAAAAATATAATCTAGCTCTCTATCAATCAATGTTGTATTCAGTACTTCTCAGAGCAGTAGAGTGTTGGACCATTTTGGTTAATAATGCATAAAGTTTGAAGTTCAAGTGATAGCTTTACTTAGCTAACTTATGTTATTAAAGATGCAAGCTTTCGGGATAACCTAGAATCTTTTTATACATTGATCTCTGACAAAGGCATCTAAGTTATTTTGACAACTTGCATCTTTAATAACTTGTTTGCTAATATTTGTAGCATTAGGAAAATAGCTGCCAGTGCACATGGTAAACACAAGGCAGGAAAAGTCCTTCTGTAATTCGTAACAGACCGCATTAAAATAACAAGTGATGTGCTAGGACAAAATAATGATAAAGTGCCGCAGATAAAAAGTTAAGACATGCCCACATAAAAACACTGAATAAGGCCAAATGCCCTATGTGCGCCATAAACAAACATGAGTATGAATAGCAGTCTAGACAGGACATGTATATTCGATCAACAGAAGACAATGACCGTGCACAAAGTTTGGAAAACAGAAATGTTTGTAATGTAAATCCGTACTCCGCAGCCAGATAGAAGAAACCTGAGGGCCTCAGACATAAGAACAATTGCAGGTGAGGAATGGTGGTGAATGCCAAAGCTTGCATCACTAAAAATAATGCACCATCCTAGACAAATGGAAAGTACATACAAACGTGAAAATTATCAGCATCATGGACCATGATTGAAAGTAGGTAACGGGCTGTAAGGAGGAAGACCTTCTAGTTTAGGAAAAAAAGATATATGTAGTAAGTCATGCAGTGCTCATCTGGAAACCATAAAACTGAGATGCATCACACAGAAAATCAATCAAACATTGTCAAAAGCATTCATAGGTACCGGTAGTTCATCAAGTCCCTTAGGAGACGATGTTTGTATTTCATGGATTCTTTGGCTTTCCCTGTGTAACAGCTGATGAGCATATGACAACATGTGATAGTCTACCTGGACAATGGTAACAACAAGATTCCTAGGAGTCGGAGCCAGGTAGATGTTTTTGCAAACGGTGGTGGCTCTGTATGAATCGGAAGGTCTTTCCAGCTTTGTCCCCTCCGAAAACAAATGACCTACAAGAATAGACCACGTTCTTCAATATAGGACACTCTCCTGAGCAAAATGGTTAGGTTTCTAAGAGGATGTTCTGCATACACAATAGGGATTCTCTAGCATTTGCCACCAGGACTGCAACTATTCTTTTTAAAAATCAATTAGCTAGCCGATTTGTTTCAATTAATCTGCTAAAATCCTGAAAAATTTAGTGTAAAGTTTCAAAATAAGACAATGTGTTCTTGAATATCTATATGTAGTGATAAATATAAAAAAACATATGGTTAGGGAACAAAATATTGAATCCACTCTGATGCCGCCTTCACATGATCGGAATTTTTCTAAAAACAAATGTTCGATGTGAGCTTTTTGTCAGATATTCTGATTTGTGTGTGTGATCCATCGGACATTTTGTTGTCGATTTTTCAGACAACAAAAGCTCTTGTCGGAAATTCCGATGCACAAAAATTCTACGCATGCTCGGAATCAATTTGATGCCTGCTCGGAATCGTTTAACTTTTCTCGGCTCATCTTAGTGTTGTACGTGACCGCGTTCTTGACGGTCCAAATTTTCGACAACATTTGTGTGACTGTGTGTATGCAACACAAGTTTGAGCCAACGTCTGGGGAAAAAAATCCACGGTTTTGTTGTCGGGATGTCCGATTGTGTGTGTACGCGGCATAAGAATAACAGAAGAGTTCTATATTATTGGAGGTAGAATCTGGTACAGATCATCATTTTTATGTAATTTTTTTTATTTTTTTAATGACGAACACTATTGTTCAGACATTATTGTTATATAATATGCATGAGACTCATAGGCAGGTAGCTTGATGCAAGTTACCTGAGCCTAAGCCACAAATGTTATCCTTTTTTTTTTTTTTTTTAAAGAACATTTGTTTGATTTTTCTAATCATTAGTTGGGGTCAAATCGACGTTAGTTTTCAAGCACAGTGACAGGAAAATTCAAAGAAGCAGAATAGAAAACTTTTCTCGATCAAACAAGTTTTTGGATATTTTATATGGTTTTCATTTAGAAATTACATTCATTTTAAAACTGAATGTTAAAAGCAAGTGAAATTTCTCTTTTTATTTTTTTTATTTTTTGGATACTATTTATGATTTGGTTGGCGGTGGTTTTATTGGTCTGTTTGATTCATCTCTGCTTCAAGACCAGCGAGTGCCTCCATACCGGTTTTAGATTTGTATGGTGCATAGCCTAACACACAGCACAGCGTGTTATGTATAATAGTTTGTCTGCTCTTCCAGGTACCTATGGTCTATCTATTTCTTACTGTTGTCGAGGAGAAGAAGAAAATCTAATGATGTCTATAGCTCAAAAGTGCAATCTCCGCCTGCTTCCTCTTCCTGGTACGTTTTTTTTTTTTTTTTTTTTCTGATTTCAGGGTTGATATATTTAATATTTTTTTGTTGGTGTCATTTAACAATAGGACAGTTATTACAAATTGCGCTGTTGCTTATTGCAGCTTGTCAGTTTTTTTTTTTTTTGTTTTGTTTAGGCTATATAATGTAATAACGTGATTGACTTCCTTCTGTGCGTTATTTCTTTCTATCCCTACTTCTTTTTTGACATGAGTCTATCTATGATCAGTGTGGCTTAATTTCTGCAAAGAAAAACAGAAGACACGTAATTTAATGTGTATCTCTTCAGGGCTCCCACTATGAAGTCTTGCCTCTCCTTTAGTCTGTAAAAACGTAAACTTTACCATCACTGTATTAAATATGGCCTTGACCTGGAAACTCAGTCTTCTAACCAGAGCACCCAAGACATGTAAAAAGATAGATATTTAAACTGCAATCTACCCAAATAAGCCGCTAACCAAGATATTTGGGTATGCTACTGTTTAATCTATGATAATGTTGTTCTGCTGAAAAGCTACACATTGCATTCCTTTAACTGAATGTGTTTGCTATAGCTCCAGTTTCTCCTGTCCTGTATCACAATGTCTAAATTGTGCTGAAGAAAAGGTAGGCGAGTTGGCCTTTGACAGCCTTCTCCTGTCTGTCTTGAATTTGCTTGGCCTAAATGGCTTATCATTCAAGTTTTTTAGAATTGTACTTTTTATTTCCAGAAAGAATAACCCAACAGATTATGGTAAGATCAGTCAAAAGTAACTAAAAAGCCCTCCACTTAGTGTGAAGTTCAATAAGGACTTCCTTAAGCTAAATGTCTCATTCTATCACAGATCCCTCTTATAATGGGATTGTTTATTTTGTCAGAGTGGATGGAGCCATGCATACCATTCTTAGACAGTTGTACAGTACATCCTGAACTGCTGATTTAGAATACACTACTGGCTTACATTACTGCACTCATGATGGCCTGAAACCACTAAATGCAGCTTGTAATGGTTCTACTACACAAGACTGTGTCTGTTCCATTTCCTTTATTGTCCATTGAAGGACAGATAATTATAGTAATTTCTAGACATTTGAGTTATGCTATTGCCTTCAGAAGGTTTGGACACTGGCAAACAAAAATGTTTAGCTAACTTCCATAAAACCTTGCATTCGACCCTTATGCTTCAGTTTTTATACTGTCCTCGTAAGTTTGACTTCTTCTTCTTTCTACGTTTTGATCTTTGGTGACTATGCTCAAGACTTTAAAAAAAAAAAAATACTATAAATGCTTGCTTAGGCCATAACTAGACCCCACTGGACTAAAACGTTGGGAAGTTGGCCTGGAATGTGACCCTCAGGCACTGAGCAGTGGCACAATCTGGTGTGACCCAGCCTCTTGGTATACAAATACTGAGCAAGGCTAGCTGGTCTGAAGCACATTAAGCTACCACAGTTTCACGGCTGTTTTCTTTTAGTCTCCATTTAAAAAGAAAATCTATTTAAAAAAAAATCACTATCTTACAACATTAAAGTTTAAGGCTGAGGAAGCTTAGTGCTGATGCCATCTAGCATTGCGGAAGCACATTTAGTGGCTGCTGCTTCTTCTTCAAAGTTCTTTGTCAATCAACCATCCTCGGTTATTGCTCCACAGTACACATTCATGGACTCGTTCACCTCCAGGCCATCTGCCACCCGCTTCAGCATCAGCTATTGTGATTTCTGACTTTACAAGGACTTGTCTGTGTTTCCGCTTGTTTGTCTGCAGCACAATGTAACATGTATTTTAAATACACACCCACACACTATTTAGTATAGCAGTCTTCTTGCAGAGGTTCAGTGTGCTTTAGTGCCATCATTGACGTAATCCAATTCTAACCATACTGGACCTCCACCTCTAAGTGAGGCCCCTACTGCCATTTCTAGATTCAAAGTCTTTACACCCTTCTCATGAGGAACCGGTATTTCCGCAAGCTCCTTATGACTCAATGGAGGTCAGAACAGAGTTTTTGATAATCTGATTAAAGCCGTGCGATCTACCCTGCAGTTTGAGGATCAGCCTGCTTTCACGACTACAAAGACCTTCCCTGAAAACATGGTATTGTGGCTTGCGCTTGATTATGTGAGAGAGCTTTTTCTCTTTGGAAGGAACTTTGTTTATAAGTGGTCTGTACCCACTGTAGATGTTCCGGTCATTTGCCTTAAACAATTCTACCCAACAGATTGATGATGTTCTTACCTTTTAGGGATTGCTCTGATGGGATTGAGTTTCCTGCTTGGGTCTCGGTTTGGATTATCTGCAATAACGGTCTGTCCCCTATTGGCACTATGTCTGTTCAGATGCGTAGGGAGCTTTGGCTTCATGCCTGGCACACTGAGGACATGTTTAAGGAACATTTGATTGAAATGTTCATGGGAAAGGTTCCCATGATTCTTTGCAATTGTGAAGCAAGATGGGAAAGGAGTCAGTCATGTACTTTTCCCTAAGAATTGTCCTTGGACTTGAAGATTGTCAATCCTGGGCATCTCCACCGAGGGCTATCGCCCCACAATCCGGTGATTTGCTGCACAGATCCTACATCCGATGTGTGACAGCCAGTAAGGACAAGTGTGTGTTTTTTTTGTTTTTTTTAATGCATCCACCATCTGTTCCAGTTTTTTTAATTAAAATATTTTGTGTGTGTTGGGTAAATACATTATTGCACTGTGGCTGTCTTGCATCCCTCTTTTTGTTTGGACATTTGTTTCCAAGAGCCCAATCTGGAAAGTGACAACAGAGCTCATAAACATTTACAGGTTAGCACACGGAAACACTTCTACGATTTTTTATGATCTTTTTGCCATATGTATGATATTGTTGAGTACGATTAATTTATTTTATTTCAACAAATTAATTAATTTGCTAATGATTTTTGTGTGTGTGTGTGTGTGTGTGTGTGTGTGTGTGTGTGTGTGTGTGTGTGTGTGTGCACGCGCGTGTGTGCGTGCGGAGTAATGGTTTAAGAGTGCCTAAGGGTTTTTTTGTTTTGAATATTTTTTGTCTGTTTGGATGCTTGGACTTCCTTTTTGTAGGTTCCACTTTTCACTCCTTTTTGGATTAGGCATCTTTTATAGCTGCTGGTAGAAATTTGTCTTTGAGAATGGAATTGCATTCGCTCCCACACTACTTTACACAGTGGTGTGCTTTTCCATCAAAGTTGGCTGCACTTCTTGTGGTGCTAGACCCTGTTCAAGCCCTGTCTCTCTCTCTTTTTAGGGATTTTGTGACTTGCATCAGTTCCTACTGCTTCTTTTCCTTTTTGAGAGCCTAACTCTCAGGTGTACTCTGGTAATTTTTGCACTCTACACACACAGCACTGACTCTTGTGTCCACCCCAGTGCTTTTTTGAAATGTTCAGATGTTCTTTACTAGACTAGATTCATACAGTTCCTAGTAAATCAACTTCTGTTCTTCTTGAGTATAGCATCCTTTCTTCATGTTTACTTGGGCATCTTGAATTGTTGGGGAACTCCAACACATGCCTGATTAAAGGGGTCCTGCGTGGCTCCGGTCCATAAATATTGGAACATCGACACAATTCTAATATTTTTGGCTTTATACACCACCACAATGGATTTAAAATAAAACAATATGATGTGCTTTATCTGCAGACTTTCAGCTTTAATTTGAGAGTATTTACATCCAAATCAGGTGAACGTTGTAAGAATTACAATAGTTTGTATATGTGCCTCAACCTTTTTAAGGGAACAAATATATAATGGGACAGATTAACAATCCATAAATCAAACTTTCACTTTTTAATACTTGGTTGCAAATCCTTTGCAGTCAATTACTGTCTGAAGTCTAAAATGCATAGACATCACCAGACACTGGGTTTCATTCCTGGTGATGCTCTGCCCAGGCCTCTACTGCAACTGTCTTCAGTTCCTGCTTGTTCTTGGGGCATTTTCCCTTCAGTTTTGTCTTCAGGAAGTAAAATGCATCCTCAATCAGATTCAGGTCATGTGATTGACTTGACCATTGCATAACATTTCACTTCTTTCCCTTAAACTCTTTTGTTGCTTTCACAGTATGCTTCAGGTCATTGTCCATCTGCACTGTGAAGCGCCGTCCAATGAGTTCTGAATCATTTGGCTGAATATGAGCAGATAATATTGCTCAACACTTCAAAATTCATCCTGGTGCTTTTGACAGCAGTCACATCATCGATAAATACAAGAGAACCAGTTCCATTGGCAACCATACATGCCCACGCTATGACACTACCACTACCATGCTTCAGTGATGAGGTGGTATGCTTTGGATCATGAGCCGTTTCTTTCCTTCTCCATACTCTTCTCTTCCCATCACTCTGGTACAAGTTGATCTTGGTCTCATCTGTCCATAAGATGTTGTTCCAGAACTGCAAAGGCTTTTTTAGATGTTGTTTGGCAAACTCTAATCTGGCCTTCTTGTTTTTGAGGCTCACCAATGGTTTACATCTTGTGGTGAAGCCTCTGTATTCACTCTGGTGAAGTCTTCTCTTGATTGTTGACTTTGACACGCATACACCTACCTCCTGGAGAGTGTTCTTGATCTGGCCAACTGTTGTGAAGGGTGTTTTCTTCACCAGGGAAAGAATTCTTCGGTCATCCACCACAGGTGTTTTCCGTGGTCTTCCGGGTCTTTTGGTGTCATCCACCACAGTTGTTTTCCGTGGTCTTCCGGGTCTTTTGGTGTTGCTGAGCTCACCGGTGCGTCTTTAAGGATGTTCCAAGCAGTTGATTTGGCCACACCTAATGTTTTTGCTCTCTCTCTGATGGGTTTGTTTTTTGTTTTGTTTTTTAGCCTAATGGTGGCTTTCTTTCTACACGGATAGTGACAGCTCTTTGGATCTCATATTGAGAGTTGACAGCAACAGATTCCAAATGCAAATGGTACACTTGAAATTAACTCTGGACCTTTATCTGCTCCTTGTAAATGCCTATTTTCCCATTATTTTGGTCCCTTAAAGTGGGAGGCACATATACAAACTACTGTAATTCCTACACCTTTCACCTGATTTGGATGTAAATACCCTCAAATTAAAGCTGAAAGTCTGCATTTAAAGCATATCTTGATCGTTTCATTTCAAATCCATTGTGGTAGTGTATAGAGCCAAAAAGATTAGAATTGTGTTGATGTCCCAATATTTATGGACCTGACTGTTTTTGTTAATTTAAAGTTTTGGTCCCAATGTTGGAGATCCTGTGTGCTGGTAATACTTACTTCTCATGATTGCAGTCGGTTCCAGCCGTTGGTGATTTCAGCACCCAATCTAAGATGCAGCTGTTTCTAGAGGAACGTGTTCATTGGGAGTATTGCATTAGAGCTCCATTTCATGTAGTCCCCCCTTCTCATGCTGTCACTTAGTAGTTATCAATGTTATCCCTAAGTTTAGAGAATTTGTGTGAATACAGGAAGCCAGTTCCTTTTTTTTTGTACCAAAGATTTCTGCTATTTGTTTCTGCTTGGGAATTGTGCATTTTCTTTTTTTTTTTTGCACCCTGGGGAAATTTTCCTAATGGATATTTCCACTTAGGAGTCTGGTTCAACAGATCAGGCCTTTTCCCATGTTTTTAGGGGCTCTCTGTTGGTCAGTCTATTATTCAGACCTATACTGGACTTCATCTGAAAAATGGAAAATTGCCCCTGCAACTGAATTTTGTCTTCATTGTTAAACATTGTTACACTGTTGTGTGTGACATTTGTGCCCACACTGTTAACTTCCTAGATCTTTTGTATGATGTTCCTCACTTTACAGTGTTGGTCCTGCCTGATATATTTATTTTTTGTAAGACAGTATCCATCTTAAGTCTTGTACTTATTGAAAGGCAAATGGGGCACTCTGCTACCTGACTACCATCCAGAATGACAACTCCTAAACTAATACTGCATTTAAAATCCGATATGACAGTTGGAGGCAGGTTGGTATGGGGGCTGTCTCCAATTTTTTTTGCCAGCGTGCAAACCTACTGAAGATGGCAATGTAACCAAATATCTAAGAATTGCTGCATTCCCATGCCCTGGTCCCCACAACAGAAGGAAAATACTTTTATGCAAGTACCACATTTTATTTAGTGATTTGTGATGGGAGTAGCATGTAGATTCCTTCTATACAAAAAAAATATGTACTTCTGCGATTCAGGTTTTTATTTAAACACGTTTTCTTTTTTAGTACATTTGTGTAGCTTCAGCGTTTAACAAATGTGAATAACAATTTTTGGTGTTCATAAAAGGGCTACAGTTAAAAAAACAAAGTGAAAAATGGGTGCATCATCCTTTTCAGAGCCTATATAACAGGGACTAATAACCTCTATTTTGAATGTTGAATCATATGAGATTTTTTTTTTTTTAATGTGTGATGAATAATAAACGATATACTGTATCAAATAATAATTTGGGGAAAAATATGAATGAACCGTTTTAAATAATGTGATATGAGAAAATCCACTTCAATCATGTGACACTTCAGTGCTCCCACACCACCAAGTCCACAGGCTTCTTCCCAAAAAGAAGTGACCTCTAAATTATAGGAGGTCCTCAGCATATGTGGTAGTATATATCACAGCTTCATATGTACCGTTCCAAGGAAAGCTTTCAATGTTCCACAATTTCAGCTTCAATTAGAGGCTGGTGGCTGTTGAGGACTTTGTGGCTATTTTAATGATGATTTTTGAGATTTTGAGATACTTGCTATATTCTGTCCTCTTACAAAGTCTCCTTGTGAGGGAAAAAGCATAGCAGTGATGTCTTGGCTTGCTGGATCGAGTGCAGCAATATTTTCATCCCGGTCTCTTATGCCTTTATTGTGAGTACCCAGTTTTTATCGATAAACTTTGATTTTTTTTTTCATTTTTTTTTGGTATTGCATGATGTGGTTTTGAATTTTTTTCTTCTTCTACGTGCTTGTTTAATTGAGGCTGGATTTGCGGACCAGTGAGTGCTTTCCTTGCAACAGTACAGTTGCAATGTGCTAGAACACCACATATGCTGAGCACCTCTGAATAATTGGAGGTCTTTTGTGCACTAGGTGATGTGGGAACACTGAAGTGTTGTGACTGAAGTGGATTTTCTCAAATGACTAGTTTTAGAATGGACTAGTTGTGGTCACACTGGACTGATTTATAAATGATCATGGTTCATTGTTTCTCGTAGATTTTTTTCTTTCTCGTACATCACGGGACACAGAGCGGCATATTCATTACTATATGGGTTATATGGAGTACCTTCAGGTGTGGACACTGGCAATCTCAAACAGGAAGTCCCCTCCCTATATAACCCCCTCCCCTAGAGGGAGTCCCTCAGTTTTTTCGCCAGTGTCTTAGGTGTTGGTCACGGAATAGCTTTGCTCCACATCCTTGGGATTAAGGGCGGGCTAACCGGATCTGTCCAAGGAGCCTCAGTGCCAAAGTGGACAGTACCCGGGCCCCAAACCGTGGGGTTTTGCCTATAATGCTCCTCTTTGGAGGGCTGGACCCTGGGCCCAGGACTTGGAGTTTATAAAAACCATAAGTTCCTGTTTGCCAGGGTGCTGTATAGGTCCAGGACAGTGGGTACCTTCATAGGACCCCAGGGCCTGAAGGTCTACTACGCTACCCACGGAGATGGGAGAAGATTGGATCGTTTTGCTGGACAAACATCCTGCAGCATGGAGCAGGTAAGGGGGAGCCTGCGGGACTTGGTTCGACAGCAGGCTCTCCGGGGTAACCTAAAAGGGGGGTAGCCTAAGTATGCTCTGCATTGGCAACCTTGCTCACTATGTCTGAGAAAGACAGGATGATCCCTTTTCCCCCATCACTAGGTTCCCCTGTCTAAGATGGTGTCGCTAGCTAACCTGCTGCTTTCTTCTTAGGACTGGTAAGGATCCCTATGGGGCCTTTTGGAGAGTCCTACCTGGCCGGGGGTTTGAATCTGCCGCCTGATACTGCAGTCCTGGGTCTCCAGCAGCGCGGCTCCTCCATGTTCCTCCTGTTCCGGCATACGCGCGCACGTCTTATAGACGTTTTTCGCGCCGTTCAGAGAGGAGGGCGGGGAGGGGCGTGCCTGCAGCGTCATACAGGGGCGCGCCTTGTGCTGTTATAGATCAGCAGGCATTGTCAGTGCTCAGTCTGAGGCTGATTTCAGAGGGAGAGGACGCAGAGCGGCAGAACAGTGACTCCCGGTGGCGGAAGAGGGGTAGTACATGCTGGACTTTGTTCCAATGCCTTTTTTGTTAAGCCAAGAAATTCCCCTTTCTTGCAGCAGGTTGGAGGCTGGCAAACTAAGTTTGGGGTCACTGTATGTTTGAAAAAAAACAAAAAAAACAAAGGGGGTTCCCCCTCTGATTCTGATGATATGCCGATACTTTCCCCGCAACTTATTCCCATAAAGGGCGCCTTGGATGAGCCATTAGGGGGATCTGGTGCGGAGGCTGGCCCAGATCAGCCCAGCCCTGTGTTTATCACAGAGGAGATGCTAGCCGTATCCCTAGGGGGGCTAGAAGAGAGAATAGCAGCATTGATCGCTAGAGCTATTCCTGGTAAGAAACGGGTTAGATCCCCATCACCAAGAGGTGTATCCTCAGATGCTGAGATTCTCTCTCCGGAGGAATTGGAATCGCAGGAGGATCAACTAGACCTGAACCAAGAGGGTTCAGGGATTGAGGGATCTACCTCTGAGGAACCATTTTCAGACTCCCAGACAGAGAGACTGTGGGTGCAGTCTTTGACGGTCATGGTCCGCTCGGCATTTAGTTTACCATTGCCAGAGCCTCAGGTTCCTCCGGTATCCTCTCTGGGCTCTTTGAAAGCTCGTTAAGCAACGCAGTTTTTCCGGTCCATCCTCTCTTGGAGGAATTGATCTTTCGGGATTGGGTACGGCCGGACAGGATTTTTCTGCCACCGAAGAGATTTGCGGTCATTTACCCTATGGAGGAAAAATTCTCCAAGAGGTGGAGGCTCCCAGTGGTGGATGCAGCCATCTCATGTGTGAATAAATCACTAACTTGCCCGGTGGAAAACATACATATGTTTAAAGATCCGGTTGATAAACGGTTAGAGACACTTTTAAAAGCATCCTTTGCTACGGCAGGAGCAGTGGTACAGCCAGCTGTGGCTGCAATTGGAGTTTGTCAGGCGTTAAAGGACCAGACAAAAGAAATGTTAAAGGACATGCCTACCCAACAAGCAGAAGAGTTTTCTGACATTCCCAGAGCTCTGTGTTTTGCTGTAGATGCTATAAAAGATTCCATCCAGCAGGCCTCTCGTTTATCACTATTTTTGGTGCACATGAGAAGGCTCTTATGGTTGAAGAACTGGGCGGCGGAGCCCCCATGCAAAAAGCTTCTGGCAGGGTTTCCCTTCCATGGAGGGCGACTCTTCGGGGAGGATCTGGATAAATACATTCAGACTATTTCAAGTGGCAAAAGTACCCTTTTACCGGTCAAAAAGACATTCCGGGGTCCTACATTTAAAAGGCAACTCTTTCCTGTCTCAGGGCCCTCAAATTCCAGGCAGTATCGACGGCCGCCTGCACGATCCAACGTTAACAGTAGATCGCAGGGACAGGCCCCTGGGGGTAAGAGGCCATGGTATCGCAAGCCGACAAAGACAGCCCCTAAGTCTGCCTTATGAAGGGGCGCCCCCACTCTCGCGGGTGGGGGGAAGGCTTCGTTTCTTCTCAGAAGTTTGGGAAGCCAAGATCCCCGACAAATGGGTCCGGGCGTCTGTAACCACAGGCTACAGACTGGAGTTTCTAAAGTGTCCTCCGCCTCATTTTCAAGAGTCAAGGCTACCAAAGGATCCAGCAAGGAAGGCCTCAATGCTGGCAGCTTTGGATCACCTGCTTTGCCAGGACGTAATAATAGAGGTGCCAGCCCAAGAGCAAGGGCTAGGTTTCTATTCCAATCTCTTTGTCATACCAAAGCCCAACGGCGATGTCAGGCCAATCTTGGACCTAAAGAGGTTAAACGGTTACCTAAGGGTTCGTTCCTTCCGGATGGAATCCATCCGGTCAGCAGCCGCCGCGCGTCAGAGGGACGATTTTCTGGCCTCCATAGACATAAAGGATGCTTACCTTCATGTACCAATCTTTCAGTCGCATCAAAGATTTTTACGCTTCGCGGTGGGGCAGCGGCACTTCCAATTCAGGGCGCTCCCCTTCGGGCTGGCCACGGCCCCCCGGGTATTCACGAAGATCCTAGCCCCAGTTCTGGCCAATTTAAGGATCCAAGGGGTCACAGTCCTAGCATACTTGGACGACCTTTTAATCATAGATCACTCACGGCCGTGTCTGCAACAGGCAGTAAACCTCACGGTTCGGTACCTCGAAGGATTCGGCTGGGTCCTAAACCGGGGAAAGTCAGCGTTCCAGCGTTCCAGCCTACAAAGCAGTTGGAATACCTCGGCATGAGGTTAGACACAGAACAGCAAAGGGTGTTCCTGCCCCTTGTAAAGATCGAGGCTATCAAGGGGTTGGTTCAGTTGGTTCTAAGCAAGAAAAAACCAACTATTCGCCTGTGTATGCGATTACTAGGCAAGCTAGTGGCCACGTTCGAGGCAGTACCATACGCTCAGATCCACACTCGCGTCCTACAGGCAGCCATTCTGGCAGCCTGGGGCAAGAGAGCACATGCCTTGGAGTCCCCTTTGACGCTATCATCAAGGGTCCGACAAAGCCTGGCCTGGTGGTTGAACCCTCAGAATCTTCTAAAGGGAAAATCCTTCAGCCCTGTTGTCTGGAAGGTAGTTACCACAGACGCCAGCCTGACAGGCTGGGGGGCGGTCTTCGAGGGGTTCTCTCGCCAGGGAACTTGGGTGAAAACAGAGAGGCAGCTCCCCATCAATATCTTGGAGATCAGAGCTGCTCGCCTAGCCCTTCTGGCATGGACCTCCAGATTACAGGGGTTCCCGGTGAGAATCCAGTCAGACACAGCGGTGGCATACATAAACCACCAAGGGGGAACCAGGAGTCAGGCCGCTCAGAGGGAGGTGAGCTTGATTTTTCAGTGGGCAGAGGTTCATGTACCCTGCATTTCGGCGATATTCATTCCCGGAGTGGACAACCTGCAGGCAGACTTCTTAAGTCGCCAGAGTCTGTTGCCAGGGGAGTGGTCTCTGCATCCCCAGGTCTTTCAGACAATCTGCCAGAGGTGGGGAATGCCAGACGTAGATATAATGGCATCCAGGTTCAACAAGAAACTAGACAGGTTTGTGTCTCGAGCGAGGGACCCTATGGCCTGCGGAACCGATGCGTTGGTTTGCCCTTGGCATCAATTCAAACTTCTATATGCATTCCCTCCGCTACAGTTACTTCCTCGCCTGTTGCGCAGGATCAGAGTGGAGCACAAGCCGGTCATTCTAGTAGCTCCAGCTTGTCCCCGGAGGACATGGTACTCACTAGTCCTGAAGATGGCAGTGGGAGACCCTTGGACTCTTCCTCTACGACCAGACCTACTCTCACAAGGCCCGATCCTCCACCCTACATTACAACGTCTAAATTTGACGGCCTGGAGGCTGAATCCCTGATTCTCAGGGGTAGAGGTCTGTCTAGGCAGGTAATTCCTACCCTGATTAGGGCTAGAAAGCCGGCCTCCAGGGTGATTTATTACAGGGTGTGGAGCAACTACGTAGGCTGGTGTGAATCCAAAAGATGGAATTCCCGCAAATATACCATTGATAGGGTGTTAAGTTTTCTCCAGCTAGGAGTGGATAAAGGCCTGGCATTAAGCACAATCAAGGGACAGATTTCAGCTCTGTCAGTGTGGTTTCAGAGGCCGCTGGCCACCCACTCGCTGGTAAAGACCTTCATACAGGGGGTCTTGCGTATTAATCCTCCTGTCAAGTCACCAATTTGTCCATGGGACTTAAATCTTGTCCTGTCCACTCTACAGAAACAACCCTTTGAGCCGTTGGCTGAGATTCCTTTAGTCTTACTGACAAGAAAGTTGGTTTTCTTGGTCGCCATAGTTTCGGCCAGGAGAGTGTCAGAATTAGCAGCCTTATCGTGTAAGGAACCATATCTCGTTCTACATAAGGACAGGGCAGTTCTCCGGCCCCATCCTTCCTTTCTACCAAAGGTTATATCCAATTTTCACTTGAACCAGGATTTGGTACTTCCATCCTTCTTTCCAAAACCCACATCTAGAAAGGAGGGGTTGCTGCATACCTTGGATATTGTCCGGGCCATGAAGGCCTATCTTAAAGCTACAGAAAAGATCCGGAAAACAGATGTGTTGTTCGTTCTACCAGAGGGCCCCAAGAAGGGGCAGGCAGCTGCAAAATCCACCATCTCGAGATGGATTAGACAATTAATCATTCAAGCCTACGGTTTGAAGAGGTTGCCTCCTCCTTTGTCGGTAAAGGCCCATTCTACCAGGGCCATGGGCGCCTCCTGGGCAGCACACCATCAGATCTCTATGGCTCAGATATGCAAGGCGGCGATGTGTTCATCAGTCCACACGTTTACAAAGTTTTATCAACTAGACGTGAGAAGGAATGCGGATTCTGCCTTTGGACAGGCAGTACTACAGGCTGCAGTTTAAGATCCTCGGGATCAGAGGCACCCTTGGTTGTAAAAAAAAAAAAAAAAAAAAAAAAAAAAAAAGTTTTTTCTTGACTAAGTTGGAATTATTATTATTATTTGAGTATACCTCTAAATTGAATCCTTCTTTGGAAGATGTCTCCCTCCCCTCATTAAAGCATTGCTTTCGGACATCCCATATAGTAATGAATATGCCGCTCTGTGTCCCGTGATGTACGAGAAAGAAAAAGGGATTTTTAAATACAGCTTACCTGTAAAATCCTTTTCTTGGAGTACATCACGGGACACAGAGCTCCCACCCCTCTTTTGGGGAAACATTTTGGGAGGCATACTGCTTGCTACAAAACTGAGGGACTCCCTCTAGGGGAGGGGGTTATATAGGGAGGGGACTTCCTGTTTGAGATTGCCAGTGTCCACACCTGAAGGTACTCCATATAACCCATATAGTAATGAATATGCCGCTCTGTGTCCCGTGATGTACTCCAAGAAAAGGATTTTACAGGTAAGCTGTATTTAAAAATCCCTTTTTTTTTAATCAATTTGACATCTAGTTCAATATTTAATATTAATAGTCATCATTGTATATGCTCTTAAATGGATAGTGCACCTATTTTTCACGTTTTTTCTTTATCTTGTATTCAGATGTTGAGTGCTGCGGTTTCTGAACCTTTACACTAAGCGCAAAGTTTATTTAATTTTTATACATTTAAAAATATTTGGCTTAAAGGCTTTTCTTAATTTCTCTAGTGTAAAATAAATAATTTTGCACAGATCCATACACTTAGCTTAGAGGCTATACTTAATTTCACTTAAGTGTAACATAAATCTTCTTGTTGTACAGATCCAATTCCTGATGGATTGATGGAGGAGACCTGTGACTGGGATATTGAAGTGACTCCAGTGAAGGTTACATCTGATCATTTAATTGCATGTAAAAGTACACCTTCAGAAGCCAAAGAAGATGATGTGGTAAAAACGAATCTTGATAGAAATCCTTATCCCGGACACTCCATTGACAAAGCCGGTTCAAAAGCTGTTCAATGTAAGCCTAAAAAGGCTGTCAAAAAGAAGAATACAGAGGGAGCCAGTTCAGAGGGACTGCCAAATCTAGAGACTTCTAGTTTACCTAAGAAACCAAAAGATACCAGAAAGCCTACAGAAATGGTGGAGAATGTGGGAATTGACAATGAAGTTCAGGACAACCTTGAAAGTTCATTACCTAAAATCCCAAGCTTATCATCATTTAAGCGTCCTGTGGTTTGCACATCGTCCTTTGCAGAACTTGTTGAAGATTATGAGCAGTTTATTAAAGAAGGACTTGAAAAACATGTAGAAGTCATACGTGTGTACACAGGTAGTGAAAGCCGTATAAACACTCAAACAGATGAAACCCTTGAAAAAGAAAGTAATGTGGTGTTGCAATCAGACACTGCTAGTATCTCTGAAATACATGACTGTAGTATGAATTCAGAAGAGAAGATTGAAAGTAGTTCATCCAGTACTTTATCAGAGAGTGACACTGATAGTGAAGAATCCACTTTTTCACAAGGGAATTTGAGGTCTATGGAACTTTCAAGTTCTTGCCCAGACCTCTTCATTGAAAGGACAGATGAAGCTGATGTTGGCAAATTAAATGTAAAAGGCTTGAACGTGTCGATAGAGGAGGTACAGCAGTCAAGCTTAGTCAAAGCTAAAGCTCATTGTTCTGTTGAGGAGCCTGTTTTCAGTAATGTAATAAAGCCTAGAAAACGGGGGAAAAAAGTAACTCATATTTCGAGAAGAGAGCTTTGCCAGGAAATTCGAGATGATATGTACCAGCTGGACTATAGAAATCCATCTGGGTTTCCATATGGCAAGATGAGCTATGCTGACTATTGGCGATCCTATTATCAAGCATGGCAAACGTACCACTCTGCGATTTCTAGTTCTTATTACAGGAAATTGTACAAATGCTCCAACTGGATGTCTGCATATCACATGCAATCTGTCTACCTTCATGAAATGCTAAAGCCATAATTACTCTTGTTGCCAAAGTAAACCATTTTTATAATGGACATTTTTTTTTTCTTGCTACAGTTCAACAGTTAATATTTTGTACACAGAATATGTATATATTGTTGTGTGTTACTCCTATATAAATATTTGCTGAATAAATTATCTTGTCTGTTAACATGTGCATGATTAGGCTCATAGTTAAATGTATTTAAAGGTTATAGTTTGGAAACTTAGGTCTGCTTTACAAGATATTCAGCATCAAATGTAAAGGCATTATATAGCAATGAAACTCTGCTGTCCCATGCTTTCAAACACCCTAAAAAGGCAGGTTATGTACAGTCACAAACATCTCAGCCTGGTAGTTTTAAGGTCCTCTTGGGTAGGAGGCAGCAGTTTGTCACTAAGTAACTATCCTTATCCTCGGTTGTATTTTTATTTATTTTTCTTACACTATGTGCTAAAAATGCATGTATAATCTCTGAACTTTATCACCACCTACAGTACATTTCATATACATTTTCTTCAACAGTAGAGCTTTAAGGCTTTCTGCCATGAACATCATAACGTCTTTACAGTTTATCTGTCATATGGGTTTCTTAGGAGAGTATTCTGTTCTAAAAGTTAGTTTTAAACATTTATCATAACAATTGCTTACTGTAACATCTTCTAGTTTTCTAATTAGCCAGTCCTTGAAAGTCTAAGGTAATATGTATACACCAATATGTAGAAAAACTTTGAAAAGTCACTCTTGCTTTCTAACTACACTTTCACTTTGAGCCTAGTTTGACTCTTAATCCTATGGGCAGAAAATCATTTGATTTAGTTAAGTGATGATGGAGTGCCTTTTTTTTTCTTTCTTTTAGCTCATTTCCATCTTAAAGGGGTTGTAAAGGAAAACCATTATTATTATTTTTATTTTTTTCATAATGAGCATCCTTTACCTGCACACATTCCTCTTTTCAGTTCCTCATTGTTTGTTTTTGCTCAGAAGTTGCTCTATTTCTTCTCTGTTCTGTTCACTTCCTGCTTGTCTGATTGTTACTCACCACCGTGAAGGGAGGCTTTACTGCAGTGCTCAGTGACGTGCTCGCCCCCTCCTGGGAACTACATCTGTGCGGCAGGATGCTCTCTACGTGTAAGACTTTAAGGAGGTGTGAATTACTGGGCGTGCCACAATGCATACTGGGAAATGTAGTTCTAAGGCCGCTAATACACGACCAGTCAAACCGATGAACTGTTTTCATCAGACCAAACCGATCGTGTGTGGGCGCCATCGGTTAAAAAAAAAAGCAAAACTTGTTTTAAATTTAATCCATGCATGCTCAGAATCAAGTCAACGCATGCTTGGAAGCATTGAACTTCATTTTTTTTCAGCATGTCGTTGTGTTTTACGTCACCACTGTCTGACATGATAGTTTTTTTAACTGATGGTGTGTAGGCATTACTGACCATCAGTCAGATTCATCGGTTAACCGATGGAAAAATCCATCAGACCATTCTCATCGGTTTGACAGATCACGTGTACAGGGCATTACATGAACGAGCGCCGCAAACCAGGAAGTGAATGAGAAAACAGAAACTAGAACACCGGAGGTGATATAGATGAAGGGATTTAATAGGTATTTACTCGTTTTTTTTAACAGAATCATTACACTATTCTGTCTGTCTACCTTGCAGACATTAATTTTAGGCAAAAAAAAATTTCCTTTACAACTCCTTTAAGCATTGAAAAATGTTTTACTCCTAAAATGACATTGGTTTCTTTTCCATTGAGAGACATGGAAAATATTTTACATCTTGTGTTATACTGCCTCCTTCAGGAGGATCTGACCCAGTATAACTTTTGCCAGCATGCCTTTTTTTCAGCTCATACCAATGGATATGTAGAGGACTGTTACTGCTCCTAGCCTGCATTAAAATCCCTCTGGAACTCCAGGTGCCAACCAAAGGGAGCTCAACCATGTTCAATGAATTTAAGAGATGGGCCCTTTCACACTGATTTGTGTTTGCTGTGCTTTTACCTTGCAAGAAAAATGCAACAAAAAACATATTTCCCTTTTTTAAATCCCATGGAATTCTTCACACCAATGAGCTGCGGCTGCGGTGCATTTTGAAATGTCCTGCATGCTGCATCTTTGGTGTGCTTTTCAAAAGTTTAACAAAAACGCATCTCCCTACTGAAATGAATAAAAAAGGCATCAAAACACACTGAATCGCATGTCAAAGTTTTACAGGTGCTTGCTAGGAGCCAGGCAACCAGAAAATGCATAAACGCATGCATTTTTACCGTTTTTTTTTTTTTTTTTTTCAAGGGAGCAGTGCGAGTGAAAGTTCCTACAAACTAAGTGGTACACCAATGGCATTGGATCACATCCAGCTTCTTTAAACCCACACATAAACACTGCAGCCTTGCCTAGAGCCATCCCTCTCTAAAACTTCACCCAATATGGGCTTGATCCATAGGCACCACATTAGAGCCATCATGCCATCATGTTCATTTGCCCTTTTGGCTGAGGTTTTCACTACAGTCATGGAAGACTTTGACCCTCCTTTTTTTTTTTTGGGTGGACCATAGAGGCTACAAGCGTGCGCCCATGTCTACAAGTTCTGTATCTGGTCAGCCCATGGTCTTAGCAACTTCTGAGCCATTGGCCACAGACCCTGTCTGATTGTAAGCCATCAGCTGTTGCAGTGTTTGATTCTGTCATTGATGGTTGAGCGTATCCTGGAGGAATCCATCTTCTATTCCTTTCAAAATGAAGCAGACCATTCTGTCTCTTTTTGATGTGATACTCAACATTCTGAAAGTAGAGCATCAGACTGTTTGTTCTACCCATGCTGCTTCCAGTCTTGGGTCTTTTAGGGCCCCTAAGGCTGCACAGACCGTTCCATTGTACATGCTGTTCCAACTCTTCTCTACAGAGATTGGGATCATCCTAACAAGCTATTTTCTTCTCCCAAATGCTTAATAACAGTGTATTAATTCGGTGTGGACTTAGTGCAAAAGTGGCCTATCCTCTGTGTTTATTCATTAGTGTCCTACCCTAATAAAAAGTCTACCATCTTGATGGAGAATAACGAATAATATTCTCACTGGCAGTTCTCTCGCATACAGAATGTGTGGAATCATATGTCTATGGCTTTAAACTTTGTGACTATTTGCTGGAGGCTTCCTGCCTTATCACCTGCATGGGTCTTATGTCTGTTCACATATGTAAGACACTAGACCAGTGTTTTTCAACTCCAGTCCTCAAGGCACACCAACGGGTCAAGTTTTCAGGATTTCCCTCAGATGAAATGGCCGTGGTGATTACTAAGGCAGTGAAACTGATCAAATCACTTGTGCAAAATAATGGAAAGCCTGAAAACATGACCTGTTGGTTTGCCTTGAGGACTGGAGTTGAAAAACACTGCACTAGACTGCAGAACACGGTCTCCTTGGATCTACTCTCCATGCCATTTTCAAGGATGCTACAAGGATACATCTGGCCCTCTTAGGGCTTCTGGACGAAAGCCCAGACTGTGACAGAATAGTTTTAAGGATTCTACTTCAACCTGTTTACCGGTTTCCAGTCTGTCTTGGGTCTCAAAGTTCTGAATGTCTTAATTTGAGTTGGTAACTTTGACATAGAATCCACCTAGTCTGTTAATGCCTCCCTTTATCAGTGGCTTTCTGACCTCTTTTTTATTTATGGACAATAAGGCTGGGTATCTGCATCTTCCCATTATATCAACCGTCTTTTGTATTCCTTTTTTTTTTTTTTTGTAGGGTCCCTTTTACCAAATAATTACCCTGACCTTCGAATCTATCTGGGTCTAGTTTTGGACACGGCTCAGGTGCCAGGGTCTTTCTTGTGCAAGGGAAAGTTCAGACTCTCTAATATATATAAGCTCTGCACTTATCTTACTTTTCTCTCTTGTATTAGTCTTGGGCCTCCTTTCAGAGCGTTCCCATTTTCCCAGCTTTTCTCCAGATCTCTTCAGTGCAACTTTTTTTTATCATGAAAGAGGTCAATCAGGTTCCCGGACAGACCGATTCATTTGGCACATGCAGCTAGGTTATCTCTGGCTTAGTGACCCTGGAATTGAGGAAGTTCTTATTTCTGTCTTTTGGAAAATGCTTACGATTGACGCCAACCTGACAAGCTACCCTAATAAAATACCATGTCGTGCAGGTTACTTTGTTGTTGAGGGAGTTTAATCTCTAGAACAAAATCCTGGAACTAGGGGAAACTTGGTGGTCCCTCTACCCTCCCTGCTGAGGGTAATTTGATCAAAATGTTGTTGGACAACGACACAGTGGGAGCCAGAAGTCTTGTGGTGGCAAGAGAGGTAGCTCCTATCCTGTCCTGGGCAGGACTTCACATTGCAGCCTTGTCCATTGTGTACATACCAGGTGTGAACATTTGGCTTTCTCAGCTTGCACTGTCTGGACTGGAAGGGAGAAGTGGTCCCTGCCCATGTAGGTCTCCAAAACCTTTGTCATAGAATGAATGTCGGCCTCCTGACCTTCAAAATGACAACCTGTAAAAGCTTCAAAATACAGGTATGCTTTAGCAGAAGCAGTGGATACTCCAAGGGATTATTACACCCTGAAAGTTCTTCTAACTACTTATTTGTAGAATCAAGATGGAGGGCATTTGGTAAACCTCATTGCTCTGGAATTGCCCAGGTGGCTGAGGTATGCCTGCCTTGCAAAACTTCTGGCACACACTGTTCTCCACCAGATTTTCAAGTCTCAAGGTCTGATTTATGTTTCTGCTTCAGTTTTGTCTCTGACTCAGTGATTTCTATAGCATTACAAGCTAGGCAGTCTATTTTCTGCAAGATATATCATCTGGCATGAAAGGCACCCTTGGTGTGAGTTTTAGGGCTTCCACCCTAGACGTTTCTCTGTAGGACCAATCTGCTCCTACCACTGGCTTCGCTACTCAATTCAGATTTTGTACAGGGAGTATCCTATGCAACTCCCCCAGTTTGTATCCCTGTGACCCCATGGGATTTAAATCCTGGTTTTCTGAGCTTTGGAGATGGCTAATTGAACCTGTTATTCCTCACTTACCTACATGGTGCTGTTTCTGTTGTGCTCACATCTGCAAGGTGAGGCCTAAACTGGTGATCCTATCCTGTAAGGAACCTTTTCTGTTTTTTCATAGGCACAGGGTTGTGTTTGGGAACAAGGACATCCTTTCTTGCCTAGGGTAGCTCTTCAATACCCATGTCCAGCTCCAGTTCACCAAAAGTAAATCTACCCTCCATTGTGTGGTTTGGTCTTTTTAAGGTCTCTCAGCCACTGCTTCTTTCTTCTTTGTCCTCTGGGATGTCCACTTTAAGGATGGACCAGCTTTCCACTTCTCTAGGTGGCTCAGACAATCAACCAGATCATTGCCCAGGCTTATGGTCTTAAGCACTGTGTTTCATAATGTCTTGTCAATGTGCTAAATATGAGTGCTTGGACTTTGTCATTCAAGCAACTGTTTTCCATGTTTTCAAGGCTGCCAACTGATTTTCTGTTAACACGTTCCATCAGGTTGATTATGCAGCATCATCTAATATCCACTTGGGTCCTTGAGGTAGCTCTTTGAACTACAGGCAGCCCCTAGTTCTCGGTTTTCTTGGGTTTGTTGGCATTTTGTTTGCTGTGTTACCCACTCAGTTGGATTGCTTATGGATGTCCTGAAGGTGAAAGGCTACCTTTGTGCCTCAATGCTCCATTAAGAAAAATGTTAAGTTTACCATAAAATATTTTTATTTATTTTTTTAGTCTATTGAGGAACACAAGCCCCACCTCCCTGTTGTTTTTTTATGATCATTCTCTTGATCCTCCTTTACTACAAAACTGAGGCATGCTGGTGGATTATTCTGGGCTGGCCTACAGCCTTTGTGTGCCAAGCTACCTCCTAGTTTGCAGTATGAACCAAAGGTGAAATAATTAGTTTTCTCCAATAGACTCTTCAAAAATTGCTTTGCAAAATCCTGTTTTATGAAACCATGCCTTTTTATCCACATGAGTTGTGGAATAGATTTGTACCCCTTCAAATATTTTGTGTGGGTTTTTTTTATATATATATATATATATATATATATATATATATTGTGTTCTGATTTATCTAACATTCCCATTCATTAATGACAGTGATGTTTCCTCTGATTCATTGCACAGACTTTGTAGAAAGTGAGTAGAATATCAATAAGTAAGAAATTGATTACTGTTAAAGATATTTTATATATATATATATATATATATATATATATATATATATATATATATAATGTGTGTGTATATGTGAATGCATAATGGCAATTTTGTTTGATTTTTAATTAAAAACATAAGGTGCCTTCATTCTGTGAGCTACACAACCATTAAAGTTGATTGTTTAAAAGTGTCACTTTCTGTGATTTAGGTATAATAAATAAGTATTTTTCTACCCATGGAATAAACAATTGGATGTGCAAGTGAACAAGTGTTTTTTGTGGGTTTTTGATTAATGTCAAATTTATATATTTTTACAGAGTCTCCAGTGACTTTGAGAGAAGTATTTGTGAGAAAAAAAAAAGAAATGCCTTATAAAATAAAAAATACCTTCCTCATGTTGCCTAAGCAATATTTTTTTTATATACAGTATATGAAAAGACTGCTATTTTTAAGGGCATTTACTAAAACGGGAGCAGACAAAATCTGAACAAGCTGATTGGTTACTATGCACATCTGCTCTAAGTTCTGTAGTAAATCCTCCCATGGGTCTACTTTTTGAAGATATTTTCAGTCACTTCGAGGCCTGTTTACCGCTCCCATTGAGGGAACAATCAAAATAAACCTGGCAGATTCTCACACTGACTAAATTGCAGATCATTGGCATAGGTGATATGCCCTATAAAGAAACAATGTTCCTAGGACATATGCTTCTCTTCCACTGACCTCACTCCCTGGTTGATGTTGCCAGATAATTGTTCCATATTTTACTGTGTAAACTTAATCTTAGGATCACTGTTTCAAAGCTTCATTTATAAATACAATGTTCCAAAGGTGAGCTTATTATTTAACCCCAATCAGTTATAATTCATTGATTCCTCATCCTTATCTATTTTTCAGCTGATCTTTTTTTTTATTAACTATTATGCCGTGTACACACGATCGGAATTTCTGACAACAAAACCGTGGATTTTTTTCTGACTGAATTTTGTCTCAAACTTGTGTTGCATACACACGGTCACACAAATGTTGTCTGAAATTTCAAACGTCAAGAACGCTGTGACATACACGCTACGACGAGCTGAGAAAAATGAAGTGCAATGATTCCGAGCATGTGTAGGATTTTTGTGTGTCGGAATTGTCCGGCACCCCTAATGAACCAGCTGCACCTGTTAAAACCCCTTTCACATGGAGCAGACTCTGTCAAGCAGATCCGCCTGCTCAGCGGGGCAATCTGTCTGCTGATCCTCCGCTGAGCAGGCGGATGACGGGTCCGTTCCAGAGCGGACACAGAAACAGCGGCTGTTCTCTATGGGGTGGGTGGATGGAAACCGACCACCTGTCCGTCTCCATCAGGTACCATCTGATCTGCTAGATGGGAAATGGAATCCCCATCCGTCTTTTTTTAGCAGACTGGATCAGATGCAAGCGGGTGTAAACGGACACTTGTCAATTTACATCAGCCCTTCCATAGAGAGCAATGGGTGGTCCGATTGGGCCCATCTGAAAAACAAACAGGCAGACCCGATCGGTGTTCTTGTGTGAAAGGGGCATAAGGCCTTGTTCACACAGTGCATACACAGCGTACATTTGCAGGGATGCACAGGTGTTCCGTGCATCTGCAGGCTGTCCCATTGATGTAATTTGGGATGTAGCACCTGCATCAACAGAGCCATTGCTCCCAATTTTACATCCATATAGGTCCACGTGTATGTCCCTGAGCTCACACTGTCTGCGTTTGGGGTCATGTACCCACACGGTTGTCAGATTGGGAACAGCAGCTATGCCTGTGCAGCCATTGCATCCCAATTGACACAAATAGGACTGCCTGTATGAGGATTTATGGAACACCTGTGTGGGTAAACATGGGTGTACGCTTTAGTATGCCACATGTGAACAATGCTTTAGTACCAATTTAGCAGGATTTTTTTTAAGTTGCATTGTGTATGTGCAATATTAATGATTTTAGTGTATTGTTGGTGAAAATGGCGATATGATGAACATTTGAATAATTGCGAGGCCCATAAAATGTGTAGCACTGTTTTTTTAATTTATTCTGCAGGTCATGTGCTTTTAGAAAATGTCTGTCTAGTTTTGAGGGTCTTTTCAAATTCTTAAAGCTATACGTGGAAAATGGTAACCACCTGGATTTTTAGAGTAAATTGTTATTTACAATTTTGCGTACCTTCAGTTTTCACCATTTCACAAACAGGTATAATTTAAAATGTACAACTATTTGCTATTTATTAACTCAATACAGTTTCAACTTTTATATTAACTAGGAATTTAGCAGGAATTTTTGCCACGTATGAATGATTTTAGTGTATTTTTGGCATTTTTTTTTTTTTATTCTACTGGTCCTATACTTTCAGAAAATATATGGGTGGGGGTTCACAAATTCTGAAAGTTGTAAGTGGAAAAATGAAAACCACTGATTTTTTGAGAAGTTTGAAGCCCAGCAGCCAGAAGAGGAGAGGTGCCAACAGCTGATGCCTCCCATCCACTTTGATGTCCCCCCCCCTCTCTCTCCTGCCTCCCAGTGAGTAAACTGATGTAAATGATGCTCTATTATGTAAGAGGGGCTTTGGTGAGCAGGGACCCCCCCCCCCTTACATCAGGGTTCCCCTTTACACCAGAGTCCACAGAATTGCCTTTTTACTTCAGAGTCCTTAACCAATTATGGAAACCCTAACTCCGATATATCAGCAGAATGGATCGGATGGACCGGTCTGAAGCTCCGTGCCCGCGGACCTGATTGCTGTCGGTGTCCCGCGATCAGTCACAGGAGCTGAAGAATGGGGAGAGGTGAGTGTAAACACACCTTCCCCGTTCTTCTCTGTGGCAGTGTCACTGATCATCTGTTACCTGTTATAGGGAACGACGATCAGTCACGCCCTCTACAGTAAGAATCACTTCCTTAGTGCACACTTAACCCCTTAGCGCCACCCTAGTGGTTAACCCCTTCACTGCCACTTGTAATTTTCACAGTAATCAGTGCATTTTTATAACACTTTTCACTGTTTTACAATGATACCAAAAATGTCTGTGTCCCCCATAATGTCGCAGTCACGAAAAAAAATCGATGATCGCCGCCATTACTAGTAAAAACTTTTATTTATAGAAATGCCATAAAACGATCCCCTATTTTGTAGACACTATAACTTTTGCACGAACCAATCAAACGCTTATTGTGTTTAATTTTTTTACCAAAAATAAGTAGAAGAATATAACTCTGCCTAAACTGCGGAAAAAAAAACCTTTTTTTATATATATTTTTTGAGGATATTTATTATAGCAAAAGGTAAAAAATATTGCTTTTTTCTTCAAAATTGTCGCTCTATTTTTGTATATAGCGCAAAAAATAAAAACCGCAGAGGTGATCAAATACCACCAAAAGAAAGCTCTATTTGTGGGGGAAAAAAAAGGTGCCAATTTTGTTTGGGACCGCGCAATTGTCAGTTAAAGCGACAGTGACGAATTGCAAAAAGGGGCCAGGTCTTTAACCTGCATATTGGTCCAGGTCTTAAGTGGTTAAATCAAGGTTCCCCTTGAAATTCCAGTAATCATAAGGACTCTGATTTAAGTAGTGCTCTAGGACTCAAGATTAAAGGGGAATGCTCGGAACTCTGATATAAGGGGGGCTCTGGTGCTGCAAGGCATGTTGGGGTTCCATTACCAATCAACGGTACCGCAGCGTGCAATGTGAGTGCTGTGGCCATCTGCACAATATTGCGCTATTCTAAAGTTGCACATATGTAAATAAGAAAATATATTTACAAAATTCTTTAACATTTCAGATTTATCTTTGTCTAGTTCTGAAACAATTTATCTTTGTCTCTTTTTTTTTTTTTTTACATCACAGAAATCTGACCTTTTAACATGGGTGTGTGAACTTTTTATATCCACTGTGTGTGTGTGTGTGCACACAAATATGTATATTGCAGTGCTGTTAAAAATGTATTGCCCCCTCCCATGCTGACTCATGAATGAACTGTGATTAAACACAACTATTTGGAAAGCTGAGTTAAATTTTACTTGCCTTACCCAAACCTGATTACTGCCAGACCTGTTGAATCAAGAATTCTGCTCTCTCCCAGGGGGTTTCTTTTATATGTCGACACCACCAATCCAGTGTGAGCATTTTAATACGGCTCTAAGCTTCATATATTTCCAAGCCTGGATACAACTTTGTATATTTTCTTTTTAAACATTCGGGATGTGAAGATTATACCCACCCGTATATATACATTTTGTATAGGGGCACTTTCTGCTCCTTGTGGTTCTTTGTATGTATCTCCCCCTGGCTTTAGGCTATATCACAAGGACACCTTGATTTAGGAGCCATCTGGTTCCCTGATTTCCCGCTATGAGAATTGCTCTCCTTGTGTGAGCCAACCTTGTTTTCCCCTTTATTGGACAAAACGTTTTTAAATATATATTGATCGAAATTTACTCTCCTGCAAGATAGTGAGACCTGTTGTTCCTGTTCTTGCAATTCCTGAATGCGTCCCAATGAAGCTTAATGGTGAAACGTGTTGACAGGGCCGCCATCAGGAATTTTACACAGCTTACCCCCTTACACAGCTTCAGGCATGGGCCCCCTGGATGCATGAAATTGAGAAGCGGGGGGGCCCTTTACATAAAGAAGAAATAATGAAAAATATATAAAAAGGGGGGTAACCATCCGGGGGCCCTGGGGACCTCTGGGCCCTTTAATAATAATAATAATAATTATATATATATATATATATATATATATATAAAAAATATATAAAAAAGGGGGGTTGTCATCTGGGGATCTCCAGACCCCTAAAAAAATGGCCCTTTATTAAAAAAATAAAATAAAAAAATATATATTAAATAATATATTTTAAAAAAATAAAAAAAAGTGGGTTGCCATCCGGGGCCTCCGGGCCCCTGTGGACCTCCGGACCTCTAAAAAAAAATAAAAGAAAAAATTGGCCCTTTAATAAAAAATAAAAGAAAAATATTTTAAAAAAATATATATTTTTTATAAACAAATAAATAAAAAAAGAGGGGGGTTCCATCTGGGGCCCTGGTGGCCTTTGGGCCCCTGGGGACCTCCGGACCCCTAAAAAAAAATAATATATTAAAAAAAATTTTTTTAAATAAAAATAAATAAAAAAAGGGGGGGGTTGCCATCTGGGGCCCTGGGGGCCTCCGGGTCCCTGTGGACCTCCGGACCTCTAAAAAAAATAAAAGAAAAAAATTGGCCCTTTAATAAAAAATAAATATATTAAAAAAAATATATTTTTTTATAAACAAATATATTTTTTATAAATAAATAAAAAAGAGGGGGTTTCCATTTGGGGCCCTGGTGGCCTCCAGGCCCCTAAAAAAAATATATATATATTTTTTTATTTTTTTTTAGGGTTGTTCCCATCCGCGCCCCTGGGGACCCCCGGGCCCCTTACAGGTGTACTGCCTGTACCCCCTGATGGCGGCCCTGCGTGTTGATGCACTTGGGCTCATATCATATACTCTATAGTTCTATGTATATGGTTTTTAAGTAATTTTTGTCTGTCCCTTTTGTATACCATGTATGTGTTTTGTTTTATTAAAGATAATTTTTCTATATTTTCATTGTTTACTGTGCTGTTAAAGTCTGACCTGGAGCTACCCTTTGAGTCCCCTTTTTTTGTATTGTTGAATCAAGAAATCACATAAATAGTGTGTCAGAAAGCTCCTAACAGATCACAAAAAGCCACACATCATGAACAGATTAGAAACAAAATAATGAACATGTATCGGTCTAGGAAAGGGTTTCAAAGCCATTTCTAATGCCGCGTACACACGGTCGTTTTTTGCGATGAAAAAAAACGACGTTTTCTGTGAAGTAAAAAACGAAGTTTTTGAAACGTCACTTTTCAAAGACAATTTTGCATACACACCATCGTTTTTTCACAAAAAGCAAGGTTACGTTCACCACTATTTTCCATTAAAGCTCGCTTCATAACTAGCTTCTGGGCATGCGCGGGTTGAAAAACGTCGTTTTGAACGACATTTTTGCTACACACGGTGACTTTTTGTGAAACAAAAAACGACGTTTTGAAAAACGACACAAAAAATTCAAACATGTTGGAATTTTTTTTTGGTCGTTTTTTTGAAGACAAAAAACAACGTTTTGCCCACACACGATCAATTTAAATGACGTTTAAAAAACTTCGTTTTTTTTCATCGCAAAAAACGACCATGTGTACGCGGCATAAGACTTTGGAACTTCAGTAAATCAAGGGGAGAGCCATTATCCACAAATGGAGATAACTTGGAACAATGGTGAACTTTCCCAGGAGTGGCTGGCCTACAAAAATTGCTGCAAGAGCATGACATCCAGAAAGGGCATAAAAGAACTCAAACAACATCTAAAGAACGGCAGGCCTCACTTGCCTCAGGTAAGATCAGTGTTCATGATTCAACAATAAGAAAGAGGCAAAAGGCCAAAGCCACTGCTGACCCAAAAGAATACAAAAGCTCATCTCACATTTACCAAAAAGCATCTCGATTACCCCCAAGACTTTTAGGCAAATATTCTGTGGACTGATGTGGTGTGCATCCCGTTACATTTGGCATAAAAACAAATACAGCATTTCATAACAAGAACATCATACCAACAGTCAGACATGGTGGTGGTAGCGTGATGGTTTAGGGCTGCTTTGCAGCTTCAGGACCTGGATTACTTACCATAATTGATGGAACTATGATTTCTGAGCTCTACCAGAAAATCCTAAAGGAGAATGTCCTGCCATCAGTTTGTGACCTCAAGTGCACTTGTGTTTCGGATCATTGTCCTGTTGCATAGCCCAACAGCAAGTCCACCTCCAAATGGTTTAAACAAACCTAAATTTAGGTTTTGGGTGGCCTAGTCAAAGCCCAGACTTAAATCCAATTGTATCATGACCTTACACAGGCCATTTATGCTGGAAAACCCTCCAGTGTGGCTGAATTAAAATAATTCTGCAAAGAAGAGTTGGTTAAAATGTGAGAGACTCATCGGCAGTTATCAAATGATTGATTGCAGTTGTTGCCACCAAGGGTGGCACAACCAGTTATTGGGTTTAGGGGGCAACTATTTTTTTTACATAAAGCCAGGCAGGTTTGGACAGCTTTTTTGCCTTAATAAATGAAACCATCATTTAAAACTGCATTTTGTATTTACTCAGGTTACCTTTGTGTAATAATAAAATTTGTTTTATCATTTAAATGTGACAAATATGCAAAAAAAATAATCAGGAAGAGGTCAAACACTTTTTCACAGCTCCAATGTAAAGTAGTGAGTGTACAGCTTGTATAACGGTGTAAATTTGCTGTCCTCTCAAAATAATTCAACACACAGCCGTTAATGTCTAGACAGCTGGCAACAAAAGTGAGTATAACCGTAAGTAAAAATGTCCAAATTGGGCCCAAAGTGTCAATATTTTGTGTGGCCACAATTATTTTCCAGCACTGCCTCAACCCCCATGGGCATGGAGTTCACCAGAGCTTTACATGTTACCTCTGGAGTCCTCGTCCACTCCTCCATGATGACATCACGGAGCTGGTGGATGTTAGAGACCTTGCGCTCTTCCACCTTCCATTTGAGGATGCCCCACAGATGCTCAATAGGTTTTAGTTCTGGAGACATGCTTGGCCAGTCTATCACCATTACCCTGAGCTTCTTTAGCAAGGCAGTGTTCATCTTGGAGGTGTGTTTGGGGTCGTTATTATGTTGGAATACTGCCCTGCGGCCAAGTCTCCTAAGGAAGGGGGATCATGCGCTGCTTCAGTATGTCACAGTACACGTTGACATTCTTGGTTCCCTCAATGAACTGTAGCTCCCCAGTTCCTGCAGCACCCATGCAGCCTCAGACAATGATACTCCCACTACCATGCTTGACTGTAGGCAAGACACACTTGTCTTTGTACTCCTCACCTGGTTGCCGCCACACACACTTTACACCATTTGAACCAAATAAGTTTATCTGGTCTCATCAAATCACAGGATATGGTTCCAGTAAGCCATGTCCTTAGTCTGCTTGTATTCAGCAAACTGTTATCAGGCTTTCTTGTGCATCATCTTTGGAAGAGGCTTTCTTCTGGGAGTACAGCCATGCAGACCAATTTGATGCAGTGTGCGGAGTATGGTCTGAGCACTGACAGGCTGACCCCTTCAACCTCTGCAGCAATGCTGGCAGCACTCATACGTCTATTTCCCACAGACAACCTCTGGATATGACGCTGAGTATGTGCATTCTGTGGTTAACCATGGCCGAGGTCTGTTCTGAGTGGAACCTGTCCTGTTAAACCGCTGTATGGTCTTGACCACCGTGCTGCAACTCAGTTTCAGATCTTCAGAGAGTTCTTTGCCATAAGGTGCCATGTTGAACTTCCAGTGGCCAGTATGAGAGCGATAAAACCAAATTTAACACACTTGCTCCCCTTTCACACCTGAAACCTTGTAAAACGAACCAATCACATGACGCTAGGGAGGGAAAATGGCTAATTGGACCAAATTCTGACATCTTTACTTAAGAGTGTACTCACTTTTGCTCCAGCGGTTTAGACATTAATGGCTGTGTTGAATTTTATTTTATTTTTTTGCGTTTAAAGATGTAAGCATTTAATGAGACTTCAGGCTAAAACTGATTTTTATTTTGAGGGGACAGCAAATTTACACTGTTATACAAGCTGTACACTCTTTACATTGTAGGAAAGTGTAATTTCCTCAGTGTTGTCACATGAAAAGATATAATAAATTATTTACAAAAATGTGAGGGGTGTACTCACTTTTGTGAGATACTGTGTATATATATATATGTGTGTGTTGGATTGGTGTAAGTGTAAGGCCGCGTACACACGATCAAATCTATCTGATGGAAACGGTCGGCCCGACCGTCCCAGCAGACAGATTCGACCGTGTGTACGGGCGAGCCGACGGATTTGGCCACCCGACAGATTTCAAAGCATGCTTTGAAATCTGTCGCCTGGGAACCCGTCCGCCCAACATGTCTGCTGGTTAGTACGCTAACTTGCAGACATGTCTTCTCGTACACGCGCCGAATGGTTTCGACGCATGCGCGGAAATGTTTTACTTCCTGGTGCGGTGACGTGGCGGCGTCAACGTCACCGCCACGTCACCGCGCCGTCTGGCGGCAGGGATTTTGGTTTGATCGTGTGACCTGCTGAGTACTCGCATGCTTTCTTTTTAATATTTTTGTTATTGTATTATAGAAATGTGTTGATTCACCGCTAGATTGGAGCTCTGTATTTACCTGGAATCACTTATCAATGCTTAAAGCAGATGACCAGCTTTACTTTCACTTTAACTAATTTTTGCACAAAGCTGGCCCAAACAAACTATTTCTTTCACTAATATGTGCCCGCTGGGCATGCTGTATAAACTGTATGTAGCCTTAGCTACATATAGTATACTACACTGAGTTTCAGGAGTGAGAGAAGCCCTTCCTGCCTTTTACCCAGAACAAAATAGCGTAGGGCTGAGTGCCATTCATCCATTTATAGGCAGCTTTTCATTCTATCAATGAATACAAGTCCGAGAGGCAGGCTGATAGTGTCATTATCTCTGACTTGGCCAATTAGAGGAAGCTTTGTAATAATTGGTATAATCTAAAGCTGCCTATGAGTTGCTCAGTACCACTCAGCTATTTTGTTCCGGGTATGAGACAGAAAGGTCTTTTGTCTCACACACCCAGAACTCCATGCTGTTTAAACTGTATGTAGCCTCAACAACATACAGTAATAAGCACACCCACCAAGCAAACAGGTTAATAAAGGAAATAGATTGTTTGGGCCAAGATGGTCCAAATGAACTAAAGTGAATGTAAACCTGGATATCTAATGTAATCAGAACTAAAGGCAAAACTACTTTTTGATTTGTGAAATGACAATTTCTGACAAGAACTTGCCTTCCACATATTTTTACCTCTATCATGTTGACTTGATGCTTGTTGGGCTTAATCATCAGGCTGGCTGAAAGCCAGCATAATTACCAATAATGGCACCCATGTGCATCTTCAAAGGTGTGAGGGAAACACGCACGAAACGTGCCTTTCCGTCATCGCCCTTATAGTTTGAACCGGCTTTAAACTGTAAGTTCACCTTTACAGAAAATCTGTAAGGTTAACTTACACTGGACCCCCTCCCCATCCCCTCGAACACCCGTTGTGAGACATCGGGTCGCTGCTTTACCGGTCCAGGGATTTGAAATCCTGCAGGATTTTCCTCTTCTCCAGCGCTGACAGGGTGGGCTAGGCAGTTTCATACCTTTTATGAGGTACTTTTAGGAGATTAAGCTGCAGGTGATCGCAGAACTTCTGTATAGCAGGAGCAGGGGGAGGGGGTCCAGTCTAAATTCACGTTACAGATTTCCTGTAAAGGTGAACTTATACTTAAAGGAACACTAAAGGTTCATTTTTTATTAGTTCAATTGATTGCTGTAAGCTAGAGCATTTAAATACCACTTACCTCGTTTTTCCTTTTGACCTCCAAAATACAGTAATCCAGGTTTGAAAATGCCATTTCCTGTCTCTCCTCTTCTTGCTTTCCACCAGCATCTGAGCCGTTTTGCATGGTGGAAAGCAGAATGTGCTCACCCCCTCCCTATGACTACAGTGCCATGTGAAGATGCTCTCTTATCCCTCACAGGCATGGAGGCTAAGCCAAATGGGAACTATAGTTCCCATTAGGCCTTGATGTAGCAAGAATGAATGCGCACCGCAAACCAGGAAGTCAGTGAGTATAATGATTCAGGAGTGACGGAGGTGAATAAAACGGCTCGATTTCAACAGGTATCAAACTAGTTATAATGCAAAACATTACTTTTTACTTTATCAGCTACTGTCAGACTTTAATTTAAGAGGAAAATATTTTTGTCTTTACAACCCCTTTAAGGGAGGATCTGTACTTTGGAAATTGTGCCCAAAAAGGGCAAGTGGAGTAGTAATCTTATTCCGTAAGGGCGCTCTACAGTTAAACTTTGCCCTATTACTGACTTACCATGCCACGTATCACACTGTGGTGCTCTCTGGAGGTGACTCAAAAGTAAAAGATATAAATGCCACTGGTCAGGATAGGAGCCCATCCAGGCTGCAGGCTTTAAGCTTCAGCAAGGTAGAAAATGTGTCCATGAACCACACATCTCAAAGCAGACCAGTGTGAGATAATGAATAACAGCCTCAACCTAGGCTCTGACCAGGCTACGCCCCCAATGCATTTTGCTTTGCTCTTTGGAGCTTAATCATTGGGAGACATGTTGGGGGCATGGACTGGCTGCCATTTTCTGTATTTGAAGATGAAATATTTTTTCCTTTTAGATGTAAAGAATGCCCCTTCTCCTCTATGATGACCTTTTAAAGTGAATAACTCAACACAAGTATACTATATGAACCACTTATGTATCTGTACAAGCTCACGACGATATACGTCAGCTCAATGGCATGGCTGGGCAAATGGGCGTACCTGTACGTCCCCTTTAAATTGAGGCATTGTGGGCGCACGTCCGCCATGTGCTCCATGCGCGTGCCCACAGACTAGATGTCCACCGGGGGCCCGTGATCGCATAACAGAGTGGCAAAACGGGGAGATGCATATGTAAACAAGACATTTCTTTGTTCTGCCTAGCAACATGACAGGGATCTACTGCTCCCTGTCATCGGGAGCAGTGATCTCTGTCATGTTGTAGTGAGACCACCCCCACGGATTGCCCCCTAGTGTTTAACCCCTTCCCTGCCAGTGTAATTTACACTGTAATCAGTGCATTTTTATAGCACTGATCATTATATAAATGACAATGGTCCCAAAATAGTATCAAAATTGTCAGATGTGTCTGCCATAATGTCGCAGTCAAAAATAAATCGCAGATTGCCGCCATTACTAGTAAAAAACATTATAATAAAAATGCCATAAATCATCCTTTATTTTGTAGACACTATCAATTTTGCACAAACCAATCAATATACGCTTATTGCATTTTTTTCTATAACAAAAATATGTGGACGAATACATATCGGCCTAATGTGAGAAAGACATTTGGTGTTTTTATGTATTTTTGGGGGATATTTATTACAGCAAAAAGTAAAAAATATTGCGTTTTTTTTTTAATTGACGCTTTTTTTTGCTTATAGCGCAAAAAATAAAAACTGCAGAGGTGATCAAATACCACCAAAAGAAATCACTATTTGTAGGGGAAAAAAATATGTAAATTTTGTTTGGGTGTAACGTTGCACGACCGCGCAATTATCAGTTAAAGAGACGCAGTGCCGTATCGCAAAAACTGCTCTGGTCAGGAAGGGGGTAAATCCTTCCGGGGCTGAAGTGGTTAAAGTTCATTAACTAGTTTTCACTGGTTTACGATGCCGATCCTGCTTCTGGATGACACAGACTTGATTATTCATTACCTTAGCTAAATGAACAACCTAGTAAATAAACTTGGGCACTACTTACACAGAAATACACTAATCAGCCTTAACCTTAAAGGGGTTGTAAAGGTACACGTTTTTTTACCTTAATGCATCCTATGCATTAAGGTAAAAAAACATCTCACAGCACCGCCCCCCCCCCCCCCGAGCCCCCGTTGTACTTACCTGACCGTTCGAATCTCCCGGGCGCGTCCACGTCGTCCTCTTCGGTTCCCAGCCTGGCCGTTGATTGGCTAGGCTGGGCGGATTGATAGCAGCGCAGCCATTGGCTAGCGCTGGTGTCAATCAGAGCGGATGACGCGGCGCGCCGGGGGCGGAGCCGAGTGATACAGTCGGCGGCTATGGCCGCCGCTGTATCACGGGAGCGCGCTCGCAAAAGCTTTCCTCCATGCGAGCGCCCTCGCATGAAGAGAGAAAGCTTTTGCGACAGCCACCGAGGGACCCCAGAAGACAGCTTTCCGGGCCACTCTGTGCAAAACGAACTGCACAGTGGAGGTAAGTATAACATGTTTGTTATTTTTTTTAAACAAAAGCCCTGACTTTAGTGTCCCTTTAAGATCATTGACAGGTAAAGTGAGTAACGTTGTTGTTACAATGACATCTGAAAGTCAGTGAGGTATATTAGGCAGCAAGTGAACATGATAATCATTACGTTGATGTGCTGAAAGCAGAACAAAATTGGCAGTTTGTTGTGTATGGGGCTGCATACTGTAGCTGAAGATCGATCAGGGTGCCCATGCTGACCCATGTCTACAGGCAAAAGCACCTGGGCACATGAGCTTCAGAAGTGGACCACAAAGTAATGGAAGAAGGTGGCCTGGTCTGATGTGGATGGCCAGGTGTGTGTGTGTGTGTCACTTACCTGGGGAAAAGATGCCCCTAGTATGCCATATGGGAAGAAGGCAAGCCAATGGAGGCAGTGTGATGCTTTGAGTAATGATTTGTTGGGAAACGTTGGACCCTGCAATTCATGTAGATGTTACTTTGACACATACCGCCTACCTAAACATCGTTGATGACAAAGTACACCCCTTCATGGAAATGGTATTCCCTGATGGCAGAAAGAATAATGCATCCTCCCACACTGCAAAAATGGTTCAAGAATGGTTTGAGGAACACAACAATGAGTTTAAGCATCTGTGGGATGTGCTGGAAAAACAAATCTGATCCATGGAGACCCCACCTCACAACTTATAAAACTTAAAAGATTTGCTACTGACTTGGTGTCAGATATCACAGCATACATTCACAGGGTTAAGTGACGTCCATGCTGTCACATGTCAGGGCTGTTTTGGCAGTAAAAATGGGGACCTACCAAAAATCACGTGGAACATCTAAATGTTATGGCTTATCTGTGTATGTCACATCATTTCTGTGTAAGTGGGAACAAAAGATATGATTCTTTCAGTAACACTAATACAGTGTGTGTGTGTGTGTAATATTTTGTTGCTACTCTAAGGCCGCATACACACGACCAAATAAATCCGATCAAATCGGTCTGACAGACCGATTTGATCGGATTTGTCTGCTGGGATATATTGGTTTGATCGTGTACACGTGATCAAACCAAAATCCCTGCCGGCAGACAGCGCGGTGACGTGTCGGTGATGTTGACGCCGCCACGTCACCAGGAAGTAAAACACGTGTGCGGACAGATATGTCTGCTGGTTAGTGTACTAACCAGCAGACATGTCGGACGGACGGGTTCCTAGCAGACAGATTTTAAAGCAGGCTTTAAAATTTGTCTGCTGGAAAAACCTGTCTGTCCGCCCGTACACACGATCAAATTTGTCTGCTTAAACAGTCCGTCGGACCGTTTCCAGCAGATAGATTCGATTGTGTGTACGCGGCCTTACAAAAGTGAGTGCACCCCTCAAGTTTTTGGAAATATTTTATTATATATTTTATGTGACAACAATGAAGAAATTACACTTTGCTACAATGTAAAGTAGTGAGTGTACAGCTTGTATAACAGTTTAAATTAGCTGTCCCCTCAAAATAACTCAAAACGCAGCCATGTCTAAACCGCTGGCAACAAAAGTAAGTACACCCCCTAAGTGAAAATTTCCAAATTGGGCCTAAAGTGTCAATATTTTGTGTAGCCCTTAACCCCCTTGGGCATGGAGATCACCAAAGCTTCACAGGTTGCCACAGGCATCCTCTTCCACTCCTCCATGACAACATCACAGAGATGGTGGAGGTTAGAGAACTTGCTCTTGTCTACCTTCTGTTTGAGGGTACCCCACAGATGCTCAATAGGGTTTAGGTCTACATGGCCAGTCCATTATCTTCACCCGCTTCTTTAGCAAGGCAGTGGTCGTCATGGAGGTGTGTTTGGGGTTGGAATACTGCCCTTCAGCCCAGTTCCTGAAGGTAGGGGGATCAAGCTCAATATGTCACAGTACATGTTGGCATTCATGGTTCCCTCAGAGAATTGTAGCTCCCCAGTGCCAGCAGCAATCATGCAGCCCCAAACCATGACACTTCCACCACCATGCTTGACTGTAGGCGAGGGACACTTGTCTGTACTTCTCACCTGGTTGCCGCCACACACCTCACTTCTCACCTGGTTGTACTGTCTGTACTTCTCACCTGGTTGCCGCTTGACACCAAATAAGTTATCTTGGTTTCATCAGACCACAGGACATGGTTTCACTAATCCATGTCCTTAGTCTGCTTGTCTTCAGCAAACTGTTTTCAGGCTTTCTTGTGCATCATCTTTAGAAGAGTCCAGCCATGCAGACCAATTTGATGCAGTGTGCAGCGTATGGTCTGAACCTCCCCACCCCCTCAACCTCTCCAGTAATGCTGGCAGCACTCCTGCATCTATTTCCCAAAGACTACCTCTGGATATGATGCTGAGCTTGTGCACTCAACTTTTTTGGTCGACCATGGCAAGGCCTGTTCTGAGTGGAACCTGTCCTGTTAAACCGCTGTATGGTCTTGACCACCATGCTGCAGCTCAGTTTCAGGGTCTCGACAATCTTCTTATAGCCTAGCCCATCTTTATGTAGAGCAACATTTCTTTTTTTTCAGATCCTCAGAGAGTTTTGCCATGAGGTGCCATGATGAACCTGCTCCCCATTCACACCTGAAACCTTGTAATACTAACGAGTCACATGACATTGGGGAGGGAAAATGGCTAATTGGGCCCAATTCCGAAATTTTCACTTAGGGGCGTACTCACTTTTGTTGTAAGCGGTTTAGACATGAATGGCTGTGTGTTGAGTTATTTTGAGGGGACAGCAAATTTACACTGTTATACAAGCGGTACACTCACTACTTTACATTGTAGCAAAGTTTAATTTTTTCAGTGTTGTCACATGAAAAGATATAATAAAATATTTACAAATAAGTGAGGGGTGTACTCACTTCTGTGAGATACTGTATTTGCAGCAATCCACACCTCCCCATCTAAGATATGTAATTAGGGGGGAATGACAACTCATGGGGCCCCCGGGCAATAGATTATGGGGCCACACAGAATACACACATACAGACAGTATACATACACAGTATTCACACACAGACATACAATATAAAGACACAGTATACACACACAGTAAAGAGACATTTCAGGGACAGATGTAAAAAAACATAGATTTTTACATACTGTCCCTGGTTTTACTGAGGCTTGGGACCCTAATGGGGCCCCCTAGGGGCATGGTGTCCTCGGGCAGTGCTCAATTGGTCAGTCCGCCCCTGTATGTAATAGGTGTTTTGTATAAAGTCACAAAATGGCTATATTTTCAGCAATTTTTAGTTTAGTTGCCCAGTGATTAGGTTTTAGCAGCTTTTCATGTCCGCAACAAGATTGCCAGTGACAATCACTATTTATTCAAGTCTATGGACTTGGTTACAAATTGCAGAAGGAGAGCGATTTCTGGACAAGCACACCAACCCAGTGCTATAGTACTAGTTTGAATTGTAGCAATGATAATTTGTTTTGTAGTAAAAAAAATCTCTTTTTACTATTCAAACTTAAAGTATAACTAAAAGCAAAACTTATTTTTTAGTTTTGGATTGCGTGGAGAGGGATTAGGACACTTGTCAATTTGTATTGCTGTCTGTGCCCCCATTAGGGAGATTCACCTTTTCAATGTGTCCTATTTACTATTATCATTGAAAGTTAAAGAAAATTTCAAATGGAGGGGTTGTCCCAAGAAAAGTAATAGAGGGGAAATCTTCCAATGAGGACACTAGTTCTGGTGGGTCCCCAAGGAATTTCTTTCATTTGTAGGGATTTCCTCTCACTTCCTGTTTGGCTATGGGGCAGGAAGTGAACAGAAATCTTTGCAATGGGACCCAGATGGCAAAAAAGATCTGATATAAGATAAAACAATCCCTTGCTCTATCCAAAATGAAAAAGAAAAGTTTTTGCCTATAGTTTTTCTTAACTATTTTTTTCTATTCTACAGACTAACAAATTATTCTAAGCTAATTTCAACTCACACCATCTAGATGCAACAAATTTAGCAACTTAAGACCCCTTTCCCACTGAGGAGGTTTTCAGGCGTTTTAGCGCTAGAAATAGCATCTTAAAACCGCCTCCTATTTATTTCAGTGTGACTTTTCACACTGGGGTGGTGCGCGTTAGGAAAAGTCCTGCAACCAGCACCTTTGGGGCAGTTTGGGAGCTCTGTATACACGCCCTGCCCATTGAAATGAATGGGCAGGGCTTTGGAAATGCTGCAACACGGGTGCATTTAACTCCTTCGACTGCTGGGGTTAAAAGCGTCCTGCTAGAGGTGGAAATGCACTGCTTAAACAGCGGTAAAGAGATGCTAAAAGGAGTGGCGCTTTACCCCTAACCCTCGGGCGGTCTCAGTGTGAAAGGGGCCTAAAGGTAAATCAAAGCAGTTCATATGCGGTCTAAGGTGTCTCCGAATACTAGCATCCCACATCTGTAACTCTTTGAAATCTGAAGTCCATGTAGAAAAGCCCTTGAGACTTGAGTCATATATGATTAATCATATTATTATTATTAAAATCTTTTTTTAGCAGCTATTTCTCCAGTTGCCTAATGTAAAACCTGCTCAGCTTTGCATTGCAAGTTAACACATGTCATAACAAGTGCTAATGTACATTAATGCATGCTGACAGGCAGGAGGATGCATGTTGATGCGTTTCATTTGATTTGAGTGTCAAACATATCTGACAAAATTGTAAAAGTTTGGTTTTGACCTTAAAGATATCTGTGCTGAGGCAAATATGGAGGTGGCCATTGCTAACCTCATTCTGAAAATGCTAGTTGTCTGGCTCCATCTGACTTGGACATACAGACTTGAATCTACATGCAATTGAGAAAAGTCAGAATTTCTGATCTGCATACTTATTCTAGGTCAATGAATAATGACTTACAAACCAGTGGATCCATGTGAAAGCACACATAGTATTTTAAAAGGTCAGCAATGGTAGCCTCTCGTCATAATAGTAATTTTTTTTTAAGTCTTTTTTCTTTGTCATTTAAAAGAACACTCCAGTTTAAGAATTGGAATGTATAGTATACAGGGTAGGCAACATACCTATTCCTCGTTTTGCTTTTCATTAAGACATTGCCGCTGTGCATCAGGTGCTAATCCCATTATATGAAATCATATTCTTGCTGACATTATGGTGTTCTTGAAAAAGCTGTTGGTGATGTATTTGAGATGATAGGCTAGGTATTTGCAATTCCTACTTACCAGAAGAGACTTATCACTCACATATAGGGAGAAGATGTTGCAAAGAAAAGAAGAATATCAATTGATGAGGCAGACCCAAGTACAACCACTGTTTTAGGGACTATGTACACAGGAATTTGAAAAAGCTTGTGTTTGACCGGCTTTGTGTGCAATGCAAACACGTCAAATAGAGTGTACTGAATCCCCAGAAAAGCAACTCAATACAGGTCAAACACGGCCTCAGAACTGTAATCTGCCAACATTTGTTTGACGTGTTTTAAATGTATGTGATATGCAGGAAAACCACACTTGTCTACACAATTTATACCTTAGCATGGTGGCATTGTTCCCTAGATACAATTAGCAGTTCATTGGTTTTATTTGTTGCATGGTATTGCATTTTCATCAGAAACATTGCTTCTGAAAGTAGGTCTTTCCTTCTCTCTAGCGACCCAATAATGACAGGCAACATGAATGTAGTTTCAGAAGAACTATGCTTCAAGAAATATGTATGCTACCTTGATACTATCCTGAAATGCTGGTTGCTCGAAAGCAGCCAGTGTAGTCACAGCCTCTGTCATACCCACTTGTAACATGTCGATGACTTGGAGTATTAAATATAGAAGCTGCTATTATTATGACAGGTTTAATTTAAAGATTAACTCTAGTCATTAAAAAAAAAAAAATCACGTAATAGCAACCCAACCATGCTGGAAGGGCTAATTGCTTGTTTTGTCTAGACCAGTGGTTCTCAACCTGGGGGTCGGGACCGCCTCGGGGGTCGAATGATGATTTGCCAGGGGTTACCGAATCCTGGGCTGTTTTTGAAGCCCGCACCGCTCTCCCATCCTTTTTGCAGCCGTCCAGCAGGGCTGTCCCTGGAGCCTGTGGCCACCCAGCTGGGCTGTTTCTGGAGCCCGCGGCCACCCACTCAACTTCTTCGTAGCTGCCCATTCAGTTCATTGCATGGCTGGGGAGCAACAACTAGAGGTCAGCTGACTAGTGAGGAATGTGAAGTGGGAGGGACTGGAGGAGACCCTATCTCCTGATTTTGGCATAGGTGTCACTGCTATGAGACACCACAAAGTCAGAGACACAGTGAAGCCGGAGACAAAGTGAGTAACACTACCTGTGATTATAGTTGTCATTAAAAGTTCCCCACTACAGTTTTCAGATCAGCAGATGACCTTGATCAAGAGCACCTACGTTGGCTGATCAGAACTCCCCCCAGCATTGCCACTCATCCCAACAAACCCCCCCCCCACCACCACCACCACCAAGGAGTAAGAGAAGCAGTAAAAATAGAAAATATATGGAAGGGAAAGGAAAAGAGGGGATGAACAAAGAAAAAGTGAGAGGAAGAATAAGAGAGAGAAAAAGAAAGATGGCTAGAGAGAGAGATGGAGGGGGGGGGGGGATAGAGAGAAATAAAAGGAAAACGAAGAGAAAAATTGGTAAATCTTAAAGTTTACCATAAGGGGTTTTAATAATGTACAAGTGGAAGGGACTACAGGTTATGGTCACAAATTACTTGTCTTGCCTTGGGTGCTGACAACTCACACTACAAAAATAATTTTACTTTTAGGGGTCCCCACAACTTGGGAATTTTTATCAAGGGGTCATGGCACTAGAAAGGTTGAGAACCACTGGTCTAGACAGTACTGGATAAAATGAAACACTTCCCTTATATGTTGCTGATGCAGGTTTTCTCCAATCGCCTCTCTATACTGGTTCTCCTCCCCAACTGATTGATTTGCAGTTCTCAGGCAACTTCCTGTGTGAGGTGATTTTTTTTCCCAGCTATCTCAAATTCAGTTTTAACAATCTTGCATGGAAAGTTTTAACACACACAGATAAAGTTATACATTGTCAGAGATAAAGCCATTGTCCTCTTTCCCCTCATTGTAATCCACATATCACAATATATCAATCCAATTCTGATGAACTTGACTGCGCTGGTCCAAGCCCGGCCCTGTGCCCACTGCACAAGTAAAGCCTCATTCATGCCTAAGGCATTCATTTTATAGAAGGGCATAGCTAATCGCGGGAATACAGACTCCGCAATAGGAATGAATGAGATCCCAACACACCTGCACTGTAGAAACACGAGCCAGCCAGTAATTTGTGCAACACCGGGCTGCAAATTGAAGCAGGGCTGAAGGTAAGTATTTTGTTTTGTTGATTACACTGAGGAGGGAAAGAGGAGCTGTAATAAATACAAAGCTGTGAAACATGCACGATTATATGGTAGACCTAATAATAGATAAAAACGCTGCAAATTTGCATGTATCTCCTTCTGAACAGTACAGTGAATAGTCACAGCTTTTATTGTCCAGGTGTGGCACATAATGAGTTTAATCCAGATTGGATACATTTGTTACAGCAGTGGCACAAGACAAATTACTGCAAATTATATACAATTCAACATATGCACTACATTTCAAAAGAAGACAACAGGTTTGAAGCTGCAAGAAAGAAATGTGACATTGTTTTCCTTCTTCTCCTTTTTTTTTCTTCTCATTTGATGAACCAGCCTGTATAATTATTATACAGTACCCCTTGTATTGGTACATATTAATTGCTTTGCTTAGTGGCAATGCAAAAAAGTAAAGCAATCAGGAGAACAGATTTTGCAGTCAGAGACAACAAAGAGAATGGGCTCCATTTTATGATGTTAATAATAATAATAAAAAGGACACAAATGGTTTTGTCAAGAAATTAAAACATTTGAAAAGACACAGAATAGAACAATTACATTAAAACATTTAAAACAGTTCTATCTTTTACACAGCTATGCAACTTTTCTAAGGCCTATTTTAGGCCAAACCTACACATGTATCCACAAAATACTTAGTGGGAATGACTGTTCTTCATTCTGTGGGATATGGAATAACCTTCAAAAGACTATAGAGACTGGCAGTGAATGTGTTAGTAGACCGCAGAAATGTCCCAGAAGAGTGTTTTTTTTTTTTTTTTTTTTTAGTCCCATCATTCATTTATCACATTGCAATATGGGACATGTAGTTCTGATCAATTGCTGTAAGCTAATTTTTTCTTGTCACGTCTTTGGATCTGAATGTCTTTCGCTGCTGGAGAAATTACACATCAAGAGTAAGGAATGCTACTTGTGCAAATTTTGTCTTGTACTACACACATGGGAACAAACAAAGTTGCTGCAGAGATTCCATTACACTTCCTGGCAATGTACTCCCTGAAATACAGCAAAAGATTGATGCTCAATATTTCACGCTTCAGTCTGTTATTTCAAACTGAAGCAGTGGCTTTTTGATTGTCACACGGTGCCCTGATGTATGGGAGCTTGAATCCAAACATTAGGAAATGACTATACACAAGTCAGCTGACAGCTATACACACACAATGATAGCAAAGTAGGGGGGAGTCAACGCTTTGATAGTGACAACAAAAGGTATAGTTTCCTGTTAAGATGAAGGCAAAAGTTACAGACCAACCTTGCTAGACAAATTTTAGCTTTTGATAAAAAAAAAACTTTTTCATCAAGGGGGAGTAATGTCACTCCCACTACTTTTACCTTAGGTTGCATTAACTGTGGAGCACTAAAAAACACACATATTTTTCTTTTTCCTTTTCTGGGAAAAGTAAAAGTTTGCTTTGAAACACCACAGACACTTAGTTATGATACAAATCTACTTTATGGGTGCAGCTGCATACAGTAATATTGCAGAGTTTAGAGAGAGCAGTAGATTAATCAACTGTATTAGTTGGCCACTAACATAGACATAAAAAGTCTCATTACCCTTTGAAGAAGACCTTTTAAAATATGTAACCTAGTGCATGTGATGTAAAAAACTTTTAGCGCAGATGTGGCTATCTTTAATGACTGTCAACCGTGTGCAGGTTGCAAGACAGTAAGCCTGAAAGCATGCAACTGGATCCAGCATTTGGCTGATTGTCGCTAAAATTGGCCACATTTACGCACATCAGCACTGTTTTATCCTCTATACTGGTGCACATATGGGACATGGAAGACTTGGCAGCTTTGCCTTTGGTACAGTGCAGTAGGTTACCTTCTACTATTCTAAAGTAAAAAAAATACAATTTTTTAACAATTTGGGCTCCTACCATGTAGGACATTGAAAGGGTCTTGAACAAATCTTAGTAAACAATTAGGGGGTTTGTTTCCAGTTCAAATCAGATAGCTGACTATAAATGTCACCACATGCAGACGGACCCATATATGGGCACCTTGAAACACATACATCAAAATAAAAGGATAAGGCAAGAAAGTTGAACAAGGTTGCTAAAGTTCTTTGGGTGTAATGCTGGGAACACATTGGCAAGTTTTCAGCAATTATGGAAACCCTTAATTAGTTTTCAGCCAAAAAACGATCACATGGAATTAAATGGTCTATAGTAATTTGCTACCTATGGTTTCAAGGAGCCAAATGATCTATAATGTTGTAAATATTTAATTGAATGTGCCAGTCATTTTTGATTGCTTTAGGCCGCGTACACACGATGAGACATGTCCGCTCAAACTTGTCCGACGGACCGTTTAGAGCGGACATGTCTCATCGGATTTTGGTCCGATGGCGTGTACACACCATCAGATCAAAATCCCCGCTGGCAGACAGCACGGTGACGTGGCGGTGACGTTGACGCCGCCACGTCACCGCACCAGGAAGTAAAAAAACTTCCACGCATGCGTCGAATCCATTCAACGCATGTGCGGGCAGATATGTCCGCTGGTTAGTCCGCCGGAGACAGACATGTCTCCGGCAGGCAAATTTTAAAGCATGCTTTAAAATTTGTCCGCCGGTCAGACATGTCCGCTAGCCCATACACACGATCGGATTTGTCTGCTGAAACGGTCCGTCGGACCAGTTTAAGCGGACAAATACGATCGTGTGTACGCGGCCTAACAGTTTATCAATGTTTGATTGTTTAAAACTGGAAAACAAAACAAGTCGTAGGTGGCAGATTGCTGCAGATTGCGCAAGTCCAAGGATATGGGTTCTTACTCAAAAGCTATTTAAGCAAAACAGAAGGCTGTACAGTAATAAAATATCTGACAAAGAATGGAGATGTAGGTGTGGTAAATCTGGCCTTTCATCATATCAATCATGACTTCTCTACAATAATAATGCCTCCTGTATGTTGCCTGGCAGTAATAGTTTTATAAAATGATTCCGCTGATACAGTTTGCTGACATAATTAACCTCTAATATGGCACAGTACTGTGAAAAAGTATTTGCCCCCTTCCTGATTGTATTTACTTTTGCATATTTGTCACACTTAAATGATTCAGATCATAAAAACACATTTTAATATTACACAAAGATAACAAAGTGAAGCAAGCTAAATAATCTAAAAAAGCAACACATTATGCCATGATCTAAAGAAATTCAAGAACAGATGACAATCATGTATCATGTACATGTATCAGTCTGGAAAGGGATACAAAGCAATTTCTAAGGATTTGGGACTCAAGCGAACCACGGTGAGAGCCATTATCTACAAATGGAGACAACATGGAACAGCGGTGAACCTTTCCAGGAGTGGCCAGCCTACCAAATGACAAGAGCACAATGACAACCAATCCAGAAGATCATAAAATAACCCAGAACAACATTTAAAGAACTGCAGACCTCAGTAAAGGTCAGTGTTTGTGATTCAAAAACAAGAAACATACAGGGAAAAAATGGCATCCATGAGAGAGTTCCAAGGTGAAAGCCAAAGCTGATAAAAAAACACAAAGGCTCATCTCACATGTCAAAAAATATCTTGATTATTCCCATAATTTTGGGCAAACATTCTGTGGACTGACAGTTTAACTTTTTGGAAAGTGTCTGTCCTGTTACATCTGGCATAAAACTAACAGCATTTCATAAAAAGAACACCATACCAACAGTCAAACATGGTGGTGGTAGTATTATAGTCTGATGCCGCGTACACACGATCATTTTTTGTGATTGTCACTTTTCAAAGACGATGTTGCATACACACCATTGTTTTTTTCACAAAAAGCGAGGTTACGTTCACCACTCTTTTCCATTGAAGCTCGCTTCATAACTAGCTTCTGGGCATGCGCGGGTTGAAAAACGTTGTTTTAAACTACGTTTTTGCTACACACGGTGACTTTTTGTGAAACAAAAAACGACGTTTTGAAAAACGACACAAAAAATTCAAGCATTTCAAGCATTTTTTAAGATAAAAAACGACGTTTTGCCCACACACGATCAATTTAAATGACGTTTTAAAAAACTACGTTTTTTTTCATCGCAAAAAACGACCGTGTGTACACGGCATAAGGTTGCTTGAAAGCTTCAGGAGCTGAAGGACTTACCATAATTTATGAAGTCTGCACTCTACCAAAAACTCCTCAAGGAGAATGTCCAGTTATCTGTTTGTAACCTCAAGCACACCTGAGTTATGCAGCAGGACAACAATCTGAAATACACCAGCAAGTCCACCTCTAAGTGGCTCAAAAAGAGAGATGCTGTGGCAACCCTCCAATGTGGCTAAATTAAAACAGTTCTGCAAAGGGAGCCAAAATTTGTCTACAGCTATGTGAAATACTGATTACCAGTTATCACAAATGCTTTATTGAAGTTGTTGCCACCAAGGGTTTAAGACAATTTAGGGGGCAATTGCTTTTTCATATAGGGAGAGGCAGGTTTGGATATTTTTTTCCCTTAAGAAATGAAATTATTTAAAAACTGTTTTTTTTTTTTTAATATATGGGCTATTTTCATCTAATATTAAAATATATTTGATGATCTGATGTGACAAATACGCAAAAAAACAAACAAACAAAAAAACAGGAAGGGACAAATACTTTTTCGGAGCACTGTATCAGAATGGAACTTGCTGTTATAGATACTTTTAATTGTAAGTTGTACGTTTAAAATTTGTAATTATTGTATAATGCTCTGGGAAATACAAGACGCCTCACCTACCTTTCAGCCCTGTAAATAAATGTTAGTTGTTGGCTTTATTTAATTAGATAATACATAATGTAGAAATCTATAGTGATACATCAAGTTAATTTTAGTTACATGAAGTAAAAGATGAAAACAGATTCACCACCGTAAACTGCAACCAAAGCCACTTTTAGACTGGAAAAGAGTAGATCCCCTTCTTTTTGTACCGATGACCATTGTCACCATAGCTGAAATTTTGAGTTTGCAGTAACAGTGGAATGTTTCAATGAAAATGCTTTAAGGCAGCTCTAAGATAATACTCATTAGTTTAGAAGGATATCCTTTAACTTCCTGTTGTATCTTGAGATCCAATTTTTTTTTTAAACAAATCTTCCCAATGGGACAAATAAAAATGAAAAAAAAAATGAGGGTGTTGACCATTCTAACCATTCCTTAGGCCGCGTACACACGATCAAATTTGTCCGCTGAAACTGGTCCTACGGACCAGTTCAGCGGACAAATCCGATCGTGTGTATGGGCTAGCGGACATGTCTGACCGGCAGACAAATTTTAAAACATGCTTTAAAATTTGTCTGCCGGGGACATGTCCGTCGGATATGTCCGCTGGTCAGTACGCTCACCAGCGGAAAAAATCCTCCCTCACAAGGGTCGTATGGATGCGACGCATGCGTGGAAATTGTTTACTTCCTGGTGCGGTGACGTGGCGGCGTCAACGTCACCGCCACGTCACCGCGCTGTCTGCCGGCGGGGATTTTGATCTGATGGTGTGTACACGCCATCCGACCAAAATAGCCCGGCGGACATATCCGATGAAAACGTTCTGAGGACCATTTCCATCGGATATGTCCGTCCGTGTGTACGCGGCCTTACTCTAATCAAAGCTAAAACATTATGGGCCAGATTCAGCAAGGTTTACGCAGGCGTATGTTGATATGCTCCGCGTAAGTGTAAATATGCGCCGCCGTATCTATGCACCGTACCCTGAAAATAGCCTTCCTCCGACCAACCTAACTTTCCTATGCCGGCGTATCGTAGGCGCATATTTACGCTGTGCGCATCTGGCGCGCTCATTGATTTCCTATTCAAATATGCAAATGAGGGAGATATGCCGATTTGCGAACGTCTCAGCGCCCCGACGCTGGCTACGTGCGCCGCGCATAAGTCGTACATCTGGCGTAAAGTTATTACAACAAATAGCTGCTTTATCTTTACACCTGATGTGCACAGGTCAGCTGGAGAGCAGCTACAGCAGCACCGTTACAGACGAACTTGGCAAGCTGAGCAACCCCACTTCATTGGCTGTCTGGGTCTCATATCCAAAGCTGTTGATTTGGCCAGCAATGGTCTCCAGGATGGTGACTTAGGGAACCATGGAGAAAGGTGTCATACCTCTCCATGGCACAGATGAGGGCTGACAGCTCCTGCAGATTAAAAATTTTCTTCCTCCTCTGCCTGCGGGGAACGCTAGTAGCCATGACTAAGCAAAAGTACAATGCTCAGGGGGGGAAAAAAGCAGGAAGTACTTTTGCGCCAGACGGGCGCATGTCTGGGTGTATTTATGCGCTCGGCATAAGCCGGTGGGCCGGCATATCCCAGGAAGTTGGGCCGGCGTAGTTGTGAGCATGCGCACAGGGAAGCGCTCATACGTCAACGACACTGTGCATGCTCTGTGGATCATACGCCTGGCGTAAGTCTCTGCGCCAGGCTCAGCCCATCATTTACATAAGGTCACACCCACTTCCTCTCACGCCGGCTTGTGCCTTCACATTTACGTTACACCGGCGCAAAGTTAGGAGCAAGTGCTTGGTGAATACTGTACTTGCCTCACTAGTTTGCGTTGGTGGAATGTATATGCGCTGCACTACGCCCGCAGAAATATGCGCCCATCTACCTGAATCTGGCCCTATATCTAAAGCCAACACGTTTTCTTTCCTAACAGTTCCTATATGTTGTACTTGCCCTAATCTACTAAACCATTTAGATTGTAAGCTCTCATGAGCAGGGCTCATCCAACCTTCTTGCATTGAATAGTAAGTATTCTAACTATAATGATATAACAAAATAATAATTACAGCTCTTATTAAATCATTCTTTGAAGTCAGAACAGACAAAACATGTAAGGCGCCTGACACTGGGAGTGAGTAGGAACTGTGTCATTTTTGCTGTTTTTGTGAACTGTGGAGGATTGGAGTGGCTGGCGACTGGTGGCTTGTCTGTACATCTTTGCCAACACATTTACTGTATATGCTTTATTTTAAGCTTATGCATTAACAGCTTTTGTGAATACCTTGATTATTTTAGTCTATAGAATACACTTGAATGTTTAAGATACTACACAATGGGAGCCTTTTTTTTGTTATTTACAGATGAAACTCAGAAAATTAGAATAGTTAGTCCCCAACCCTTATAAATGGCCTGTTCCTGACAATCCTCTTGAGGCTGCGGTCATCCCTGCTGCTTGGGCACCTTTTTCTTCCACACTTTTCCCTTCCACATAACTTTCTATTAATGTGCTTTAATACAGCATTTTGGGAACACCCAACTTCTTTTGCAATTACCTTTTTGAGGCTTTCCCTCTGAGAGACCATTTAAAGGCTCATGAACCTTTTACAGGTGTTATGGCTTAACCACTTTAGCCCCGGACCATATTGCTGTCCAATGACCAGAGCACTTTTTGTGATTCGGCACTGCGTCGCTTTAACTGACAATTGCGCGGTCGTGCGACATGGCTCCCAAACAAAATTGGCGTCCTTTTCTCCCCACACATAGAGCTTTCTTTTGGTGGTATTTGATCATCTCTGCGGTTTTAATTTTTTGCGCTATAAACAAAAATAGAGCGACAATTTTGAAAAAAATTCAATATTTTTTACTTTTTGCTATAATAAATATCCCCCAAAAATATATAAAAAAAACATTTTTTTCCTCAGTTTAGGCCGATACGTATTCTTCTACATATTTTTCATTAAAAAAAATCGCAATAAGCGTTTATTGATTGGTTTGCGCAAAAGTTATACCGTTTACAAAATAGGGGGTCGTTTTATGGCATTTTTATTAATATTTTTTTTTACTAGTAATGGCGGCGATCAGCATTTTTTTTTAGTACTGCGACATTATGGCGGGCACTTCGGACACTTTTGACACATTTTTGGGGCCATTGGCATTTTTATAGTGATCAATGCTATAAAAATGCATTGTATTACTATAAAAATGCCATTGGCAGTGAAGGAGTTAACACTAGGGGGTAGGGAAGGGGTTAAGTGTGTTCCTGGGTGTGTTCTAACTGTATGGGGGGATGACCTCACTAGGGGAAATCACTGATCTTCTGTTCATACATTGTATGAACGGAAGATCAGCGTTTCCCCCACTGACAGGAATGAGAGCTGTGTTTACACACATAGCTCCCGTTCCCCGCTCTGTAACGAACGAGCGCGCCCCCTAGTGACCGCTATAGAGCGGACGTATAGCTACGGGCTCTCGCCCAGCAGTGCCACCGCCCCGCCGTATAATGACGGTGGGCGGTCGGCAACTGGTTAATTATCTGATTAGAGTGGGACACTTTGAGCCTAGAATATTGCACCTTTTCACAATATTCAAATTTTCGAAGATTGTGAATTTGGGGTTTTCATGAGCTGTAAGCCATAATCATCACAATTATGACAAATCACAGCTTGAACTATATATAAGTTTCACCTTTTAAGTTGCATTTGTGAAATAAATGAACTTTTCCACGGTATTCAAATTTTTTGAGTTTCACCTGTATATTCTGTTGCTGAAATATAACCACTGAATGGGGGAGAGGACAGCAGTGGAGAGGAAGCTTTAAAGTGTGTGTTGCCTAATCTTGTAGTGAGATAGGTACATGCTTCCAGTACTTGCGTTTCCCCATATTGGTGGTGGTGGACACATTGGATCAAAGATTTTTCTACACTTGGAAGAATAATATTGATGATGGGAACTTTTTAGTCTTTACATTGTTATATTGTTTTATTTTTAACTTATTTAATTTTAAATTAATTTTGGTTTAATATATTTTTATGTATTGTTTGGAGGGCTTTATTTGATCACAATATTTATGGAATTATTTATTGTGCATGTAGAATATTAAAAGAGGGAAACAGGGTAGGACTTTAGCAATAGCCAATGAGCAAAAAAATAAATGAAATATTAGAAAAATATAAAATAAAAATCACTTTTTAACAAACTTTTCAAATTACCATACATCAAGAATTTCAACGCATATAGAGTTTTCATCAAAAGGAAAACGATATATTCTTGAATATAAATACAACATATTCTAGAATGTAAATGTAATTTATTGTATATGGATTTTCAGGAAGAATAAATGATATGATTGAATCAGAATTGTTATTTTGTTATATCACTCAGCCCTGGTTCACACTGGTGCGTTTTGAGATGCGATTTGGCATGTCAAATCGCATGTCAAAACGGCAGATTTTGCCTCAAATTGACGGCAATGGCACCGTCCTAATCGCTGCGACGCTGCATCTGCGGCATTGCACCGATTTCAAAAAGTAGTCTCTGTACTACTTTTTGCGATTTCAGCCTGCGATTTACATTGACATCTGTGCAGAAACCTGCACAGATGTCTCTGAAATCGCGGCTGAAATCGGGACTGCCGGGCGGGAGTGAAATCGTGCGAGTTCAGATGAACTCGCACTGCTTCACTCCCGCAGCCCAGTGTGAACCAGGGCTCAGGGTTATAATGTTTATTTATAGCAGCTGGTTATTGGTAGAAAAATATGTTGATTGGTTCACAGTTTTTCAATATAATTTTCTCACAATTTATAATATTCATCATTAGGGAAGGGTTTTATACATTATAACTGTATAATCTCTCTTTGTTTTGTAAGGCGCTGCGCAAATTGTCAGCGCTATAGAATCTGGTATAATAATAATAATAATAAACCTTTGTGACCATAAAAATAATTTAACTCATGCAACTTCCATTCTGTAGTTTCTGGTCTGAAAAGGGTTGCAGCTTTTGCACAATATACACTTGATTTTTTTTGCACACAGCTGAGACCAGTGCATTTCATGTTAGTTGTGTGCTATTTCCTACTAGGCAAGCTGTTTCAGAACTTACCTATATGCTTTGTATCTCCAAAAAGTTTTTTTTTTAGAATTGGTGGAAAAGTGAAAAAACACTAAGAACCTTGGCTATTAGAAAAAACGTGGCAGTGGCAGCCACTACACCAAACGAACTACATTGATTACACTGACGCACACCCAAGGGGCAACAAAGGTACGCAAAAATGGGCTTCCCATTGCAGAATATGAAATATTTAAAATAAAAATGTGACATTTGTTCTTTCGGTGTCACCATTAGATATACAATTCATTGTAGCTCTAATTTAACAGACGCCCAAAGAGGTAGGGAAGCATTTTTGTATATGAATGAATACAGCATATTTACCAGTCCCTAAGTTTACTAATCTATAACACGTTTTCTATACAGCATAATGCTGTTTCACCAGTCTATTTTAGTAACACCTGAGGTGGGGCAACAAGATATCTATGTGAAAACACCAAGTTTCCTTTACAATATTTACATTTGAATTCAAAGACCCAAGATACTACTAAAATTAGTAAATCTTAGCAAAATCATCTTCAGGGTACCTGAATTCTTTGTCATCAAAAATCAGAAGATATCCCTATTTTTCGTCATTTGATTTCTTTTTTTTTTATTACCACAGACCCTGCAACGCATTCTGCTTTAGAAGTGGGATAAACTATAAAGCAGAAATGAGTGATCGTGTATAAACTAAATGCTATCAAAGCAATTTATATATATATTTTTTTTTCTTTTTATATGCTTCACAAATATGCTTTTTATTCACAGACATTATACCTGACGACATCACAGTCTGCACTGCTTGGACTTAGAAGGCTAATACAAAATTGTCTAAGAATTATAAGAACTCCGGAAAGGGAAGATGTAATTACTCATGAATGACTGTGCTCACCTCTATGATGTGCCCGATCCGTAATGTGCTAGGAGCTATTTTGTTCTCTGAACAGTTCAAAAGTCCACTCTCGCAGAAAAATGCAGGAAAATAGATTTTCTTTGATTTCCCCAAACCCCACCCAGCCCCCCTTTGTCTGATCTTTTTCAGAAACACAGAACATGTGTTGTTTTGGTTGCTTGCAAATTCTTTTACAAAGAAGAATATTGCATTTTCCCCGGTTCCCCTTTCACAACCTTCAAAAACAAATTACCACTCTTTTATTTTTTTTTAAATGTTTCATCATTTCTTCATGAATAAATATTATCCACTGAAAACCTTAAAAAAAGGTGTTTAGACACAGTGTTGTCAATTTGCTTTTGTGTGAATTCCTCTGCTTGCCATGAAAACTTCCTAGCAGCCAGCATCCAAAATATACATAACGCCCATATGAGTGAGTATAGGCATGTATGTATATATCCAGTGCTTGTTTCCTCTCCATGATGGTAAATGGCAAGTTTAGCAAAAGCTTGTCACTTCTTCACTGCTAATTCCACAATGTTGCAGCAAAAAAGGATACGCGTGGTAGCCTTGGTTTGCTACGCTAATGTCTTACAGCGCAGAAACTTTCACAACATTGCTTGGATGGTGAATGTTTGTGCTATGTCCAGATGAGCTTGCAGGTCGATTCTCGCCTTCAGGTGTCAAAGTTGGAGTAGTGGGGATGCTAATAATTGCTGTAGTGATCTGTGCAGCTTTGCAGTTTGATCTTGAGCCATCATCAGACTTCATATTCAGGCTGGATCGACTGGAAGACAGAAGATATTTCAGCTGGCAGAAAACAAAAAAAGAGCTTGGCATTATATTGCATTATCTACTTTGACACCGGGCACTTTTCATTTATTCCGTTGTACATTAGTATGTGTTGCCCATTCAGAGCTTTGTTTTCATGAAGCTAGCGGGCAAAAGTAACACATTTAATGTTTTTACAGTGAAAAAATTAAAAAATATTTGAATTCCCCTAAAAAAAAACAAGGAGGAGGGATATAACAGGTAGAAGCTCTTTCTTCAGTAACATTCATGGGTAATTATTGAATTTAATTACATTAGAGTTGTCATATTTCAGTTCGAAGTCTCATGGTAATTCAAAAAGTTGCTGATTGATTTTGAGCTGGATTTTTCATTTTCTGGATTTTTCAATAATAATGCCTTTGTGGAATTTTGCTTCTATGATTATCTGACTAACCAACCAAATATCTGTTCTAGGCTCTGGTGTGATTTCAGATGCAACTTGAATCGCACAGAATCACATGGCAATGAAAATCACATTGTTTTTAATGGTGCCCGTTCACATCAATGCGGCTCCGTGCTACATGATTTTGGAATTCTTGTACTACTTTGGTGCGATTAACAGTGGAATTTGACTCCATAGAATATGCTAACCACATTCAAAATGCAACCAAGTTGCAACAAAGTTTCTTTACATAATTACACTGAAAATTGCATAAAAATTGGGTCGCAGTAAGCTGAAGCTAGATTTAAAGATAACCCTTTAATTGTTCAGGGCACATATTTCTATTTTCCCTATTCACTAGTTAAAGTACTGGTCCTATTAAAATAATATTCACCCCTGGAAAGTTTTCATGTTGTATTTTCATATAACATTTGACTGATCAACGGAAATAGACTACTTCACAATGGAAAATTGGCCCCTGTAAAGTAATTTAATTACAATGAAAAAACACAAAATATATTATTGCATACACCACCTTAAAAACAGCAATGCTAATGTTCTGTAATGGCTGAGTTGAAGTTCAGATCTCCAATAAATAATCTTTTGCTGGACTGATCACCTGGCAGAGCTCGAACAGTTTTGCAAAGAGGAATAGGAAAAACGGTAGCATCCAGATACTGTATGTAAAGCCGCAAAGATCTATCCAAATCTACTTAAGATTGCATACAAATTGAAACTCTTGAGGTTTGACCTCATATTGGATGGTTTTGGTAAACCTGAAGAGAAAACCGTCAGGAAAACTTATAGTGTGTATGGGGCTTAACTTCAATGCGACAGATATTTATAGAACCACTTACCGTATTTATCGGCGTATAACACGCACAGACGTATAATGCGACGTACACAGGATCACTTTATGTGATGAAAAAAAACGACGTTTTCTGTGAAGTAAACTTCACTTTTCAAAGACGATGTTGCCTACACACCATCGTTTTTTTCACAAAAAGCGAGGTTACGTTCACCACTCTTTTCCATTGAAGCTCGCTTCATAACTAGCTTCTGGGCATGCGCGGGTTGAAAAACGTAATTTTAAACAACGTTTTTTGCTACACACGGTGACTTTTTGTGAAACAAAAAACGACGTTTTGAAAAAGGACACATAAAATTGAAGCATGCTTCAATTTTTTTTTGTCGTTTTTTACAAGACATAAAACAACGTTTTCCCCTACACACGGTCAATGAAATTGACGTTTTTAAAAACGTCATTTTTTTTCATCACATAAAGTAATCGTGTGTACGCGGCATAACACGCACCCTAACTTTTAGAGGGAAGTTTCAGGGAAAACAATTACACAGCCCCCTGCGTATAACACGCAGGCACAGTTTACCCATCTATTTTCAGGGTAAAAAAGTAAGTGTTATACAATAAATACAGAATTTCGTGATTTTTTGTATTGTTAATAATTCAAATCACTTTTTTTTATATAGTATACATTAGTGTTTCTCAACTCCAGTCCTCAAAGCGCCCCCACCGGGTCATGTTTTCAGGCTTTCCATTGTGATTTGATCGGTTTCGCCACCTTAGTAATTACCACAGCCGTTTCGTCTGAGGGAAATCCTGAAAACAACCTGTTGGGGCGCCTTGGAACCAGAGTTGAGAAACACTGCAACATACTGTATGGTTGACACTGTGTTTTGTGAGAAAAAATTATTTTGCTAATGCTGAACTGGAAAGCAAAGTTATATATATATATATATATACTAATTACTGCAGAAATATTAAAAAAAAATGTATGCACTGACCTAATTTAGCTAGCATTAACTATAATCATTTAGATAAGGTAGTATATAATAGTTAAGATTTTTGTGTAGTGCATAAAGTGTTCTAATCCCTCCTAGACTAGGTGCCAATCAAAAACAGGAATTATAAAGTGATTTTTCACTTGTAAGTGCTAAACGGAAAAAAATAGTAAGCAAAATAAAAGTTATACGGTGACACATTTTTCACAAAAAAAAATGTGCCCATATTCCGTGCCGGTAGAAGGTCATCTAAAGCCTAGGGCAAACATGTCGAACTGCGCCCCTCATTAAGTTTGAGCATTATGTGTCGGCAAACTCCCTCCCCCCAAGAAAACACTAATCTGCATTTTTTCTTTCTAAGCATAGGATTCCCCCTCTTCCCAGTACAAATCCTCTTCCCCTGCTGAAATTTCCTGGCATTTAAGTATACATTTAAAATGTTTGTGAACAGGCAGGTGTAGAAACCCTGTCCTAAGAAAGAGTGACTGTATGATGATTTGGTCTTGTCGTATGCTCAGTGTTCCAGTTGTTCTGCCTACTGCTATAAGGTGTCACTGGTAACCATGACAATAGAGTGAGATGTCCCAAAGCATTGGGCTATAAATATTTATGTTCCTTCTAACCAATTGCTAGGAGGATTATTGCCAGAGTTGCATGCTGGAGGTGGACATATTCATAGGTGTGCGCACAGGGTGTGCCAGGTGTGCCCAGGCACACCCTAGACACCCTGTGCAACACAGATTCCCTCTACTGCCCTGGCTCCTATCTTTCCCCCCGCAGCGCTGCCAGCTTCCCTTCTCTCCTATTGGCTGTTGCTACTGGGATGTTTTAGGAGAGGGGAAGGAGCCAATAAATATGTAATTTACCCGCCCTCTCCCTTTCTGAATGAACATCGTGAGTGATCGGTAGTGTGTGTTTGGGCTTTGGGGTGCACACCCTAATGCAATAAGCTGCGCACACCTATGGACATAATACATTTTTGCCGGCTGACCTTGTGAGCTCCCTTTCCCCTAGGCTTTGGCCTGGGGACAATGTGTGATCCAGTTATGCCTTTGATGTAAGAGCCTTTTGCATGAGCCTGATTCAAGGCCTGGTACTAATTGAAGCTTGCATGTCCAGGTTGGTCCTGTTGTTGGAGGTCCTGGTTGCAAGGTGCCTTGCAGACGATGAGTGTCTGGAAGGTGGAAGATGACACCTGGGGTGGTGACTTTGGTGCTGAAGACCCTAGGGACAAAGAACTTGCAGAGAAGCTGGAGGCTCATCTTAGATCAGCTTAGAGCCATGCATAATTCACTGAACCTTCTATTGACAAACTGGTAGATTATACTCCACTGAGTGAGGTAGATATCAGATAGCTCATGCATTGAATATCATTTTTTTCTGTATGCTCTTCTGCTTCTTTACTTTGTAATGAGCAGGCTGGAGTGTAGTTTGACCACTGCAGTGGAAGTCAAAATATGACTGTGCTATCTGGCAGGATTGCCATTATCATAAACCATGTGGTCATTCCCCTTTAGCACCTCATTTGTTATATATAGTAAGCTATAAGGATTTGAGCACAGACATCTCTCCATTTTTATTGCAAAGTACAGGTCACCAACCAGTCCTGGGTCTATAGCTCTCCTCCAACTATGTATGTTTGACCCATATTGCCAATATATATCCATTAAAGTAAGCTATAAGTATTAGGAATTTTGCATAGCCAAGTAGGGACTGGAAAGAGGAATCCATTTGACACAGTTGGGCAGCTTGAACATGTATTGCAACATATGTGAACCTAGAATCTCTGTTTATATGCAAAAGTACAAAAGACAAGAGTAAAGGCCAGAGATTTACTACAAGAATTAAAAGACTGCAGATAATACAGTAATGTAAAATTGGTCGGCAGGAAGACAATTTTGACGGTTGACCTAAAATAGATCACACAATAAAAAAAAGGCAAAAAAGCCAATAATAACAAAGTCAATAAAGGGATTCATCTCCCAAAGAGCTAGCAATCAGAATTAAAATACAGTTTCCTAACTGACCCTATTTTCTCCCTTTGCAGTTTGTCCGCTTTTCCTATACTTTCCCTACAATGGCTTCAAATTTACTGACACTGTGGCAGCTCTATGTCCCCTCTTTTATTGTAAAGAGACTGGCTTAAAGGATAAGTTCACTTTTTATTAAAAAATAATCAATGCAATCTTTTTTGGAGGTAAAAAATTATGCATATTTTTATTTTGAGCCAGTGAAGCATTGCACCAGCGATCAGCAAATCGCTGGTGCCATGCAGGTCTCCAGCAGATCTGCCAGTGTATCTTTGTACATCCCGTACAGGCACACAGATACAATCTGACAGGAAGAGAGAATGAACTACCACGGTGATGCAGACCAGCGTGGTAGTTCATTCTCTATTCCTGTCAGATTATATCTGCTTGAAAACTACAAGCTGGCAGCCGCAGAGGCTTTCGGACCTTGTAGTTTTCCATTCACAGAACACTGGGAATGAGTGACGTGGCCGAGCAGGCAGAGACCACTCGGCAACGTTTTTTTTTTATTGTGACAGCTAGTGGGGAGAAGTGAGGATTGGGGTAGTTCCGCTCATAACATGTTACACCCCAAATATGGGTGTAACATTTAACGAAAAGTGAACTTATCCTTTAACCAAAAAACTTCTGAGACTGCTGGCTATAGTTCAAAGGCCATGCAGTGCAATATACTTTAAAAAAAAAGTGAATTTACACATAGAGTTGCTGGGTCTGCAAATCTTGAATCTGGAGGATTTACCGCAAACCCATAGTAGCTGCAAACCCAAACTTCATACCTAGTCTACAGTACAATTCCGGTTCAACATCTCCTGTTCACAGCCTTACCTTGTAGTTAGTGATGGTTGATCGCCACACTGGATGTGGATAGTGCTGAGCTCTTGCATGCTGCGTAGCCTTGTGGCGGGCACATTGGAATTGGGGAGGTGTGTTGTCTTCTTGTTCCGTCGAGAGCAACAGGACGTAGAGACCCCATGATGACTGGATGTTAGTGATGGGCTACGACTTGATGGGTAGTTCTGCATGGGGCTTTCCCTGCAGTTCTGTTCAAACATCTGATCATCCATGAACTCATGATTCTGTGGATAAGCAAGGACAAGATAAATATGGATGTATTAGGAAATGCAAAACCTTGCCGTCGGATCAGTGTGCAAAAGCATTCTCAAGTTAGTCTGTGTCTTTTCACCTCTAGTTCAAGTTATATTTTGATAGATGGTTCACATCATAATAAGACACCAGTAAATTGCATTTAATCTATCTCTGAAGCCAGGTTCCCATTCGCAGTATATATGAGATTCCTGATGGGTATGTAATTCTCAGCACCACCAGTTCCACCCCACTTTTCTGTTGAAAATAGCTGATGGAAAACTGACACAGCTATACTGTAGAATGCCCTGCACACTTAGTAATCGTCTGCCAAAGAATTTGTATTATTCCCTGCTTTTATTGCTAAATACAATACCAAGCAAAAGCATGTAAAAAGCAGAGAAATGTAGCTTGCATTTGGAACAACATGTCTAGCTTGGCTTATGTTTGATATTCGTAAGCGGCCAAGTAGTTTAAAGCATTATTGCATAACTATAGCCTCTACTTTTATAGTCAGACAAAATATCAGGTTTACAACACCTTAATGGATTTCTGAAATTCACATATATTTTCACGTGGTAGTGTAGAAAAATAAAGGTATTCCTTTGTAAATATAACACCAGTATACTTTTTATGGCAATAACAAAACTAAAAATTGCAATAACCTTGCCTGAGTATACTATTGTACTTTTAATGCACTGACATTACTTTTCATTGAAAAAAGTAAACTCTTTGAAAATTTGAAAAATAATAATTAAAGAACATTTCCTCCCCAGCACTTCCATAACTTTTTTGTGCCTACTGTGCAGTTTTCCTGTTATAAGGCTGTATTGCATGAGTGGAAAAAGCAATACATAATTTCTTACCCAAAGATATAATATGAATTTCTCCTAATTTTGGTGGTAATATGTCTAAAGGTTACCCCCCAACTTGTAAAAATATCCTATGCTAACTCATCTTAGAGAAGAATTCATTGTGCACAATGGATTTCCATAAGTGATTCCCATTGTTCTCGCAAGATAAGACCATGGTTAACATATATGCTATTTTATTTGCTTCATTTGGGTCTCCTAAACATGCTCTTTAAAGCATTTGGTTATATCTGTTTTAATAAGTGGAAAGGAAACCGGTTGCTCCAATTGTCTTCTGGTTATAATGTCTTTGGGTTACCCTCCACCTTGTACAGTGTACCAGGCAAACTAATCTTGGAGAAAAATCCATTGTGCACTATGGTTTTTCATACGTGATCTCCGTTGTTCTCCTGAGATAAGGCCATGATTAAAGTATATTTTAACCCCAGCAATGAGCTACTCTTATTTGCTGTATTTTGGTCTGTTAAATATACTACTGAATGCATTTTGTTATATCTGTTCAAAAGAAACCCACCAGAAATCTTGTGAGCCAATAACTTCCTGTTCTCTCTGCCTTGGGTACACTGTTATCAGTTCCCAGTTTTCTCTGTGGATCACAGACCACCCCCATGGTTAGGAGAAGAGAAAATGGGGAGGTGTTCTGTAGTCTCAAACATTTCCTATCCTATAGTGGAAATGCTGATTCATCCTTAAATTGAGTACAGTGAGTGTTGGCACCCCAAACAGTAAGTTTGCTACATGGAAAGATCAGATAAAAATAAAGAAAAGCTTTCCATTAGAAAGAAAATGCAGTCACCACATCTAAGGACTGGTGAGCTGCGATATGTTACTTTTTTTGTTGTTGGGTTTAGATATACATTAAGATAAAGCTGGTTATACACTAGTAGATTTTTAATAGAAAAGCAGTACAAAAATTTGTATGAAAAGAGCACATTTGACAGCTTGACAAATGTCATTCAAAAGTAGTTTGATTTTTTTATTTATTTTTTGCTTTTAACATTCAATTTTAGAACCAATAGAGTTTTTTTTTTTTTTTTTTTTTAACAAAAACCACATACAATGTTAGATTTTAATTTATTCAAAAAATGTTTCATCCCGCTAATTCAAATGTTCTCATCAATTCTAAAATTGAACAAAATGTAATAAACAAATGTGTGTGAAAATTGTCAACACATTCGGGGGTTGACACATTTTGTTCAAAAGTAATTCAAAATAAGTAACAATTAGAAAGTCTAACATTCTTAAAATCATTTTTTTAAACAAAATTCTACTAGTGTGTGGTTAGCTCAAGCCTAAACAGGCCATAAACATGCAAGCCCAGCCAATACAATCAAGACTGTTTATGACCTAATTGATTTAGAGAATGATCAAATCTTCCTGTTGCATTCTTACGTCTAAGGGTACCTCAAAAGAGTGGTAGATTAGGAGCCAGCAGGCATTTTACGTAAGTCACGGTAAATGTTCTTTCATTGATAACAATAGAAAGTGCTTTAAAAAAAGCATGTTATATTTTTAGGCCCACTAGCTATCTGGCTCGTTGGGTTTACTCAGCCTTCTCAGTTATTCAATAACCTAACACTCCGGTGAACAGAGATTTTTATACACAACACTCTTCTAGGCAGGTTACATCTGGTGCAGGACACAGACAAATACAATACAAACCAGAGGTGCATTACAAAGTAAGCAGCTAAAAACCAAGAGTGGGCATTTTCACTGGTTCATTTTTTCTATATTTTTCTTGTTCGAACTAGCCAATATATCTTTCCTATCCTTTAAGGTACAGTGTAATGAATCCCTTTAGGTTGCATGTGCAGTCACAGTCTTCCCATGAAAGAGGACCTTTCTTGGGTACCACAGTCGGAATGAGGTCTATAGCACCAATGCAACTAGAATTTCACCTTCATTTTATCTCAAGGCTACAATTGAAAAACTTTATTCATGTTTACTTTTACTGGACAATAGCACATACAACTTTTTTTTTCTGCTAGCGCTAGTAAGAAAAGTAGGATGAGTGAACCTGTGACCTTGCCCATTCTCACGTAAAATAAACATGTATTGAAAAGGAAAATAAATACCTTCATAGTGGAAGTTCGTACAGATAACATGGGATCATCCACAAGGTAGGACAATCCCTACAGGATAACATGCCGACAAAAGATAAGAACACGATTGATTGAAACATTCCAGCATTCCGATCCTCAGCACCAACATTCAAAATTGCACATGCCAGTTTTTAGAGAACTAGGAGACTCTTTGTAGAAGCACCTTAACCAGTGACTTTATGATTTTTTTTTTCTTAAGGTGGTGGGAAAAATATTCAGATTAGGATTGAATATTCAGATTATTAATTACAGGCTACCATTTCAGTTTTTCTTGCAAATATGTGGCATTGAATCTCATCAACATATTAGGTCAATTTCTAGTCTGGAAATGAGGGTAATCAGTGTAGTTATTATGTCCAATATGAGTTGCAGGTTTTGCTGTTTACCTTGGTTTGCTGGGGTATAACCAACTTAACTGCTCTACTGCACATTCTAGGTGAGTGCATTTGGTGTGTATCTTATATTGTTTGTGGAATGTCATATTTAGTCCACCCTCTGTAGCTCAGTTAGATACTTGTGACATTAAAGCGGTCTCCTTGTTCTCAAAAACATAGTTATGATTCATAGTAATTTTCATAAATGACCAAATGATAAGTGTTGGTTTGAGAATTGTCTCCCTTCCTTCTGCATTTCAGTTCTTTAACCTGATTTATGAAAACTGATGAGAAATATTTTTATTTTTATTCCTGCTGTCGTTTAAAGTGCAGGCTACAACCAGCACCAGTATCAATACTACTACCTATTCCTATGCTTTACACCACATGTATGCTTAGGTCAAAGAGCTTCTTGTGCCCACTATGGAACATCAGATAAAATCATGGCACATCAGAGCAGTGTAGCACTGGCATATTTATGATATTGTATATTTTGTACGTACTTATTGACGACGGTCCATTTTGCAGCCAAGGTACACACCTCCCAACTTTTTTGGATGTGAACAAGGGGCACCTATTGGCAAAAGCATGTGGGCATTGGATACACACCCCCTGTTACTCCCTCTTAGAGGAGGATTATGCAAAAAATAAATAAACTGTTAGTTAAACCCCCAAGTGCTTTTTTATATATACCACTACTATTCCTAAATACTGACTTTTGAAATATACATAAGCCGCAATTTAGTAATTGGACGAAAGGTTTAGCACTGGGAAACACCTTTTGTAAGACAAATAGTGCATTTTATATACAACGTCATCAGACCAAAAGGAGGGATAGATGAGGAAGACAGAGGGACTTTGTTCCAAATCAGGGACAGTCCCTCAAAATTAGGGACAGTTAGGAGCTATGAAGGTCGAGTTGTGCACAGTCAAGTTCGTATCTGTAAAAATGTTGCGTGAAACTGCATTTACACCTACTGTTGGAGGAACCAGGTCTGACCTGAATAAAAGGAATTAAACTCTTTCTATGGTTGAGCTTAAAGTGTATGGTGAAAAGTCATTTATTAATTTCTATATTATATTATATCTAGCCTACACTTATTAATCTAACCCCTCTTGAAGTTTTTAAATGGACTTTGTGAGGATTATCACACATTTGCTTTGAATTCTGTGATAGGTATTCACTATTCCCTGTGTGTAGGCACTGCTGTGTCACACATTTCACAGAGCCTGCCCTCTGAACTAGAGAGTTACTGAGAGAAAGGCTTTCAGAAGGCGAGGTCAGTACAAGAATCGCTGATTGCAGGCAGCCAGGTTCCATGGCATATGTAGTCCTTAGAAATGGAAGGTAAACAGCAGAGAAGAAGCTGAAAAGCATGCAGGGAATCTGAGAGGTTGTTGAAAAGATGGTCAGCAGACGGGCAGAACAACATTAAAGGAAATTTTCCAAATAAGCTTACATTGGATTGTCAATAAATAAATATTCTTTGTATTACTATTACAATGACGATTATATGAAATTAAAGTGTATGCTGTGACTATGAACTTTAGTGTGCAGCAGCTGATTTGAGCATTTTGTATTAAAATGTCACATACCTCCAGCACCTAATATGTTATTTATGTGTAAGTTTTGGGCATTTGAGCACAAATATTCTTTCAGTTCCATTGCATAATGCATTGACCAGACCTGGGTCTATAGCTCTTGTTCGGTGCTATAGGTTTACCCCATTTTGGCACCATATATCCCTTAACCACTTCCCGCCCGGTCAATAGGAGATTGACGTCCGGGAAGTGGTTGTGAAATCCTGACTGGACGTCTATTGACGTCCTGCAGGATTTCATGCCGCGCGCACTGATCAGTGATGCGGGGTGTCAGTCTGACACCCTGCATCTCCGATCTCGGTAAGGAACCTCCGGCGGAGCCTCAGTGCTGCCCATGAGTGCCCATCAGTGCCACCTCATCGGTGCCACCAGTGCCACCTCACCTGTGCCCACCAGTGCCACCTCATCGGTGCCCACCAGTGCCGCCATATCAGTGCCCATAATTGAAGAAAAAAACGTACTTATTTACAAAAAAATGAACAAAAAAAAAAAAATTAATTTTTTTCAAAAATGTCGGTCTTTTTTTATTTGTTGCGCAAAAAAAAAAACCCGCAGAGGTGATCAAATACCACCAAAAGAAAGCTCTATTTGTGGGTAAAAAAGGACGCCAATTTTGTTTGGGTTTGGGTACAGTGTAGCATGACCGCACAATTTTCATTCAAATTGCGACAGTGCTGAAAGCTGAAAATTGGCTTGGGTGGGAAGGTGCGTAAATGCCTGGTATGGAAGTGGTTAAAATTGCCCGGCGTCCACCGGCGGCCTTGTCCGGCGTCTGTCTGCGCGGGGTTGCAGCGTTGTGTGTTTTTGAGTTTGGCGCCTCGGCGGAGCTGTGCAGAGTCGGCCCTTTCACACTGATCAGTTTTTGATGCACTTTTGGTGTTTGAAAAGCAGAACAACATGCATGAAAAATGTATTCCTTCAAAATACTATGTAACTGTTCGCACTGATTTGTTGCTGGTGCCATGTCCCGTATGCTGCATTTTTGGTGCATGTTTAACACCAAAAACACACCTCTCCATTTAAATTAATAGAAAATATATCAAAAACACACAGCAGTTTTTGGTATGCTTTTTATGTCACATGTCCATGTTTCAGAGGTGCATTCTGGGTGTCGGGCCACGTTTTTTTCAGAGGAGCAGCAAGAAAGGGCCCTTATTATATACTTATAAATGTTTGCTCTTAGGTTTAATGCCAGTTTAAAGAACATTTTCTAAAGGTATGAAAGGGTGTATAAGTAGCGTACTGAGGGTGAACTGAGAATTTTACCTTGACTTAACAGTCAAAATTATGATACATGTCTATATACGCATGCCCACTAGAGGGAGCCTTTATCCATCTGTATACAGTATTTAAAATGTGGTGCCATAAGCAAGCACATGCATAAGTAAAACATTAATATTTATATGGTAGAACATACGATTAATACTCTGAATATTGATGAATTTTAAAATTCAGGATATTGTCTTATATTAATGCTGATCACAGCAATTTATGGTAATTTAAAATACTTCCCACCAGCTTTCGATTGCAGAAGCAAAATGGATCAATGTACCAACAGTTTAATAATTTATATCTATGTGGCAGGGATAGCAGACAGTAGAACGTGGTTGACATTTATAGAATTTGTTGCATTTTCAGCATAGTTTCTAAACTGACTGTTATTGACAGTATAGACAGTGAGATTCTTTCTTAGGTAGGGAAACAATTTAACTTTCTAGCTATCGGTTTTAATAGTTTGACGCTTTGATATACAAATGCAAATGTTGTGCATGCAAGAAAAGTAACTTTTGTCCCCTGTGTGAAGACAAGACCTTAGGTCCCAGCTTCCTGAGTATTTTTAATGTTGTTCTAGAGGCAGCATGAAAAGACCTTCTCCCTAAAGATAAGAGGCTATTTGTGATATTCTTAAACATTTCAAGAGTATTTTGGAAATGTACATTTTTATGTTGTCATACAGATACAGCCCTGAAAGGGTCTCTTTTAAATTATGTGAATACTAGACATGTGCATTCGTTTTCGTCCGAATGCATTTTCGTCCGAATTTCAGGTATTTTCGTTATCGTTTTGACAAACGATAATGAAAGCACAGAAAACGAAAAACGAAAGATCCAACATAAACAAATGCTTTATTTTCGTTTTCGTTGCGGTCGAATGTGCCTAACCTTAACTCTATTAGTCCAATATTATTCTACATAGAGAGAAAAGATTCAACGTAGAGAGACATGAAGATTTGACATAGAGAGACATGAAGATTTGACGAAGTAGCTAAAAACATCCCCTCCGACAGGAGACCCAAGCCCCAGAGGGGGCCTACCCTCAGGCGCAATCTGCCCGATAGGTACAGAGAAGCCAGAAATTATCGATCAGGCAGGGAATTTAGAAGAGATGGGAGATCTACTCGCCCCCCCTTTGCTAGGGGTCAAAAGATCAAGGCCATTACCACAGGGGACCAGCAAAAGTCTTTTTGAAAATTCGCCTGCCCACCCAGCTCAGGTGGGCGCCAGGCTCAGGAATTTTGCACAACTTTGGGCGGAACATTTAGAAGACCAATGGGCCCTTTCCACGGTCAAACAAGGCCACAAATGGAGCTTTATGGGGGCATTGCCTCACACGGTTTTTCAACCCACCAAAATTCCCTCCTCCCCAGACAAAAGGAAACTTCTACTGCAGTACGTCTCGGATTTAATTCGGAAGGAAGCAGTCATAGAGGTCCCTTCCCACCAGAGAGGCAGGGAATTTTATTCCCCTCTGTTTCTGGTGCGAAAGAAATCAGGAGACCTTCGGCCTGTATTGGACCTCAAACGTCTAAACAAAAGGATCCAAATAGAAGCCTTCAAAATGGAAAGTCTCCAGTCTATCCTTCTGGCAGTGAACTTAGGAGATTGGATGCTGTCCGTCGACCTGTCAGACGCTTACCTTCACATACCAATCCACCCCGCTTTTCAGAAATTCCTTCGTTTTTCCATCGGGCAACACCACTTTCAGTTTCGATGCCTGCCCTTCGGCATCTCTTCAGCACCCAGGACATTCACAAAGGTCCTCCTCCCGCTCATAGCACTCCTCAGGGAGAAGGGCCTGCGGGTTCACCATTACTTGGACGACATACTGCTCCTAGCGGCGGATCAGGAGACTCTGCTCTTCCAACGCAATATCTTAGTCTCAACCCTTCAGAGCTTCGGGTGGTTAATCAATTGGCAGAAGAGCAGCCTAGAACCCTCACAAGTGATGACGTTCCTCGGAGCACAGTTGGATACGAGACAGAACAGGGTGCAGTTGCCTCTAGAAAAGGTGGAACCCCTAGCTCGGAAGGTGCAAAACCTACTATCCTCCAAATCTACGTCGGCCAGGTCCTGCCTCAGCCTGTTGGGCTCTATGTCCTCAACTATACCCATGATCCAGTGGTCCCAGTGGCGAATGAGGCCTTTACAAAACACTTTTCTCAGACAGTGGGACGGGACCTCAATGCACCAACCCATCAACATTCCCAGCCATGTGAGACCCGACCTTTTTTGGTGGACTCTGCCTCCCAAACTCAGGGGCTTCAGACCTATAGTCCCTCCGAGTCCGGAAATCGTGACATCAGATGCCAGCGAGAAGGGTTGGGGGGCGCACTACCGGGATCAGACAGCCCAGGGACGATGGCTTTTTCCTGCTCGAGGAGTGGTCTTAAACATTCTGGAGCTTCGAGCGGCGTTCCAGGCCCTCTTGGCTTTCGAGCCTCTGCTACAGGGGAAATACGTCCAAATTCGTATGGACAACAAAGTGGCGGTGGCCTACGTCCAGAGGCAAGGCGGTACCCGAAGTCGCACGCTACTAGAGGAAGTTCGCCCCATAATGGAATGGGCCCAGACACATCTATCGGACCTACGAGCAGTTTACGTCCCAGCGGATCAAAACACGCTAGCCGACTTCCTGAGCAGGGAACTTCGATCGAACAACGAATGGTCCCTGAACCTCCGGGAGTTCTCTATGCTGACGGACACCTGGGGGATTCCGGAGATCGACCTGGCAGCGACACCAGCCAACACCAAGTGCCCGAGATTCCTGTCCAGAGTACCCTTTCCGACAGCGGAGGGGACAGATTGCCTTCTCCACCCATGGGACTTCAACCTAGGATACGCCTTCCCTCCGACTCCCTTGATAGCGAGATTTCTATGCAGACTCCGGAGATCGTCAGCCACAGTAATAGCGGTAATACCATTCTGGCCAAGGAGGCCTTGGTTCACAACTCTACTACAGCTCAATACTTGTCCTCCTATCCATCTACCAGCGTCACCGGACCTCCTACTCCAGGGCCGATCCTTCCATCCGGCCCCCGACAGGCTCCACTTGACAGCCTGGAGGTTGAAAGGGCTAGATTTAGGGAACAGGGATGCTCCCAGGCAGTCATAACAACCTTAATGCAAGCCAGAAAGGTTTCGACAAACACAGTCTACACAAGAATTTGGGAAAAGTTCACCCACTTGGCGCAACTTAGAGGCTGGAATCACATCTCGCCAGACCCTTGCCAGATTCTAGAGTTCCTTCAAACGGGTATCGACAAAGGCCTGAGCTCAAACACCCTTAGGGTACAGATCTCCACTCTTTCTGCAAAGACTGGCACTAGATGGGCCCTGCACCCTCTGATTACCCAGTTCATGCAGGCCTGTGCGAAGATCAGACCTCCAAGAAGACCACCCTTTCCAGCCTGGGATCTTTCGGTGGTACTAGAAGCACTTTCCAATCCTCCCTTTTTTTCCACTCAGCTCAATCTCCTTATGGGACCTGACCCTGAAGTTATCCTTCCTCATCGCTATAGCTTCAGCTAGAAGAGTGTCGGAGTTGCAAGCTCTCATGTTCAAGGAGCCATATTTGGTTTTTCTACCAGACAGGGTGGTGTTGAGGCCTTCTGACCGTTTCCTCCCCAAGGTTACCTCGGCTTTCCACTACAGCCAGGATATCGTCTTACCATGCCTTACTAACGAGGATGGGGAACCTCACGCTTTGGACATTAAGTCTACAATCTCCAGCTACCTGTCGGCTACCACCCATCTTCGCTCGTCAGACGCCCTCCTGATTATCCCTCACGGAGCCAGGCGAGGCCAGGCGGCCACTTCCCGAACCATCGCCTCTTGGCTAGTCAGAGCTATAGAAAAGGCATACTCTATGCAACAGCTAGAGATCCCGGAAGGCATCAAAGCGCATTCAACCAGGGCAGTGGCGACCTCCTGGGCAGCATATTGCGGGGTCTCATCAGAAACCATCTGCAGAGCAGCTACCTGGTCTTCCAGGCATACCTTCATATCCCACTACAGAGTGGACGCAGCTCTTTTGGCTACAGCTGAATTTGGCAGATCTGTCTTCAGGGCCAATTCTTCGGCTCTCTAGAGAATAAATACTTTGCATTGAACCCTCCCGACTGGCGAGTTATTTCCCAGTGTGTGCTGCCATGAATGCGTCAGGAAAATGGAAAATTGTATACTCACCTTTCCGTAATTTTCCTTTCCTGACGCATCTTCATGGCAGCACACAACTGCCCACCCTACTGTTCAATGATGATATATACGGAGAATGACGCCGGGTGTCTCCCACTCAGATTTATAGCTAACCAATCCTGTCAGGTTGTGGGGGCGGAGTCACAACCCAGTGTGTGCTGCCATGAAGATGCGTCAGGAAAGGAAAATTACGGAAAGGTGAGTATACAATTTTCCATTTTTCGGACGAAAACGAAATTACGAAACAAAATATTTCAGTGTGCACATGTCTAGTGAATACTGTATATCCAAGTTATCCATGGAGACACTGGAATACCTAAACCAGACCATTACTATTAGGCCGCGTACACACGATCGGTTCGGTCCAATGAAACTGGCCTTAAGGCCAGTTTCATCGGACCAAACCGATCGTGTGCACGGGCCATCGGACCGTTGTCCGTCGGACCAAAGTTTTAAAAATTGCTTTAAAATCGGTCTGATGGACGCCTGACCATCGGACCAAAACGATGGTTAGTAGGCAAAACCATCGGTCCAAAAACCCGCGCATGCTCAGAATCAAGTCGAAACATGCTTGGAAGCATTGAACTTCGTTTTTTCAGCACGTCGTTGTGTTCTACGTCACCGCGTTCTGACCCGATCGGATTTTGGACTGATGGTGTGTACGCACATCAGACCATCAGACCACTTTAGCGGTGACCCGATGAAAACGGTCCGTCGGACCATTCTCATCGGGTTGGACCGATCGTGTGTACACGGCCTTAAAGATGTTTCTGCAGCCTTTATAAACCAGGGATCCTATTGTTCTTGTAGAGGCTTCTAGGGGGTTCAGTGAGCAGTGGATGATTCGTCTCTCATCTGATGACATCTGCAAAGTTCTAACACAACTCTTAACAGCAGAGCCAGCAGGTTGGGACCAATGGATACTTTCCTCTAATCTCTCTGGTATCTAACCACTTAATATCATGATGTTAAAGTGGATGAAAACCCCCCAAAAAGTTTTAATTAAGACTAAAATCTGTTACAGCAGAGGATGTCATTTTATATGTGTCCAGTCTTGCCACAAACAGTAAATTCAGCTCTAAGCAATCCTCTTATCTTTCTTCAGTAAGATAAAAACAGACACACAGAGAAATAGGTGTCTATTTGTTCCCCCATGCTGATGTCATGCTGAGTTAACATTCCTGGGTTTTGACTTGATGACTGGTTTTGACTGGATGTTAGTGGGCATAATCCATGAGACCAGCAGAAGTTCAGTGTAAAAAATATCGATGCCTGGCTAAGGGTAGTGTAGAGGTGGGCGGGGAGTCTACTGACATCATGACCCCACCCACCAAGCCCAGGACAACAGACCTGCCCACAGAATCCGGAGTATTGCAGGGCTCCAAACCGCTAGAGGAGATATATGACAAGTAAGGATACATGCAGGGGGCATGTATATCCTTCTAGATCAGCACTATGGAAGTAATTTTGAAATGATGAGAGTAGGTTTACATCCACTTTAAAGGTAATGATCTTTTTAGCCGTCTCTTCCCACTGACCCACAATGCAAGGTAGGGATTTGATCTGGGAGGCAGGATGTAAAGTCACCCTTCTCCCACTGACCACCAATATAAGGGCATCCTTCTCCCAATGTAAGGACATCCTTCTCTCACTAACCACCGTTCTAGAGGGCTAATCTTTCACTGAGCACCAATGCAGTGTAATGGGGCACTTCTTTGACCACCAACCAGCAATCATTTCTCTAACCACCAACCAGCAATTTTAAAGAATGCTACAATTTTCACGTTCTTGACTTTTCCTCTCATCATTGTTTTTATTAATTTCATGGTTATTACTAATAATAATTGTGCTATAAAGAGCAGTGTCAAAAAGGTGTAAGAAGGTGAAATGGAACACCTACTTATTCAGGGTTGGTGCTACCACTAGGTGAACTAAACAGCTGCCTAGGGCGCAGCCATAACATGTCCTAACAGGGCAGTGGCATGTACAGAAACTGATCCCCTGCAGCTGCTGAATTCCGGCTTCTCCTCCTCTCCCTACCACAGGCATTCAGTAAATGCAGGAGGGAAATGAAGGGGATAGGTTCCTCTATATGCCACCCCTCTTATCCAAGACCTGCTGCTCCACTGTGATCTTCCGGCCCCACTGTTTCCTCTCTCATGGCCCTGCTGTCTTTTCTCCTGGCCCGCTGTTTCCTGTCTCCCAGTCCCACTTAGATATCTTCTAGCCCACTGTTTCCTCTCTCTTGGTCCCCCTTGTCCCACAGCTCTCCCGGCTTCCCTGCTTTCCCACTGGCTGCTGCAGAGGATTTGTCAGGATGAAGAGCAGGGAGGGAGTCAGTAAATGTGTAATTTACTGGCCCCTTCCTTGTTTTTGTTTTTTGTTTATCATTCATAACTGAGGTATAGTAAACTGTGTTTATTATGCCTCGGTTTATGAATAAACGGGAAGCCTCTGAACAGTTATTCCTGTTCATTCATTCTGTGCTGCTGAGGCTCCAGATATAGAGATTTAGGGTGCCGTCATTCTCCTTTATCTGTGTCAAAGGTGAAACATCAGAGGTCTGTTCAGATCTTTGATATTTTACCAAAGCCCTTTAATGGTGGGTTCTAAAAAAAATTGAGAAATCAAAATAAATAAAATTTTGAAAATAAAAAATAAAATAAGCAAACAACCACTGACACCAATGGAGTAAAGTAAGCTAAGTATAACTAAAAGGTATTGAGGAATAGGTAGCTGTAATTTTTTGTAATTTGGTTTTAAAAAAAAAAATTATAATAATAGAGAGTCACACCTCAGACATATATAAAATATAAGAACATTTAATTACATGCATTTAAAAACAACAAATCCTACATAGATTAATAGTAGAAAATACATACTTAATGCTACACATAATTCACTAGAGAAACCTTTACATTGAACCTGGGCAGTTCATATTAATAGCGACTATAAACCTGAAAATCTGTGCTAGCATTCTCAGTGTGTTTCGTGAGGAAAACCTTGTTTCTTCGGGAGAAGCACAGAGGAGCATCTGGAGATAAAGAACTCGTATAAGTAACAAAAAAACATGAACAAAGAAAAAATAAAAAATAATAATTATCAGACCTCATATTATAAACTTACACTCGAGTCGAATCCCCGCTTCCCGCGCTCAGTTTGAACGCCTCCGCCGACATATACCGAGTGCAGTACACTTGGGTACATTCGGCCAGGCTCGACTTTGCTCGCTCTCACGCTCTGTGACGTTTATGCGTGAGCATGAGCGAAGACGAGCCTGGGCGAATGTACCCGAGTGTACTGCACTCAGTATATGTCGGCGGCTCAGTTCAAACTGAGCGCGGGAAGTGGGTATCGGCGTATATCGCGCACCCACGATTTCCCCCTTATTTTAAGGGGAAAAAAGTGTGCGGTATATGCCGATAAATACAGTATGTAAATACATTTTCCTATATTTTATATATGTCTGAGGTGTGACTCACTAAAAGTCCCATGGGCTGAAGATAGCTGTTGTATGAATACTAATTGGGACCGAGATGTCACCTTCTGTTTACTCATCTCACATCAGCTTCTCTTCTTTGTTGTTTATTTAAATAATGCCTCTTTCTGACAGCCATTCTGATCAGGTCTACCTTTTAGTTCTTTATTAATGAAGACAGACACAGTTTTTGTTTTATCCAGCTGTATTTACATCCGAGTAAAAGATATACCACCAACATATCAGGAAAAAATAAATCAAAAACAAAATCACCGAGTTGTAAAAAGGATTTCCCCCTCCTTAAAATTACTTGTAAACGTCATCAGGTGTAGCTAATCACCTTCTCAATAGCCCACAAAGCCATTTGACTTTCAACTGTCATTTTGATTAGCTCAGCATGAAAAGAACTTTCCTGGAGAATTTCAGTTTCTGGTAGTGCAACGGAAGCAAACAGTCAACTATGGGTGGCAAGGCCCTCTCAAAAGATCTCTGGGATAAAGTTGTAGACAAGCACAAGTCAGCAGATGGATACAGAAAAAAAAATCAGAGGCTTTATCAATGCCTAGAAGCACAGTAACATCTATTATTAAGAAAAGCAAGATATTTGGTACAACACAAACATTCATTGGATCAGGATATCACTCCAAACTGGATGAAAGAGCCAAGAGAAAACTGATCAGAGAGGCTAGCAAAAGGTCTACAGCACTTCTGAAGCAGTTGCAGAAATTAATGACAAAGAGTGGTCATTGTGTGCATGTAACAGCAATATCATACATTCTCCAGACATGTGGCTTTAATGGGTGGTTTGCTAGAAAAAAAAAACAACCTCAAGAAAGGCCACATGCAGTCACGGCTGGGCTTTGTGAAAATGCACCTTGAAGATTCTGAGGCCATAGGAAAAATGTGTTATGGTCAGATGAGACTAAAATGTTATTTTTTGGCCTCAACGTCAAAGGATTTGCCTGGAGGAAATCCAATACAGTTCACCATCCAAATAAAGCCAATCTTACAGAAAAGCATGGAGGGGGTAATATCCTGTTATGGGGTGTTTCTCTGCAAGAGGGACTAGAGCTCTTGTCAGGATAGAAGACAAAAGCATGGGGCAAAATACCATCAAATTCTTGAAGAAAATCTGTTGCCCTATGCCAGAAAATTGTCAATGGGATAAAAGGTTTACCTTCCAATATGACAATGACCCAAATTACACAGCAAAAATTACCACAGAGTGGTTGAAGGAGAAAACGGTAGGAACAGAGTGTCACCAGAAGGCATTTTTGTTAAAACATCTGTCTCAGAGGCTCTCCGGACTGTCAAATTCCCAGGATAGCATTGCCTCTCCTGGGTGTAAGCAGAAAGCGGCCAAATACCACTGTAACCAGCATGGAACACAAGATGGCGCCATGCCAAACGTGATGTCACACGGAGGGCGTGTAGGATGTGCTGACGTGGAGTGGGCAGAGAAAAAGGTGAATGTCCTTGCATGGCTTTGTCAGAGCCCAGACTTAAACCCTATTGAAAATCTGCGGAATGACTTGAAGACTGCTGTTCACTAATTAAAGCAAAAGGGTTGTTCAACAAAATACTGACACAAGGGGGGTGGTACTTTTTTCCAACTCAGTGATTCATTTTTTTTTTTTTTTTTACATGTTGCTGTTATATCTTAGGTGAATACAACTGGGTAAAACAAAAACTGCATCTGTCTTCATTTCAGGCTAAATAGCAACAAAATGTGATTATTTTAAATGGGATGATACTTTTCTATACCCACTGCAATTGGGGTTTTTGAGCAGTGGGTGTGTTTAGGAATATTATTAGGTATAACAAACAGGTAAGCAAAAGGGTTTCCCAAATCACCAGATAGGAGACCAATAGGAGATGGATAGACTAGTGATTTACAGCTAGAAAGAAAATTGAAGCCCTGAGAAGTCAGAGTGGAGGAGATTTACTTAACCACTTAACCCCCGGACCATATTGCTGCCCAATGACCAGAGCACCTTTTGCGATTCGGCACTGCGTCACTTCACCTGACAATTGTGCGGTCGTGTGACGTGGCTCCCAAACAAAATTGGCGTCCTTTTTTTCCCACAAATAGAGCTTTCTTTTGGTGGTATTTGATCATCTCTGCGGTTTTTATTTTTTGCGCTATAAACAAAAATAGAGCGACTATTTTGAAAAAAATACAATATTTTTTTTCTTTTTTCTGTAATAAATATCCCCCAAAAATATATAAAAAAACGTTTTTTTTCTCAGTTTAGGCCGATACGTATTCTTCTACATATTTTTAGTAAAAAAAAATCGCAATTAGCGTTTATTGATTGGTTTGCGCAAAAGTTATAGCGTTTACAAAATAGGGGGTAGTTTTATGGCATTTTTATTATTTATTATTGTTTTACTAGTAATGGCATTGATCAGCGTTTTTTTTCAGTACTGCGACCTTATGGACACTTTTGACACATTTTTGGGACCATTGGCATTTTTTTAGCGATCAATGCTATACAAATGCATTGAATTACTATAAAAATGCCATTGTCAGTGAAGGGGTTAACACTAGGGGGCGGGGAAGGGGTTAAGTGTGTTCCTGGGTGTGTTCTAACTGTATGGGGGGGTGGCCTCACTAGGGGAAATCAATGATCTTCCGTTCATACATTGGATGAACAGAAGATCAGCGTTTCCCCCGCTGACAGGACCGAGAGCTATGTGTTTACACACATAGATCCCGATCCTCGCTCTGTACCGAGCGATCACGTGTGCCCGGCGGCGATCGTGCCCTCCGGGCACGCGCACAGGACTCGGGGGCGAGCGGGGGCAGAAGTGCCGACGTAGAGCTAAGGGCTCTTACCCAGGAGAGCCGACCTGCCGCCGTATAACTGCGGCGGCTGGTCGGCAAGCAGTTAAAACTGGTGTACACTGAATCTGGTGCAGTTGTGCATAGTAACCAATCAGCATCTAACTTCAGCTTGTTCAATTAAAGGGTAACTCCACTTATGTGGGGAACAAAAATAGCAAATTAAAAAATAATAATATAGCACATATAATTGCAACACTAGTAACCATATTGTAATTGAATGTTATTAAAAGTTGCCTTTTCTTTTTAATCTGCAGCTCTGTAATTTCTTAGAATGCATTGCAATTTGCACTCCCATAAACATAATTTCCTGAGAAAGGAGTCACCGCTCCAGGTGGGATCACTAAATGGTTACAGGTGGTGCAGGATACCGAGGGTGCTGGCGGTGCACTAAGCAAAATGAAGACAAAGAAAAATGGATAGCCGCACTCCAAAACCTGATGGGTGGTCTTTTATTCAATAGACAGCATGTACAAAAATAGGGTCACAGCAGTGGAAACAAGGAACAGCCGACGCGTTTCGCACTGCCATGAATAAGCACTGATCCAGTGCGAAACGCGTCGGCTGTTCCTTGTTTCCACTGCTGTGACCCTATTTTTGTACATGCTGTCTATTGAATAAAAGACCACCCATCAGGTTTTGGAGTGCGGCTATCCATTTTTCTTTGTCTTCAAACATAATTTCCTGCTTGTGTGATTGGCTCACCAATTTTCCCAGAAGTCTGCCTAAGATACAAGTCAGATTTCAGGCATCACCTGCAACATAAATGTTATTTTCTGTGAGACACTTTCAATAAGAGCACGTCTAAAGGGATGCAGGCCCAGCATATTTCCTCATTAGTGCCCTGCAGGTGCACACCTGACAGTTAATTATGAAACCACTCCCATTAGACCCACTCGGCACAAACACATTGATTTCTTCAGAATAACAAAAGGTAGGAATCTGCAAAAAAGATTATTATAATTCTTGCAATGTACATAGATCGCCCAGAGGGGAATGTTTTTGGCTCAACAAAAGTGGAATTACGCTTTACGCTTTGACAATAAAACCTAGAAGCAGGTTGGTTACTTTGCACAGCTGCACCAGATTCAGTGTGCAACAGTTTTAGTAAATCCCCCCCAGTGTGTTCACAGTTTGCATATCTCAGAGTTCAATTTTGTATGGAATGCACTTAATTATGTGTGAATAAAAATACCTTAACAATAAACAACCATAGAGCACAGTAATAGCAAAACACTTTCTAAGTGGTATTATAAAATATCTGTCGATCATGTCATGCAGTCTTCAGTATGAAAGCCCGAAGACTTTTACACTGAAGCGGTGCGCTAGCAGGACCGCTCCAAAAGTCCTGCTAGACGCATTTTTGGAGCGGTGAAGGAGCAGGGTGTTTACCGCTCCTCCACCGAAAGCAATGGGAACTGCGTTAATACCGCACCCTATGGGGGGATCGGATTAACATGGACCGTATGTCCGTGTTCATTCGATCCGCTCTGCAGACGGAAGAAAAAATAGGGTTTTCTTCCGTCTGCAAAATCGGATCATTGTGGAGGCGGACGTTCATCTGCTGACACCTGCAAACTCATTGGGACCAATATATGTCCCCTTTTCATCCGCAAATTGGCAAATGGGCCTAACCCTTTTTCGGCTGCTATGGATGGTTAAAAACCCACCGCTAGCGGTCGAATATCGCAGTAAAAACGATGGTACAGCGGCGCTAAATATAGTGTCGCTATACCTCCAGTGCACCTCCTGCACCCAGTGTGAAAGGGGCCTTAGAGCTGTCCTGTGTCTTGTCCAAACTTCTGGTGTTATCTCAAGCAGCCTGATTATCCCTTCCAGTTCTCATCATGGACTATAAATCAATAAATTCTTATGTTGTCATCATGAATAGAAGTGGCTTGATTCAGTAGTTTAGCAAATAGAAAACTAGGCAGTGCTGACACCACTCAGTCCACATAAAAGCTGTATATTGTCAGCCCACAACTACATTTCTGTACTTCCAGGGTTAAAACACAGGGAAATGTGCATGAATTGCAGAGATGTGCTGCAAAGGTTTTTATATTTTTTGTTAATTTTGTCCTGGCCTATACTTTAAACTTAATTACCACTAAATATCTCAATGTTAACATCTGGTTTTCTTAACCTACTCTTATTTTTTTTAAAAGACTGCTAATCAGTTTCCTTTAATGTATCCAAATTAATTTTAGCTACTGATTGCCCTCCCCTGGACTTCTTTTGCAAATTTATTTTATAATAACCATATTAGGAGATTATCTATACCAGACTTAGAGGAAAATTATGTTTAGCAGTATACAAACTATTTTTGGATTACAAAATTAACATCCTCCTGGCCCTGCACTTTCCTAATAAACCATGATCTGAATCTGAAGTATTTAGACAAATCTGCTGTTTAGATAGATACGAGAAGAGTGGCAAAAATGATACATTATTGATTTTTGAAGTTCTGCCCATTTTCCTATGCAGCCCTTTTGCGAAGAAATCAGTGCTATTTTCCAGTGCTAAATTGATGTTTCCAGAAAGTCAGACCCTTGTTCAATTAATATATTTTGATTAGAAAATACTCTTGACATCTATTTTTTCTTATTCAACAGTCCTGGAGGTTTATAGATATTAGAGCTGCACGATTAATCATTCAAATATCGTGATTTTAATTCCCCCCCCTGCGATCTCCAGGATTAGCTAGATTTTTAGTATGACTGTCGGAACCAGCGTGAAACGCAAATGGCCGGCTGACGTCAGCAACCGGAACTGACCTCAGTCAGCAATGTAACGTCATCCTATGCAATGGAATCCTAGTCCGTGCAGAATCACAAGTCCCACCACCCCGCACAGGCCGCAGTCCCCCTCCTGCACTCACTGTAGTCTCACTCCTCCCAGTGGATTCCTCTCCGTAGACTCTGAGTTCTGATGTACCTGCACAATTCAGCACCTGTATTGCCCCACCAACACTGTACACGTCACCCATCTCGGGGAGCGCCACCTACAGGAGCAGAGTGCTAAGGGCCCGGACTCGTCATCACAGGGGGAGGGAGAGGAGGGATTACGTAGACACGCAGAGGTCAATGCAAGAGATGCTTTTATCTGGTGTGCTGGAATGGGCGATCTCTCGGGGAGGGGGGGGGGGTTAGTGCTGAATGTGGGTTCAGGAATGCCATCCTTCTCCTTATGTCACCAACCTGGGAGCAGAATGAGAAGATCACACCCTGCAGGAAGAGAGTCCCAGGACACAGCTCAGGAGGGACAACTGCAGGATCAGGATGACAACCTAAAGGATCTGGATAACAAAAACAAGGTGACAGCTGCTGGATGGAGATAGCAAACTAATAATAAGAATGTCAGCTGCAAGAGCAAGATGACAGGTTCAGGATGGTAGCTTAAGGACTCTCATCTGCAAGGTCAAGGGCCTTAAAATAAAAAAAATTGAGAATCGTGAAAGAATCGTGATCTTTATTCCAAGCAAAAGAATCGTGATTCTCATTTTCCCAGAATCGTGCAGCTCTAATGGATATAGTATACTTGGGTTGCATGCAGAGTCCAGTCATCACTAGTGGTTTATCCCATACTTAATATTTTTTATTAATACTATATTTAATGATTTTTGATAATACAAATCTTTAAATATCATCTTCACTGAAATATTGTTTGTCTTATAGTTTAGATAAAAATGTGTTGAGAGATGTAAATCAAAGCTGAACCAACGTTTTTAAATGTACTGTTGAGCTTAATTATGTTTTGCACTCAACAGGTTTATAGTTGAGGTCTTCAAAAAATGTAATTAGGTTTTGTTGGACTTGATAAATCCATAAAGGTTCCAATTATGTCATTTTTTAGCTATAATTGCCTCACGTAATTAGAGCCATTATCACAATTCTGGTCTTGCTGTGCTATTCTCTGGATTGCTGCCCAAATATTTACTTGGACCACTTTACCCATTATACTTTAACCCCTTTGAAGATACTGTGGTCATGACAGGTCTTCATGCAAATCTGGCTTAAAAGCCACCCTCCCCAGTTTTCCTTTTAATACATTTTACTTTAAAAAAAGACAGCAGAATACAGACTTGACTTAGAGAAATTAATGAAGCAACGGACATGCTTTTTGCCTTCCTTGTTTCATTTAGATGAGAAGAGAGTTGATAATTAGGTAACATCAGTGATTATTTATTAAGTATTTTGACCCCTAGCAGTAAGCTCCTCTTTTATCTATTTTTTATCCCTAGTTTTCTTTACTTCATTTGCTTTTTAACCACTTCAATACCCGGCTTTTATACCACCTCCTTCCCGGGCCTATTCTGGCATTTCTCTCCTACATGTACAAATCATATTTTTTTTGCTAGAAAATTACGCAGTACCCCTAAACATTATATATGTTTTTTTAGCAGACACCCTAGGGAATAAAACAACGGTCATTGCAACGTTTTATCTTGCACGGTATTTGCGCAATAATTTTTCAAACACCCTTTTTTTGGAAAAAAATTTGTTTCATGAATTAAAAAAAACAACAAAACAGTAAAGTTATCCCAATTGTTTTGTATTATGTGAAAGATTATGTTACACCGAGTAAATAGATACCCAACATGTCACGCTTTAATTATGTGCACACTCATGGAATGGCGGCAAACTTCGGTACTTAAAAATCTCCATAGGCAACGCTTTAATTTTTTTTACAGGTTACCAGTTTTAATTTACAGAGGAGATCTAGTGCTAGATTTGTTGCTGGCACTCTAGCGCACATATGTGGTTTAAACGTCATTTACATATGTCGGCGGGACTTACGTGTGCGTTCGCTTATGCACGTGAGCTACCGGGGACAGGGGCGTTTAATTTTTTTTTCACTTTTATTTATTTTTTGACTTATTTTTTATTTATTTTTTTAAACTTTGTTAAATGTAAACATCCCTTGTAATAGGAAATGTGTGTAACAGGTCCTCTTTAACCACTTAACCCCGGACCATATTGCTGCCCAATATGCGTTGCTTTAACGGACAATTGTGCGGTCGTGCGACATGGCTCCCAAACAAAATTGGCGCCTTTTTTTCCCACAAATAGAGCTTTCTTTTGGTGGTATTTGATCATCTCTGCGGTTTTTATTTTTTGCGCTATAAACAAAAATAGAGCGACTATTTTTAAAAAAATTCAATATTTTTTACTTTTTTCTGTAATAAATAACCCCCCAAAAAATATATAAAAAAACTTTTTTTTTACTCAGGTCGATACCTATTCTTCTACATATTTTTCGTAAAAAAAAAAAATTGCGTTTATTGATTGGTTTGCGCAAAAGTAATAGCGTTTACAAAATAGGGGGTAGTTTTATGGCATTTTTATTATTTATTTATTTTTTACTAGTAATGGCGGCGATCAGCGTTTTTTTTCAGTACTGCGACCTTATGGCGGACACTTCGGACACTTTTGACAAATTTTTTGGACCATTCAAATTTTTTTAGTGATCAATGCTATAAAAATGCATTGGATTACTATAAAAATGCCATTGGCAGTGAAGGGGTTAACACTAGGGGCGGGGAAGGGGTTAAGTGTGTTCCTGGGTGTGTTCTAACTGTATGGGGGGGGTGGCCTCACTAGGGGAAATCACTGATCTTCTGTTCATACAATGTATGATCAGAAGGTCAGCGTTTCCCCCGCTGACAGGAACGAGAGCTATGTGTTTACACACATAGCTCCCGTTCCCCGCTCTGTAACGAGCAATCGCGTGTTCCCGGCGGCGATCGTGCCCGCCGGGCACGCGCACTGGACTCGGGTGCGAGCACGAGCCCCCTAGTGGCCATCGAAAGTGCCGACGTAGATCTACGGGCTCTCGCCCAGATGAGCCGACCTGCCGCCGTATAAGTGCTGCGGCTGTTGGTGGTCAAGCAGTTAAGGAGAGATGTGGGGTCAATAAGACCTCACATCTCTCCTCCAGGCTGGAAACCATGAGATCGGTGAAAAAAAATTCACTGATCTCATGAATTGTTGCTTACAGTTGCAATCGCGGCTTTGTTTACTTACGGGGACCCGGGCGTGACGTCATCACATCGCGCCCGGGTCCTCCGATGGTCATAGAGATGACTGGTGACCATCTGGTCACCAGTCATCTCTATGCTTCCTGCCGACGCCGGACGATTCGTTCTCCTGGCCCCCGAAGGCACGGGAGAGCCCGGAGAAGCACCGGATGGCGGCGGGAGGGGGGGGTGTCCCCTCCCGCGGCCTGTAAGAACGATCAAGCAGCGGAACCGGCGCTATGATCATTCTCATGTCGTGCAGAATCACCGGCTTAACAAGAGGATATCTGGATGATGCCTCTGGCTGCAGGCATCATTCAGATATTCACCCGCAAAGCCCAGGCCGTCATTTGACATCCACTTAGGATGGGAGATCCCATCTCTGGACGTCAAATGACAATGGGCTGGTATTGAAGTGGTTAAAGGGAATATCTGATTGTTTTGAGTGCAATAAAGTTTTTAAGTTTTTTTAACTAATGTTTACAATTACATATTTACATAGAGAGGAAAGGGTCGTAGACTGTTGAAACAGGTTATATATTTTTTGTTATTAATTTTTACAATGCTTTCTTTTTTTGTGTGTGGGGGGGGGGGGGCGGGGGGTTGAACAGGATGGTGTCAGTGTTTTTATTTTATTTTTTACAATTTTACCTTTTAAATATTACAATTACATTTTATTACTATTTTACTATTATTATTATGATATGTATTATTATTATTATTTTTTTATCATCCCTGTTGTGGGGGCGGGGGCTTTGGTGAGATAGAAGGACAAGTACTCCTGCAAATGCTCAGAATCGGCACTGATACCAAAACTAGTACTGGTATTGGTGCAACCCTAATAACTAATGATGCCAGTAAATGCTTTAAAAAAGGTCTGCAGCCCATGGGCTCGATATATGCAAATCAAACTTTAATGGTGATAGATAATCTGTATGGCAAATTATATGGTCACCATTCTACATTCCTCTGGGTTACCCCTCTGTTTCTTTTCCCTCATTCCTGTCTTTCCCCTTTCTATGTCCCTCAGATATATGCACAATATTCACAGACAGTTAAAGCAATTTAAAGCAGAAAGATTTATGGTGTTAAGCAGTGGCATCTTTACACTTTGGCTCCTGGGCTACCATGAACATCTTGATGGGTGTTTTTGTGTTTTAGCTTATGATTAGGTTGGCCACATATAGGGTACCTTTACAAATAGGATAGGAAGAGCTGTTGCCGGGAAAGGAACCCACTGGGCACCAGCATAAATGTCATTTGGCTAGCTGTTTAGCTGGTAAGTAAACAGACAGGCTTGCAGCTCCTAATGTATTAAAGCAGATTTTGCATGAAAACTAGTTTACACAATATTTTATTATGTCTACTTTAAATGCTTACGTTATGCAATTTTCCTACCAAGTACTGCCAATATTTGTTGTTTAAATAAATGTTTTGCTTATATTTGGTAGACAAATCTCAAACCAGCAGTGAGCCTATTTCTAGCAAATATCACATAGCCAATTCACTATCATTCTGGCAAGAAATTCATGTAATGGGAGGGAAAGAAAATACAAATTATTTTCATACACAGGCAAACACATTCCAACATACCAAATTAGAAGCAGAAGTTAAAGAATGATATGACACATATATACTTTTTTGCACCATAAAACATTATATTGCATTTATAGTCAATGCCATATAATAATATTAAGGTGAACCATTACAGTGCGTTTATTTTATTTAACATTTAAAAGTTACAAAATGCATGTAAAATTGGAAACAGCTACATAATTGTAGTCAATTGATGACAATTTCTTAAACACATAGCAATAGTTACTCTTTCTAAATTACTAATGACTAAAGGAAATGGATGTATGATGGTAAAAAGACTTGGTTTTCTAATTTATATAGCCATTGGTACTGAAAAATATAAATTAAAAATATATTTTATTTAACATATTAATGAATAACAACATTAATGCATCTCAGACCTGGACATGATGTATACAGTATGACTGTATGATTTTATTCTTCCTAACAGCTATTGCTTCTTAAAACAAAAATAATTTTAGCAGAAAAATAGTAGAGGCCCACAGATTTGCAGAACATGTATAATCTTCTAAAAACATGAAGAATCATGCAAGATGTTGGAACTGCATATACTGTAGCTTGTATACAGCAGCATAACTAGGACTCATGGGGCACACTGGCACCTTTGCTTCCATGTGCTGAGTGTGAAGTGTGCTCCTGCCCCTTTAATGAGGGCTGGGCTACCTCCAGTCACCTGCCCCTTATCTATCCATCAGCATTCATGTGTGCCTACTGTGGAGACTTAAAATGCAATGTTATAGTTAGGACTGCATTATACAGAGCGCCTTGACGGGGCCTGCAGCTTACACATGCATTTGCAAATGCGTGCAACTAAACCTCTGTTTTTAACGCACACAGTTAGACAGGTGAATTTGGTTAGTTGCTGATTGGTCGGTAAGTTTGAGCCTGGATATTCTATGTTTTTGTATGTATATACGCCCTTTCCAGCGCTCCTTATTGTATAGACCAGTCACAGGTAGGGGCAGTAACTTTCGTTTGTAGGACTCATGGCGCCCTGTAGCAGACATTTCATGGGGGGGGGGGGTGGGGGGTGTTACTTGCTTAATTATCTTTGTATCTGGCAGTATTATCTATGGTAATATGGGTCCTTGAGCTTAACCTAAAGTAAGTTTAAATCAAGGACAGTCAACAGGAGAACCGTGCATATGGGCAGTAAACTACTAGGAACCAGCACTTTGGCTAAAACTTAGTTGTAATAGCAATAATAACTATAATGATATTTTATAATATGACAATATTATTAATGCTCTTTTACTCCTTGACCCTAATATAAACTTCTTTAAGATCTAGCTTTTTAAATATTTATATAACCACAAACATCAGCTGTCCAATAAGGTTTTAGCAGAGGTGACACTCTGGGATTTTTGAGACATGAGACATACATGATTATTTTCAGTCTGTAGCAGTTTAGAGGGCAATACATCTAGGAGAGATGAGCTAAGGCCTCTTACTTCAGAAAGGGCCAGCAGTCCTGCATTGTATGGGTGGAGGGAAAGAGCTGCCTACAACCTGGAGTGTTTAATAGTGAAGGAAGACACTGGCTGCTAGGGAAGTAAGAAAAAAGGTAAGGATTTGTACTTTTTTCTTTACTCTTTAAGGCCCCTTTCACACTGATGGATCAATCGGGTCCGCCTGTCAGTTTTTCAGGTGGACCCGATCGGACATCCATAGTTATCTATGTCCACTGACACCTGCTGGCATCTGATCATGTCCACTGAAAACAGACGGTGATCCATTCCCCATCATTGTGGCAGATCAGATCGAATAAAGTATGGAAACGGACTAGCAGTCTGTTTCCATTAAACCTCCCCATAGAGAACAGTGGGCTGTGCAAACGTCCACTCTGCATAGCGGAGCACGGACAGACCTGTCATCCATCTGCCCAGGTGAAAAGGAACAGATCCCCTTCTGTTTTTAGTTTTTTTTGTTTTTGCAGATTGGATTGGAGATAAGCAGGGGTAAATGGACATATAGGTGAATGAAGGGTCCAATTAGGTCAGATCAATCATGTGAAAGGGGTCTAATGCTGCTTTCACACTGATGCGTCACATGCGTGCACCTATGGCTTTCCTGCAGGTTAGCAGGACTTTGCCATAGACTTCTACTATATCCTGCAGGTGTGGTGCACTTTCTGAAAGTGCACCAAATTTGCCGGTAATAACAAAAGTCTGCGCTGCATCTTTGGATCAGTTTAAAAGCAGCCCGGTAACCACTGCACATCAAGTATGCCCATATATACACTGTGATTTCCATTCAGGTATCACCAGCTGATGCTATTAGAAGCGGAGTGTATTTGGTATTGCTTGTGACAGGAGCCGGTGCTATACAGGAAGCTTCATTCACAACACTGATGCTCTGGGATGGCGGATCAGCAACCTGCAATCTGGGCTTGCCAAACCACCATCCCAGAGCAGGAGGTCGCGGGCCACATTAGAGGGCTCCGCGGGCCACTGGTTGGGCACCCCTGCTTTAAGGCCTTGGTCACTCCAGAACCCCATGTGGGAAGCCAGTGTTCTGTGTGCATTTCCCACACCATGTTCAAAATGCACTGGGTGTGCAAACTGCTGCCGGTATCAATTTAATCCTAACGACATCAAAATCGCAACTGCAAATCGCAAACATTTGCCTGCACTTGATTGCACGGTGCCACAGTACCGATGCAGTGCCTTTTTTAAAATTAGTGCATGCACAAATTTTTGTACGATCAGAGCGATTTTAGCCCACTCAAACAGGTAGGCTGAAAATCGTACTACGCTGAGCTGCATAGGACTCGCTCAGGAATGATTTTAGGTGTGAACTGGTCCTAAAGCTTTTTTACTGCTTGTTAAGAATATGTAAGTAATTAAATGGTAATTGCCTAGACACGTGTTTTACTTTAAGGGTCATCATCTATTAGAATTTAAAGGCTGCTTTGAAATCTCTGTCTGTTTAGGGTTTTTCCTTTTATTAAGGTAAAGAAGTTCCACCTTGTAAAGTTCTCTTGGTGTCAGTGGTGCTGGGGTTTAAAGTACTGAACAGAGTGAAGTCCAACAATTTAGAACAAATGCTTCTCACTAATTTTATACTGTCTTGTCAGCCTGCTAATACTTTCTTCCTAATTTGGACTTTGCAGGTGAGATATGGCATAGGCTGGTGTCAAATATGCAATTATCAATAAACGAATGTGGTTGAAATTGCGCAAAAAGCAATATCAAGCAATACATATTTTAGTCAAGAAGAGTAAACATGAATTTTCAGTTTCACTTTAAGGAAGAAGGAACCCGTCCTCTGTTGACAGAAAATGATCTACATCACTGTGCCAGCAATAAATTGTTCAACCTATTGTAATACTGCCAATGAAAAAAGGCGAGAATATCTAACAGTGCGATGCATAAAGCAATCTCCATTTAGTACCAGCACATAAACAAACATTGTTCCACGTTTGAGAGAATTTTATGTTTATTTAATTTGTTTATGGGAATGTTGATAGCCGCGCACTTAGAGAAAGTAAAAAAAAACAAAAAAAAACCGCATGTCCAATATACAGTATGGTTCATATAACTTTGTTTCATATATAAATATATTATGCAATTTACTCTTCCTACCTAGAACAACTGCCATAGTAAATAATGATTATTTTCTTTATGATTCAGGAAAGTAAATATAAAACATAACTGAATGACATTTCTTTTGCTGAAGCAGCATGTATCATCAACTCCTTACTTTTTTTCTTTAGAAATTAGTTTTCTTTCACTTTTGTTTAATTTCAGCCTCTTCCTGTCTACATGCATTTCCTCCAGACTTAGTGGAGTCAGTGATGTCACCATGTATGTGGGCATGCTGCTCACACATGGAAGACCAGAACATTGGGTGCATTAGCCATGTTGGTTTCAGCACAAGACATGGTAATTGCTTTTAACCTGTTTTAGTGGTTTTACACTAAGAAAGTTATTATTATTATTATTATTATTATTATTATTATACAGGATTTATATGGTGCCAACCGGTTACACAGTGCCTTGCAATATTAAGGGCAGACAGTACAATTGCAATACAATTTAATAAAGTGGGAATCAGAGGGCCCTACTCATTAGAGCGTTGCTTCTTTCCCCTGTTTTACTGAGCCTGGAAAATTGTGGAGTATTGTGAATGGGGGGAAAGGGTTGAGGAGGATAAGTGGTGGACAAATATTCTAAAATATTCCAAATAAGTGTGAAAAGGTGCTGATTGACTTTTCAATTGACCTTTGTTAGGACTAACATAAAGGTCTGTTAAATAAAGGTCAATTACATCTGTTGAGTTCACCAACTTAAAGCAGAACTTCCACTTTAAGCACTCCTCGTCCCCTTACATGCCCCATTTGTCATGTCATTTTTTTTGGGGGGGGGGGGTATTTTGTTTTGAGAGGGACTTCTTGCTTCCATCTCTTGGCTAAGATAATGTTTGAGATTTAATATTGTCAGTAATGTTTTTTTTAATTGAGATATTTCATTAGATATTATCATTGATTTAATTTGCACATGTTCATTAAGGATAGCACTGTTTTCTAAAAAGTTCTTAACTTTTAGAATTGGGTTAACATGTTAATATTTATATGAGATTTTATTAACCACTTCCCTACGGCCGTACGACTATATGCGGCCGCAGGGTGGTTCTAAATCTCCGGGCTGCCGTGTTTTCACGGCAGCCCCTTTCTTTGTTCCCAGCGCGCGCTCCAGAGCGCGCAGCGGGGAACTTGTGTACTGGCCGTGTCCCTTGGACACAGCCAATCACAGATCGCCGCGAACGGCCAATTAGAGTGGCCGTTTGCGATGCGATTTGATGGGCCAATGAGAGATGATCTCATATGTAAACATATGAGATCATTTCTCATTGCCGGCTCTCACAATGACAGCGTCCTGTCACTGGAGAGAGCAGACCGATCTGTGTTCCTTATACATAGGGACACAGATCGGTCACCCCCCCAGTCACCCCCCTCCCCCCACAGTTAGAACACAATGCAGGATACACATTAACCCCTTACTCACCCCCTAGTGTTAACCCCTTCCCTGCCAGTCACATTTATACAGTAATTAGTGCATATTTATAGCACTGATTGCAGTATAAATGTGAATGGTGCCAAAAATGTGTCAAAAGTGTCCGATGTGTCCGCCATGATGTCGCAGTCGCAATAAAAATCGCAGATCGCCGCCATTACTAGTAAAAAAATAAATAATAAAAAATAATAATTCTGTCCCTTATTTTGTAGGCGCTATAACTTTTGCGCAAACCAGTCGCTTATTGCGATTTTTTTTTTTTTTTTACCAAAAATATGTAGAAGAATACGTATCGCCCTAAACTGAATTTTTTTTCAAAATTGTCGTCGTTTTTTGTTTATAGCGCAAAAAATAAAAACCGCAGAGGTGACCAAATACCACCAAAAGAAAGCTCTATTTGTGGGGAAAAAGGACGCCAATTTTGTTTGGGAGCCATATCGCACGACCGCGCAATTGTCAGTTAAAGCGACGCAGTGCCGCAAGCTGAAATTTCACCTGGTCAGGAAGGGGGTTTACATGCCCAGTAAGGAAGTGGTTAATTAGGTTTAGACCAACTTTAATCTCCCATTGCAGATTACCTTTTGTCCATATTTTAAAAATGGAAGTATTTGGGAAGTAATATGACTATAGTTGCAATAAACTCCTACTTGTGTCACCAGTTATTTACAGTACATATAGTAGAATTTATTGAAAATAAATACTACTATAAACTAAACATACAAAAAATGTATATACTGATTCTAACCTGAGAATAGTAAAAAAATATTTTTAGCTGGATACACGGAAAATAAAATGAAGTGATATTAAAGGTAGTTTTTTTTTTGTGCTTAAAAATAACAAATATGTTATGTTTACCTGCTCTGTGAAGTGGTTTTGCACAGAGCAGCCCAGATTATCCTCTTCTCAGGTCCACCGCTGGTGCTCCTGGCCCCTCCCTCCTGCACTCTGCTGCTTTCTACGGGGACACCCATGCATGCTAGTTTCCAAGTCGCTGCTCTGTGTGTCTATTCACATATGGAGCATGGCTCAGCCCCACTCCCACTGTCTCCTCATTGGCTCACTGGCTGTTATTGGCAGTAGTGGGAGCCAATGGCTACTGCTGCTGTCACATCTTATGAGGAGGGAGAGACCCAATAAAAGAGGGATGCTTGTGCACATTGCTAAATAAATATGGAGCTCAGGTAATTTTTTTAGGGAGGGCTGGGCTGGGGGGCTGCTGCACAGAGAAGTTTTTTTTTTAATCTTCATGCATAGAATGCATGAAAATACAAAAACCTTGAGCCTTCACATTTATTTTAAGTTCTGTTTTACAAGGCAGAATTAAATGTTATTAAAGAGCACAGCAAAACTAGGAAATATATATAGGAATGATTAGGCTAAGAGCAAGACTAACTAGGTGCTTATTAGAGAAAGTATGAAATAATTTAATATACATGAAGTACTCTGTACAATTTTAGTTTTGTTAAACATTTAAAGTTAAGACCAAGGCCCCGTACACACGACCGAGTTTCTCGGCAGAATCCAGCGAGAACCTCGATGGGAGACGTATTCTGCCGAGAAAACCGGTCGTGTGTACACTTTTCGCCGAGCATCCCATCGAGCCAAAAAGAGAGCATGCTTTCTATTTCCTCGTTGTTCTATGGGGAAATTTGGCTCGACGAGCTTTTCGACAGCTGAACGGGAACCTCGACGGGAGGAACGATGAGTTTAGCCCAACGAGTTTCTCGGTCGTGTGTACGGGGCCTGAAAGTCAATTCTTGAAATGAAAATGCTAATGTGTGAATGACCCTTTTGGAGTTTTAAAGTAGTTTTTGCCTTGCCCTGACCTCAAATAGCTAGATATTATGGCAGTTTTCCATTTTAAAACACTTTAAGCCTGTTTTTTATTTTATTTAAGAATGCCTCACCAACCTAGCTTTTATCTACACCAAATAATTTGTTTGTATTACTTGAAAAAGGCCAGACATATCAGCCACACAAGGAACACAGAGTGGTAGACAGAAAGAGAAAGTTTGCTAATTAATTTTGCATTCAAAATGAAGCTTCATTCACATGGGGCATACATTACTGTACACCTGTGCAGGGCTGTGTTTACCCACACAGGGATGTACAGGTGTTCCATGCATCCCCTTGCAGGACGAATATTGATTTCTATTGGGACACAGCAGCAGTATAGACACAACCGCTGTGTCCCAATATGACATCCATATAGATGTGGGTTGTGCAGGTGCATCTCCTCTCCCTGTGTGCTTTCGGGGGACATTACCTGCACCCACACAGATGTCACACACACACAGCCACTCTGTCCCATCAGGCAACAATGGGGCTACCTGCACAGGGATGCATGAAACATCTGTGTACCCCCTGTGTGCATAAACAAAGCGCTGCATGAGTTGTACGCCCTGTGTGAACGAGGACTAAATATGGCTAGGAAAAGGGTAACTTTTTCCTAATCAGCTAGCAGTTTTGTTTTAGGTATAGGAACCTGGACTGGGTGTCAAGCCAAGTGCTCAGCATTTGTGTCAATATACAGTATGCTTTATCACAAAATTCTCCTGAAGCTGGCCAAAAAACTCCTATAGATGGCTTCATGCTAGCCTGCCTTGTTGCTAGGATATTGCTAAGACACTCCCAGCCAATTCAAACCCCCTCGCTTGCACTTTCTCTCCCCTGTTGCATTATCAATGCTGTAACAGAGGAGATGGTGTACTACAAATGTGTGTGGAGGTTTGAGAGCTTGCCCCTGTAATGGCTGGGACTGGGAGTGTCTTAGCAATGCCTTAGCAACTAGGAAGGATGAGATGATGCAATTTCTGGAAATGTTATACCTACAGCAAGGCCATTATTTAACTTTGGTTAAAACTATAGTTTGTTTATATCCAACACCATAGGAAGTTTTTTGGTAAAGGGGAAACTAACCCTTTTAAGGAGTTCCTTTACATAAGATTGGAGATTAGGACACCAAACAAATGGGCAACGGAGAAATATCTTTCCAATGCTGAACAGTCACGCTATATACATTCATGCCTACACAAAATGTGTGCACATGTAATGCACACACATCAAATGCCACCAGTTGTCTGCCTATCACTGTAGTGACATGGTGACTCCATGAGATGCATATTTCCTGTTAGTCCATTGATAGTTGTGCCCCAGAAGTGTTTCCCTTGATCTCCCGTGTCCCATACACAGACCAGTCCTTGTATGATTCTGCTGAAGTTACAGGTATTGGATAACAGTGACTCATGGATTTTATATATATATATATATATATATATATATATATATATATATATATATATATATATATATATATATATATATATATATATATGTGTGTGTGTGTTGAAGCAAAAATCTAATTGTTGTTATATTGTATGTTTAAATGTGAATCTCATTTTATTTTTTCACATCACAAAAGGAACGAAGGTATAGCTGTTTGTCACATAAAGAGAAAAGAGTCATGCTGATTTTATATGCGAGTTGTAAAGCCATTACAAGACATGCTTCTACTTACGGTTGTCTTTTCCAGGCAGTGCAGCAGGTGGTGGTGTTGACTTTCTATCAGTGATGCTGATTTTCCAATGTGCGCCTCTTCTCCAGTTGAGCCCTAAATAAACAGAGCTTAGCATTAATACATTTAATAACACCACTGCGCAAAAAAAGTCTCGGGATAGTCCTGTTCTGTGACTTACACTGCTAAAGGTTAAATTTGAGCTGAATATATACATGATAATCTATCCACTTAATCCTTTGTAACTGGCTCCCTCCTCTTAATATAACTGTGACAATAACAGGCTGCAGTTTATGTGCAGAACTACACTGGTAGATATCTATTATCTCATTGTGACACAGCGGTGACATATTACAGTCAATTTATAACAATCAGTATAACACTGGGGTGCTAGCTGTACACACCAATGAAATTTCAGTTTTCATGGTAACAGATCGCATCTAATTGTCTGCTAATGAAAACTATATTATTATCCTTTGCTTCACTTTGTTAATGTGGTATTGTCAGCATTTGATCTTAGAGCTGAATTCCGGGCAGGTTTAAAACACTAATTAATGCAGTGAGGGGCATAATTACAGATGAGGGGCCTCATAGCAAAATTTAGATGGAGCCCTTCAGTGATAACCCTATGGGCATTGATCATAAAGTATGACTAAATCAAGGACAGGTAGCAGATAAGATGTCCGCATAGTCAGTACATTTTTAGGAGCTAGTGCTATAGATAGGGCATCAGTGTAGAGAATTCAATTTTAACATTCATTGTCCAGCTAACCACTCATTAGTTCTTCAGCCTTTTCAGCATTGGAGATCTCAGTAACTTTGGCCCGGATTAACAAAAGTTTTACGCCGCCGTATCTAGAGAAATGCCATCGTAAGTACAAATGTGCGCCGTTGTATTGTTACGCCGATTTGTGAAGCTAGATACATCGTAAAACAAGGCTTCAGCCGCCGACGTAACTTGCCTACGTCGGCGTATCGTGGGCGCATAGTTACGCTGGACGCATTCGGCGTACCCATGTTAAATATGCTAATTAGTAAGATACGCCGATTCACGAACAAACTTGCACCTGGCGCATTAATATACGCGGTTTACGTAAGTCGTATGTCCGGCGTAAACTTACTCCACATAAAGCAGGGGTAAGTCATGCTCCGACGTGATTCTGCGGATGCGTACTGGGAAGCGTCCATGGGACGGCGCATGCGCTGTTCGTTCAGCCCTTCATTTACATGGGGTCACGCTTCATTATAATAAATCACGCCCACTTCCACCTAATTTGACTATACTCTACGCCACCGCAACGTTGCGCGTATTTTCTTCGTCAATACCAGGCTTGCCTCTCAATGTTGCGACGGCGTAGCGTAAACAAGATACGCTACGCCAGAATAAAGATGCGCCCAGGTATGTGAATCTGGGCCTATGTATACACTCTAAGCTCCCCCACCCCTTACACCACCATTAAAAACAAGTTCTGAAAGGCCGCGTACACACGATCGGTCAAAACCGATGAAAACAGACTGAAGGTCCATTTCATCGGTCCTAACTGATTGTGTGTGGGCCCCATCGGTCAGTTATCCTTCAGTCAAAAAAAAGAGAACTTGCTTTAAAATTTACCCTATGAAAGCCTAACCGATAGGTCAAATCCGGTCAAAAGCATCGTTTAAAAAGCCACGCGTGCTCAGAATCAAGTCGACGCATGCTTGGAAGCGCTGAACTTTTTTTTTCAGCACGTCATTGTGTTTTACGTCACCGCGTTCTGACACGATGTGTAGGCACATCAGACCATCAGTCAGCTTCATCGGTCAACCGATGAAAACGGTCCTTCGGACCATTCTCATCGGATTGACTGATCGTGTGTACGTGGCCAAAGAGGTGGTGTAGTAGGCAGTCCAAAAAAACAAACACTTGCACTAGCAATAATAATGTCCACCACAATATATTACATTGTAGCATAATTGTAAGTAGGTTAGTAGCCTTGTATACAATTACTTTATAACTCTAATAAAAAAGTGTTCAAATACAGTTATTTTTTCAGAACTACAAACTGTACTACTTGCTCCAGTACAGAAGGCCAGGTAAGGCGATTGCAACCAGGGGCACGCGCCCTCTGGTGGCTCTTAAAGGAAACTCCGTATGGGTGCAGGGTTTCACACAGGGGAGCCATTCTGCCCCCATAAATACACATGAGCCGGTCGGGAATCGGTTAAAATGTCCTGCACCAGATTAAAAATGTCCTGTCGCCATTTTCAATAACTTTACTAACACAGATGGCAGGTTACTAACACAGATGGTGGTCCTTTTTGCTCCACTGATTTAAAAAATAATTACTTCCAGTTCCAAGATAACAAGAGCAGCACTTTTGCTGCTGCTACGCTCTCCCTGCCTGTCACTGGTTGCCAAGGAAGCTGTTGGCTTTGCAGTTGGGAGGCTCTTGGCAACTATTGATGCTGACAATGGGCAAAGCCTGATGGGGAAACGGAGGTAGATCTCCATCAGCTAGTGGCAAATTCTAAAGCAGGCTCTTTATTGGCTATGAAATCTGCAAATTGCCTGCTGTCAATCCCTAATGGGGAAAAGACCTGATGGGGAACTACTTTCTCTGAATCCTTATTAGGCTCTGCCCACCTATTTACTAAACTCCTCATCTGCTGAGCTGTCTGTATGTCTACAAGAGGTATATGAATCTGTTGCCCACACCAATATTTGTTGTGGAAAGGCTATGCAAAATTTTAGACGCTTTATGAATTCCCCAAATTCTTGAATCTTGAAAGTTTTCCCTTATCAAAATGCTGTTTGCAAGATTTTACTGTTTGGAGTTTGGCAGTTTGAAAACTAAATGCACAAACAATAATATTGGATGTATTTACGTGCATTACGTGCATATATCTGCTAAGTTTAAATTGTATTTAGTCTTCAAAGCATCATTTTTGTGCAGGAATATTTCCTTTTCAATTGTAGATTTACACAAAATTTCTTATACTAAATCCTTTTAACCGTTAATTATTTGATTTTGCAAAACATATTTGCCTTTCACTCAGCCTGTCTGACTATTTTGTACAATGAACTTCAAAGTGCCCTCGTATTCCCTGGCAGTATTTTGAAGCCTGGTGATTGGAAAGTGGCTAAAAGCATGTCCTGTAGGGAAGATTGCCACAAGCAAAAGTCCAAAGTTACATAGTTTTTATGTGCTCATTTATAACAAAGAAGTCAGGGAATTGATTCATGCAACTACCTTTAAGGCACCGCTAAAGATAAGCCAAAACAGGATCTTCTAAAATTGCTAGTGATTGCTTCTCTTATATTATAATATGTGTACATTTATTAACTTTTCAAAATGTAAAACATAAATGTCACTCGCACAAATTTGTATGTTACGCTTATATCTTAAGAGACAAAGCATTTAACTTAAAGGGGTGTTCCAGCCAAAAATGGTGTTTATTAAAAGTCAGCAGCTACAAAAAGTGTAGCTGCTGGCTTTTAATAAACACTCACTTACCTGCTCCAGCGTTCCAGCGACGCGCCGACCGGGGCTCCGCTCCCCCCCCCTCCCCGGCCGGCGTCTCCATCCCGACTATGGGCACCCAGCCGTGACAGCCTTCGGCTTCACGGCCGGGCACCCACTGCGCATGCGGGAGCCGCACTGCGCATGCGCGCGGCGCGGCTCGTCACTGATTGGACATGCGATCACATGGGACCTGTCATGTGTCCCATGCGATCGCCTACAGGGAGGGGCTGGTGTAGGCGATTAAGGCTTAATCGCCTAACCAGCTCCTCGGCGGAAGCAGGAAGTGGGACAGGAAGTCCCACTCCTCCTGAAGCCCCCACCCCCCCCTAGAAAAAATCCATGCCAAATGTGGCATGTAAGGGGGAGGGGAGGGGATTAAGGGAAACTTTATTTTTAGGGTGGAACTCCTCTTTAACATATTGGCTGTGTTTGGCAGCTGTACTCATGATTATTTTCAAAATGCTGCCAATAAACTGCAATTCTGCATCAAAATGTAAACATCCATGTTAAAGTGAAATTAAAAGGTTAATTTTTTTAAAACAACAAACATACTATACTTACCTGCTCTGTGCAATTTCTGGGGGGAGGCAGTTCCATATACTGTAATCCTTGGTGACCATGAGAACTCTGATTCTCATGCCTCCACAAATTTGTGGAGGCATGGCCTCCCTAATACTTCAAAGCTTACAAAAAGACCAGAGGATTTGTGGCATCAAGGAGAAGGATCATTAATGGTTGGGGATGTGGACTCTCTGTAAGACTGTCTAGGCTGCCTAGCTTTGTGAGTGTTGATTTTGTCTGGAAGACATTTTTGGTATAGGTTTCATGGGCACAATTAACACCCAAGGACCAATTTTTCCACACCTGTTTGACAAGAGCATAACATTTCAATTGTTACAGCAAGGCAAATTCTTGCTTTCATGAAGAGCACCTCTATAGGGTTACGTTGTGAAGGCACCACCAACAGCCAAAGCCCAATTTTTCTTGCCACTGCTTGACCAGGGAATATGATTTTTTTTTTTTCTTTTACAGTAAGGCCAATTCTTGCTTTGATCAACAGTACCTCTATAGGATTAAGGTGTATAGGCACCACCAACACCCAAAGCCCAATTTTTTCCGCACTTGTTACTTCTATCCAAAGTCTTCGGCACAGACATCAGTATTTACCCAAGAAATCTCCAATCTTGTTCCCAGTGCACTAATTTTTGGCCTCATCATACAGACTGGCTCCCCAAACCGTTGTTTACAAAATAAAGAAAGCTTGCAGGGAATATTTTTTTTAAATAAATTACATTATTGGTGCAGCAGGTTCTATTCACATACTAATGGAACCCCCACCAGGCACTATTTAATTTTTTTATTGTTTCACTTTAATAAGCATCATTAAATCACTACTCATTTAAAAATTATATTAAAAAAAAAAATGTTTTGCATTGATTTATTCAATTCATTGAGTGTGAACACTGAGCACTATTATTACGGTACATTGCACATTGTTTAATGATTCCTTTGGCCGTTTGGAGCCTTAGTGATCCACATATGTTATCAATATATATTTGACACTGATTTTTCACAATATTAGTTGTATTTAGCGTGTATCTTATTAATATCATTTGCATTGATACATGTCCCCCAGGGCAGTACCCAGACCCCTATACTCGTATGCCCAATAACTTGCATATAAGCCTTGAAAATGATTTTTCCAGTTCGGGTCCCATAGACCTTAATGGGGTTTGTTGTTCAGCTTTTTCACACATTTGCGATGTTCAAAATGTTCTGGCGCAAACCCAAAAAGGGGGTGTTTGGCCCATCGCTAGTATTAAGGGGCTCCATCCCCATGTATTTCATTACAGCATCATGTGACTAATTCACCTGAGGAAGTCACGTGCTTCCGTGGCAAAACCCATTTAGGCAGAGCTTTTGAATGATATCATCACATCGGTTGGAACCCAGAAGTGTGATATTTACAGAATATCGCCAATTGTATTGTGGAGCTGATAACACGTAGTGCAGTTATGCACATGTAAATGTGACTGCATTATATGTAAATTGGGCATTAATAAATTGTCTTTTGGAGGATTAAAGCACTTTGTATTACTTTTATTTTTCTGGCTATCACTTGGTGGAATGGAGGAGTGAAAAAAACTTGCTGTGGGACAGAACATTATATTTGGACCAAGGTTACCTTTGACAGTGAGACTAATGAACCTGGAAGTAGCATGTATTACAACACTTTTGGGTTCACAGCTGTCATTTTCTGGCTTCTATAGCCAGGGAAGCAGTTAATAAAGCATGTACTGTGCTTGATTAGGTACAGTGAAGGACAGGGGGGAAATTGAGGGTCCATAAAAAACATAATACAATTAAACACACCCTGTCACCCCTGTACACACCCCCAAATCAAACCAGCAGTGTAGGGCAGGAACAAATATGTAAACATAAATTGCACTACACATGTGAGATATTGCTCCAAACATAACAGAGAAAGAGCAAGAGGGCTAGGGCTATAAATCAGGGTTAAATCTAGAATGAAAGGTTTGATGCCAATGTTTTTGGGCATGTGCAATTTTAAGGCATGGAAAGTTTGCTCATTGCAACCCCATCTTTTATATTTTACAAAAAAATTGAAAAAATAATGTTTTATTTAACTGTACTTTTTCCCTAAAATATGCATTCAATAAATACCGTATTTTTCGCCGTATAAGACACACTTTTTCTTCCCCAAAAGTGGGGGGGGAAAGTTGGTGCGTCTTATACAACAAATACACATTTTGCCTGACAGATCCGCGATCCGCGGAGCGCACCGCCGCGGCCTTAGGAAAGGCCGCGGGTTTGGCCTAGCTCCAGAGCAGTTGGCCATCTTGGTACACCCGGCGGCGGTGCGTGCTGACGTCATCACCCCTCTGCTCGTGGATCTTCTATTCCTACCAGAGCGCGCCCCGCGATCTATCCTGCAATGCATCTGCAACAACAGTGAGTTGGAGGTTTGTTGGACTGGCTATTAGGGGGCAGGGGCAATGCTAAACTACTGGCTATTATTACTAATGTGGGGGCAATGTTACTGGCTATTATTACTATGTGGGGGCAATGATACTGGCTATTATTACTAATGTGGGGGCAATGTTAAACTACTGACTATTATTACTAGTGTGGGGGAAATGTTAAACTACTGACTATTATTACTAATGTGGGGGCAATGTTAAACTACTGACTATTATTACTAGTGTGGGGGAAATGTTGCACTGGAACAGTGATGGTGATGACGAGTGGGGGGCAATGGTGGACATTACAGTGATGAGTGGGGGCAATGGTGGACATAAAATATTTTACTACAGTATTTGGTTCAGAATCTTTTTTTCTAGATTTTCCTCCTTTAAAATTGGGTGCGTCTTATATTCCGGAGTGTCTTATACGCTGAAAAATACGGTACCTACACAAATATCATGCAACATAATAAATTTCATTTGACAAAATTTAATTCCCCAGGGCCTCTGCTTTCAGGAAGTAAATACCTGTTTGGGGGTTTAAAGTAATTTCTCAAATAAAATGCAGACATTTGTGTGAAAAAAAAAATTGGCCCGGCAAAGAGAGATTCTAATACGCAGAGGTTCACACTGCTCACAGGTGAGCTGGCTCCAATGGCATGATCTCTTCCATGCAGGGTGCAACTGTGACAATTAGAGGAAAATAAATCTTGATGGCTGCACACTGATATCCAATGCTGAGATCCAAAACACCCTTATTCATATAAAATCATGAAAGACATCAAGAGCACGACATGTACAAGCAGGGGAGGAATGGCTAACGTGTTTCACACATAAACTGTGTTTTATCAAAGCCCAATTTTTGTCTGTATAAATGACCAGTTCACAGAGACAATTGGGCTTTGATAAAGCACAGTTTATGTGTGAACCACATTAGCTGTTTCTCCCCTGCTTGTACATGTCGTGCTCTTGATGTCTTTCACGATTTATATGAATAAAGGCGTGTTGGATCTCAACTTTTGTGTTCAGCCATCCTGATTTTTTTTCTATTAAAGAGATTCTAGATTAGAGTATATTGCATTCAATCAAAAAAGTGCACTACTACTGTGCAACATGCATGTTATCTTTGCCTCTCACACCTGTTTACCCCCCATGGACCAGAGCAATTTTTACATTTCTGCTATTGAACTGTTTATTCGGCAATAACTTTGTCATTACTGAAGAAAACAAGGTAATACACGTATTTGTTTTTTTAAGGACAAACAAGACTTTCTTTATGTAATATTGTCTTGCAACATTTTTTTTTTTTTTTCCGCAATCCTTAGAGAATAAAACACAACAAAACTAAATAAAATGCACTTCTTTTTTAGAGTTGTATTTGTTTAAAAATTGTGTTACTGTACATAAAATGTGCACACTTTATTCTGTAATGGTTCTGTTACAATGACACTAAAATTATGATTCTAATACAAAGCATTGCAAAGTTATTTTTTTAATTTTTTTTACTATTTTAAGGGCTCCTTCACACTTGATGCAGCCCAATGCATTTTTTTAAAGCATTGCAAAGTTATTTTCCATTTTGTTTTACTATTTAAGGGCTCGTTCAATAAAAACAGAAAACCCCAAACAAATGACAAATATTTTTTATAAAAAGAAAAGAAAGAAAAGAAAAGGGGGTTGCCATCCAGGGCCTTGGGGACCTCTGGACCCTTTACTAATATATAAATATATATATATATATATATATATATATATATATATATTTATGTGTGTGTGTGTGTATATATATAAAAATATTATTATTATTTTTTTATCATTTTTTGTTCTAAAAAAAGGGGTTGCCATCTGGGCCCCTGGGGACCTATGGGCCCTTTAGTAAAAATAAAAAATAAAATAATATATACAAAAAATAAAAACAACAATTATAAAAAAGGGGGGTTGCCATTCGGGGGCCCTTTAATAAAAACAAAATTAAAAAATATATATTTTTTAGATTTTTTTTTTAAAGGAAGGAAACCTTTGGGGCCCTAGGGACCTCCAGGCCCCTTACATAAAAAAAAGGGGATTGCCATCCGGGCCCCTGGGGACCCTGATGGTGGCCCTGCAGAAGAATAACAGGTTAAATACTCATACACTGTAGGTCAAACAAAATCAATAAATTAGAGGTCTCTGATATAACATAGATGTTTTCTTAAACTATATGTGAACCCGTACTTTGTAGAACAAGACATTCAGTTTAACCACTTAAGCCCCAAGCCTCTTTCGGGGATTTGGTTTTTGCAAGTTTAAAAAAAAAAATTGCTAGAAAATTACTTGCACCATAGAGAATAAAATGGCGGTTGTTGCATTACTTTTTGTCACATCGTATTTGTGCACTTTTTTGGGGGGGAAAATCTATTTTTTTAATAAAAACATAAGACAAGAGTAAAGCGAGTCCAATTTTTTATATTGTTAAAGATAATGTTGCGCTAAGTAAATTGATACCCAACATTCCGCTCGTGGAATGGCGATAAACCTTTACCCCCTAAAAATTTCCATAGGCGACATTTAAAAAATTCTACAGGTTGCATGTTTTGAGTTTCAGAGGAGGTCTAGGGCTAGAATTATTGCTCTTGCAGCGATACCTCACATGTGTGGTTTGAGCACCTTTTTTATACGTGGGCGCTGCTCATGTATGCGTTCGCTTCTGCGCGTGAGCTCGTCGAGACGGAGCGATTTAAAAACATTTTTTTCCTCTTATTTATTTTACATTATTTTATTTATTTTGACACTGGTTTTTTTTTCTAATTGTGTCACTTTTATTCCTATTACAAGGAATGTAAACATCCCTTGTAATATAAATGACAGGTCCTCTTAAATATGAGATCTGGGGTCAAAAAGACCTCAGATCTAATATTTGGACTAAAATTCAATAAAAAAATTATGTAATTCTAAAAATATAAAATAAAAAAGTGTCCCTTTAAGAGCATTGGGCGTGAGTGATGTTTTGACTTCGCTTCCGCCCTGCAGTGATATGGAGGCGGTGGGGGCCATCTTCCCCTCACTCATCTCCATACACAGCAAGGGAGCAGACACAATCACCTCCGCTGCTGCCGATGGCTCTGGTAAGCAGCGGAGGGCACAGGAAATTGGCAGGAGGAGGGCCCTCTCCCACGGCCGATAAAATTGATCTTGCGGTATATCCGCCGCAGAGACCACTTTTATCACGTAGAAGACCACCAGCTGAAGAAGAGGATACCGGGTTATGGTAGCTAACTGCTAAAAAAAATAATAATCAAATTAAACGTATGAAAAAATTATTGTAACCATGTCTCTCTTTTTCTCAGTTTCCTTTTTTCTATTGCATTCAACCTAGTTTCCCCTGTCATTAATAACTCTTAATCAAGGTAATTTTAAATGCATAACTACTTGGCAAAAATAATAACACTGACATTTCATATGAACTTTTTAGCATTCTTCTGTATTGGTGACCATTTTACTCTAAAATCCTGACAGATATATGTTGGATTTAAGTTAAAGAACAGAGTGATGGCTCTGCTAAGAAAGCTACTGAATTCTAATGGAAAGGTTAGTGTAATTGCTGGAACTGTGCACTTTATGGAGAGCAGATGAAGAGCGGAAATAAAAAAAATCAGAATGCTGCCATTCTCCAAATCTCCAGTACTGACAGTATAGAAGACCTACAGATTGCTTCTGTTCAATGCTGTACCTGTAATGCAACCACAATTGCATTCATTATACCTTTTCGGCACAGCCTGGCCTAAAAACTAAATACTTGCAGTTCTTATTAAGGCATTTACCAAAATGTCATAAGAGCAATGATAGGTCTTTCACAATATGTAGAAAACAAAAGCATACAAGGTCTATACTAAAGTTTGTACCCAAGCCCCACTGTAAATAAATGACCTGATAAAGGCTTTTTAGGAACAAAAGTGGACACTTCTCTATAAAGAAATCAATAAAAATTCAAAGCCTCATAGTTCTGAAGAGCTGGTAACTAGTTGGCTGCCATATCATCACTCAATGCTTCCCTATTATAAAATCAAACATGGACAATAGAGACTCGCTTTCACTTATCAAACAACAGTATGGTGCAAACATTTATATAAAGCAAACCTGTAGTGATGACACTATTTCTGCCAGTTTTATGCAATGGCAGGCACCTCCTGATTTCTGCAGATGGCTTAAACTTTCTTCTGGAATGTCCTATAAGCCTGAAATCTGAGGCACTCTATTAAAATCACACTAAACAATATCCTTATTCTCCTAAAAAAAAAAATCGCTTCACGTCTGCCTATATACACATCACCTACTTAATATCCCTATAGTCTATTTTTTCATGAAATTGTTTCTTATTGTGTTTTTCTGCATTCATGTAAGGTCCTCTATAAGCTCCTATACTTTTCAATTCCCCCCTTGCTTTTATGTTTTTGAAATGCGCAGTGCAAAGAAGCTGCAGTCATGTGCACGGCTTAATGCACACAACACATAATTTACAGATCATAGACTAGGTACTATCTTGGGCGCTTTTAAGAGGCATTTACTACATTACCATATGCTGTGGAACCATTAAGAATGAACATAGCCACCCTCTAATGCCTCGTACACACGATCGGTTTTCTTGACGGGAAAACTGGCTGTGTGTATGCTCCATAGCAGTTTTTTCCGACAGAAAAACTGCACGCAAAAAAAGTAGAACTTGTTCTCTTTTTTCCCCGCCTCGATTCTCTGCGTTTTTTTTCCTCAGCAGTTTTCCTATGGGAAAAAGTCCTTGTACTTGTGATAAGACTGCAACCGTTTAAAGCAGATTTAAGAAGGTGATAAAGACCTGGAGTGGGTTTCTTGTAACAGTAACAAAAACATCTTTATACTGTAATAACAAAGGTCATTTATTTAAAAGCCCCATCAAAAGTTTACCAGTAAGTAATAAGTAATCAAATCTGATGTTAAGTCTTTTTTTTTATATGTTTCTGATGTTTTTTTTTTTTTACTGTTTCTGATGTCTTTTTTTTTATGTTTCTGATGTTTTTTTTTTAAATGGTGTTGCCTCGGAAGGGGGTAGTCTTATACGGCTAGTATAGCCCAAAACCCAAAAGTTTTTACTGGAAAAATAGGGGGTCGTCTTATACGCCCAGTCGCCTTATACGCCAGCAAATACGGTAGATTATAACATTACTGTGGATGGCATATCTCTCAGGCAATGTTTTACAATATTATATTCAACAATAAAAAAGAAAAGATATAAAAAAAAAAAAATCATTTTTTGTGCAACATTTAAGTTTTTGAAGACATACCCCTAGATCCAGTGCCTCGTTGAGCAAGCCATTCCGTTTGCTGTGCATGTACGCAGTTGAACATCCTGTCTTGGCAACTCTGATTCTTGCAAGTCTGGCTTTCTGTATGACAGAATAGACAATATTTCCACTAAGTTAAACATTTGCTTTGAAAATGAATATGGAAAAATCACAAATATGCACAATTCCATTTGAAATATAAATACACTATAAAATGCATTAACTCCTTTGCAAATAGAGCCGTTTTATTTATTTCCTATAATTATATACTGTCAACATTTTAACACAATACTATACAGAGTATATAGGACCATTTACGTCACTCACTGGACCTTAATGACTTTACAGTCTAGCAACTGGGGTAAGAAGAGGTAAGGATTCTAACAATAAAGATGATCAGGGGACACACATGTGTTAGCGCTGGACTGTGGGCTAAATACTTCACTATTGAATACAAATGTTACCATCATAAGCGAAGAAAAGAAAGTAGAAACAAGAAACAAAGTGCTTTTTCATGATGGCAACTGCATTATATTCTGTAACTGCATGTTAAAAAACAGCAATCCTCTTAAAGCGAAGTTCCACCCTCAAAAAATTTTTTTTTTAAGTCAGTAGCTGCCGACTTTTAATAAGGACACTTAAAGCGGAGGTTCACCCAAAAATCAACTTTCTGACATTAGATCCAGCATACTGCTAACATCTGCAGTATGCTGTTTTTTTTTTTGTACTTATCGTTTTATGAGCCGCTGTTATCCGGCTCCGAGCGGGGAATCCTGTGGGGAATAGGCGTTCCTAAGCCAAGAGGAGTTGATTGACGGGCTGCTAAGGCGCACCATGCCTTCCGAAAATACCCGAAGAGCTGACTGCGCAGGCGCCGTAAACACCCGAGTGGCAAAAAAATGACATGACACATATAAAATGAGAAGGGGGGGGGCGCTGACGACAGTGACATGTCACATTTAAGAAAGTTGAGAATCGGGGGGAGGGGGTGTTCTGCTTTCGGATATGACATCTTACATTAAATTGAGAAGCGGGGGGTGCTGACTTCTTACTTCTTCTCCCATGCAGCCAGCGAGTTGAGAAGCGGGGTGAGGGGGCAAAAATGACTTCTCACCAGACGGGGCCTCAAGTAATTTGGGGGGCCCTTCGCAACTTTGCGGGACCCTAAGCATAGTGAGCCTTTAGGGGGATCGGACCTGTTTATAGGTAAAGTTGATCAAGGGTAAATCCGATCGCCTCTCGGGGGATCAGGAAGGATTTTTTTTCCCTGCTGTAGCAAATTGGATCATGCTCTGCTGTTTTTTTTTTTGCCTTCCTCTGGTTAAACTGTGGGTATAGAATTGGGTATATGGGATTGTACAATATATATATATATATTTTTTTTTTATGGTTGAACTGGATGTACTTGTCTTTTTTTAACCTGACTAACTATGTAATAATGTAACTATTTGTTTTAATTTATTTTACTAGACTTGCAGCACTGGGGTTGTGGTTTCAACCTCCATCACAATTATATGTTTTCGAGTTTGTTTAGATTTTGCATTCATTTGTATTGGTTACAGCACTGGGATTGTAGGATCACTAATCACTGTGTATTTTTCATATATGTTTTCAGCAATATATGTTAACTTAATGTGGAAATTTTACATAATATTTTATTACATATTGGCTATTATCCAGTGATCTGGATTAAATATTTATAAAATTACTATTTTATTTTTTATTGTTGTAGCACTGGGATTGTGATATCACAGATCATTCTAGATATTTGTCTTACCATATATTTCCACATAGTAAGTAAAGTATCACATGCTAAGTAAGATTAGGGCTAAACTAGTTTTAATTTTTATTTTAAGGTACAGCATAGACTGCTGAAGAGGTAACTGGCCAAAACACTTTTCATGTGTTCACTGTAAAAACACTGAACAATAATTGTTTTCATGAAAGGACGTTATGGGGTAAACCAGCGCTCTCTAAAAACACATTACTAAGACAAAAGTAGAACTCTTTGGAAGAAAAATGCAGCTCTATGTTTGAAAGAAAATACACCAATACTGTACAACTTATCATAATTTTGAAACATGGTGAATGAAGCTTTGTGGTTCGAGATGTTTTGCTGTTACAGCGCCTGAAGTGCTTAATATAGTTGAACTTGGCATGCGCCTATCCACAACCCAGCTACAGACCTACAATAACCTACTGTATATAGTAAACACAGGCTTAAATCAACAGGAGAATGGTAAACGTAAGAAAATGTGTACCCTGTAAACCATAATACAGACTTAACCCAACTGAGATGTTGTAGTGTGACCTCGAGAGAGCTGTTAACAAAAGGAATCCCAGAAATATCAAAGAACTAGAACAGTTCTGTAAATAGAAAAAATCATGCCAACCACTGAGGGGGACGTTTATTGTTTTTTTCGCACAGCGAGGCAACGTTTAACAGGAGCATTGAGACAGATTATGAGTCCGATAATATTGCAGCTTGCTTTATAACTAACGTGGCAATAAAAAAGAAATAAAACCTGCTCCTGACCACTTAAATGTGCATGTGTTTTCAACGAAAATCTTAGTATTCTCAATTCTCTCTGCACACCCTTAAATCAACCTATAGTAAACTGTATAGTAAACTGTTGAAAAATACAAGGATTATTTGCCTCTATATATTGCAAAATACATGTTTAAGCTGGCTAACTGAAAGAAAGTTATCCCTCTATGGCCAGTCCCTACTCTATTGTGCAAAATGTCAAACATTTACTTGCTCATAGCACTTTAAAGGGGAGTTCCACCCACAATTTCACTTTTTAAATATAAATACCCCTGTAATACACAAGCTTAATGTATTCTAGTAAAGTTAGTCTGTAAACTAAGGTCCTTTTTGTTAGGTTGTTACAGCATTTAGTTTATAATCTAGACCGTGGCCATCTTAAGTGTGGGCATCATGAAGCCAGACTGTATGACTTTCTGGATTTCAGCTTTGCATATCTCGCACATGCTCAGTGCTGCACAAGCAGTGCAATAGGTTTCAGTCAGGTTTTCAAGGACTACTGGGAAACATGATGCCTATCCCAGAAACCCTTGCAAATAGCCATGTGACTTAATAGCCTAGGCTAATAAGGAGGAGGAAGTAATGAAGGACTACAAAATAAAGGTATTTACAAGCAACAAAACAAATAACAATTTCCATTCTGAACACTATGAGATTAGGGCATGCAGCACAGACAAACATAAAAAAATGGGTGGAACTCCACTTTAACATATCAGTATGGCGTAAAGTGACACAGTTGGAAGGGAGATTTCAGCTTCTGTTGAGTAAAACATCTGTCTCAGTTTAATGAAACTCTTCCCCAAACCCAAAGGTAATTCTCTTGCAGACCTTTGCATCTACAATTGTGCTCATAAATTTACAAAATAAATGCCCCTGTCGATGAGCATTAGCTCGAAACATGTCGGGTACATAGCTTTTTAATACCCAACTACCACGCTCTTTTTATATTCATGTGATCACGTGTGCCAGATCCTTTCCAGAGTACTGGCATTTTTTGTTATTTTTATTGCTCTGTATTTTACCAGCCTAATAAAGGCTCCCCTTTTTCAAACAAACTACACCATGTGGAGTTTTTTTGTTTCTTCTATGGATACCTACAAGTGTTGTTCCAACTGAAAGCCTGGAGCCACCCTCTATCTTGGACCTTGAGATCCCTGGGAAGGATCTACAATTCCTCCAATCATCACTCTTCATAGAGCCATCCATCCGAGGAGCTCTTACAAGCTTATCTGACACAGTGCCCCCAGCATATGTGTCCACCCTATGCGGTAAGAGTACCCATTCTCTTAATCTATCAGTCCGGCTATCCTGCATGTTTATTAAAGTGGATTATGCACATCGTTTGAATCCCCAGTAACACAGGAGTGTCCCACAGGAGTGTTTCATAGGAAGACCTATCTGTACCTTTACATTGTTTTAGAAGGACTCCCTCCATATTTTACATTTCATTGACTGTATTGCAAAGGGTTTCACAATCCTGTTTGTGCATTTTTATATTGTGTTTTCTGTTTACTCATCACATTATTATCTCACCAATTTGGATGAGACTTATGTAAATTGCTTCACGCAATCTTACTTTTTTTTAGCGCTGCACTTATTTTTTTCTTTATCTTTAAATTTTTCTTTATTATTTTAAGCATACCAAGTGACATACAGATGGAAAACCATTCCTCTAACCGAGGAACAATGGAGAAACATTATATATACATATCGTTTAACAATGAAATAAAGGAAGAACCAAAAAGAGGGCACCCACACGAGTCATGATCACATCTTTTAAAAAAAAATAATAAAGAATACAAGGAAAACGGAAATGGAAGAAAGGAGGCGCGTCTCAACACGTCCCCTCCCCCCCTCCCCCCTCGCCGGTCCCCGTCTAGACCTCTGATGTCCCACGCCTCCGTGGGTACCCTACCCTTCGCCTCCAAACGCCGGCTGGTCCCCTCCTCCCCCCGGGGGGTCTCCATGCCCCCCCCAGGGAGGGGGAGGCAAACCGGCCCCTAAAAATGTCCTCTATGTCCTAGCTTACTATACCAACTCCCTCCCTTCCCCCCTACCGCCCCAGCCAGGAAAAAAAAAAAAAAAAAAAAAAACCCCAACAACAAAAAAGAAAGAAAAGAAAATGAAAAAAAAAAAAATATATAAATAAAAAAAAAAAAAAAAAAAACCCCATCCCGCCTCTCTCACTTCATCCCATCACTGAACCCGGTCCTTCTTTATTATGCATCCAGCAGAGCCCTCCCTTGTTCTGAGTATCTGAACTCGTTCCACTCAGCCCACGTTTCAAGATATACTTTACGTTTCTGTCTGGAGGTCCATACAAGGTCCTCCATTCTATTCATTTCTTCTACTCTATTGAGCCACATCTTTACCGTTGGCGGTTGTTTATGTTTCCACGTCCCTGGAATACAGGCACGGGCGGCATTTAAAAGGTGATTAACCATAGAACTCCTGTATTTCTTTACCGTCAGCCCCGAGTCCTGTAATAGATAAAAGGGCCATTCGTCTGGTAGTTTATCTTTACTAAATTTCTGCGCTATACACTGAACCTCCGTCCAAAAGTTCAGAATTCCAGGGCATAGCCAAAAAATATGTAACAAAGTTCCTTCTTCCTTACCACACCTCCAGCACCTATCCGAGGTGTCTGGGTAGCACCTTTTTAATACTACCGGGGTACGATACCATTGAGATAGAATCTTGTAATTCATCTCTTGTGTTTTCACGCAGACTGACGATTCAAATATATTCCAGAGTATTCTACTCTTTTGTTCTTCTGAAAAGGGTCTTCCCAGTTCCATCTCCCACCTGTTAAAGAAGGGGACCTGAGAATCCTCCGTCGGTATGTTCAGTAGTTCACTGATTCTTGAAAGGGTGTGCCGAAGCACTCCACTACCAATACAGTACCCCTCAAATCTTGTAAGTTTACGCTCGTAACTTCTGGGGGGTTTTAGATTGTCCAGGAAGTGCCGCAATTGTAGTGCTCTCCAAGTATCCAGTCTGTAAGGGAGCCCACCCTCCACCATTTCCCGCGTACTATGCCATACGCCTTCCCTCAGGAAATGAGATACTTGTATTAAACCCTGGTCTATTAGTCTATCGAAGGAGCCCTTCTTCAAACCTGGTGTAAATTGTGGGTTCCCCAAGACTGGATAGAGTGGAGAGTCCAAAGTGGATAATACCCCTTTCCTAAATAGCCCATAGGCCACTTTCAATGTTGGACCTATCAATGGATGTTTCTTAATGAGTATCGGCAGGTCTCTATAGCACCATGCAGCCAGGTGGAGTATACTACTACATTGGGCTTGCTCCAAGCCCGGCCATATTTTCTCCCCACCATGTCTCCCCCAGTCCACCAGGCGGATTAAAGTAGCCGCCTGGTAGTATCTGAGGATATCTGGGGCCGATACTCCTCCCTCTCGTTTTGATAAACATAATGTATGGTTCTTAATTCTTGGACTTTTATTGCCCCAGATAAAGTTTTTAAAGAGAGTTTGCGTCTGTCTAAAAAAAGATTTTGGTATAGCAATTGGGAGCGTTTGGAAGAGGTACAGAAATTTCGGTAATATATTCATTTTAATAATGTTAATTCGTCCAAACCCCTTCCTCCAACCATCCAGGAGGACCCGCGTTTTCATCATCAGTGGCATAAAATTAAGTCTGAAAACCTGTGTCAGGTCCGCCGGGATAAAGGTACCCAGATATGAAAGTAACTTATCGGACCATTTAAATCTATGCGTTGCTTCCAGGAAGCGCATCTCTCCCCTTGGGATCCCCACCCCCATTGCTTCAGACTTATCGTAGTTTATCTTAAAATTTGATATGTCTCCATATACCTTCAGTTCCTGTACCAAATTAGGGAGGGATTCTACCGGGTTCACTAAAGAGTACATCATGTCGTCCGCGTAGGCAGAGATCTTATATTCGGAGCCTCCAAAGGACAATCCTTTAATATCTGGATTCAATCGAATCCTGCTTAGTAATGGTTCCACTGAGAGGGCAAACAAGAGAGGAGATAAGGGACATCCCTGCCTTGTCCCATTTGAAAGTTTAAAAGAAGGTGACAAGATTCCGTTCACTCTAACTTGTGCTGTTGGGTGAGTATAGTTACTTCTGATCCATTGTAGCATCTTATTGCCGAACCCCATGTGTTTCAGGACCATGAACATAAATTGCCAGTTTATCCGATCAAAAGCTTTCTCGGCATCTGTACTGAGGAAAACACATGGGGTTCCGCCGGAGCCGGCCAAATGGACCAGATTCAGAATCTTAATTGTATTGTCCCTGGCTTCGCGCATTTGCACGAATCCCACCTGATCTCTGTGGATAAGCCCGGGTATGTGTTGCTGTATACGTATTGCCAAAATTTTGGCAAAGAGCTTCAGATCCTCATTCAATAATGATATAGGTCTGTAGCTTCCACATTGAGAGGGGTCTTTGCCTTCTTTTGGTATTACCGCTATTACTGCTTTTAGGGTTTCAGAATGAAAAGAGCACGAATCACCTAGTTCATTGAACATTCTAATCATAAAGGGGCCTAGTTCTGGAAGAAAAAGTCTGTAGTAAAGTATGGTGAACCCATCTACTCCTGGTGCTTTCCCTCTTTTCCCTTTTTTCACTACCTCCTGCAATTCTTCTAGGGTAATGGGTCTTTCCATATCTTGGCTCATCTCTGATGTTAATGTTGAAATACCTGAGGTTTCTATATACTTTCCCAGTGTCTCATGCTGTTGTTGGCTTGTTTGTATATTATATAAAGTGCTATAGTAATCACTAAATGTCCGTGCAATCTCTTTGGGTAGTACATGTTCCTCACCTCTTGACCCCTTAATCATTGGGATATAGGTTTTCGCTTGTTGCTCTCTCAGTGAATTTGCCAGATGTTTCCCACATTTATTGCCGAATTCGTAGTTCTGCCTTCTACTATTCTGTATTGCTCTTTTTGCTCTGTGAAAGAGCAATTCAGTAATTTGTCTACGTGACGTCATGAGTTCTCTCCCTACATTAAGATTAGGGTTCTGTTTGTGCCGACTTTCTAAATTCCTAATTTCCGACATGAGAGTTGTTATTCTCCGTTCTCTATTCCTTTTGAGTCTTGCCCCATATTTCATCAAGACCCCCCTAATCACCGCTTTATGGGCCTCCCATATCACCCCAAGGTTACACTCTGGGGTATCATTTATCTGAAAGTACCATTTTATCTCCTTCCGGATCTTTTCCAAAACTTCCTCGTCCTGTAACAGACTCTCGTTCAGTCTCCAGGTACTTGGTCCGGAGGATCTGGGATCTCCTATTTTGTATTCTAAAAGAATTGGGGCGTGGTCGGTCCAAGTTATTTCCCCAATTCCAACATCTATAACTGCGTGAAGCTGGTTGTGGGGTATAAAGTAGTAGTCGATACGTGAGTATATCTTGTGCGGTATTGAGTAGAAGGAGTAGTCTCGCTCTCCTGGATGCATCAACCTCCATGTATCTATTAGGGTCCCTTGTTGTAGCATCTTCCGGATCCGCTTCAGGGCACCCCCCGTAACTGATGAGGTACCGGATGAGGTGTCCAGAGTAGGATCCAGGGGAACATTTAAGTCTCCTCCCATAATCAACTGGCCCTCCTGGAAGCCTGTCAGTCTGTCCAAAAATTCTCTCAGGAACCGGTCTTGATGTACATTAGGGGCATAGAAAGTAGCAAATGTAAATATCACTCCTCCTATCGTCCCTTTTACCGCTAAATATTGCCCCTCTGTGTCTACCAGGGAATCTTTTAGAGACCACGGTGTACTAGCTGATATCAATATTGAGACTCCCCCCTTTTTCGCTACCGGGTTTGTCGCATGATATACGATCGGGAAGAGCTTGTTTTGGAGAAAAGGGAGTCCCCCCTTTCTAAAATGCGTTTCCTGTATCAGAGCTATATTTCTCCCTCTTTTTTTAAGGTCCTCCAATAGGATACGTCTCTTTTCCGGGATGTTTAATCCCTTAACATTAATTGAAATCACTGCTAGGCACTCCATTTCCAATTGCCCCCCGGATCTCCAGAGAGGGGGGGGGCAAGAGGGAAGGGGGGAGGCAAAGGAGGGAGAATAGGAGAGACGAAGAGGGGAAAGAGAAAAAAAAAAAAAAAAATTTTGTAGAAACCCTGGCTTAAACCCTCCCACCCACTGGCCCCTAATCTATACCGATACCCTAAAGGAGAGGAGGAAGGAAATCGTTATCCTCCTCCCCTCCTAGGGTGTCGCAAAGCACAAGCTTTGATCACTCCCGAACCCACCCCTCTGAGTGAAATCCTAATGGGGGTTGAGGTCCCACGCATCTCCCGGTGAGGGATCCCCCGTCCCCTCCACATGCATCTTTACTCTCCGTATATATGCCATAAGTCCGCCTTGAGGTAAATTTAAGTTAGATACCCCACGGTCCACCTTTTCGTACAAGCCTTTCCCTGACGACTCTTAGTCGGCATAGTATAGTATGGCAAAAAAACAAAACAAAAAAAAAAAACAAAGAAACATTTGGGTTTGAATATACATCCCCTTTCTCCTAACAAAATATAAAATTTCTCCATATCTTTTATTTCATCCATTTAGGCATATTATGATATTATTATGATTATCATATTCCGTATCATTTGTTCCGTCCATCTAGTCATATTATAGTACCTGGTCACAGTGCACTCACCTCCCCCCACCCCTCCCCCCCCCCAAAAAAAAAAAACAGCAAAAGACACAAAAACCAACAAACCCACCGACTCCCTCCCTCTATCCCCCCTCCCATCCCACCCCATAGGGAGTTGACTCCCCTCGCTCAACCTGTCTCCACCATCCCTCTTATTACCCCTTCTCTTTGTGTTACCATGTGCATTCCCTAGACCCCTAAAAGTAAAAGATAAAAATTGTGAAAAGAAACCCAACCCTGGGTTATTGTAAGAAGGAAAATGTGCCCTCCTGTAATCATTCCCCCTCTATGTGACCGTGTGGGCTATAAAGCCCTTGAAATAAGTTGAATATAGTGCCCACTTTATCTAACCCCTCTATCTTGTATGTGTACGTAAGTGCCTGTGGGTAAAAGGGAGTGGGCTAAGCCCCCCTACCCGCAGTGGATCAAACCATCAACCCATCCGCCCCGCCTCCCCCCCACCCCTACCCTCCCAACCCTAATTTCTGTGTGGACACAGGCTGATGCCTGGAAACCCATGGGTGAACCCCTCACATTCCCTTAGCTACCCCACCACCCTAACCCCCCTCTGACCTCCCCTCTCAGTCTCCCCTCCACATACGGCACTGCTCCATGTACTATCTCAGTGTCTAATAATACCCTCCTAAATACATTTTAGCCTATCCATGCCCTTACCCCCTGTAGAGGGAGTTGTACGGATAGCCATAACCAAACCAAATAGAGCCTCTTATCACTAGGATGGAATTGGTGACACGACTTCTGATCTTGAAACTTCGAATGAAGCATAAAAAAAAACAAATCCCTCTCCGTATCCTCAAGACTGCCCATTGACAGTAACCATTTTCCTCAAGCTGAGGGGAAAAAATAAATAAAATAATACTGATACCAAAAAAAAAAGAGAAAAGAGATTGATCAGTAAACCATTCGAAACCTTCCTAAGAAAGTCACATTTTCTTAAATTCCAAAAGTCTAGGGTTTAGCTGGAGCCAATCCTGAACTGGAAACGGCTCTGTTTCCAAAAATAAAAAAAGGCCAGGGAGATCCTTTTTGGAGCGTAGCCAAAATGAGAGTGGGCCTTTCTTTATAAGCACAGATACGGGGAACCTCCAACTATAAGTTCCACCCCAAGCCCTCACTCGCTCCAGTATAGGACGGAGCAATGCTCTGCGATGCAGAGTAGCCCCTGACAAATCTGGCAGTATCTTGAGTTGTGTCCCTTCAAACTCTATCGCACCCATTTGCCATGCTTTCCGTAGGATTGCTTCCCTGTGTGAGTAGTAATGTAGCCGACAGATCACGTCTCGGGGGCGGCCGCCGCCTCTTGGTTTTGGGCCCAAGGCCCTATGTATTCTATCCATCTCGTAACTTAGCATACTGGTGTCTTTCATCACACTTTGGAGGATATTTTTAATCGTAACTTGTAGGTCTTCTTGCCCCTCCGATTCTGGGAGGCCGCGTATGCGTATATTATTGCGGCGTCCCCGGTCTTGAAGGTCTTCAACCTGTAATTGCAGAGAAGTCGCAATATCCAACTGGTTATGGTGGTCTTTCTCAATCCTCCCCACCCGCTGTTCCAATGTCTTTAACCCGGTTTCCCCCTCCCCCATTCGAACTTCGAGGCCCTGTATTTCGGATCTGACCATCTCTAAATCCCTAGAATGTGCTTCTTCTACTTTTGAAATTAAGTCAGCTATATCCGACCTTGTAGGGAGCGCTTGTATTAAAACTTTCAGGGTCTCCATCTCACTTTTCAAATCTTAGGGGTGGGGGGACAGTAGATCCTGCCAAGATATTGGATATACGCGGGCTCTGCGGGGTGGTCTGTAGCACCTCCACGTCCGCTCGGACCGCCATACAGGGTTGAGATAATTTACCCAGACTATGTTCCGTCTCCAGAACCGGTCCCAGCAGCCCGCTTTTACCTTCCGGGCGTCGACCCACAACCTGCAAAGCCGGAAAGTACTTTGTTATTCCCGTTTGTTCTGTGGGTCTGGTTACAGGTGTCTGAGTTATCTGTACTGCTGCGGCTGCTGCGGCTGCTTTACGTGAGGTGCGGCTCTCTCTTAGTCTCATAGGTTGCATACCTCACATATCTCATATAACCTGTACCTATTTAACCAGAAAAGCCTAGGTTGCTAGGTTGCTAAGACTTACTAAGAATCCCAGCCAGTTTCAGTCTTTTTAGATCGATCAGTTCATAGGTTTCTAAAGTAAATCAGCATATAGCAGTCTCTATTAAATTGCAGATACTATTGCATTTGCTATATTTGCTGCATTCACTAATCTTTTCACTGACCTCTTGCTTTAAACAGTGCAAAGCAGTATAAAGCGATATGATGGAAAAATAAGAATGCTTACGGCTTTAAGTGACAGCAGAACAGTTCTTACTCTAAGCAACATTCGGCGTTCGGCATTCAGGACTAGGCACTAGGCAGTGTAAACAAAAGCAAAAATACTTGCAGCCTTGAACAATAGTACAATAGTAGGACAGATCTTACGTGGTCCTCCTGGGGTCCTTCAAGGCTTCCTTCAGGGCTTCATTCTGTCAGTCAGTGCCGTATGTGCCCGTGTGTTCGCCTGTCGGATTTCCAGCGTTTTTCCAGATGGAATCAAGTCCCAAAAGCGTTACCTGGGAATCCCGGCTTCTGACTTCAGGCTCTGACTTCAGGCTCCCTGCGCTGGTCTCATACGTTTCACACACAGCTATGCGCTGATAGGTGAGTGCAGCCACACGTGGGTTCAGCTCGGGTTCAGATCGTTCCCGGCCCCTGGTCCCGGCGCAGCAAGCACCCTTCCGCTCCGTTGTTCTGCGCCTACCACGCTGCCCCCATCGAAAACCACCGGATCCTCCCCGTGGGTACCGCAGCAAGTACAGCTCTCAAGGCGGACGGCAAGCGCGATCAATCCCCCATATGGAGGTAGGACGGGAGCTCACCAACTCACTCCCTCACACGGCCATTTTTTTCTTTATCATAAATTTACATACCCTGGCAGAATTTTATAATTTCTTGGCCATTTTTCAAAGAATATGACACAAAAACTTTTCTTTTCACATGGTTAGTGTTTGACTGAAGCCATTTATTATTAGTCAACTGTGCTCACTATTTTTAAATAATAATGATAGCAGAAACTACCCAAATGACCTTCATCAACAGTTTACATACCCCAGTTCTTAATGTCGTGTATTGCCCCCTTGAACATCAATGACAGGTTGAATCAGTCTTTTGTGGTATTTGTGGATGAGACTCTTTATCTTTTCTTGCATGAACTGCATTTTTTTGAGATCTCAGGAGATAAGGAGACTGAGATGGACTGAAATGTCAGTGCAGCACTGGATGAGAGATGCAAGGGTCTGTCAAGATTCCAGAAACTCAAAGAGATCACAGGCGAGGGTGGTTACCTTTAATTGCCATTCAAACCCCTTTGTGTGCATGTTATCAGGCCAAAATCACCAGGGTATGTAAACTTTTGATCAGGGTCATTTGGGTAGTTTCTGTTGTTATTATGACTTAAAATAGTAAACACAGTTGATTGATAATAAATGGCTTCGGCCAAACACTAACTATTAAAAGAAAGGTTTTTGTGTTATCATTCATATTCTCTTAAAAATGGCCAAGAAATTATAACTTCTGCCAGGGAATGTAAACTTATGAGCACAACTGTACCTGCCAGGATTACAAGTTCAGGGGTCACAATTACACTAAATCCAAAAAAACATTGCATAGACTTTCCTAGCTGGGTGGCAGCTTGATTTGCATCAGATTTTGTTGAAAATGGTCACTGCTGCTAAATGGGGCTTCATTCAGATGAGTTAACATGTTGGACTTTAACATTTAAAGTTTGTGAACTCTTTAACATTTTCAACATTTCTGCATAAATAATAATTAAAACATTCAGTCCTAAACTAGATCATAAAAACACAATACAAATGAAATACAAAAGGTTATATATGCTAATGATCCTGAACAAAATGATCCATAACAATCCAATTTTACTAGTTTTATACACCCACACCGGCATCTTTTAAAGGCAATAATCCTTCGTAAAAAAATAAAAAAATAAAAAGGGATCTAGAATTGGAGTCTGCATTAGCAGCAGGGGTGCAACAAAGGGAAGCTCAGTTCATACAGGATCCCACCCCCTCTAGACGATGTTCCTGGAGAGATACACAACTACTATATAGACAAACAGTCCTGGACAAGGCTGATCAGGCTTGTTTTCTCTCCAGATGTCATGGTTTTAAGGAGGGACCAGGTCATATGCTAGCAGTTGTAGCAAAATCTCAAGAAAATAGTAACTATATATCTGCCATATGTACAGTAGGGGGTAAGGTTACACATGATCAAAATGAAATAATTAAAAAAAAATTCTCCTTTTATAGTAACCTGTATCAGAGTAAGGCAGACTTTCCCATGTTACATCTTAGAGAATTTCTAGATCCTCTGCAGCTGCCGTCTCTGTCCGCCATGAAGAGAGGGGAGCTTAAAGCGGAGGTTCACCCCCAAATCAACTTTCTGACATTAGTTCCAGCATACTGCTAAGATCTGCAGTATGCTGTTTTTTTCCGGTACTTATCGTTTAAGGGGCCCTTGTTATCCGGCTCCGAGCGGGGAATCCTGCGGGGAGTAGGCGTTCCTAAGCAAAGAGGAGTTGATTGATGGTCTGCTAAAGCGCGTCACGGCTTCCGAAAATCCCCGAAGTGACACAAACACATGTTCATGTTAGGCATAAACAAACGAATGACTGGATCAGGCAAACACGCCCTGCTGAGGAAGTTCTTAGTGAACGTAACATCGTACGGGGGTCTAGCAGCCGCTCATGATGTGACACGCCCTGTTTGCCTGATCCAGCCATTCGTTTGTTTGTGCCTAACATGAACATGTGTTTGTAAATAAACTTTTTATATAAATAAATGCTGATGCCTTTTAAGAATACAGAGAGCACTTAGATCATTCCTTTGTCTCCTATTATATACCTGCCTGCTGAGCCTGGAAATACCAGCTGTCTGTGTGAAGTATTATGATAAACATTGTGCCTGTGATAGGGATATTATTGCGGACACTTCAGACACTTTTGACACATTTTTGGGACCAGTGCTATAAAAATGCATTAGATTACTATAAAAATGCCATTGGCAGAGAAGGGGTTAACACTAGGGGGCGGGGAAGGGGTTAAGTATGTTCCTGGGTGTGTTCTAACTGTATGGGGGGGGTGGACTCACTAGGGGAAATCACTGATCTTCTGTTCATACCCCCTAGTGGCTGCTAAAGAGGCGACGTAGAGCTACGGGCTCTTGCCCAGGAGAGCCGACGGCGTGCGGTCGGCAAGCAGTTAATAGACCAGTATTTGAGGAATGGCGTTCTCAGGTGAATTTGACAATATTAAATGGAACAATAGGCATATAAGATCAGGGGTAGAATAGAAATACTAGATAAGTTATGGGGACAATGGGTAAGAGCCCCAGGACTGCCTTTTTTCTGCTTGGCCTCCCCTAGAATATCTTAGAAATAACATATGTTGTAATAGGTGGGCAAACACAAGTTGGATAGGCCCTTGTATAGTATATGGCAGAACGGATAGTGATGGTCTGGAGGGGGGAGAGGAGAGGGGCTGTGTGTGTTTTTTTTATATATATAATTTTAGTTTTTTTTTACTTTGCCTGTTTTTTGGTTTGGTTGTTTGTTAGTTTGATTGTTTGTTCTAGGAGCAATATAATGATAATCTGGAGACTATTTGAAAATACAGAGAGTTAATGTTAAGAAATAATATGTTTAATCTCTAGAAAAAGAATTGTAAAATGGCGATTTATGGTATTGTTTGAAAAACCTTTAATAAAAAATGAAGTTATGAAAAAAACGGCACCTCAAGCTGTCATACTAATAATCCGTCATAATTCCTCCAACTTTATCAGTCCAGTAATCACTGTGTTCAACAGTACTAATAAAAACTAGGAGGCTCAATTAATTTGGGCCAACTTTTCATGGGCTTGCGGCTGCTTTCCTAATACTTAAAACGCCAACAGCCTTTTGCCTCAGCATTACTGTATTTTATATTGCCCCTTTAGGTATAATACTTAAAGCGGATGGTTCACCAAAAAAAAATATTAAAAGCCAGCAGCAACAAATACTGCAGCTGCTGACTTTTAATATTAGGACACTTACCTGTCCTGGAGTCCAGCGGCGTCCGCAGCAGAGGATGAGCGATCGCTCGTCACCCTGCTACTCCCCCCTCCATCCACGGCGAGGGAACCAGGAAGTGAAGCACTCCGGCTTCACTGCCCGGTTCCCTACGGCGCATGCGCGAGTCGCGCTGCGCCCGCCGATTGGCTCCCGCTGTGTGCTGGGAGCCGAGAGTTCCCAGCACACAACGGGAAAAGCCCGTCTTTTGCCCGAGACTGCGGGCCGGAAGTGGGTGCGGATACCTGTCTTTAGACAGGTATCTGCACCCCCCTCCCTCCTGAAAGGTGTCAAATGTGACACCGGAGGGGGGGAGGGTTCCGATCAGCGGATCTTCACTTTAGGGTGGAGATGCGCTTTAAGGCGGCAACAACTGCTACCTCAGTTGTACTGTATTATTTATATTTCCCTTTTAAGAAAGCTTCTAGTTTGTTCCCATGAAGGGAGACCCTTTAAACTCATAATATGTGTATGATTTTTATGATATAAAAGTCTAGATAAAATTGAATCTGGGCTCTATTTATTGTGCTTTTGGTGCTTTTTAGCAGATACACCCATTTTACAAACAAAACTCTCTGTCAACATTATCTATGCTCTTCCTTATGCTACAAACCTTAATAAATACATAGGAGGGTCAATTATATTTACTTGTTTTATTTATTTTTTTTACAATTCTTGCTTCCTGGTTTCTGGTCGAGGCAAAAATAATCTCCTACATTCTAGAAGTCTTCATGGGAATTTTTTTCTTTCACCTGAAGGAGGAGAGGAGGGGCTTTCTTATCAAACCACACCCTCCTGCCTGCAAACACAAACCAGAAGGATTCCAGTTAGTAAATGCTACATAAAACATCTGCCCCATACTCAGGATGGCTGTGGCTAGCTGAAAAAATGAATTAAATAATGTTTTCAATTTGTGGTGCTCAGGTAAAGTAGTGGTAAGTTTCACTTTAAAGCATATCGGTTTATCTCTCAAGGGCTCTTTTGGTGATTTACCTCTGATTCTTCTTCCTCAGTTTGTGCCTCAGATGAGGTCATTATGGGGGGGATCCCACTGGTTTAGATTTTTTATTTATTTTATATTACTGAGACAACAACAGGATGAGCTGGAGCAGGTGATAATGGGTAGGGACATCAAAAACTTCCAGGCAGACAGGATCATAACATGGAGCTATCTTATCTCAGGGAGATCTTGCTGTTCAAGTATCCAAGACATATACTGTGAGGCTGCACTTCCAACTAGGTGGATTAACAAATTGTGTTTATTAGCATAAGTTAACTAAAGACAATAATATTTTAAGAGCCATTCATCTAGGTACAGATGGAGGCTGCAGATGGGCACAGTGAGGCTGCAAATGGGCACAGTGAGGCTGCAGATGGGCATTGTTGACCCTGTTTTCCACTTACAGTAGCTGCTGCATTTTCCACCCTAGGCTTATACTTGAGTCAGTAGGTTTTCCCATTTTTTTTGTGGTAAAATTAGGTGCCTCCGCTTATATTCGGGTCGGATTATACTCAAGTATATACGTTAATTCCAACTATTTGACATCTGCTTTTAAAACATGTTTCAAATAGTTATTTTTGTGATTTTTGAAGGTAAATATGTTATATAGCAATCTGATGAGCAAATTTGAATGCAATTACAATGCCTTATGATATGCGGCAGATAGCTGAATGCTATTTCTGGGACAGAAATAAGCACATATTTCTGGCACTAACTATCATGGTTCTTGCAGCTCAACTGAGAAATGTAAGATATAGCAATGAAAGCAATGAAAACATTACAGATATCTTTTGTAACTGATTAAAAGAAACTGTAATGCTACCATAGAAGAGAGCTGGCTGGCGTGATAATTTATTTCTGTCCTCAAGATGCTACACTCTTCACTGTCTCTAATAGAGTGAATCAAGCAACCATTATCATAAGTCATCAAACGGTACCATTTCCTTTCAACGCAGATTATTCTTGTTCGGATACTGGCCAAGTACTTGTAATATGCTTAATCAAATGCACCAAGTGCTCTCTCTGTTTTCCTGATGTGCTTTCAAAAAAGCCGTAATCTTTTGCTACTTTTTTGCACTCATAAAGGTAAATACTTGAGAATAGAGACTGTCATAATTAAATTTGGACACAATTTAGACTGTAATATTTTGATGAGCTAGTGCAGAACTGTCCTCCTCTCTACCTAATTAATATTATTTAATTTGAAAATGTACTAAAGTGTTGTAATTGTAGAGGTAAATATCACTGCTAATACTGTTCAGAAACCTAAAAATAATGAGCACTTCATGATTAGTCTGCATTTGTATTGTGCTGTACTTCTAGCTGCCAAGCTGTAACACTTTATTCTGACAATCTCGCTAATATCAGTTGGCATAGGATGGAAAAAAAAATTCAGCCACTGAGATGCAAAGCTGCATGGTACTGCTAAAAAAAAACATTTATTGGCTGGAAAGAAGCAGTTTTTAACTGTAAAACTAGACATTGGCATTTAGGTGAGGTAACAGCCTCATACGCACGATCGGATTTTCATCGGACAAATCCGTGGAATTTTGTGTGAAGGGCGTTGGCCAACATACACGAAACTATGTGGTTTTTCAGCTCTTTAGCGCCACCCTTTGGGCAACTTCTGCTAATGTTATCTTATGGTTAGCATTGGTTCGGAGCATGCGTGTTTGTACTTTGGATTTTTTTTTCAATGGACTTGCGTACACACGATCAGATAATCTGACGGCACACATTTGTTATCGGACAGTTTTAAAGCATGGAGCGTACAAACAGTCCGATTTTCCGACAAAACCATGCCATCACACATTTGTTGTCGAAAAATCCAAATCGTGTATACAAGGCTTTAGACTGTTATTTCTGTTTTCTTCTTTTTTTATTAAAGAAAAAATCTGACACCACAACACACACATTTGTCGGAAAGATATAAGCCCAATAAACAGACAAATTGATTGCCTTCCCATAGAAAAAGGCCAATGAATGTGTGGGTTTAGCACCGGGGTAGATGACCTAAAGGCTAAGTTCACCCTTTGAAAAAAAAATTAAATTTTTTTTGCAAGTAAAACAAAATGTGCATTTATAAAAAAAAAATCTTAGCAGCCTGCAGAGCGTTACACCTACAAGCAGTAGATCATGGGTGCAATATCCGGCTCCTGTAGACTCCCAAGATAGCTGTCTTCCCATACCTTCTATATAGGCAGGCAGTTACCTAAGAGCAGGAAGATCAATGAACTAGGAGGATGGTCACCAGCACCTTCGCAGTTCATTGAGAACTTCAAGCTGTCAGCAAAATGGCTGAGGGTCCTTGTAGTCTATTCATTTACAGCAGGGATCCTCAAACTACGGCCCTCCAGATGTTGTAGAACTACACATCCCATGAGGCATTGTAACACACTGACATTCACAGACATGACTAGGCATTATGAGAATTGTAGTTCCTGAACAACTGGAGGGCCGTAGTTTGAAGACCCATGATTTACAGGAATGAATGATGCAACCGTGTAGGTGGAGCCCCACATGACTGTGCTGTTTTCAAATTGTGACAGTGGGTGCAGGTGGGACATACTCCGCCTGCTTCACATTGGAGGCTGTGGGGACTGGAGCACAGCAACATGTTACAACCTATATAGAAGTGTTACATGCTTTAAAAGGTGAACCTATACTTTAAGAACAGGGCTCAAACGAAGGGTCCCCTCTGAAAATATCCACTTGAGAGTCCATGTGCAAGCAGCTACTCCTTGCCATTAAACTAGTGCTAGGTAATACTAGATTTTAGGCACTTATCAGGTAACATAATTAAACGATTAAATAACAATCCAATGTACTTGTACATTCTTTACATCATAATCATCACAATTATGACAAATCAGGGCTTGAACTATCTTGCTTTGCATGTAATGAGTCTATCTCGTATATTAGTTTCACCTTTTTAAGTTGCATTAGTAAAATAAATTAACTTTTGCACGATATTCAATTTTTTTCGAGTTTCACTTGTATGTAAGTGACATTGTTAATATTAATAAAAACGTATTATTGTTGTTATTAATATTATTATTAAAACAGAAAGCTAGTGTAGAGCGCAACCTCTTCTTCAAGCTAATTCCAGGCAACCTTGGTTCTTTTCCAGAGAGTGTAGAGTTTGTTGGATCCCAGCAATAGATAAGTATTACTATATATGCAATAACAGATGTCTTAGGAGTCTCCAAAATACTATATCTTAGCAAGGATATAAATACAACACACATCCACCATACACTATGGGCTAGATTGGAGAGAACTGATTTACAGTAATCTCTGGATTGGTAAGTCCTCACTTGCGAATTTGGAGGTTTGGTGAGACTTTCTGTGAGGGAGAACCTCCAAACACGGATTGCAGGAGCTTTGGTCCCAAAGGGGTTCAAAGAGTCAATACATTGTGAGGTAGTGGAGTGTTGCTTTACAGCTGTGAACAAGTGTGGATGGTCTGGCAACTAAGATGTTGTTTTACTGCAGTACATCCAAAGCAGACAGAAACCCTTAAGCCAAGTGTGGAACTGGTATATTGGCAGGGAGCCGTTATGTTGTTTTGATTGTACAAGGGTTATGAATTGTTTATTTATGCTGAAGAAAGCTGTTTTCGTTTATTTGTTTAAGGCCGCGTACACACGAGCAGACAGATTTGTTCAAATCGGTCGGGCCGACCGATTTGAACAAATATGTCTGCTGGGGACATATTGGTTTGATCGTGTACACACGATCAAACCAAAATCCCCGCCGCCAGACGGCGCGGTGACGTGGCGGTGACGTTGACGCCGCCACGTCACCGCACCAGGAAGTAAAACACTTCCGCGCATGCGTCGAAACCAGACATGGTTTGACATGTCATGTCTGCTGGTTAGCGTACTAACCAGCAGACATGTTGGGCGGACGGGTTCCCAGCCGACAGATTTCAAAGCATGCTTTGAAATCTGTCGGGTGGCCAAATCCGTCGGCTCGCCCGTACACACGGTCGAATCTGTCTGCTGGGACGGTCGGGCCGACCGTTTCCAGCAGATAGATTTGATCGTGTGTACGCGGCCTAAGGCCCCATACACACGATCGGACATATCCGATGAAAACGGTCCGCGGACCATTTCCATCGGATATGTCCGATCGGGAGTTTGATCCGATGGCGTGTACACACCATCGGATCAAATTCCCCGCCGCCGGACGGCGCAGTGACGTGGCGGTGACGTGGCGGTGACGTTGACGCCGCCGCGTCACCGCCACGTCACCGCACCAGGAAGTAAAACACTTCCGCGCATGCGCCGAATCCATTCGGCAGCGGCGCGGCGGCGGTGGGGGCCGACATGTCTGCTGGTAAGTGTACTAACCAGCAGACATGTTGGGCGGACAGATTCCCACCGGATAGATTTCAAAGCTTGCTTTGAAATCTGTCGGGTGGAGAAATCTGTCCGCTAGCCCATACACACGAGCGGAGATGTCTGCTGAAACGGTCCATCGGACCGTTTTCAGCGGACATATCCCCTCGTGTGTACGCGGCCTAAGAGTCCAATAAAGGGTGTTTATTTTACAAGTGGCTGGTTGGTAATCCCAGGCCCTTCATGTTACAATATATATATATATATATATATATATATATATATATATATATATTCTGCAAGTTACACAGAGGCCTGCTAGCACTGTGAAGGGGAGGCAGCATGTCACTGATTAGGTGTATCTTTTTTATAAGAAGCAGATGAGAGATGGTTCTCCCTGAGATTTGAGGGTGAGGATGGATTTGTTTGCAATTTCCGATTGTTTCACTAAAACAACTGAAGCCGCGTACCTACGGCAGAGAACATCGACGGGCAGAACACATCGTTCCGCCCATCGAGGTTCTCTGCCGGCCGTCAGATTCGGTGACCCGCCCGTCGGGAATGGCAACCAGCCATTCATCCAGGCGGGCCGTCGAGCAAATAGAGAACATGCTCTCTATTTCTGCTCGACGGGCTTCCCGACGGGATGCTCGCCGAGAGCGTACACACGGCCGAGGTTCTCGCTGGAATGCAGCTTCCAGCGAGGTTTTCGCTGGTTTCTAGCGAGAACCTCGGTCGTGTGTACGCCGCCTGACAGACAGGACTGATGAAGTAATAAACGTTAGAATAACAGATATATTTGTTAGGTAGAGTCACTGCATTGAGCCAGATTTACCTAGCACATGACTTAATTAACGCTTAACTGTGGTCCGATGTTGGGTGTAATTTACAACACGAATAAAGCGGGCAAATGTCAAAGCACAGCATGCATGCTTAAAGCCATTAAAGGGTCACTAAAGGAAAAACATTTTTTGCTAAAATGACTGTTTACAGGGTATAGAGACATAAAAGTTAACTGATTCCTTTTCAAAATGATTAAAAATAGATAAAAATCAATCATATAATGTGCCTGCAGGTTAGTTTCACTTTTGAACTGGCTTCATGTTTCTGCAAAGTAGAAATAGACACACAGAACAAAAACAAACAAATCCAGGGCAGTGTTTTGTTTTTAAAATGAATCTGATTGGTTCTGGGTAGTTTTAGACACACAGTAATGACAGCTTAGACCACTGTGAGAAAGCTCCCAGTACTGTGGTTATAAGGAAACAGACAAACAGGAATTGTGGAGAACAGAGCAGGATTACAGCAACTTCAAAGCAAAAATGAACAATAAGGACATGAAACCAGTACTGCGGTAAGGTAAAGGAAGCTATTTAGCTAAAAAAATGTTTTTCCTTTAGTGATCCTTTAAATTAAACCCATTACAACCACTTTAACCTACAGGTAAGCCTTAATCTATCTATCTCCCAAACATATAAGGTTTAGAATATAGTTGCAGAAATAGCGTCACCTATGTCTATGGTGCATGCGCTGTAGACATCGGGCGCAGGTGCACTGATCGTGCCGCTTCTATCTGCGATAATGCCGTTAGTGGCGGCACCCGCGTGCATGCACGGGAGTGACGTCATCTCTGCACCAGCCAGTCACAGCGCCGGAGCAGCGATACCCGGAAGTCACTCTGGGTATCATGGTGGCGACAGAGGAGGTGACCGAGGACTGCATCTCAGGTAAGTAATTCATAATGAGCTAGTATGCTATGCATACTAGCTCATTATGCCTTTGTCTTGCAGGGTGTTTACTTCCTCTTTAACCATTAGGTGGACATGAAAAGACGAGGTTGAGGGCTGATTTGCCAACATTTATCTCATATCATATTTATTTTAGAGTGTCTCTGCATACAACTGCAGTTATGATCAGTACCATTAAGTATTGCCGTGTACACATGATCAGACATTCCAACAACAAAACAGTGTATTTTTTTTCTGAGGGTTATGTTGGCTCAAACTTGTCTTGCATACACACGGTCACACAAATGTTGTCGGAAATTCCGATCGCCAAGAACGCGGTCACGTACAACAGGACGACGAGCTGAGAAAAATTGAGTTCAATGACTCAGAGCATGCGTCGAATTGATTCCGAGCATGCGTATGATTTTTGTGTGTCGGAATTGCATACAGACGATCGGAATTTCCGACAAGAACGTTTGTTGTCGGTAATTCCGACAGCAAATGTCCGATGGCGCATACACACTGTCGGATTTTTTCGAAAATAAGCTCACATAGAAAAAAAAAAACGGAAATTTTGACCGTGTGTACGTGGCATTTGAAGCTAAATAAAATCTTATGCATTATAATGAAACACAAACAAAATCACAAAAATCACAAAATCTGTCAATCAATTTTTTTTTTTTTTTACAGGGTAGGAACTTAAAACAGAATTTTAGGCACGAAGTGAAAATAGGCAAATGAAATTATAAAATTTTGAACTGCCTAGATTCATGACTCACACAGTTCTGTAGTTGTATAAGGATATTCTTCTGTAGTTGTATAAAGGTATTTTTCTATATCACTGAAAGTTGCAAATCTATAGCTAGCACTCTTTAGATGAGTGGAACATTTGTGGTGCAAATTTTAGTTATTTTACTAACACTTTTTGTAGTACACTTTGTATACTGACGTTTCACACCGGTGGGTGGAATATTCCTCTTGCAGGGGTTTACTGAGTAGAATTGTTGTATGCTTTTAGAAGACATTTTATTTTTATTTTATTTTGAACTTATACTTTATATGTCAACCTGTTGTGTTGAAAATGACTGGTGGTATGCTCTTTGGATTCCACTTTTTATGTTCATTCTTGATGTTTTGATATATCCCACCTGTGTGTTGCGAGCCTTATCTTTGATGTTATTCTTTGCCTACAATTTGTGTAATTTTTTGGAAAAACGTTTCAAAAAATATATTGAAACAGAAAATGAAAGTGACTGTTGCGTCTGAAAGAAACTGCAAACTAAAGCTCACAGTAAAAGAAGAAGATTTATTTGTATATGATGGCTGATGTGCTGAAAGCACTCTTGAAGAGCTCTGTATGGCACTGCTATACTACAACTTCAGCTGTGTCATATAACATTTTCCCTACTAGAAACTGTGGCTCCTCAAATGAACTTCTACATCACTACAGGATATAATAGTGAGATAGGGGTTAATGAAGAAGCTACTGCCTATTGTGGGCCATGCTATCTAACATGGGTTTACATTTTAAAAATGTGTGTTTTATTGTTGCAATTATCTTAATAAAATACACATTAACCACTTAAGACCCGGACCAAAATGCAGGTAAATGACCAGGCCCCTTTTTGCGATTCGGCACTGCATCGCTTTAACTGACAATTGCGCGGTCATGCGACGTGGCTCCCAAACAAAATTTGCGTCCTTTTCTTCCCACGAATAGAGCTTTCTTTTGGTGGTATTTGATCGCCTCTGCGATTTTTTTTTTTTGCGCTATATACAAAAATAGAGCAACATTTTTGAAAAAAAAACAATATTTTTTACTTTTTGTTATAAGATAAATCAAATAAACGAAATTGTAGTCAAACATTTAGGCCAACATTTATTTAGCCACATGTCTTTAGTAAAAAAAAATCGCAATAAAAAAAAAAATTAGCTACCTAGCGGGAACAGCGACACTAATACAGCGATCAGAAAAATTATCGTTTAGTGATGCTGGCAATAGGGAGTGAAAGGGTTAACTAGGGCGGTGATGAAGGGGTTAAAACTTTATTAGGGGGGGTATGGGGGCTACCCTGAACCTAACACTAACTGCCTGTTACACTGACACTAACTGCAGTGATCATACATACAATCACTGCATTCAGTGACACTGTGACAGGGGGGAGGGGGTGGGGGGGTGATCGCAAGGGGTTAAATGTGCCTACATGTCCTTGTGTCAGTGTAGTGTTGTGTACACTTACTGTGAGATGTGATCTCTCCTCAGCGGTGGTTGAAAAAAAACGCAGAGGAAGAGATCACATCACTTCCTCCTTCCTGTGTTTACACAGGAGGAGGAAGTGACAGGGCGGGGGGGCGCACGCATTGGCTGGGAGCGATCGTGAGGGGGCGGACAAAAACGAATAGCCGCCCTCTCATCCCGGATCGCTCCTAAGGCTGTAGAGACCGGCGCATGTACCAGGGGGGGGGTCCCGATCGGACCCCCGACCCGCGTCAAGGCAGGGACATACAGGTAAGCCAATGTGCCTGTACGTGCCATTCTGCCTACGTAAATGTACATGCGGCGGTCCACAAGCGGTTAAGATGAGGTGACCAGATTTTTAAAATGAAATCCGGGGCCATATTTTTTTCTTTACTAGTAATGGCAACAATCAACGACTCTCTGCCCGTCGCCCCCCACCTCACAGCCTGTCAAGTCTTACTCTTCAGACTCCAGCTACTACTGGATGGGGAGCGCAGGAAGATCACTCCGCCAGGGAAGGCACGGAGATAGGCAGGTGGCTTGCCAGGATTTGAGCCAAGGCAGAAGAACATGTGAGCGGAGCTGAATGGGCATGCGCCCGAAACTGAAGAAATATTCCCTCCGCTCCAACCAGCTCATGATTATCAGAAAGGGGCACAGATAATGGGAAAAATACAACCCCCTATGCAAGTAGGCACGATGGAGAGGGGGTGTGTAATCCTAATTTTTTTATTTTAATTCTGCACTGATTGTCTTTGAAATTGCCCCTGCCTACTATTAAATCCAATCTGGTGACAAAACCAGGGACAGACTTGGTTTGGGGACAGTGTCTTCAATCAGGGGGCTGTCCCCTGAAACTGGGGATGTCTGGTCACCCTACATTAAGAGCCGGTTCACACTGGGGCAGCACGACCAGTGGACGATCTTCCCATGACTTCAGAGGCGACTTGTAAAATGACTTCTGTATTGAAGTCAATGCAAGTCGCCCTGAAGTCGTCCCAAAGTCGTACAGGAACCTTTTTCTGAGTCGGAGCGACTTGAGTCGCTCCTATTAGAACGGTTCCATAGTACAGAACGGAGTGCAACTTGTCAGGCGCCTAAGTCACCTGACAAGTCGCGCCTGTGTGAACCGGCTCTAATATTGTACAGTCTTATAAATGTTTATATTATAGATAAACATACAAAAGAGATCAGCTTGAAATATACAATTGTATCAAGTGTAACCATTGTAAGGATAATGTTTTTTTTTTTTTTCAAATAAAAAGGCAGGCGCCATTTTACATACTCTTTATTTATAATTTCAAACCTACCACTAACAGCTGGACTGTGCAATCATTCTTGAGAAGCAGTAAGCCGAGCTATTAGCAAGGAAAGGCATGAAAACAATTGAACATTCTGGAATCTGTACTAGTGTTTACACCTCCATTTCACAGTTCAGGTTTGCTACCTTTATTGTCAATTCTCTGCTCAGTGAACAAAGGATCAATATTATTACAGTGCTTGTTCTTTGTCTAATGGGCAGGAAGTTGATGGAGGAAGCTGTATGGCTGAACCAGGAAGTAGCAAAGTAATTTACCTGGCATGCAGAGTAGCAAAGGCATGCAAATTACAAGACTGGCTAAACAGAGCAGCAAATCTTTCTATATTTAAATAGTTTACATTTAAATATTTTTTTTTCCTTATATATCTGTTTTCCTGCAACGCTGCGTCTAAACTGTTTGAATGTATTCAAAGTTTGAAATAGTCTCAGTCTCCTTTCTTGCTTTAATACATATTCTTAATTAAAACATAATTTAGCAGCTTGCAAATGGGGTAATAGAAATTTGCCTTTAGCTTGAACGACATTAATGGTTTTCCCATTTGCATTCCTGACCAAAGCTTAAGCTATTACATCGACTTTGTTTTCTTGGTTTATGAAGGATCTGGCGCTAATGTACTCAACTCTTACTGAACAGCTGTGCACAATTGTCGTTTTTGTCGGTTAATTTAGCAATTGGTGATTTAGCATAAATAATAACTAACAGCAAGTTTTCTGTGAAAAAAGCAAAGGGTGGATTCAATAAATCTGTCTGAAGTAAAAACAGTCCTGCTTTAATGAAAGTCTATGTATTGTTTGTTATGTCTTGTTAAGTGGGCACTAAATCTGTGGCTTCCAGCAACTCAGCAGTAGACACATTTTTCTCTCTCTGCTGTCATTTTTGCATTTAACACCTGTATTTCCATCTAGCTCATGGTGTGTATGCTAATTTTAGCAGTGAACCTTTCTAATTTCCTCTAGCAATTAGCAAGAATATTGAAAAATGCAATTTAAAACAATGATCTTAGAGTCAGAATAAAACAACTTCTTAAAATATCTGAGCTACAACTATTCCAGTCAAATTACTCATTTAGAAAGAAAGCCCAATGTGAAACTATTCTGTACAGTACATAGTAACCCATAACAATCAGTCCTAAATCATTTTAACATGAATATTATGCTTTTGCATAGTTTCTTTCTTTTATTATGATCAGTACCTAAAGCTGATATCTTTATTGCATACTTATACAATAATCCAGTTTGGTCTAATGTAAGTATGCATACATTAGTTCATGGTTCTTAACCCTTTTGGAGGTTCTGAACCCCACCAGTTTCATAAATTGGAAAAAATGCCCACACTGGCGGCAATTGATGGCACAGTGGCTGTGTGTGATGGCACAGTGGCTACGTTTGATGGACACAGTGGCTTTGTTTGATGGGGCAAACTGGCAGCACACCGGTGGCAATTGATGGGCACACTGGCAGCAATTGATTGGGCAAACTGGCAGCACACTGGCGGCAATTGATGGCACATTGGCTGCGTGTGATGGGGACAGTGGCTGTGTGTGATGGGCACAGTGGCTGCGTGTGATGGGCACAGTGGCTGCGTGTGATGGGCACAGTGGCGACAATTGATGGCACAGAGGATGCATGTGATGGCATAGTGAGGCTGCAATTTATATATATATATTTTGCTAGTCAGAGAAGGCTCATTTAAAATAACACAACATTTTTTTTTTCATCTGACATTTTATATTAATAAAGTGCTGGTCACCTCACCTCAGTCAGCCTCCCCCCCCCCCCCAATCCAGCCATTTAATGATATGCTCTTAACAGGTTCTACTTACTTTTAAACGAGTTCAGTAGTCTTTTTTTGGCACACTGTCTGCTAGGTTCAAATTCCACTAGATTAGAGTCAGGCAGGCTCCTCGAAACTAGTCCTTGCCTCTCTAGCTCATCACAGGCAGCGCCGACACACAGCTCTCTGCACAGTGCTCTGAGTCCCCCCTTTCCGGTCGTGAGTGGAGTGACGTCACGCCGCTGGAAGGGACCAAGAGTCTCCTTCATAAGGGCAGTAAACGGGCTGCAGCAGACAGAAAAGGGAGCCAGGAGGTGACGGTCCCGGATGCAGGAGTGCACTCGGCACACAATTTGTACAGCGTCTTGACCTCCGCCGAACCCACAAGACTGACTCACCAAACCCCTGGGGTTCGATCGAACCCAGGTTTAGAACCACTGCATTAGTTCATATCTGAAGGACCCCTAGGAAAGCAAAAAAATCACTGTAGAACGCTTTGTATATTTTTCGATGAATAAAAGGTGTTCTCTGATTGGATGAAGTGGAGATCATAACGTCATCGCTCATCCTTTATACCTCCTCCAATCAGGGATCATTAAAAAAAAATACAAAACATTCATGGAGGCAATGCCAAATGAGTGACCACCTGGAGTTAGTCTGCAAAAGGGAAGCTGCTCAGCACAGAACCTGGTAGATTTTGGCTATCACTGTAGTAGCGCTGACAACTACGGTGAATGTCAGTATCCCCAGCTTTTCCCTTTGGTTCAAGCTAGACCAATATAATTATGCAATAAAGATCAAACCTGCAGTTCAGCTTTAAAAATTAACTTGTACTTAAATGAAGCCTCACTAACAAACCCCGTTCATCAACTAGACATAGCTTCAGCAATAAAATAATATTTTAAGCTTAATTCCTCCCCTGACACTTTATCCACTACCCTTTGGCTTGCACATAAGGCAATCCTTCTAGGATGTCTTTTTAAATTAGCTACTGACTTCAATAAAAAATGGGAAAAAATCCTCTCCCCTACAAATGATCTCAAAAAGGTGTATAAAACACATGCCAACACACATGATACCTCAACCATTAATATGATCTCTAAAAAAATTAACAAATTGGATTTACTCCTTTTATATAAAGCTAAGAAGGCAGTTTGTTGGTCTAAAGCAATTTTTTTTATTATCAAGCAACTCATATTCTACCCTGTTTGCCCAGAAACTTAATTAATTTATGCTTATAAACTTAAAAAATAACTAAATCAACTAGATACCCATCATATCTATATTCCAAACATCTTACTCAAACCACCTCCTTTCTAGCCCCACCTTTCCAATATCATCCTCTGCTCTCTCCTGGTTGGAAAATATTCAGATTCCAGTATTAACTACCTCTCAATTAGATAAATGAAACGCCCCCTGTACAGATGAAGACATATTTCAGATTATTAAATCCCTAAAAAATAACTCAGCCCCGATGACAGGTGTTTTTTTTCCGCATTCTATTATAAACAATTTGCTCATCTTCTGACCCCAAACCCCAAGGTTCATTTTCAGAGACAAAAAGCCTCAACTCCTATTTTACCGGAGATTTATTGACGACCTCCTGTTAATTTGGGAAGGAACAGAGATGGAGGCCACACAATTTTTGAATACACTGAATAATAATGACAATAATATTAAGCTGGAATATGTCATCAGTAACCACTCCGTTAACTATCTGGATGTTACAATCGAGCGCTATGAAGGAAAATTGAAAACCAAGGTGTTCTTTAAAACCACAGACCGTAACAGTTATTTAACTATTAATAGCGGGCACCACCCAGCATGGATAAAGAACATCCCAAAGGGACAGTTTTTACGTGTACGCCGCAATTGTACAGATGATGATGACTATCTGGAACAAGCTAACACACTAAAAGCTAGGTTTATCCAGAAAGGATATGCTGAACCTGAACTCAATGAAACTGTACAACAGATTGCACATGTCCCTAGAGATGAGTGTCTAAAGAAAAAAGCACTCCCATCTGAGAGGGACCATCACCAGTGGAGCTTTATATCTGGGTTCCATGTGCAATATAGGGAGATTGAGGACATAGTCAGGAAACACTGTGTTACGTACCTCGTGGATAGAGCCTCGTATGCAGGAAAGAGCCCCTCTTACCACCCGGGTTCAGGGACTGCTGGAGTGGGGACAGCAAGTCCGGGAGCACGGCGGGGTAGGAGTGCTTGGGATGACAGCAGACCGGGCGGAATGGAAGTCTTGCGGACAGGCAGTGGAGGAGACAGCGTCTCTGGAGGGCCACTGGAACCGGATAGCGGAATAGGTGGACGAGCCGGGTCAGATGCAAGACAGGAACAGGTAAGCAGTCAACAAGGGTCAGATGGACGGATCACCCGGAAGTCACTCTTGTAGCGGAGGTAACGTTTGTCAAAGTTCAAGCATAGGTCTGGTAACGATAGGCAGCAGAGAAGAGCGGAGTCGGGTCAAGCCAGGGTTCGGTAACGATAATCAGGTAGTCAGACGAAGCCGGGTCAGGTATCGGGTAAAGCAGGTATCAGGTCCCAATAGCAAGCAGGTATCAGGTTTCAACAGACTTCAGGTTTCAGGGTATTCAGGACACAAAGCTGTAGATCAGACAGCAAGGTGTCACTGCTGCTACTGATCTTTTAAAGGGGAAGAGAGGCTAGTGCGCATGCGCGCGCTCCCGCCGCGCATGCGCGCGCCCCCGCGACGCAGACGCGCGCCGTGCACGCGCGCGCACGATAGGTGCACGCGCGCGCACGCGCGGCGCGCATACACGCGAAACTGGAGCGCGAGCAACAGGGACTCGTCGGAGCCCACAGGTAGGTTCCTGACATTGCCCCCCCCAAGGGGCAGCCTCCGGATGCCAAATTGGATTCTTTTTTCAGGGTGAGCGGAAAAAAAATTGCGAATCAGTCTCTGTGCATGGATGTTGTTTTCGGGTTCCCAGGAATTGTCTTCTGGGCCATACCCTTTCCATTTTACTAAAAATTGAGTTTGCCCTTGCCGCTTCCTACAGTCGAGGATGGCCTCCACAACATATTCCTCGCACCCATCAACAAAAACAGGTTCTGGGGGACTGGTCCCTCTATCAGGAAAGGGATCCAGAACTGCAGGTTTCAACAATGACACATGGAATACTGGATGAATTTTCAAAGAATCAGGTAAGGATAGTTCATACGATACCTCATTGATCTTCCTTCGTACTGGAAAAGGTCCTATGAACTTTGGTCCCAACTTCTTTGAAGGACAGGCCAACTTGAGGTTGGTTGTAGATAGCAATACCTGGTCACCTGGTTGCAGGACTAATTCGCCTCTCTTTTTCCGGTCAAAGAACTTTTTACTGGCAGCTTGAGCTTTAGTCACCGCTTCCCGTAATACCTGGTTGTTGTGGCTGAGGAACTCCATCGTACTCTGCACTGCCGGGACTGGGGATTCTGAAAAAAGGTCAGGTAAAAAGGTTAGATCAAAACCATAATTGGCAAAGAAAGGGGATTGCCCGGTAGCTGAGTGGTTGGCGTTATTGTACGCGAACTCCGCTAGGGGTAGCAGGGAAACCCAATCGTCCTGAGAGAAGGACGTAAAGCACCTAATGTACTGTTCAAGAGTCTGATTGGTCCTCTCTGTTTGCCCGTTGGTTTGGGGATGATAGGCTAAGGAAAAGGAGAGTTTAATCTTCAAGGTTTCACATAAGGATCTCCAGAAGCGGGACGTGAACTGAACCCCCCTGTCAGACACGATGTCGGAGGGAATTCCGTGTAGCCGAACAATCTCCTTGATGAAGATGCGAGCAGTCTCTGTGGCCGTTGGGGTACTCCTTAAGGGAAGGAAATGAGCCATTTTGGATAGGCGATCCACGACTACAAAAATTGCCGTGCACCCCTCTGAACGAGGAAGTTCGACTATAAAGTCTATAGAAATCATTTCCCAGGGTCTATTGGGTACAGGTAGGGGCTTCAACAGTCCCCAAGCTCGGCTTCTTGCGGTCTTGTTTCGATTACACGTGGGGCATGAGTTGACATATGTCTTGCAGAAATTTTCCAGGTCTGGCCACCAGAAGGTACGACGTACCAGTTCGAGGGTTTTCCGAACCCCAAAGTGTCCCGCCAATGGGTGGTCGTGAAGGAGTTTCAGGACTTCCACACGGCTTGTTTCTGGAACGAAAATTTGGCTGCCTCTCCAAAACAGTCCATCCCTAGATGTTAAAGTGATGCTGGAAGGTTTGGAGGCATCTGTGGATGCTTCTCTAATTTCGGAGAGTAGGCCAGACTGGAGAAGTAGGAAGTTACCTGCTGGTAAAATAGTGTCAGGAACCGGTATATCCTTGGGGTTATTGTGCATCCGGGATAATGCGTCTGGCTTGACGTTTTTTGAACCTGGCCGGTAGGTGATGTGAAAACAGAAGCGTGAGAAAAACAGCGCCCAGCGGGCTTGACGGGGTTTCAACCTTTTAGCAGATCTTAGGTACTCAAGATTCTTGTGATCGGTATAAATTAATACTGGGTGGGCTGCGCCTTCTAACAGGTACCTCCATTCCTCCAATGCGGTCTTGATGGCAAGTAGCTCACGATCTCCGACATCATAATTTCTTTCCGCAGGAGAAAGTTTCCGGGAAAAGAATCCGATGGGGTGCATTAGGTCTTTATTTCCCTGGCGTTGGGAGACAACAGCTCCCACTGCGACTTCAGATGCGTCAACCTCGAGGATATAGGGTAGTGCAGGATCAGGGTGACTGAGGATCGGGGCTGACGTGAAAAGCTTTTTGAGTCGGTCAAAGGCCTTTTGAGCTTCTGGGTTCCAGTGAAAACGTAGGTTTTGTCTGGTCAATTGTGTGATGGGAGAAATTATTGCAGAAAACCCCCTGATAAATCTTCTATAGAAGTTTGCAAAACCTACAAAGCGTTGTACCCCTTTCTTGTCTAGGGGTACCGGCCAGTCGAGGATAGCAGACACCTTCTGCGGGTCCATCTTAATTCCGGTGGGAGAGATTACCAAGCCTAGGAACTGGATGGTCTGACGTTCAAATTCGCATTTCTCTGCCTTGGCGTATAATCTGTGTAGACGGAGCCGGTGGAGTACTTTACGAACATGCTCTCGGTGTCTGTCTAATGATCTGGAAAAGACTAAGATATCATCAAGATAGACAATTACAAAGATGTCCAGAAAGTCTCTGAGTACGTCATTAATAAAATGCTGAAAGGTGGCGGGCGCATTACATAGTCCGAAGGGCATGACTAGGTACTCGTAGTGACCGAATCGGGTACGAAAAGCTGTTTTCCATTCGTGCCCCTCCCGAATACGGACCAGGTTGTAGGCCCCTCTCAGATCTAGCTTGGTGAAGACGATAGCTGACCTCAGTTTTTGGAAGAGCTCGGGTACCAGGGGTAGTGGGTACCGGTTTTTCACTGTGATATTATTGAGTTCCCGGTAATCTACACACGGACGGAGGGACTGATCCTTCTTTGTAACAAAAAATATTCCAGCGCCTGCTGGGGAGGTAGAAGGCCGGATGAACCCCTTATGTAAGTTTTCATCTATGTATATTTTTAGGGCCTCCTGCTCCTTTTCTGACAACGGAAAAATGCGCCCAAAAGGAATTTCGGCCCCTGGGAGGAGCTCGATCGGGCAGTCATAGGGGCGATGGGGCGGAAGGGAGTCGACCCCTCGTTTACTAAAAACGTCCAGGAATTCATGATAGGGTTCAGGAATGCACTGAAGCAGGCTTGGGTCAGAGTCCATACATAGTAAGGTAGGAGGCGAACTGGTGGGCCCTGGTAGACAGTATTGCTGGCAGTAAGGGGACTGAAAAGACACCTCTCCAGATGCCCAATTAATCAGAGGGTTGTGAGCCTGAAGCCAGGGTAGGCCGAGGATTACCGGAAACAGAGGAGAGGAAATCACATCTAGGACCAACAGTTCCTTGTGCTGAGGAGCAATTAAAGCAGGTAGAGGTAGAGTCTCTTGGGTTACCTGTCCAGAACTAATGCGGGAGCCGTCGGCCAAGAAAACAGAGAGTCCATGGGTCTTTCTTCGTAAGGGGATGTTGTGCAGGTTGACAAAAGCGGTATCGATGAAGCAGCTGCATGCGCCGGAGTCAAGGATGGCGTTGACCGGAATATTCCTTCCCTGGCACTGTAACGAAAAAGGTAGAGCAAGGTGGTTTGCATTGCCTGACAGGGCTGAGAAGTTGACAGGAACTGAGGTGAGGCACTTACGTGTCTTAACAGGGCAGTTGTGAACGTAGTGGCCAGTCCCGCCGCAGTACATGCAAAGGTTGAGTTGGCGACGACGTGCCCGCTCTTCAGGTGGTAGTGTTGGTCGCAAGAGGCCAAGTTGCATGGGTTCAGATGAGTCCTGGTTGGTGCTGGGGGGATTTGGGTAGGTAGGAGGTAGGTAGCGAGAAGCCGGCATAGGCACTTTGGCAGTCATCCAGGTGGGACGGTTCGGTTGAGAAGATCGCTCAGCCCGGCGTTCACGAAGTCGGCGGTCGATCTGGATAGCTGTGGTAATTAGATCCTCGAGGGTCTCGGGCACCCCCACTCGAGCGAGTTCGTCCTTAAGACTTTCAGAAAGGCCCAAGCGAAACTGGTGCCGCAGAGCTGCATCGTTCCATTGAGTGTCCGCGCTCCAGCGCCTAAAGTCCGTAACATAGTCCTCAGCCGCTCTGCGGCCTTGCTGGAGCGTGAGTAGGGCAGATTCTGCGGTAGCGGCTCGTTGAGGGTCATCATATAGCAAAGCCATGGCCTCAAGAAACGCGAACAGGGTCCGTGTCTGATCACCATTCTCCTCGAGCAGCCGGTGGGCCCAGGTCTGAGGGTCCCCTTGTAGTAGGGAGATTACAAATCCTACTTTAGTGACCTCCAAGGAAAATGTCCGGGGTTGCAGGGCGAAGTAGAGCTCACAGGCACTACGGAAGGCTCGAAATTTGGTGCGGTCGCCAGCGAATCGCTCTGGCACTGGAACTCTTGGTTCAGGTGGGAGCATTACCACTGAAGGAGCAGAAACAGCTGATGCGGATCTGGAGGTTGAAGGAGCAGCAGGATCATTAGGGGCAGCCAGGCTGTGTACCTGTCCTTCTAGCCTAACGTAGCCTTCCTGTAGGTTCTTTACTGCTTCTGTGAGGGACGCCAGGTGTTTGCAGATTTCGTCTATGGCAGGGGCTATTCCCGCAGGCTCTGACATGGCTGTCTGATACTGTTACGTACCTCGTGGATAGAGCCTCGTATGCAGGAAAGAGCCCCTCTTACCACCCGGGTTCAGGGACTGCTGGAGTGGGGACAGCAAGTCCGGGAGCACGGCGGGGTAGGAGTGCTTGGGATGACAGCAGACCGGGCGGAATGGAAGTCTTGCGGACAGGCAGTGGAGGAGACAGCGTCTCTGGAGGGCCACTGGAACCGGATAGCGGAATAGGTGGACGAGCCGGGTCAGATGCAAGACAGGAACAGGTAAGCAGTCAACAAGGGTCAGATGGACGGATCACCCGGAAGTCACTCTTGTAGCGGAGGTAACGTTTGTCAAAGTTCAAGCATAGGTCTGGTAACGATAGGCAGCAGAGAAGAGCGGAGTCGGGTCAAGCCAGGGTTCGGTAACGATAATCAGGTAGTCAGACGAAGCCGGGTCAGGTATCGGGTAAAGCAGGTATCAGGTCCCAATAGCAAGCAGGTATCAGGTTTCAACAGACTTCAGGTTTCAGGGTATTCAGGACACAAAGCTGTAGATCAGACAGCAAGGTGTCACTGCTGCTACTGATCTTTTAAAGGGGAAGAGAGGCTAGTGCGCATGCGCGCGCTCCCGCCGCGCATGCGCGCGCCCCCCCAACGCAGACGCGCGCCGTGCACGCGCGCGCACGATAGGTGCACGCGCGCGCACGCGCGGCGCGCATACACGCGAAACTGGAGCGCGAGCAACAGGGACTCGTCGGAGCCCACAGGTAGGTTCCTGACACACTGGCACATCCTGGGGAAAGATAGACATCTGGGGGGTGCTATTCCGCAACAACCAAAGTTCATCTATCGGAAAGCCCCCAATTTTGGTGATCGGGTAGTTCAAAAGATCTTAGACCCCCCCAATCAACGGTTAAAAATCAATCTCAAAGGGTTCTACCCTTGCAACAAATGCATCTGTTGCCGTACGGTGAAAATCCACAATAAGGGCAAAACAGAAATTAGAGGATCTGATAACAGTATTTTTGAAGTGAAAGAATTCATAACTTGTAATTCATCTTATGTGGTATACCTTCTATGGTGCCCGTGTGGGCTCCTTTATGTCGGAAGGACTAAGAGACTACTAAGGATTCGGATCTCTGAACATCTGGCCAACATCAGGAAGGGTTATAAATATCACAGTGTGTCGGTTCACTTTAGAGAAAAACATAATAAAGATTCATCTCTAGCCCAATTTTGTGGTATTGACTGCGTTTATCCTAATTGGAGGGGGTCAAACAGAGTGAGAGATCTATCCCAAAGAGAAACTCAATGGATCTTTCTCCTCAAATCCCTTTTTCCGCGAGGATTAAACATAGAACTAGACCTGAACTGTTTTATTAACAACTCTTAATCCAGTTTTTTTTGCCCTACCAACACGGATTAGGTCTGCGAACCCCTCGGGCATATAGGGTGTTGGTTAAATCATCATTATTTATTTGGATTTCTTGATCACATTACACTTTGAGATGACCTGGTCCACTTTAGTATATTGGGTTATTATTTTATAATGCATTTTGTATTTTTTAAATATATATAAAGGTTTTTTTTTCCCCTTTCTTTTTAGGTATGTACCATTCATCCAATGTATTCGTCTTTTATTTTTAGCTTAATTTACAAAAGCATATTGTTTGTTTTAGTGCTCTACATATTACTCATCAATATGATAACATCATTTTATGTAGTAACTGTTTACCAGTGTTTCAATATTTATTGGATGCAGCGAGGTCTGTACTCACTAATATTGTGTATTTAAGTTTGACTCTTATGTATTGTAATTCCTAGGCATTCATAAAGCTGATCAACACTGGTGACGATCGCTATGCGAGTAGTGTATCCGCCTCATTGGCTATTACACACTGTAGCCACTAATCATCTATTGAGGGAAAATATGGGCTACAACATTAAACCTATCTGAGGTCGTTTCCCTTATTCTTTCAGGTTAACAACCTGTACTGAAGCCGTAAGTAGCGGCACTTCCGCCCTTCCAGTGCGCGGGATCGCACGCTCAGACTGCCTATTGGTGGAGGCGGCATGTAATGTGACAGGGCTTGACTATCAATCAAGCCCTGTGATAGGATGTCCATTTCAGCACTCACATCCGCCCTCACAGTGGTCAGAGCCTGACGTCACTTCCGCCCTTACGGAAACAAGATGGGATTGGCCCAAGGGGAGTCTGACACTTCCATTGGTCAATTACCATATGCGCGGCGCCGCACACATAGTCTGCGTATCTGCAGATATAGCGTGAGTGGCTCCCCGTTTGCCATAAGACAGGTTATTTATTATTGTTATTAGAATCGTTTGACAGGTGTTTTAATATTATCAGAGCTGGATGACTGGGCGCCGGTATTAATTAACACTTCCGCCCTCACAGTGCCCAAAGCGTGATCTCACTTCCGCCCTTTTTGGAAACATGGCGTGATTGGCCTGTTACATTAGGGGAGGTATGTGCTCCTATTGGGAGACACACTGCAGTTGAACTTTTGATTGGATGAATCACGGACTGCAGGTGATAATCAATGAATTTAGGTGTATACCAGGATATATAAGAAGGACATGTACTAGTAAGTAGCCTATCCCATGAATAAGTCAAATCTATGACGAAACATGTCGGGGGCGTGGCTACACTAAAGATCGTATGATCACTTGAGACCAACGTGAGATTACCTGCATGTGTTTTTCTATGCGAGTGACCAGCGTTTGAGGATACTATTTTCAACAAGGAGGAGGTGTTAAAGTGAAGGGGAAGTGGTGAGAAACACCTGGTTTACTTTTTGGGTCCGCCGCGACCACAGTTTATCAGCCTGTGAACATCAAGGAAGTTTATTTGGAATTTATCACGGTTGTTTTTGGAGTTTACTTTTGTGAGTGCAACCTTTGTAGGTTCATGTGGTGTGTCAATAAATTGTTTTAGCAATATCACACTATTATACTTTTTTGTTTTTTTCACGTATGTGGATCTCACTTCTACATTTTTGGATATGAATCCTGAACACTGACTTGAGGATTGTATGACATGCTTTTTATGCCAAACACGTGAGTGTAAGGCTACTAGTTCTGGTAAGTGGCCATTCGTATTGGTGGAGGAGTGTTCATTACACTGGTGTGGTGGAGGACTGCTCGTTGAAGAGATTCAGAAGATTTTTTCAGACACTTTATGAACTATTTAACCTTTTAACTCAATTTCACTCACGGGTCTCTACATTTACATTTTTTCTGTCACTTATTGTTTATTTAGTTCACTTGTGTGGTTCCACTACACATTACCGCTGTTTGTGCTATTTGTACCTTTTTTCACTATTAAGTTCAGTAGACTTCCTTTTCAAAAGAATATAACAGAATATGTAAAAAGGAAATGAAGGCTGAAAACGATCAAAACAAATGACAGATTGCAAAATATAGCAGGACAAACCCCCAAAAATCCTTCAAATATATTAATAGTAAAAAGGTCAGGTCTGAGCATGTAGGCCCTTTACAAAATAATCTGGAGTGGGGGACTGAGTACAAAGAGAAGACAAATTTAATAAATATCTTCTTCTAGCTCTGTGTATTCAAATGAGCATTGGGGGAGCTCATGTCTATAATGGGGGTGGTATTGCCACAGCCCAAAATCATCTACAATGGCTCAAAATGAATATGGTCCATAAATATTTAGACAGAACAAAGGTGAAAAAAGCACCTGGACAAGATGGCATCCACCCACCAATTCTAAAATAATTGAAATGCACAAGATTCACCATCAACCATCATCATCAACTCACTTATAGTCAGAATAATTCAGCCTATTAATTCTTATAACAATGGGTCAAAAAAATACAAGAGAGAGATGCGCCAAACTAAGTGCAGTATGTCGTTTTTAATCAGTAGTAAATTGGTACAATAAAGTAACTACTCACAAACATGGAGTAATATAGGCATTGGTGTGGCTATGAGGCCGGGGTCATCATAAGAGGTTCCTCCGGAAAAGGTTTCTTTGTCCCAGGCTTGTGAGCCGCAAGTGTGGTATAGTGGACACAGGAAACCAGGAAGAGCCGTCTGATGTGGACAACATGACGGTTCCTCTGCATCCATCTTCCCAAGTGTGCCATTTCCAACCAATCACGTTTATCCTGCTCGTATAACTCACGTCCGTTCCATACGGACGCCATGGATCTGACGAAACAGCTGATGCTGTGAAACGCGTAATCCGATTGGCTGGCCGGGTCCCTCGCGTCACTTCCGGGGCGACGACGATACGCCGCGCTCCACGGTGGAACGCACGCCACATCAGGCGGCTCTTCCTGGTTTCCTGTGTCCACTATACCACACTTGCGGCTCACAAGCCTGGGACGAAGAAACCTTTTCCGGAGGAACCTCTTATGATGACCCCGGCCTCATAGCCACACCAATGCCTATATTACTCCATGTTTGTGAGTAGTTACTTTATTGTACCAATTTACTACTGATTAAAAACGACATACTGCACTTAGTTTGGCGCATCTCTCTCTTGTATTTTTTTGGCTCTTCTAGAGGCTTGCTTCTGCTTCAGGTGCTGCCGCTAAGTTCCCACATCTATCTAACTGCTGAAACTGGACTGTCCGGAGTATTTTGTTACCATATGGACTTATACTGATTGATGTTTATTTCAACTTTTATTTTTAGACTAGGTTGCTTGCTCAAACTGATTGTGCGCCACAAATTTTTTTTTTTTATAACAATGGGTGCCTGGCTTTTTTCAGCGACTTCAGTAGAACATACCATACAAATATGAAGGCTTCAAGCAAAGCGTACAATGCTTTCCAAATGCATAGAAGACTTCTAAGTAAACAATATTTTGTGATTGTTCCACACCTTGCAGTTATAAAATATCACACAGCCCTTGCTTCCTCCAAAACACATAATTGGTGAAAACTGCCTAAGGTTTTCCTGCCTATACTTTGTGCTCAGATGAAGTAATTTGGCACTTCACTTACTGACCAAAATCAACAACTCTGCGCGAAGGTCATAGCAACTGTACTTTTCACAGGCCAACACTATAAAGCTATGCAATGTTAACAGGTAGTGGATTGACTTGAAACATAACTAAATAAAAAAAAACATATATTGTAGTTTAGTAGGGCTTATGCTTAGATTGGTTGGTAAGTTATTTTTTTTAATAAGATGTATTTTCCCTTTTTTCACCTGGTAAACCTTTCTACCACTGGGTGGAAACGCTCTTCTCTTTTTTTTTTTTGTTCTTGGGTTTAGTTGTCCTTTAAAAGTTGGCCTTTCTAAAACAGTATTTACCTTGAAGCCTTGGGCAGGGTACTCTGCATTGAAAGTATATGATATTCAACCTACTAATTGCAGTTTCAAAGAAAAAAGAAGTACACGTAGGCGTCAGTTGTTGTAAACCTTTGAAATTAAAAATTAACAAAACATATCCTTCTATTGTGTGTATTTGCCCTGATCCAAAGCACAGTGATTTCTGTCTGCTCGCTCATCGCTCCACTATCTTCATCAGTCACTTACAATTACTCACTGACAGGTTATGCATACATCAAGCAGTGCCAGCAGAAGGCCCAGTCCAACCTTCAGCACTACGGGATGATGTAGGATTGTGTCCCTTCCCTCCACTCAGGTCTCAGATTACACTCAGCTTCCTGCTGTATGCTGTGCTGTGTGTAACATCAGATCCCCCACCCCTGCCCTCTGGAGCTCAGAAATGTTTTGCACAATGTGTGTTTTAGGAGGCTGTTAAGAAGGCAGCAACCCTTACAAAAAAAAAACAGGTACAACTCATGTAGGGGGATTTTTTTCATCTCTGTCATCTGGGGCTAAATGCTCAGTGGGTACATGTAAGGGCTTATTACCACTTTAAACCATTATAGTACACATGCTTCAGTGATTATATTGAACTAAGTAAAACAAATGATTTAATAATTGCCCATTAAAATCTCAAAGTCATCTGCTAGGATCCCCCCTCCCCTTGACTACCAATATATAAAACTTCCAGTCCAAAATTTTAAGGGATGGCGCATGCTATAAGTATTATCTTTGGCAGATCAAGGCAGTTAAGAGAGGAGACAGAATTACAATGTGTCCCAAATATGTTGGGAAATATTGGAAAAGTATTTTATACATGACAAGTCATGCAAAAAGATGTAGTTCTTCAACAGATGAGGATCTACAAAACACCCATAAAACTGTTAAATGGTGACTTTGAATAAATGACATCAGTACTAAGGTCATATGGTGTATCAATTGCACTAAAACCTGGATTTAGTAGCACCCTACTAGATTAATGTTCTTCGGCAGTGGACTGTTCACTATAATCTGTGTCTGTTTTACATAGAAGGGAATGCCAGCATCAGATTAAACTATTCACCCAAAGGTTTATTCAGTTCTCTTCAGAGCTGATCTCCCATACTGAATATGATTTAGTTTCATTCATTTTGAGGAAGCTTACGTCTTCATCTGTACAAGGGATCCGCATTACTATGACATAAGCAATTCAGCTGCTGCTTGGCTCTGAGGGCTTAGGGCTATGAGGTTAAAATTAAACCTTGATTTAAAGCTAACAGCTAGCCCGCAAAATGGAAGCACCGAATAAAGCTCATAAGTGTGTTTAAAGCTAAACCAGAAGGTTTTGCTCACAAAGTCAATATTTTAGGATACGTTCAGAATATTTTTTATAAGAATTTTATTCATATTCCACCACTGTTGTGTGTGCATATGCTTTTTGTTTGATTTATTTACTAGATTAGTTATAGCAATACCATTTTAAGGGCTTATCCTGCCTTTAACAGTATCATGCTGCCATCAAAGCCAGCACCAATACACCTGCTTAATAATATTAATGCTCTACTTCCAAATCATTCAGGTGTTAAATTCAGTATAACGTTTAAAGTTGAACTCCAGGTAAATATAAAAGATACAAACCAATGCAGTTCTGTATTTGTAAACACATAATAATATTAATAAAAATAATTAAAAAAGATTGTTAAACTTACCTTAAAATCTTTCCTTTTTTTAAAGCCTATTAAGAGACTCTGGAATTCTTAAATTCCAGTTATACTGACACCTACGGAGGCTGGGAAACTGGCAAACAAAAACCGTTACGCCAACCCTCATATAATCCCCACCTCTAATCATAATCTTTCAATTTTGTGAGCAAGCAGTACAAAAGACAATAACACAGGAGGATAGGACTGATGCCCCTCAAAGGACTTATGCCGCGTACACAGGATCGGTTTGTCTGATGAAAACGGTCTGATGGACCGTTTTCATCAGACTTACCGATTGTGTGTGAGCCCCATCGGTTTTTTATCCATTGGTTAAAAAACTAGGAACTTGTTTTAAAATTATCTTATGGTTAACTAATGGATAGAAAAAAAAGATCGTCTGTAGGCACGTCCATCGGTTAAAAATCCACGCATGCTTAGACTAAATTAGGGGATGGGAGCGCTCGTTCTGGTAAAACTAGTGTTCGTTATGGAGATAGCACATTCATCACGCTGTAACAGACAGAAAAGCGCGAATCGTCTTTTACTAACACAAAATCAGCTAAAGCAGCCCCTAGGGTGGCGCCATTGGATTTGAACTTCCCCTTTATAGTGCCGTCGTACGTGGTTTACGTGACCTTATTCTGACACAATAGTTTTTTTTAACCGATGGTGTGTAGGCATGACTGATCATCAGTCAGCTTCATCAGATAACTGATAAAAAAAATCCATCAGTCCGTTTTCATCGGATGGACCGATCGTGTGTACAAGGCATTATGCCATGTACACACGATCGGTTTGTCTGATGAAAATGGTCTGATGGACCGTTTTCATCAGACTAACCGATCGTGTGTGGGCCCCATCGGTTATTTATCCATCGGTTAAAAAACGAGGAACTTGTTTTAAAATTATCTGATGGTTAACTAACCAATAGAAAAAAAACGATCGTCTGTGGGTACGTCCATCGGTTAAAAATCCATGCATGCTCAGAATCAAGTCGACGCATGCTCGGAAGCATTTAACTTAATTTTTCTCAGCAGGTCGTAGTGTTTTACGTCAAAGTGTTCTGAAACGATCGTTTTTTTAACCGATGGTGTGTATGCACCACTGATGAAAGTCAGCTTCATCGGATATCTGATGAAAAAAATCCATCAGACCGTTTTCATCAGATGAACCGATCGTGTGTATAGGGCATAAGAGAATAAAAATCACACACGAAAGTAACATTTTTGTAACTGCCTTAAAACCGTTCTTTCTTTAACAATTCCCATAGCCCTGTATATTCTATTTTTTGAAGACATCTAAAACATTTTTGAAGTTGTCCACACTCTCAAGTAGTACCACTTTCTGTAAGAGGGAGATTCACATTTTAACTGCTCTAAGACCCCTTTCACACTGGGGCAGTTTTCAGGCGCTTTAGCGCTACAAATAACCTCTGCTAAGCATCTAAAAAACCACCTCTCATTCATTCTAGTATCTTTTCACACTCCGGTGGGGAACGTTCTAAAAAGTCCTGCAAGCAGCATCTTTAGGGTGTTTTGAGAGCACTGTACAAAGCGCTCTCAAAACGCTCCTGCCCATCGGAATGAATAGGCAACACAAAATAGGAGCTTTTAACTTCTTTTTCTCAAGATATGCTGAGATAATAATAATAATAATGCAAGTCTTATATAGCGCTGTCTTACCCTAACTTGCCAGGCAAGCTTCTGAAGCCAGGCAAGCTTCTGAAGCCACAGCCGAAGCTGTAGCTCATCGGATCTCGAGGCGCTTATATAGTAACATAGTCACTATTACCCAAATCAATGGTACTCATTTTACCGACCTCGGAAGGATTGAAGGCTGAGTGGACCCTGCCGGGATCGAACCTGCGACCCTGAGGGCTCAGGTGATCACAGATTGCTGCAACGGAGCATTAGCCCGCTGAGCCATCTTACCAGCATGATGCGAGAGTGTTTGTTACGGATGGAGGTCATTTGGCTGGCGCCCTACACAAGCCAGAGAGTCCATCAGTGTGTGTCTGCTGTGGACTGGTGCAAGAGGCATCTGGCTGCATTAGGGCAAATGGAAAAGTAAAGCAAGCTATCGCTCCGTGCAAGGGGTGAGCAGATGGATGTTGTTGGCACTTCCATAGGGTATAGAGTATTTTACTAGCTTTGTTAGGTGCTGCTCGATATTCCATGCTATTGCAAAGTCTACAAGCACTCTTATGCCGCGTACACACAATTGGATTTTCCATCGGAAAAACCTTGGATGATTTTTCCGACGGAATTCCACTCAAGCTTGGTTTGCATACACACAAACCTTCTCTGAACTTTCGATCGTCAAGAACGCGGTGACATACAACACTATGATGAGCCAAAAAAATTAAGTTCGAAGCTTCCGAACATGCGTTGAATTGTTTCCAAGCATGTGTTGGAATTGCTACGGACATTAGGATTTTCCAATAAGAATTTTGTTTCCATTGGAAAATTTGAGAACCAGCTCTCAATCTTTTGGATCTAATGCCCCGTTCACACGATCGGAAATTACGACAGCAAAAGTCCGATGGAGCATACACACGGTCTGAATTTCTGTCCAAAAGCTCACATCTGACTTTTGCTGTCGTAATTTCCAATCGTGTGTACGGGGCATTAGATCCTTTTCCATTGGGATTTTAGGATTTTTTAAACAAACTGGGCATTGGGTTACAACCACTGAGAGAGCCAACAGATATGGAGATCATACCACAAAAGTGTATCTGAAAGTATCATCTGAAACAAGGCTAGATGAAAAAAGAGACAAATCAAATATGGATATTGCCACGACCAGGATAAGGTACTGAGGATCAACCTCTTGCTCCAGACTAGGAAAGATAAGCAATCAATACCAAGGGGAAACTACTGCTTGAAGGAACGATGGGCCTCCATCAGTAAAGTGGAGTATCAACTATCAACCAATCATCCACCAAATAAAACAGACCAACAACCACAAGTCCAACAAGTCCAAGAAAGACGTGTTTGAGGGCTAAGACACAGAGAAAACACAAATTCCTAAGGAGTAGTTTGAACAGACATAAGGGTCCTTTCACACGGGTGGATCCCGTGCTAATCCGCCCCTTGAACATCCACTTGCTCAGCGGGGATCGCTCCGTTGATCCCAGGTGAGCCGGCAGATGACAGGGCGGTCTCTGCACACTGTTCAGGGACCGCCCTGTCAGATCGCGGCTCTCCCCTATGGGGGGATTGCATGAACACGGACCATCTGTCCATGTTCATCCGTTCTGCAGACAGATGGAAAAACTTCGTTTTTTTTCATCACAAAAAGTGATCGTGTGTACGCGGCATTAGAGGTGAAAGAAAAGCTCATTAGTGTACAGTTTTTCATTTATTTTCACTATGTAGCAATTCTGCCATTTACAGTGCATGGGGTGGTTGAATGATTTCTAAAATCATATATTTGGTAATTAGCTAGGCAGATTTACAGTGTGGATGTTACACCTATTGATGTGGACATGGCTATCTATTATGAGATAGTAAAATATTTCCTTTTCATGAACCTCCTTTTCTATGAAGTCAAGGTTGAAGAGTATTCAGTTTAGGCATCCTGCTGCTGACTGGCTGGACTTTTCTCTGAACATGCTATATCTATTTAAACTTTCTGTTTATGAAGTCCAAGGTTAGGTATGTATATATTTATTTTTTAGACATGCAAGGCCCCTTCCAGACATGTGGACCGTATGTCCGCTTTTTCATCCATCAGTGTACGGATTAAAAAGGGACATACATGTATCCCTATGGGATAGCGGATCTCATTAGTCCCCGCTATGGTCCGATTCTGCAGACGGAGGAAAATCCTATTTTTTCACCGTGTGTGGGCAAAACGTTGTTTTATGTCTTAAAAAAAACGACCAAAAAAAATTCGAACATGCTTACATTTTTGGTGTCGTTTTTCAAAACATCGTTTTTTGTGTCATAAAAAGTGATGGTGTGTGGGCAAAACAATGTTTTTAAACCCGCGCATGCTCAGAAGTAAGTTATGAGACGGAGCTTCAATGGAACAGAGTGCCGTCGAACGTGGTGTACGTCACCACGCTTTGCTAGAGCATTTTGGAAAAACGATGGTGTGTATGCAACGTAGTTTTGGAAAATGAAGTTTGAAAAACGTCGTTTTGTTTCATCACAAAACGTGATCGTGTGTACGCGACATAAGGATGGCTTTTCTATCAAATAAGCACTGCATCACAACTGATTGGCTGCCCCTCCCTCTCCCAATCTGAGTTCTGCTGTACAGGGGATTACAAAAGGCACACATTTACCAACTTTTTCAAGCTCCTGAGAGGAAAGTGCTCTGTTGAAGTAATGGAGTTTTTTTTTTTAAACACAAATTACTAAACATTTTTATTGCATTGGTTTTGTCAGACTCAGAGTAGAGATGATCAAATCTGCCTAGATTCAGTTTCGTGAATCTTGCTCCAACTTCGTAGTGAACCTTATTAAAATTGAAGGTATGGTTAATCCTCTTGTTAAAGCGAATCTCCACCCTAAAGTGAAGATCCGCTGATCGGAACCCTCCTCCCCTCCGGTGTCACATTTGACACCTTTCAGGGGGGAGGGGGGTGCAGATACCTGTCTAAAGACAGGTATCTTCACCCATTTCCGGCCCGCAGTCTCTGGCAAAAAAACGGGTTTTTCCCGTTGTGTGCTGGGAACTCTCGTCCTCTGCTGCGGACGCTGCTGGACTCCAGGACAGGTAAGTGTCCTATTATTAAAAGTCAGCAGCTGCAGTATTTGTAGCTGCTGGCTTTTAAAAAAAAAATTAATGGGCTATCCGCTTTAAATCCTGACCACCTGTAGGGCTAATAGGTGGCTAATATATATACAGTATATATATATAGATATCTATATTAAGATCGATATATATATAGATCGATATTGGTTAACCGATGAAGCTGACTGATGGTCATTCGTGCCTACACACTATCGGTTAAAAAAAAAAGATTGCGTCAGAACGCGGTGACGTAAAACACAACGACGTGCTGAAAAAAATGAAGTTCAATGCTTCCAAGCATGCATCGACATGATTCTGAGCATGCGTGGATTTTTAACCGATGGTCGTGCCTACAAACGATCGTTTTTTTTTCTATCGGTTAGGTTAAATTTAAAAAAAAGTTTGCTTTTTTTTAACTGATGGATAAATAACCGATGTCGCCCACACACGATCAGTTTGGTCTGATGAACACGGTCCATCAGACTGTTCTCATCGGTTTGACCGATCGCGTGTACGCGCCTTTTGGGATTAATATGGCTGCTGTGAACCTACCCTTTTATGGAAAGGGGGCTGTGTTTATATATTCCTTTAAATGATTGGCTCTTGTGACTCAGTTAACAGAGACAAAGGCTGTCTAATTCTTTAAGCCTCATGCACACTGGTTTCTTGTAAACAATGTTTCTCCTGACAGGAGAAAATCAATGTTATAAACTCACCTAAGCTGCATTTTTTCAAACCAGTTTGGGTGAATTTAGTAGAGTTTAGCAGTGTTTGGAGTTTGGGTGTTTATTTAATTGGCTAGAATTTTAGTTTATCCTGGCCATTGAAATAAATTAACGCTAAAGTGCTAAACGCACCTAGGCCCAGATTCACAAAGCACTTATGCCGACGTATCTTGAGATATGTCGCGTAAGTGTAAATATGCGCCGTCGTATCTGTGCGCCGTGCTAACAGAAAGATATGCCTAAAACTGGCTTCAGTCCACCAACGTAACTTGCCTATGCCGGCGTATCGTGGGCGCATAGTTACGCTGGACGGATCCCATTGATTTCCTATTTAAATATGCACATGAGGCAAATACGGCGATTAACGAACGTACTTGCGCCCGGCGCATAATATACACGGTTTGCGTAAGTCATACGTCCGGCGTAAAGTTATTCCCCATATTGGAGGCGCAACTCATGCAAAGGTATGGACCAGGGAACACAGCCGTCGTATTTTACGTCGTTTACGTAGTATGTGAATAAGGCTGGGCGTAGGTTACGTTCACACCATAGGCACTGATTCAAAGTATCTTAGCCAGTTGTTTCGACGTAATTGTGAGCATGCGTACTGGGATACGTCCACGGGACGGCGCATGTGCTGTTCGTTTTATTTACTTGTGTGACGCTCGGCCCATCATTTGCACGGGGTCACGCTTCATTACCATGTATCACGCCCACTTCCAGCCCACTTCCACTTATGCTGCCTTACGCCTACGAATATACGCTACACTGGGGCAGAGTTGGGAGCATTTGCTTTGTGAATTCCATGCTTCCCTCTCTGCGTTGCGCCGGCGTAGTGTAAAGAATATACGCTACGGCGGTAATATATGCGCCGATGTATGTGAATCCGGGCCCTAGTGTTTACATGTATTTAACAGTGATTACTGATGTCAATGAACAATGTATATGTAAAAGCGCTGCGTAAATTGAGGGCGCTATATAAGTACCTAAAAAAATAAATTACGTGTGTAACAGCATTCAGCATTTTTTGTGGTCAAAATTTCCTCTCCTGAACGTGATTTTAGGGAGTCCAGAAAATGTCTTCTAAACTCCCCTGCTGCTAAACTGCTCAGCACATCCATGTGTGAATGGACACATAGGATAATATTAAGGGAGTGCAAGGCAAAGAAAAGAAAAATCCCTAAACTCACAAAAACACAAGTTCAACAGCAGCACCATACACACGACCGAGGAACTCGTCGGGAAAGACACATCGTTTTCCTCGACGAGTTCCTTGTTAGGCTTGTTTGGTAAAAGATGATTGCACTTTGTAGTCTGTTACAGCGTGACAAATGTGCTATCTCCATTACAAATACTACTTTTACCAAAGGTGAGCGGGTTTCTAAGCATACACACCAACGTGTGTCTCATGGAAAACCAGCCCGACGAGGAACACGACGACCCCCGTCGAGGAAAAAGAGAACTTGCTCTCTTTTTTTCCTCATCGAGTTCCTCGACAGTTTACACACGACCGGTTTCCTCGGCAAAAAAGCTCTCCCACCAAGTTTCTTGATGGATTCTGCCGAGGAAAATGGTCATGTGTACGCGGCCTTATAGGCTGTTTTTGCAGCAGAAATGTGTTCTTTTGGGAACTTTGTCAGTCTTGGGGATTCAGTGGAGGTAGATTTACTAAATGCATAGTTTGTTCACTTTGCAGAGTTTAGTGAATGCGGTGGAGTTGCACTTGCAATTAAAACTCAGTAAAAATATAAAAAAATACATTTTCTTTAACGTGATTGGATAATGGAGGTCGGCAGAGCTTTGCCTCATTCGCTAAGCACTTACAAAGTGAACGGCCTAATTGCCTTTAGTAATCTAACCCATTGTGAGATCATAGTAGCAGTGAATTCAATTCTTAGCCAGAGACAGTATATTAGATACCTATAGGCATGGCCGCCATCAGGGGGGTACAGGTATTACACCTGTAAGGGGCTCGATGGGCCCCCTGTTTTTTTTCCTGTCTGACCCTCCACCTTTATCTCGCGGCAAGAGAGAGAAGAGAAGACTTGACTTTGCTTTGTTCGTTAGCACCAATCCCCCCCGTCTCGCTTATCTCGCGGCAGGACAGAGAAGAGATTTCGTTACCACAATCCGCCCCCACCCCCCCCCCGCTTATCTCACGGCAGGGGGGTCTAAAGCTGTGTAAAATTTGTGATGGCTGCCCTGCCTATAATGTTATGTGTTTTAATATCAAATGGGTTGCCTTTATTGTATTTGTTGTATATAGTATAAGGAGAAAACAATTGTACTTATATTTTTGGGGGAATTTAGACAAGCATTTACTGCAGGTTGACTCTGATTTTACTACTGTTTGTTTTATCATAATTCTGAACACGTTTCTGAACAGTGTTTCAATGCCACATGACAGAAATGTCAGTATGCTGGGAAGATTAACACTAACCACACTGATGACAAGTGAGAAATGCTTAGCATGACACATTCTATTAGTGTGAAGATATTGATGCAGCTTGTTGAAGCAATTGCTACAAACAAAAGCAGTGCAATGCATATTTCCTTCTTACAGAGTAGATACCAAAGAATTCTGAAATCTATTAAAATTGCTTTGTTGCAATAGAAAATGATTTAAAGTAAGGCATACCTGTAAAAGAAGACAATACAAATCCATCTTTTTGCTGCCCACACTGCTAAACTCCATTCTGATGCATTCTGAGAACCCTGTTGGTGAAGTCTACACTAAAATTGACATTTCAGGAGTGTTACATCCTGCGTCCCCTGCAGCTCTCACTGGTTCCCCCTGCTGACCTCCACATTACTACTGTATCCTATGGTGGATGAAGGTCATAAGAAAAAACCAGTGAGAGCTGTGGGGGGATAGGAGATCAGCACTCCATAAAATGTTCATTTCTGTTTAGCCTTCAGACGTACAGCATCAGAGTGGGCATCAGAAAAGATGGTAGGTAATGTCTTTTAAGGTATCTTTAAGCCATTTTCTATACTGACAGCGTCACTTTAACATTTGCCTTCATTAAAGAAAAGGTATAATGCATTTCACAGGTTGTGTATATGGAATTATAAAGGCAGTGTTTACTATTAAACATTGATTTTTAGAAGCAAAACAGCACCAGGCTTTACATATAATACAAAAAAAAGACTTTAATCTACATGATCAGTAAATCCATCTTAAAAGCAGAGTCGGCCCGACCAACATATTTACATCTATAGATCTGCTGACCCGCTGCACTCCCTTTGTAGCGGATATCTTAGCTCGACAACTAAGCAGGGATGCAGATGAGCGATTACATTAAAATACATCATTCCTAATCTACAAAGCTCTAAATTTAACACAATAACAAAGATATGGAAGAGTATATCAAACATTATTTGAAGCAGGAATCTACTTTTAGTGCGCTTTCAGTAGCTCCGACTCCCAGGCTCTTTCCTTTTCTACTCCCCAACTCTTCCAATGTATTGGCCAATTAGATTTTAAGAAAATTCCAATGCAACCCCCCTCCTGCACCTGTTTCTACCAGCTCACTGCAGCTCTCCTCCAATGAATCCTCACTCCCTACCAGTCCTGAGAGATCTCACATGCCCTCTGGCACCTTGCATGGAGGAGGCAAGCTGCAGGAGGCTAAGATGAGCACAAGAGCAGCTTGCTCCTGAGCTCCTGAGTCCCACAATAGCCTGCTCCTGAGTCCCACGACAGCCTGCTCCTGAGTCCCACGACAGCCTGCTCCTGAGTCCCACGATAGCCTGCTCCTGAGTCCCACGATAGCCTGCTCCTGAGTCCCACGATAGCCTGCTCCTGAGTCCCACGATAGCCTGCTCCTGAGTCCCACGATAGCCTGCTCCTGAGTCCCACGATATCCTACTCCTGAGTCCCTCAACAGCCTGCTCCTGAGCCCCACAGCAGCCTGCTTCTGATTCCTGATCCTCATAACATTACTCAAAGTGCTGAGCCCCCCCCACACAAACACAACCCTCCCTTCTCCTACAGATATCGCTGCCGGCCAGCCTGGTTGATTCATAAGAGCATTTAGGCTCGCCATTGATGGTTCTAATCTGGGCCAGTTAAACAGGGAAGCTATGTATGGGCTGGCTGATTGAACCCAAGTTGCTCCATCAATTGGGTACAACCACCATGTCAGATTTTTAATGCGATTATTGTCAGCGGCTCTAGCCACTAGCAATAATCTCTGTGTGCTCTCCTGGCAGGGATGGCTCCCCCAGCAATAATTACTGTGTACTTTACTGCATGGGACAGAATCCCCCATCAACACTGACTGTTGAAAAAAAAATCGCACCATCTGTGGCTGACTTTACTTGCCACACAGACCCATCAGCCCTTTCCTTATTTACTTTGCTAATGAGATAAGACTGGGAAGAGTTTTTTTGAGCGCTAACAGGTTACACAGTATAGTTAGGATAACAGGCAGGTTAAGGAGGAGGTGGCTGCAGCAGCAGAGAAGCTCTTAGGCAGCCTGTAACCTTATCTGTCTGGATCTCCAGCAATGTGATCATGGAAAGAGGTAAGTTCTGTACAGGGAAATGTGATAATTAAAGGGGTGAGTTCTGACAGGGAGGGAGTGCTCCTATCAGAATTAAGGCTAGCTAAATGTACTTCTGTAGATGTTTCTGAGGGCACTCTACCCTCCCTATCACCTACCCCCCATCCTTTAATGTCAGCCACCGCCCCCAGTCACCCAACACACCCTGTTTACCAGTCCTCCCACTATCAGTCAGCATCCTCCTATTTAGGCAGCTCGTCACTGCACTCTCAACCAAACCCCTTTCCTGCACCATTTCTGCAGCCACAATTCTCTCAGCACCTGCAGTGTCAATTTTTTCTCCCAACCCCAACCTGCAATTTCAACCATCCTCCACTCCCAACTATAACTCAACCCTTTCCCCTGCAATGTCAGCCGGCCCCATTATGCAACCTGCCCTCACTATCACCCACACCCCCTGATCAGTTTATCCAGCTACCCTACCAATAGCACGCTACATTTTCTTACACTCACAGATACCCCCCCTCACACACACACACAGAACTCTCAACCTCTTTATCTTAGCACCCACAACATCACACTTACACCTCTTACAAAATCATCCACTCCCCATTATCATTCAACCCTCTCTCCTGCAATGTCATCCAGCCCCCTCCCACTTTTACGCTACACTTTTCTACACTTTAAGGTAACAGTCACTTCACTCTAAACCTCTTTATCTCTGCACCTGCCACATCACACACTCAGTTCTATTAGAAACCACTGTGCCTTTAGGCCCATTCTGTCAGCATTCAATGTGCCTGCAGCACTAATCTCAGAACCCATATCACATACACCCCCCTCAAATTCCAACTCAATGCCTATACACACAAATTCCCCCTGCTCAAACTTCTGTACCTGCACACTACCCCCCCCCCCCCCCCAGTGGCGGACTGACAACTCATGGGGCCCACGGGCAATAGAAGATTAGAAGATTATTTAAATACCAGATCATCCTCATAGTCCTTCATGTCTCTTTGGTATTTTCTTTTTTTTCTTGCAATGGTCTCTTTGTCCTTTTGTTCCATATCTCTCTGTAATTGTTTTGATAGAGCTATAAACTTAGGTAGCTCTTTACTTGCTTCTAAATTAGTTTTAAGCTCAGACAGTGCGATCTAAAGCTCTAATTTTCCGCTGTTTTCTTTTTATCAAAAGAACAAGTAATTCTAGACCTTTATCTTTAAAAAATTGGAACCACTTATCCGTGGATTCTTTATCTAACATACCATCATTGATAGGGACATCCCATCTCAGTCTCCTTGGTATCAATCTGTCGTTGATATATTTCTTATGGGTGGCAATGTCCCACCAGGCATTGATCTTTTTCTCCATTAAATGTCCCATTTTTTAAAAACAATTTTCAATATTTCCTATTCGATTTTCTTCTTGTTATTCAAAAATATTCTCGATATCCACTGCCCTATTCTCTAAAAACCCAAATACCTCCATGGTTGCTGCACAAGTAAATAAGATGAACAATGTATGAAAAGGTGGGGAACTAATGCACAAACCAGACTCTGGGGAATAAATAATCGAAAGAAAATAATTTAACACAGCAGCTGCCCCAACCATAAAAGTGTTCACACACTAATCAATTTTGGAAATGGGGGGTGTTGAGGCACTTACTTCCAAAAGTTTTTTATTTTGAAATGATCTAGGATGGTCTAAGATGCATTATAATTATAGACCACTAGATGGAGTATCTGTTTGGGATCTTACCCCTAAGATACCATATGTATTTTTGACCACCAGAGGGAGCGTCTGGTGTGCCGTTTTAATTTTGGTTTTAAGAGATCTGGAATGCATTGGTTATTTGACCACCAGAGGGAGCATCTGCTGTTTTTAGCCCATATCATGTAATTTATTATTTATTTGTGTTTAAAAGGCTGCTATTCTGGATTAAAGCATGGTGTAATTGTTATAGTATATTTCAGTCATTCAATACTGAACCCGTTGTCATCTTGATTATGGTTACCATGGCAGTGCGGCAGCATATGTAGTCACCTCCGTACACCATGGCTCTATACCCTATGATTAAGTGGTGTGTGCAGCCACGTAACGCGTAAGGGAGGAGAGCCATTGGTAACGGCATTAACTGTAAGTGCATTTGCTTGTGTTTTATTAAAGTGTTTTACGTTAATACACTATGGAGCCCCTTTTCTTTTCACTCATATTGGGTGCCACTCAGGAGCTGCTGCTAGTGTGGATATTGAGAGGCTTGAATAGAAGCCAGCTAGGAGCCAGTCCATGGTTAAAGGGTGTACTGCTATTCAGGAGCTGCTGCCAGTGTGGATTTAAAGAGGCTTGTTTGCAAGCCAGCTAAGGTGAGAGGCTGAGGAAAACAGGGTCACCCGGATTGGAGCACTTTACACCTGTGATTGTCTGTGGATTGGAGCACCATAAACGTAGCAATTGCTATTGATGATCAAATTATTTGCACAATATTGGACTTTTGTTTCTGAAATTGCACAGAGACTCGCAGTTGCACTATAATGAAAGACTATTATGTGCATGAAGAATTTGGACACTTATTTTGTTCACTTTTGATTCTATTTGATATTACATTATCTATTTTTTTTTTTTTATATTTTTTATATATTTATTTGTTTCACAGGATTGCATTAGAATTTTATACTATCAGCATTTATGTTGGTGTCTAGTCACTTTCTTTGGGATTGCACTGTTTGATATTGCATTATTGATTGCAGCATTTATCATCTTAATTTTAATGTTCTCGTAGTAAGCGCCTCAACACAGTAATTTCTTCAGTGTTGTCACATAAAAAGATATAATACAATATTTCCAAAAATGTGGCTATACTCAATTTTGTGCTATACTGTGTGTGTATACACACCAAACAACTCTGACAATATCTGATGGAGAAATAATTTATGGGAGAACAGTGACAATGCATGCACATTTCTGTACATTTTTTCTCTTTAAAACACTACACATACAGAAAAAATACTTGTTAATATGCCAGAAATCCTGACTTCCTGTAGTGAGCTGAAAACACGGCCTCTGCTGTACTGAAATATCACATTCTGCTGGAGTACAGCACTACTTGATTACAACACAACCTTCCCCTTTTCTCTTCTCCATAATCCATCCATGTTCACACTATCAGTAATTCTTAGTACAAGGGAAGGGAGTGTTGAGAATGTGAGATAAGGACGGGTATGTGCCAGGTATATTGTCATGCCAATTGCCTTTAACAGGCAAAGCAATTCCTTGTCAGTCTAGAGTAGTGTTTTAAGACTCTTGCACTTAGCAATACATTGCACTGTTTAAATGTATTTATTTAGTTAGGTGGGTGCCGTTGTTAATTGTACATTTTACAGTAAACTGAGTTGTTAAGGCATGTTCTGCTGTGAATTGCTATTCCCATTGAGGGGGTAGGTACTTTGAATATCACTATAGTAATGTTTAAAATACCTCCATTGGTGCATAGTAATGGGTTCAGGAGAATCATATATTTCTTGCACTAGGGTCCAAAATTTACTTCTGTAGGCTGGATGTGTTTGTGCAATTGAAAGGTCTGAGAGAGCCCTTTCAGCGTTTTCTAACCTTTTTAGTTCTTAGGCATCTTCAAAGGGTTTAACACACGATTAATAACACCAAGTCAGTATCTCCATTTGGCCTTAATTTAGCTATAACCAACAGTAATATCATGACCTGAAAAGTTCTTTACTAAGAGGATGGAGTGGGTTGGGTTGGTGCATAACTGCATGAACAAAAAAAAAACTATAGTCCTCTAGGTTGTTTTTTTTCCCCTGCATTCATTTCACGACTTAAAGTATATCCACAGCCTTTTTTTTTTAAGTTTGGGGCAGTGAGGTAAGGTTAGAACCCCAGGTTATACTGCTATTCAGGGCTCAGTTAGAGACATGTACCTTCACTTATTTTCTTGGTGACACCATTTTTACCACACAGGAGGTGAAATAATTCTCAAATGGGAAACAGTCAACAACAAAACTAACAGGGGTTCTAGTATTCTTCCACTTAACATGTTGCTGTTGGAGAATTTTTCTCACTCCCTTCAAAGTAAAAATGAGTCTTCAGAGCAGGAAGTGAGGGTAAATCTCTCTAGGACAGGAGTGTCAAACTCAATTTCATTGTGGGCCGCATCAAAATTATGATTGCCCTCAAAGGGCCGGTTGTATCTGTAAGATTAGATATCCAGCGCATCCCCTCCCCATATATTCGATGTCAAGAGCCACCCCACCATCAGAAGTTGAGCCCCCCACCCTCCCTTACATCACATTGGACCTCCCTTACCTTATGCTGCTGCTGGGAAGAAGCTGGATGCATTACTTGAAAGCAGAAAGTAAGGGTCTGAAAGAGGACCAGAGGAGGGCTGAAGCTCTCCTGCAGCTGCAGGAGAGGTGTGATGGCCAGATTTGGCCCGGGGCCTTGTGTTTGACACCTGTGCTCTAGGAGCATTGTGTAGTAAAACCTAACACAAGTTCTATTATTTCCCCATTCCATCCAAAATGAGATCAGGATTGGCTATAGATTCACTTTTATTTTCTATTTTTAACATAGCTAACTGAATCATCAGTGGCCATATTGTAACTTCAAATACAGAAATGTGATTCATTTACTTGTGCCAGGTACAAAAATTAACAAATCTGTAAGTCTTTTTTTCAAACACTTATTGCCTCGTTTCCACTGAGCGGATCGGTTTGGTACAGGACGCTATTTTGGGTGTTTCCATTATGAAAGTGTGCCATAAAACCATAAAAGTGTGCCATAAAACCGTAACGTACCGCACCATTCTGGGTCCTGCTTCAGATGTGGGGCCATAGAAAATGGAACGGTTTGGTTAGGGCGGAGGCGGAGCTACAATACATTCCACTGATTGGTGGACACGCTAGCCGTTTTTGCTAAATTCTGCATGGCCCCCGATGGTCCGGCTTGCAGTGGAAATTCTCACCAGAATAGACCGGACCATTCTAAGCGTTCCAAACTGTACCGACCCGAACCGCTCCGTTCAGTGGAAACAAGGCATTAGTTAACAAAATAAACATCAATACATTTTCTCAAAGTATCAATGTTGCAAAAGTCAAATTATGAGTTTGGAACAAGTAATGATACCTATGTAGGAATGCAAAACCCTCTATGAAACACATAGAATTCTACCAAAAACTCAGTGTTAGTGGTGAGCTGGAAAAAAATCCTCAATTAAAATTCCCTGCTTTTGGTAAGAACCTTCTCTTGGACAATTGAGAAATCTATTCTTATGCAGGCCATACATTATGCAATTTTCTTGATCAATTTTCCTTTAGGTTTACTAAAAACCATATGCAGTAATATGAGACCAACCCTAAACAACCTTTTCAATTTGTATCTGATCAGGCAGGCCCTTGCAATATATTCTTGGAGATAAATCTAAAGAAAAATGTTACAGTTACTGTATGGCCAGCTTAAAGGAGTTGTAAAGGAAATTTTTTTTTTTGCCTAAAATTTATGTCTGCAAGGTAGACAGACAGAATAGTGTAATGATTCTGTTAACAAACGAGTAAATACTTATTAAATTCCTTCATCTATATCACCTCTGGCGTTCTAGCATCACTTGTTCATGTAAGAACTACATTTCCCAGTATGTATTGTGGCACGTCCAGTAATTCACACCTCCTTGAAGTCTATAACACGTAGAGAGCATCCTGCCACACAGATGTAGTTCCCAGGAGGGGGCGAGCACGTCACTGACCACCGCAGTAAAGCCTCCCTTCACGGTGGTGAGTAACAATCAGACAAGCAGGAAGTGAACAGAACAGAGAAGAAATAGAGCAACTTCTGAGCAAAAACGAACAATGAGAAAGTGAAAAGAGGAATGTTTTCCTTTACAACCACTTTAACTCTTAAATGTCAACATACTGTATGTGTATGTGTTACAAGTATAGACATAATTATCTGTGCCCTGTAGTTTGTAACTCCCATGTTTCTTTTTTATTTATTTTTAACATTAAATAAATCAATATATCTTAATCAATTACTGACCTTTTGTGCTCTTCTTTTGTCAGCTCTCTGATTTTGATGATAAATCCGGCTGAAATTTGACACGATGACAGGCACTGGAAGTGCAATAACTAGGACTCCACTTAATGAGCAGATAGAGCCAAAGATTTTCCCAGCTATAGTTTTTGGAACCATGTCTCCATACCTGTCCAAACAGTAAGAGATATGAATGGTTATTATTACTGTTGCATGTACATCTCCCACCAGGCATCAGTTGTTTAGATTTTTGTTTGATTTCTACATATTATATGATCAAAGTTATGGTGGACTGTTACCCAATCTTAAAGAACAAGTACACGTCGCAGGGATTGATTTACTAAAACTAGAGAGTGCAAAATTTGGTGCAGCTCTGCATAGAAACCAAACTTAAAGCGGAGGTTCACCCTAAATATAAGCTCTCCCATGTGATCCATCATACTGGCGTCAGCGCCAGTATGCTGTTTTTTTTTTTAAATCCATGTATTTACTGTATTATGCAGAATTTTTTTTTTTTTACCCCGCGGTGGACGGCGCCAGTATAGCGCGTCACATCTTACGAAAGTACCCGAAAAGGACTTGGGTAATCTCGGCGAAAATGCGGCGCCTGCGCACAGCCCTAGGAGCTGACTGCGCAGGCACCGTATTTCTCCGAGTCCTACGGCTATGGCGCGTCACGCCCTCCGAAAAACGCCGAAATAGGACTCGGAGAAATACGGCGCCTGCGCAGTCAGCTCCTAGGTCTGTGCGCAGGCGCCGCATTTTCACCGCGATTACCCGAGTCCTTTTCGGGTACTTTCGTAAGATGTGACGCGCTATACTGGCGCCGTCCACCGCGGGGTAAAAAAAATAAAATTCTGCATAAGACAGTAAGTACATGGATTTAAAAAAAAAAAAAACAGCATACTGGCGCTGACGCCAGTATGCTGGATCACATGGGAGGGCTTATATTTAGGGTGAACCTCCGCTTTAATTGAACAAGCTGAAGTTAGACGCTGATTGGGCACCATGCACAGCTGAACCAGATTTTACACTCTCTAATTTTAGTAACTTAACCTCATGGTGTTGATGTTAAAAGGGGTTGTAAAGGTTCGTCTTTTATTTTCTAACTAGGTTCTTTTAAGCTAGTGCATTGTTGGTTCACTTACCCTTTCCTTCCATTTCTCTTCTAAATGTTTTTTTTCTTTGTCTGAATTTCTCACTTCCTGTTTCTCCTCAGTAAATTTTCCCCCATCATCTGAGTCTTTCTGGCTGGGGGTTAGTCAGCCAGAATAGCTTACTGAGGAGGAACAGGAAGTCTCAGACAAAGAAAACAAAGACAAAAAAATTTAGAAGGGAAATTGAAGGAAAAGGTAAGTGAACCAACAATGCACTAGCTTAAAGGAACCTATTTGGAAAATGAAAAACAAACCTTTACAACCCCTTTAAGGAAGAGTGAATATCGCTTTGATGATGGTGGAAGAACATGTAGTAACAATATTCAGACAGACTGTCATGGATACACCTGCTAGGGTGCATCATCACACAGCCTGGGTGCACAGTATTTCTTGACTGAGCATGCTAACATGTCATTACATGAGGGTTGCTCAGTCCAAGAGGAGGGACAGTCTATCATTGCCTACAGAGTAAGGCAGGGAAGGGGAGGAGGACGGACGTGACGTGCACCTGGAGTGACGTAGGACGGCGTTGTTTGTTTCATTGTTACCTATTGTTTATCTTGCTGTAAGCATAGGTTTTTCCCTATTAAATATTTCCCCCTTGATTTTAATTACTACACCATTGGAGGCTCTCTGTTCTTTATATCTTTCCTGGAGCGTAAGGCTTGTTTAGGTTATAACCCAGGGGCTTATTGGCACTATAGAAGAAAGATAAGACGGAGAGATTGGAAGAAGCACTGTATAAGGCTTTGTGGCTGTAAGGAGGCGGACCCTATCAGATCAAACTCAAAGCTTGCTATTTCCACTGGTGAGGTGAGAGTTCTGTGAGCCTGCTGAGGGATAACTCCATCTTCTTCCTCTAGCCACACTATTAGCCTTTAGAAGTCATTCTGCTCCACACTTGGATTATTACTGCTACCTACCTTCCGTTTTGCAGATATTGGATATTTTGCACCTCATTGAACTTTTTGCACTTTATATTTATGTGTTCTTTGCACTTTTATTTATATTCTTTATGAATACTTAACGCTGTTATAAGATTCATTGGACACTCAGCACTTTATTGGACACTTTGCACTTTATACGTTTGTGTTATTTACACAATATTTTCCTACTTAGTGACCATCTAGCTTTTTGTAGATGGGTCATTGGATAGTTTGCACTTTACATTATTTATTGATGTGTGACATCATTCATAATATTGCACTACTGGTTTAGCCCATTTTTTTGCGCAAATCCTCCTATTATATTTATTCTGTATTTGTGTAATGTAAACACTTTTAGATTTTGCTGCATTTATTTATTTTTTGGAGCATCTTATATCCACTTATAGTAGCGTGAAGGCTATTATATATTATTCTACAGAGTAAAGCGCTGCTCAAACTATTGGTGCTATATAAGTCCTTTCTAATAATACTAACTAATAAAAGGGAGAACCTGTGAGATCACTAAAGACTGCAAGAAAAAAGTCATACAAAACATGTACTTTAATTTTTTTTTAAAAAGACCCAAGGGAGTTTATAGGGAGGGAAGTGGGGTGCTGGAGCTATGGTTCTGCATTAAGGAACCTAGTGTAATCATTCACTCTGAAGTCAGATCAGATACAAGATGGAGTCTGGCTGGTTTCTATGGCTTACTAAATGCTCTTTACTAAGTCATTTTTAACCACTTCAGCTCCAGAAGGTTTTACCACCTTCATGGCCAAGCCATTTTTTGCTGATACGGCACTGCATTCGTTTAACGGACAAAGCTTTATTAAAATAAAATGTATGTCATTTTTCCCCCCAAAAATAGAGCTTTCTTTTGGTGATATTTGATCACCTCTGCATTTTTTCTTTTTTTGCGCTAGAAACAAAAAATTGTAACAATTTTGAAAAAAATAAACATATATGTTTTTTACTTTAAGTTCTTTATAAATTTAGGCCAATATATTTTCTGCTACATATTTTTGGTAAAATAAATCCCAATAATCGTATATTGATTGGTTTGCACAAAAGCTATCATGTCTGCAAACTATGGGATATTGTTATGTCATTTTTATTTATTTATGAATTTTACTAGTAATGGCTGTGATCAGCGATTTTTAGTGGGACTGGAACATTGTGGCGGACAAATCATACACCTAACTGACACTTTTGACACTTTTTTTAGGAATCAGTGACATTATTACAGTGATCAGTGCTAAAAATATGCACTGGTACTGTACTAATGACACTGACAGGGAAGAGGTTAACACTAGCAGGGAAGGGGGTGCTTGCTAACTGTGTGGGGGATGGACTGATTTGGTGAACAGAGATCTGTGTTTCTGCTTAGCATGAACAGAATTTCACTGTGTTCTCCCCTGTCAGACGGCATTCTGCCTTCTTTACCTAGGCAGATCTCTGTTCTGCCTCCTCTGGGGAACGATCGCGGACCCGCTAATTAGTTCCCCCTCTTGCCAATCAGCGAGCGCTGATTGGTTCCCCCATTGTCTATTTCACGAAATGACGTACAGGTATGCCGATTTATGAAATAGAGCCGCCCTGCCGCAGTATATCTGTGGTAGATGGTCTTTAGGTAGTTACTGTAACTAAAGAAACAAGTTTAACCACCTCCAGACCGCCTTTTGCACATTTATTGTGGCAAGGTGGCCTGGTTGCGTGAAACTAAGCCTCTGGGGGCACGCGTATGCCGATTGGACAGAGAGGGAGCCAATCAGCAGGTCTGGTGGTTAAAATGTCTGCCAGCCACCCACGATCGTTCCCCAGAGAGACAGAATGGCAATCTTCCTATGTAAACAAGGCATATCACCATTCTGACAGGGAGAACATAGAGATCTTGTGTTCCCACTAAGCAGGAACAAGGAGCAATCCCCACACAGTTAGTAAGCATCCCCTAGGGTGCATATTTTTAGCACTGATTACTGTAATAATGTCACTGGTAATCAAAAGAGTGTCAAAAGTGTCAGTTAGTGTCCGATTTGATTTGTTCACCGCAATGACGCCAGATCTACTACTTACCTATGGGAAAGACTGCAAGGCAGTGCAGATGGAGCATACACACGGACGGAATTCCCGACCAAAGCTCCATGGCAGTTTTCCTGCCAGTTTCTCGGCTTTCCCCTCGGTTTTCTCGGCGGACTTTTTACCGCCCAGAAAACCAAGCTTAACTCTTTAAATATAATTGCTAATGCATCTTTAACAGTTTTGAGTAATACTAAGAACTGTTACTGGGCTGTTGCACCCTGTCCCTTAACACAGTGACACAGCCCCTGAATGAACTCATGAAACCTTAAAACACAAATCTGAATCCATCTTAAACTTGATAGGATTGTGATGATTCATATATAAGCCTCTCTCAATCTTCCCTGTGTGTTCAAAAGCTTTAATTAAAAAAGACAATGCCTCTAACAGAATAATATTATGCATGCTAATCCTTCTAAGAAGCAGGCAAAATCGATGTCAGAAAGGTTAAATTGGGCTTAGTTTGAAATTTATGAACTGTTAAACCTTTCTACTCTGGAAGTCAACAGTGATTAACTTTTTAAATATTAGTAGCATATATATATGGAAAATGTTGTGGCAAAGGTACAACACTGGTAATTCATGAAGTAAAGTGTTTAATGAACCCCCTATTGTAAAAAAAAGTGTTGTACACTGATAGCTGCGTACAATTAATACATGTAACAATTGTATTCAGCACATGCTTTCCTTCTGTATTTGTTTTATATTTTAACAGAGGAATTAAATCCTAAACATTTAAAGCTGGAAGCCTCACTCATACTGATATCAGTTTAACAGTTTGCCTAATCCTTGCCACTGTCACTGTCACTGTTTCTGGAGAGCTTGATCCACATAAAGGCATGTGCAACCAATATATAATGAATGCAATAATTACAGTACATGTATAAAGAACATATCGTTTTAAGAATACAGTATGTTTCTCAATAATGGCTCTTTCAGCATGTACATACATGTATGCATAAACCAGCCAGGAGGTATATAGGAAGGTTTATGCATGTAACCAGCTAAGTCTTGATGTGAACAATATGTATATAGTTTGCTACTGTAAATAAACAATAGAGAATATGCAAACTTTAACTTTAATTGGCCATGCCAGCCACAGTTCCAAGAGAGCATGTTTATAAAAAACACATTTGTACAAAAGAGCACATTTATTCTTGCAAATTAAGAAACTTAACAAAAAGTTGACATTTTTGTAAAACCAATTTTTTTTGTTTTGAATAGACCAGGGACTGGGTACGACCCTTGTTGGTTTTACTATCTCAGGCCCTGTAAACACGAGCAGACATATTTGTTCAAATCGGTCGAACAGACCGATTTGAACAAATCTGTCCGCTGGGATGTATTGGTTTGATTGTGTACACACGATCAAACCAAAATCCCCGCCATCAGACGGCGCGCTGACGTGTCGGTGACGTGGCGGTGACGTTGACGCCGCCACGTCACCGCACCAGGAAGTAAATTACTTCCGCGCATGCGTCGAATCCATTCGACGCATGTGCGAGAAGATATGTCTGCTGGTTATCGTACTAACCAGCAGACATATCGGGCGGACGGATTCCCAGCCGACAGATTTTAAAGCATGCTTTAAAATCTGTCGGCTGGCCAAATCCGTCGGCTCGCCCGTACACACGATCAAATGTGTCTGCTGGGACAGTCGGGCCGACCGTTTCCAGCAGATAGATTTGATCGTATGTACGCGGCCTCAGAGAACCAACAGAAGGTAAAAGGAGATCTCTTCAAATCAAGAGAAAGTTTCCTCTTATGCCCCATACACATGATTGGGCTTTAGCCCGACCAAACTCACATCAGAATTCCTAAGGAATTCCATCGGCTAAAAAGAGAACATGTTCTCTATGTAAACTCCGACAGAATTCCTCAAAATATCCGATGGAAAATCTCAGATGGGCATACACACGGTTGGAATTTCCGGTGGAAAAAGCCCATCTGACTTTTTCCATCGGAGATTCCAATAGTGTGTATGAGGCATTAGTTGACAGAATTTGCGTCCGCATTGCATGATGTCCGCTCACTCCCTGGAACAACTCAAAAATGTTGATTTCCCATCATTTTCGGTAGTGGAAATAATGGTCACCAGAACAAATACCAAGGGTTAATTTCCCTAGTACGGACATAGACAGCAATTGAAACTTGACACTTCTGCATTATATGTACAAAAAATAATAAAAATAAAATAAAAATGTCATCTTATTCTGCTAAGTAAACTAAATCTCCTATATGAGTACCAACACTCACAATCAACTGCATTTATTAAAAGATACTAGTAGTTAAAAAAAACATTTTTATGCCTCTAATAAATTCTTCACTTCTGTTAACCCGCCTGTCTAATTTTGAAAATATTTGTAAAAAAGATCCACATGCTAGGGGTACAATATTTGCTTTTTATTCTCAGTAACTAATACAATTCAGCATGGATAAACTATCCTATGTCCGAAAATGGGAGGAGGATCTAGAATCTGAACTAAATGCCTCTGATTGGAATCAAATATGGTATAACAGAAACACAGCCTCCCCAAATGTACTTGCGATGGAGGCAAATTATAAAGTATTAACAAGATGGTACTTAGTACCGGCTAGGGTAGCAAAATATTATTCTGCGCAGTGTTTTAGGGGTTGTTCTGATACAGGTACATATCATCATATTTGGTGGTCGTGTCCGAAGGCGCTGACATTTTGGACAGAAATTTTCAAAATTGCAAGCAGTTTGACTAAGAAGGAAATTCCTTTAGGCCTCGTACACACGATCGGTTAAACAGAGTACAACGGTCTGATGGACCATTTTCATCGGTCAAAACTGATCGTGTGTGGGCGCCATCGGTTATTTAACAATCGGTGAAAAAAAAGCCAACTTGCCTTAAATTTTATCGGTTAAAAATCCACACATGCTCAGAATCAAGTCGACGCATGCTTGGAAGCATTGAACTTCATTTTTTTCAGCACGTCGTTGTGTTTTACTTCACTGCGTTCTGACACGATCGGTTATTTGGTGTGTGGGCACGACGGACCATCAGTCAGCTTTATCGGTTAACCGATGAAAATGGTCCTTCAGACCGTTCTCATCGGATGGACTGATCGTGTGTACGTGGCTTAAGACCTCAAAACATCATTGCTCAACTTGAAACCTGGTAATATAACACATAAGCAATTTAAACTGCTATTGCAGCTCTTCACAGCAGAAAAGCAGACATTAGCAAAGGCCTGGAAATCTCCTAATCTGATAGTAAATGAAGTTAAAGAAAGGTTGAATAATTCTATGACCTATGCTAAAATGACGGCTATAGAAACGGACACGATCACCGAGTTTGAGAGAATATGGAAACCCTGGATTACATATACAATGCCAATATTCTTTAATAACAAAGGGCCAGATTCAGATACACTTAATTTTGCGCTGCGTAATCGAAATACTCTACGCTGCCGTATTTTACCAGGCTCTACACCGAATTCTGGTAGATTTTTGCCCGTACGCTACGGCGGCGTAGTCTATTTCTCGCCGCGTAATCGAAATACACGATTAGGGGGCGTGAAGCATTTAAATTAAGCGCGTCCCCGCGGCGATCGAACTGCGCATGCTCCGTTCAGAAATTTCCCGCCGTGCATTGCGCGAAATCACGTTGTTACGTCATTCGTTGTTTGAGTAGCGTCGTTTACGAACATTCCTATTCCCTTACGACTTACGTAAAAAATAATAAAAGACGTCGGAAAACGTAGAAATTCGACGCGGGAACGACGGCCATACTTAACATGGGCTGTCTAATATTAGACCAGCAAAAAGCTGGTATAGTTTTACGCAAAAAAAAGATGACTAAAGGTGCCGTAAGAGATTGCGATTGAAGATCGTAATTTCAGGGATCGCCGGCAAAAGCTCATTAGCATACCCCGACGCGGAAAACGACGGGGAGTCCACCCAGTGGCTTCAATTTTATTGCAGCATAGATCCGAAGGCGTACGAACACGTAATCCAGTCGAATTGAAGCCCGCAGCCACCTATTCATGGTTTGAGGTTTCCGACTAGCTAAAAAACGCGCGTAATTTGAAATTACTCCAGTCTAACACCAGTTAGACAGGAGTAAGGGCTCTGTGAATCTGGCCCAAAGTACTTATGCCATTGTAGCCTAAGCATTGTGAATACGTATTATGTTTTTTGATTTTTGGTAGGTAGCAGTGGATCTCGGCCTAGTCCTGCAGACTCCTTTATTTTACCCACCTCTCTTTTCTCTTTTTCTCAGTTTTTCTTTTTCATTTTGATTCACTACTATGTTTTTGAAACTCTCATTATTAGCTAGATATTTATTTGTACTAACTGAAATTCTAGATTTATTGATATAAGAAGTTATTGTATTAAGAATCACTTTATAGCTTCCTGCATATGTGTAGTTGATAGTAACTAAATTTTTTATTAAATATTGTATTAATTAAATCCTCATTGGATCAATATACTACTGTATAAGCACAACAGAGTTTCTCCCCTATGTAATGTATTTGTTATGTGTTAAAAAAATACTAGTAGTTTGTTATATTCAACCGGACTTGATTTGTAGTGTTGAAAATGTTTTAGCACTCATCCTAGTGGCTCCCTTAATTCTAATGTGTGTTGTTGACAAGACAAAAGCCTCATACACACACTCGGATTTTCCGGCGACAAAGCCTCAGACTTTTGTCTGAAGGGCGTTGGCCAGGAACTTGTCTTGCATACAAACAGCACACAATTGTCGGCCTACAAACACAAATGTATTTACGTACTACATGTTTTTTTCAGCTCTTTAGCGCCACCCTTTGGGCACCTTCTGCTAATGTTGTGTTTGGTGAGCATCGCTTCCAAGAATGCCTGTTTGTACTTTGGACTTTTGTCTGACGGACTTGTACACACAATCGGTCTGTCGTCAGATTTTCCGATCGCGTGTACACGAGGCTTTAAGGGTTCTGAGGATGGGTTATTATGTGGATGAGCAGGCATGATATTTTAGTCAAAATTAACAAAGGCTATTATTATGCATGGCCAGCTGAATATTTCTATTGTTTACAATTGTAGGTTTAGCATGCATGCTCCCAAAGTGGGCTCATCTTAGTTTTCTTTGTTTTACTATGTTAAACTACATGTTTGGAAACCATATATCTTTTCAACCGCACAACCTAAGGGAAGCAGTAAAAAATTATTTTACTATGGCAAAGGAGTAAGACGAGTGGCACTTCCTAAAAATATTTTATGAAAACTACATAAAATAGGATATTGGCTGGTCTATGTATACATGTTTAAGTGAACAAAAAAATTACAGTGGTGGGAGGAGGACCTTGGGCGTACCCTAGATAATGCTGAATGGACTAAGATTTGGTCAACCATAAAATCATCCTTGCCCAATGGCAACAAATTACAAGGTCCTGGTGCGGTGGCACCTTATACCCACTAGAGTGGCCAGATTTGCGCCTACAAATTTAACTCTTTGCTTTAGGGGCTGTTCAGATTTGGGCACTCACTTGCATGCATGGTGGACGTGTCCAATCTTTTTGAAAAGAAACCTTTGCAATGGCCTCTAAAATGTTCCGACAACAGATACAACTAGACCCGTTTACAGCACTACTTAACCTGAAAACCGGAATGCCTAACATTTTTTCAATTTAATCTTTTTATTCCACTTCTAACTGCAGCAAAACAAAAACCATAGCCAAAGCATGGAAAACCCCTAACTTTGGTGTTGGCAGAAACAATTCATAGAATGACCACCACAGTGTCACATGCCAAAATGATAGCCACTGGCGGGGACCAAATCCGAAAATTCAAAAAACTTTGGCTCCCTTGGATAAAGACTTCAATGATGGAGACTTCAATGATGAGGTCATTCTGCCATAGTAGCTGATTAATCGCTTCAATGCAAACCCCATATACCTAAGAAATGGTAATTATTACGCATCTCACTGGTTCTTGGATCGCCCTTGTGGACTTTCTCTCTACTCTTTTCTTTTCTTTACTCTGCCAATTTATTATAGATATATTGTTCTTCACTACAATAAGTTTAAGTTGTTAGGTCTCAACTCATGTAGTTAATATGACTGTAGTTTAAGTATACTTTAAGGCACGGTAGTCATATATACAATGCTACTCACCGGCTATCTAGTTAGTGAAGATCTAATTAATTATCGTTAAATATTCTATGTTATGCATTATTTATTTAACAAAAACCTTTATGTAAACGTCATTATCCTTGCATAAATAACCAATGTATGTACTTATTATTGTGTAATCAATAAATATTTTTGACAAGAAAAAAATGACAGTGGTTGACAAAGCCTATATATATATATAAGAAGAAAATAACAGTACTCTATTACTTTTTTAGAAATTTTTACAAAACTGTATAATAAACTATAATGTTTTTTAGAAACGTGTTGGTGGGTGAGACAAAAGCTGCTCAGTTAATCTCTATGGTAAGTTTTTTTGGTGCAGAACCTGATCTATTGAAGCAAACTTACCATAGAGATTAACTGGGCAGCTTTTGTCTCACCCACTAACACGTTGCTAAAAAACAAAGATACAAAGGCATTCTGACCAAATGGAAGTGTGTTGAACCATAATCTCTAAGATATGAATTATATACAAGAATAGGAGGATTCATAATGTAATGTTAATACGTATACCAATAAGAAGATAAGGTTCAGTAGCATTCAACAAAAGAAAAGCACTATGTCGGATCATCAGAACACATACTGGTATAAAATAGGATCAGCTCTCATCTTAAAAAATAATAGCAAAGTAATCCAGCAGCATTCGAAGATAATGGGAATTCATACAGACAAAAGAACTTCTTAAAATCCACTATGGAAACATTCCACCTAACTTGCCCTCAGGGGCTAGATTCTAACTTGAAAATCCTCTGTTATTTGTAAGTTTTCCCCACTTAGAACTTTTACAATGTTCATTTTTTGAAGAGCACAGATAGTTTTTGTTTAGTTCTCACACATTTTTCACCCCTGCCTGACCTGAACATGCATCTTTATATTAGTGGAGATATAAATACTGAAGGTGAAAAGTGTCTTGCTAGCGTTATTGGAGAAAACTCTTTTAAATTAAAATTAAATTAAAATTACATTTTTTAAATAAGCAGCATCAACATCACCAGCATGTTGAAGGAGTTGCTGTCAGGAAAGCATACGGTGGCTTTTGCAAAACACATTTCCCCCCCTAAAAATCTAAATAAACGCTGTGGTTTAACCACTCACTATCTGCTGGTTACAAATCCAATGGTGTAATGCATAATTTCTCCAGGCTTTAATGACATCTAAGCTTCACATGACGAAAAACTATAGAAATGATATAGAAATATTTTTTTTTCTTTTTACAGCACTTGTCATTACTAGTAGATGATTAATGTTTAATTAGGGCTCTTTCACACGGAGAGGATCCGTAATGGACCCGCTCTGTTAGCCCGTTTGCTCAGCAGGGATCCTCCGTAAAATCCTTGCTGAGCTGTCGGCGGACAGGGCGGTCCCCGCACACTGTGCAGGGACCGCCCTGTCTCTTCTCCGCTCTCCCCTATGGGGAATCGGATGAATACGGACCGTGTGTCCGTATTCATCTGATCCGTTCCGCCAGACGGAAGAAAGATAGGCCTTTCTTCCGTCTGGAAAACCGGATCCAGACTTTACTGCATACAAATGCGTTGAAATCCTATTCTTTGCTATGAGGCTGTTTAACATCTAAGCATGCAGTGTATTTTTAAAAAGCATACCAGTGTGTGTGAGGTAGACTCACTGCAACATGTACCCATGTACCTGAATAAGCTATTATACTGTGACAGAGAGAGGCTGTCAACGTATACTGTCCCCCAAGGGCACCCTGGAGTGTCAATGGGGGGTTAATGCAAGCTTCAGAACTAGCATTTCTCCAGATTCTATGGTTCTGTATCGGAATGTTCTGTACTGGGTCCAGGTCTTTCTAGACGCCGGCAGCCTGACTTACTACACAGGTGTGCGGGGTCACTATATAATCAGGTCTGAGCTCAGGGCTCTCATTTTGGAGACAGCTTCCAGATATCCAGATAGGAGACCGCTCCCAGTGTGGGAGACGGAAGGACTGGGGGGCCCAGGCAGAAGCCATGAGACAGAGGTCTTATCGAGGGGTCAGAGGGCCCAGCTAGAAGCCACGGGACAGAGGTCTCATCAAGGGGGTCAAGGAGACAACAGATTTTGGTTCCAAAATTTAAGTCAGCTCCTATCAGGGTTGTCAGCAGAACCCCAATCCCTAGGCCAGAGGTGAGACATGCCAGAAGGGCGCTGCAACTGAAGGCTAGAGAGCCAAGTGTTCAAGAGAGCTGAATGACACAGTCAAAAGACTGGTAGGAGGAGCAGCGCAGTGCTGCCAACACATAAGCCAAGTGGCTTGGTATTTTTGTTAATTCATGTTTTGTGGAAGAAACACTGTGTGGGCAACTGATGTGCAAGTGAACTTTTCCTTTACTCAATAAAATTAGACTGCCACACTCTAAAATTACAGTTTGGACTGGCACAGCTTATTGTAAATGCACCTGCTACTTGAGTTTAATCACCTCAATCTCACAATACCCAATCTAGCAAATCAAAAAACTGGCTTAGATTCCACTCCATAAAGCATCCTAACCACTTTCCTACCATCGTATTTGCAAAATGACGGCGGAAGAACCCTTCCTCCCTCTGGCAGGCGTCATATGACATCTCTTTGTCTTCCGGCATTGTGGCGAGCACGCACAGCCTGCCACATTACTGTGGATTCAATGCGTGTGGCCGGTGGCCCGCGATGGCCTTTGGGCACCCGCGATTGCTCATCACAGAGCAGGGACGTGGATCTGTGTCCTGTCAAGGGAGAGGAGAACTGATCAAATGTTTTCTTGTATATAGGAACAGCATTCGGTCTGCTCCTATTCATCGTCCCCTCCCCCAATAGTAGAATCACTTGCTAGGACACACAATTAACACCCTTGATCGCCCCCTAGGTGTTTTCCCCTTCCCTGACAGTCACATTTATACAGTAATCAGTGCATTTTATAGCACTGACCGCTGTGTGTTAATGTGAATAGTCCCACAAAATTGTGTCAAAAGGGTCCGATATGTCTGCCACAATGTAGCAGTCACGATAAAGATTGCAGATTGCTGCCCATTAGTAGTAAAAAAAATGAATAATAAAAAATGACATAAAATATACCCTATTTTGTAGACTTTATGGGGCAGATTCACAGAGAATTAGATTCTCGTAGAGTATCAGAAATACACTACGCCGCCATTTTTTACCTGGTCTACTTGGAATCCAGGTAGATTTTGTCCAGTAATCGACGGAGGCGCGTAGTGTATTTCTGTCTCCCACCCACATTCATATTAAAATTTTTCCCGCGGCGATCAAACTCCAATTCCGTTAACTCCTCTTCAGTGCAATCGCGAAAACCGTCGTCACGTCGTGTAGTTAGGCGTCGTTTACGTACATTCCTATTCCCGAACGAGTTACGTTAAAAAAAAAAAAATATTTTCAAATCGACGCGGGGGAACGACGGCCATACTTTACATGGGTTATGCACTGTTAGACCAGCAAAAAGCTCCTCTAACATTACGTAGCCAAAAAATGACGTAGGCGATTGCGAGGGACACTCGTACCTTCGTGGATCGCCGCGTAAAAACTCATTTGCATATCCCGACGCATGGAAACGACGCGAACTCCTCCCAGCGGCCGCAAAAATATCGCAGTGTAGATCCGAATGCTTACGAGGACGTAAGCCTCTCGGATCGAAGCCCGAAGCCGCCGTATAATGGTTTGAGGATTCAAACTAGTGATACGTCGCGCTAAATTTGAAATTACTCCTGTCTAACACCAGTTAGACAGGCGTAATTGCTCTGTGAATCTGGGCCTATAACTTTTTCGCAAACCAATCAATATACGCTTATTGCGATATTTATTACCAAAAATATGTAGAAGAATACATATTGGCCTAAACTGAGGAAAAATTTAAAAAATTTAAAATAAAAATTGGGATATTTATCATAGCAAAAAGTAAAAAATGTTTTTTTTTTTTTTCAAAAAATAAAAACCACAGAGGTGATCAAATACCACCAAAAAAAAATCTCTATTTGTGGGCAAAAAATTATCAAAATATAATTTGGATTTCGGCGGGTACAACGTTGAATGACCACACAGTTGTCATTCAAAGTGTGACAGTGCTG